>JBBGZY010000104.1:3640000-4240000 GCA_037952925.1 Lithobates clamitans | reverse complement strand
GTGCTGAGATGTTGCAGTGTTGCAAGGAACTGGAGCAAATCAAGGAGGCTGCTACTGCTTTACATCGCAGAAGCAGAGATTTTGTGGAAATGCTAGCAAAATTCTAATTTCCTCTTGACTGGTCTGAGGTTTGTTGTTCCACTTGTTGGCTTATGTTTGCCATTACTCATTTCCTGCTTTTTTGTACTTTGAAATGTGAAAGTTTAAGAAAAGAACTCAGTGTTTCTCCGCTCCACTCCTTTAGGTGCACCACCAGGTCCTGTTTTCTAGATTTTTCTCAGACTAAACGACTATGCGAATTACTAAGGCAGTGAAACTGATAACATCACCTGTGCCAAATTCAAGAAATCCAGAAAACATGACCTGGGTTTGCATCTTGAGGAGGGGAGTTTAGAAACACTGCCCTAACTAATGTGAATGCCAATGCTTATTTATTTTTTCTAATCTAAAACCCCAAATTTTAAGGTGCACACAAATTGGGGCTTACCAGTATGATTTCCCCATGATCCCATTCCTAAAATGTGTGTAGTAACAGACATCATTTATTCGAAACACCCAAAACACAGTGTGTAAACATGTGCTATCTCCCATCACGGGGTATCAATGGACGTGTTTCGGGGGTGCAACCCCCTTCCTCAGAACTAAAGTAGCTCTGATGAAGGGGTTGCACCCCTATAACACGTCCATTGATACCCCGTGATGGGAGTTAGCACAGGTTTATACACTGTGTGTCTTGGGGGTTTTGAAAAATTGATGTTTGTAACTACACACATTTTAGGAATGGGATCATGGGGCACATTTAATTGGTAAGCCACTACGTGTACGTATCTGAGGAAGGCAACATCCACACAGTCTTGGGATACTAATGTCTCGGTTGCCCTTCACTTTACTAAACGAAAACTTTGGAAGTTACTGAGTTTTGAATGTGTATCTAATGGTTTGAACATGCCTGTTTACCCACAAAAAAGGAAAAATACTACAAAACATACATGTTATACACCAAGATTTGGTTTGTTATAAGCACCTTAAAAAGCACATGTGAATGTGCTTTGAGTAAAATGATTTATAAAAAACAATGTGTGGCTTATTATTTCATTGCTCAATACCAGTGAATTTCTAAAGTTGTTGTAGTTACAGTTACAATGTGCTCTTACATGTTGTCAACTCCTGCAAAGTTGAGGCCGCTAAAATGAATGGAGTTGTAAAGGCATGTTTTTGTTCTTCATGCATTAGATCCATTAAGAACAAAAACATTGCTGAAGAAGATATTGTCACCTCATGTAGAACTTAAGGTACGTTTTCACTATTGGAGCAAGTGTCTAAAATAAATCCCATTTGGGAACATATTATACATATAAGAATGACAGACAACAGTAGTTCAACTGAATTATGAGTTTATGAGCTCAAAAAAATATTACACAGGATCAGCTAGAAATTGCTGCCAAGACACCGCCCCTCTACCCACAAAATAGTCCATGTATTTCTCCCGTAAATCACGGGCAATTTGGGAGGGCAAGCCAGCACAGGCATTTTCAATAGCCATCATCATGCCCACGGACGGACGAGATACAGCCTCTCCAGCTGGGCCTGGCACTGCAGGGTCCATTTCACTTGGCAGGGAGGCTAGGTAATTGGTAGCATTCCTCCTTTAAAAATTGTGTAGTATGCAGCATCACAGGACCACATGATTGATTTGGTAGAGTGCCAGATCGATTGGATACAATGCCAAAGGCATTTTTGACCACCCTTCTGGCACGAGAGAGTCTGTAATTAAAGATCCTCTGCTCGTGGGGTGAGGTTCCTCATAGGAAACAACTTCATCAGATGTTCCCCCAGAGCAAACGCCTCATCTGCCAGAAAGACAAAATTGAGGCCCTCCACATTCTCATCAGCAGGTGGCAAGTTTAAGGTGCCATTCTGGAGCCACTGGTAGAACTCTGTCTGCATGATCACTCCACTGTCAGAGTTGCGGCCGTTCTTTCCAACGTCCAAATACATAAACTCATAGTTGGCCGACAGCTAGCATCACTATGTAGCAAAAGCCCTTATAATTAAAGTAATAGGAGCCAGAGTTGGCTGGTGGTACAATCCGGAAGTGCTTCCCATCAATAGCACCACCACAGTTGGTAAAATCCCATTGGTGATAAAACCGGGCTGCAATGTCCTGCCATTGCTCTGGGTTGGAAGGAAACTGTGGATGAAAAAAAGAAAATATACATTACTACTTCTGCACATAACATTGCAATCAGTTTGACACAAACATGCTTAGCCAACATAAGGATACACTTAAAAGAGTATTTAAATATAAAAGTGGAAGGTCAAGTTATCTGATTCCTCACCCCCACTGGTGGCCCATTAGACAACTTTTAGGGGGGGGGGGGTAATGGGTAGATGTTTTGGACAGGTAACCCTCTCCACTTCCATGAGAGCTGTTTGCAAAAATAATCAGTGATACTTTGGCCCCTCCTTACTTACACTATTGCCAGCCAAGTGGACAGGTAAGAAGTATGATAATCTAAAGCTGGATACACACTGTCCAAATTGCAAAAAAAAAATTACATTATGATTTAACCAATCAATATAATAGCAGAGAAACTAAGAAGTTTCAATTTGTAAGTGATCAGGCAGGCAGTTGCACTACATGGTTTGGGTCATTTCTAATGAAATTTGACCACAAAAGAGGGATAATGTGTATGGGTTTTTAAAAGTCAGCAGATAGAGTATTTGGATCAGTTGACTTAGCATTTTTGGGGGGGAGGGAGGGTTCAAAATGAGTTTGGCCATAATAATAAGGCCTCTTGCACTCTGCCCGATTTGGAGCGCATAAATAACATTTGAACACATTTTAGGGGTCGTTTAGGGTAAGTCCCATAATGTAGCTGACAAAAAGCATTGCTAAGTTACCAGCCTAGGTGTGTATGGGCCCAGGATATCATGCTATCCTATAACCATGGGGAGGTTATTGTAGGAAAATATGCATTTAGCCCAAAAAGGGAACTGGAAAACCTTACAGCATGCATGAGGACAAAGAGGACATTCACAGCATATTGCAATATTGATAATTATGTAATCATAACATTAAATAAATACATTAGCAAACAGAAATACATAGAATGTGATCTTAAAAAAAAAAAAATACCTATAGTCCTTTTGCAGCACTTGAATGATGGCCGAGCAGGTCTCTGGAATAATGACTCCCAGATCCTGGGGGAAGATCCCAGTAGTAAATTTAAGATGCTGGAGGTTTCTCCCCGTCCCCAAGTACCGCAAGGTGGCTATGAGCCTTTGCTCAGGAGTGATGGAAAGCCTCATACATGTGTCCTGCTTCTTAATATAGGGGGTCGCCAATGCCAAGAGGTGGTGAAAGCAGGGATCCGTCATCCGGAGATAATTCTGAAAATCATCCGGATTCTGCTCCTGGAGCTCCCGCAGCAAAGGCATATGGCATAATTGCTCACTATTGAGGAACCAATTTTTGGTCCAAGAACTCCTCTTCCTTCTGTTCCTGGAAAGGACTTGGGTCAAAGCCAAGACTCCTAGCCCAATAACCGCATGTTCTCTCCTCTTTTTTTGCAACATGGCTGGTTGATGAATGAACGCTCAGGAATGACCTGAAAAGTGCGAATCAACACTCACCAAACTTCTACTAACACGAAATTAGCAGAAGGAGCCCAAAGGGTGGCGCTTGAGAAATAAACTTCCTTTTTATAGTCTCGTAGTACGTCACTGCGTTTGTGTTTGTCAAATGTCAACTTACGTATCGTTAGTATGCTAGACAAAATCTTGCACACGCCCTTTTGACAAAAATCAGACACTCGGTTGTCCAACAATCAAACCGTGTGTACGAGGCTTAATAGTGTGTATGGGGTCTAAAGCTGGATACACACTATACAATTTTCTTTATATTTTTTCTTTTAGATTTACCAAAACCATATAATATGAGGTCAAACCTAACCACTTTCAATTTGTATGCAGTCAGACAGGCCCATGCACTACATAGTTGAAGGTAAATCTAAAGGAAACTCAACAACAAAGTTGTATAGTGTGTATCCAGCTTAAGGGGGGGACGTCACTGCTCTGTGTTTGAGCCTAGGTTCACACTGACAGCGATATGGAAATCATGCGAATTAAGCTGAACGCACACGATTTTATACCCGTATGTCAGTCCGACTTGGGGAGTGATTTCAGAGAGACCTGTGTGGGTTGCTGCACAGATGTCCATACAAATCGCACCCCGAAGTCGCCAAAAGTAGTACAGGAACTACTTTTGGGAATTGGTGCGGAGCCGCAAAGTTGGTGTCCCACCGATTCGGACTGTGCCATTGCCGGCAATAGCCACCGATTTGGCATGCGATTTGACTTGTCAAATCGCATCAATGTGAACCTAGGCTAAATCAAGAAATTGTTACAACAAAGTAGATAAGGCTACATATCTAAATATGTGAAATGGAGAATATAGCTCTCTACCAGTTGGCTATAAACAATAATATAAAATGTTCATGTTCAGTATTTCATATTTGCCTACTTTACAATAATTGTCAAATTGATAATGAGTTGCAGGGCCATACCCTAAACTGCAGGTTATGTGTGTGTTTGTACTTCTGTTTTATCTATAGTCTGTCATTGAAGCATTGTACAGGTTTACATTCACAGACATAAAAAAAAATGGGAATATTGGAAAAACAAACAATGGAAGATAGCACTGTTGTTCGCCAACATACTCCAACATACGCTAGTTTTGTTCATACTAATCCTGCTATGAATAGACCTCAGGGATGGAGTGAAAGAGGAACTCATTCTGAAAGTTCTCGTTGTGTGACAAAGAATAACCCCCTATTGGGTTCCATAGGCTGCTGTTACATGCCTTGCAGGCAGATAAGAGGTCATTGAAACCTATATGTACAGCACAAATTTAGCAGCATCAGTAAGCACCAGTTACCTTGACAAAAACAAATTTAATTACCTAAATATTTTGTACATTTTTTAAATGACATAGAAGGCTTTTATTTGGTATCATATTTTAATAAATAACCTGCGGTTTCTTTTATTATCAACTGACAAATGGACAACATTCTAAAAAATAAAATGCAATTTTGGGGTTTTCATGTAGAACAGTAGAAGCTTTTTTAATCAAGCTAACTTTAAAATGAATAACACATTTGTGCATAATGTAACTATTGTAACATAGTACTTATCTGTGCACAGCAAGTGCACCAAGAGAGAGATCTGGTGTCATCTGCAGGCTGGAGAAGTTTGTAAACAAGCCTCAACTTCAATGTGATCACCATGATGTTACTGTTCACATAGGTAGCCAGGGGGCTGTTCAGCCACAGTGTTACCAACCTCTAACTGCCCACCTGAACCCAAACATGCAGATACTCAGGGCTGGACACATTCTGTGGCAAATATTAAACCCACTATCACATTCGACAGGCAGCACCACTGAACACAACCATTCAAGTGAATGGGGCCACACCAGAACTGCATGCAAATGTGGTTGCGGTGTGGTGGTTTGGAATTTTGAGGGTTAAAACAGATTGTAAGAAGGTGACATACACCTCCCAGTCCCCCTGTCAACTGCCCTCTGAAAAGCAATTCACCATAGATCACTTTTCGGAGGGACAGTAAGGGCCACTACACGTCAGAATGAGCCTTTTGGGTGATCACATGATCAGGAACCTCACCAGTTGGTTTCCAGTCCTTAGGCCTCATGCACACCGGACGTTTGTCTCTCCTAGACGTCTTTTGTCCTGGCAGGGGCATTTTGTCAGAAAAAAATGCTTGTTGCTTGTAATAATGTATAACGTGTTTAGGTGTGTTTAGCCGCGTTTAGATGAATCAAGCATTTGGTTGTTAACTAATTTCATTGCCCAAAACAATAATTTATTCTGGCCACTGAAATGAATTTACCGGTATGCTCTAGAGCGTTAAACGTACTTAGCATTACCCACTTAACCACTTCAGCCCCGGAAGGTTTTAACCCTTCCTGACCAGAGCACTTTTTACAATTCGGCACTGCATCGCTTTAACTGCTAATTGCGCGGTCATGCAATGCTGTACCCAAACGAAATTTGTGTCCTTTTCTTCCCACAAATAGAGCTTTCTTTTGATGTTATTTGATCACCTCTGCCGTTTTTATTTTTTGCGCTATACACGGAAAAAGACTGAACATTTTGAAAAAAAATGATATTTTCTACTTTTTGTTCTAAAAAAAATCCAATAAACTCAATTTTAGTCATACATTTAGGCCAAAATGTATTCGGCCACATGTCTTTGGTAAAAAAAATGTCAATAAGTGTATATTTATTGGTTTGCGCAAAAGTTATAGCGCCTACAAACTAGGGTACATTTTCTGGAATTTACACATCCTTTAATTTATGACTGCCTATGTCGTTTCTTGAGGTGCTAAAATGGCAGGGCAGTACAAAACCCCCACAAATGACCCCATTTTGGAAAGTAGACACCCCAAGGAAATTGCTGAGAGGCATGTTGAGCCCATTGAATATTCATTTTTTTTGTCCCAAATGATTGAATAATGACAAAAAAAAAAGAAAAAAAAAATACAAAAAGTTGTCACTAAATGATATATTGCTCCCACAGGCCATGGGCATATGTGGAATTGCACCCCAAAATACATTTAGCTGCTTCTCCTGAGTATGGGGATACCACATGTGTGGGACTTTTTGGGAGCCTAGCCATGTACGGGACCCCGAAAACCAATCACTGCCTTCAGGATTTCTAAGGGCGTACGTTTTTGATTTTACTCCTCACTACCTATCACAGTTTTGAAGGCCATAAAATGCCCAGATGGCATAAAACCCCCCCAAATGACCCCATTTTGGAAAGTAGACACCCCAAGATATTTGCTTTGAGGCATGTTGAGTCCATGGAATGTTTTATATTTTGACACAAGTTGCGGGAAAGTGACAAATTTTTTTTTTTTTTTTTTTTTTTGCACAAAGTTGTCACTAAATGATATATTGCTCACACAGGCCATGGGCATATGTGGAATTGCACCCCAAAATACATTTAGCTACTTCTCCTGAGTACGGGGATACCACATGTGTGGGACTTTTTGGGAGCCTATCCGCGTACGGGGCCCCGAAAACCAATCACCGCCTTCAGGATTTCTAAGGGTGTAAATTTTTGATTTCACTGCCTATCATAGTTTCAGAGGCCATGGAATGCCCAGGTGGCACAAACCCCCCCCAAATGACCCCATTTTGGAAAGTAGACACCCCAAGCTATTTGCTGAGAGGCATGGTGAGTATTTTGCAGCTCTCATTTGTTTTTGAAAATAAAGACGAGAAAAAAAATTTTTTTTTTCTTTTTTCAATTTTTAAAACTTTGTGACAAAAAAACTTTGTGACAAAAAGTGAGGTCTGCAAAATACTCACTATACCTCTCAGCAAATAGCTTGGGGTGTCTACTTTCCAAAATGGGGTCATTTGGGTTTTTTTTTGCCACCTGGGCATTCCATGGCTTCCGAAACTGTGATAGGCAGTGAAGAGTGAAATCAAAAATTTACGGCCTTAGAAAGCCTGAAGGCGGTGCTTGGTTTTCGGGGTCCCGTACGCGGCTAGGCTCCCAAAAAGTCTCACACATGTGGTATCCCCGTACTCAGGAGCAGCAACAGAATGTATTTTGGGGTGTAATTTCACATATTCCCATGGCATGTTTGAGCAATATATCATTTAGTGACAACTTTGCGCAAAAAAAATAAATAAATAAAAAAAAATTGTCTCTTTCCCGCAACTTGTGTCACAATATAAAATATTCCATGGACTAGACATGCCTCTCAGCAAATAGCTTGGGGTGTCTACTTTCCAAAATGGGGTCATTTGGGGGGGTTTTGAACTGTCCTGGCATTTTATGCACAACATCTAGAAGCTTATGTCACACATCACCCACTCTTCTAACCACTTGAAGACAAAGCCCTTTCTGACACTTTTTGATTACATAAAAAAATAATTTTTTTTTGCAAGAAAATTACTTTGAACCCCCAAACATTATATATTTTTTTAAAGCAAATGCCCTACAGATTAAAATGGTGGGTGTTTCATTTTTTTTTTTCACACAGTATTTGTGCAGCGATTTTTCAAACGCATTTTTTGGGGAAAAAACACACTTTTTTAAATTTTAATGCACTAAAACACATTATATTTCCCAAATGTTTGATGAAATAAAAAAGATGATCTTAGGCCGAGTACATGGATACCAAACATGACATGCTTTAAAATTGCGCACAAACGTGCAGTGGCGACAAACTAAATATATTTTTAAAAGCCTTTAAAAGCCTTTACAGGTTACCACTTTAGATTTACAGAGGAGGTCTACTGCTAAAATTACTGCCCTCAATCTGACCTTTGCGGTGATACCTCACATGCATGGTGCAATTGCTTTTTACATTTGACGCCAGACCGATGCTTGCGTTCGCCTTAGCGCGAGAGCAGGGGGGACAGGGGTGCTTTTTTTTTTTTTTTTTTTTTTTTTTTTTCTTTATTATTATTTTTTTTTTTTACTTATTTTTAAACTGTTCTTTTCTTTCTTTTTTTTAAAATCATTTTTATTGTTATCTCAGGGAATGTAAATATCCCCTATCATAGCAATAGGTAGTGACAAGTACTCTTTTTTGAAAAAATTGGGGTCTATTAGACCCTAGATTTCTCCTCTGCCCTCAAAGCATCTGACCACACCAAGATCGGTGTGATAAAATGCTTTCCCAATTTCCCAATGGAGCTGTTTACATCCGGCGAAATCTAAGTCATAAAATGCTCGTAGCTTCCGGTTTCTTAGGCCATAGAGATGTTTGGAGCCACTCTGGTCTCTGATCAGCTCTATGGTCAGCTGGCTGAATCACCGGCTGCATTTTCAGGTTCCCTGTTGAGACAGGAGAGCCAGAGAAAAACACGGAAGACGTTGGGGGGGGGGCATTCCCTCCCACTGCTTGTAAAAGCAGTCTAGAGGCTAATTAGCCGCTAGGATTGCTTTTACATGAAAGCCGACCGCTGGCTGAAAAGAATGATACCAAGATGATACCTAAACCTGCAGGCATCATTCTGGTATAACCATTCAAAGTCGTGAATGGCGTACCTGAAGACAAAAAAATGGTTAACAATAAAGCACAGTAAACGGTAAAGTATAAAAAATTGCATACCTGAAAAACAAACATGATAAAACATAATAACAATAAAACATTGCAGAAAAGAATACAGTAAAAAAGGGCAGAACAATAGGGAGAGAATAGAGAGAGAGAGAACAATAAAACGACAACTATTTTTTTTTATTTTATATTTTTGTTTGTGTTTTTTATTTTATTTTTTTTACACTTTTTTTTGTAACTGTAACTTTTATAACTGTAACCGGTTCCAGGTTCGGGTCTCTCAAAATGCGATGGCATCTTGGGAGACCCTGTGAAAGTGCGCCTAGTCTGTGCAGTGCTGTACCCTACGCTAATACTCAACTAGTGCATAGTAGCGTTCAAAACATTCACCAATGCAAAGACCAGGATTGTCAGGACAGGAGGGACAATAATAGCGGGTGTCACGCCTATATCCGCGCTTGCTGCAGACACAACATCTTTTTTGGGGGGGTTTGTTGGGTAGGGGTACTCGGGAGGACATAAAGAAAATGCCTCTCATGCAGCCGACTGCATTTGGTTGGGGATGTGAATGGGAGAAGTACGGGCGCTGCAGAAGTGGTGGGTTCCCAATTAGGATTGGCGAATGCAGCAGGAAGGGCATTATGGGCACGACGGGCCTGTGTTTGTCTTCTTGGTGGCAGCGGGACACTACTTGTGCTTGCCACCTCACCAGCTTGAACTGCACTTATGAGACTCGCCACGTCACCAAGTGTTACTGCAGTGCTGGTTTGACTACGACCGGGGTGTACTAGGCCGCTGGCGCTTGCCAGTTCACCAAAACGCTACAAAAAAAACTGTTAGCGATCGCAGGGATCAGGCCTGACTCTGCGAACGCTGCAGTTATGCGTTTAGTGTTTTGTAAGTGACAGTGATCGATCGATACTGCACTTGGGTGGGCTGGGCGGAGGGGCAAAACGCAGGTGCTAGCAGGTATCTGGGCTGATCCCGCTAACACTGCATTTTTGGGAACCCTAAACTGCTGGGGACGCTAGTATAGATCTGATCGGATCAGATATTGATCCGTTCAGATACTATACCACTAAGGGAGGTGTACGGTGCGTGTGTGAGTGTTAGCTGTACTGGCGCTAACCTGCCGCTGCCTGGGGCTGGTGCTTGCCAGTTCACCAAAACGCTACCAAAAAAACTGTTAGCGATCGCAGGGATCAGGCCTGACTCTGTGAACGCTGCAGTTATGCGTTTAGTGTTTTGTAAGTGACAGTGATCGATCGATACTGCACTTGGGTGGGTTGGGCTGGGCCGGGCGGAACGGCAAAACGCAGGTGCTAGCAGGTATCTGGGCTGATCCTGCTAACACTGCGTTTTTGGCAACCCTAAACTGCTGGGGACGCTAGTATAGATCTGATCGGATCAGATATTGATCCGTACAGATACTATACCACTAAGGGAGGCGTATGCTGCGTGCGTGGGTGTTAGCGGTACTGGCGCTAATCTGACGCTGCCTGGGGCGACGCATATCACCGCCGGGCGATCAGGGGGCTAAACCTTTATTCGGTAATAAACGGCGGGTGCCCTGACACTATAAAAAATAAATGAACTAACCAGCGTCACCTGTAACGGTTATACGGTGATCAGTGGTGAAAGGGTTAACTAGGGGGCAATCAAGGGGTTAAAACATTTATTAGATAGTATATGGGGGTCCCTGACGCTATAAAACACTGACGGCGAACCTAAATATTTACGTCCCTAACTAGCGTCACCAGCGACACTAATACAGCGATCAGAAAAATGATCGCTTAGTGACACTGGTGACAGGGGGTAATCAAGGGGTTAAAACTTTATTAGGGGGGGTTAGGGGGCTAATACTCACTAATACTCACTGCCCTACCACTTCTAACTGTCACAAACTGACACCATGCAGTAATCAGAAAAAAAAAAAAAAATACTGCTTGCTGTCAGTTTGTGAAGGGGGGGGGGTGATTGGGGGGGGATCGGGGGGCGATCGGGGGGGGGATCGGGGGTGTAAGGTATGCCTGGCATGTTCTACTGAGTGTGTTTGTGTTGTGCACTTACATGTCTTCTCTCCTCGGCGCTGGAACGGAAACTGCCAAGCCGAGGAGAGATGACATCACATCCTCTGCCTGTGTGAAACTACACACAGGCAGGGGAGAATTCCCATTGGCTGGGAGCGATCGCGAGGGGGGGGGCCATGATCGGATGGTCTCCCCCTCGCCTCTCAACGCTCCCAGTCACAAGCCGACCGCCGCTGGCACCGGGGGGGGTCCGATCGGACCCCCCCGCCCGCGGGAGGCAGATCACGTACGGGTACGTGATTCTGCCTGCCCGTGCCATTCTGCCGCAGTATATCTGCGTTAGGCGGTCGGCAAGTAGTTAAGGACCAGAAGGATTTGCCCCATTAATGACCAGCCCATTTTTTGCAATGTCTCTTTAACTGACAATTGCGCGGTCATGCGATGTTGTACCCAAACAAAAGTTATGTCCTCTTTTCCCACAAATAGAGCTTTCTTCTGGTAGTATTTGATCACCTCTGAGGTTTTTATTTTTTGAGCTATAAACAAAAGCGACAATTAAAAAAAAAAAGCAATATTTTTTACTTTTTGATATAATAAATATCCAAATGAAAAACAAAACAAAAACAAATTTCTTCATCAATTTAGGCCATTATGTATTCTTTTACATATTTTTGGTAAAAAAAAAAAAAATCGCAATAAGCGTATATTGATTGGTTTGCGCAAAAGTTATAGTGTCTACAAAATAGGGGAGATTTATGGCATTTTATTAATTTTTTTTTTGTATGACTGCGACATTGCGGCGGACAGATCGGGCACTTTTGACACTTTTTTTGAGACCATTGACATATATACAACAACAGAGCTAAAAATAGCCACTGATTACTGTATAAATGTCACTGGCAGAGAAGGAGTTAACACTAGGGGGCGATCAAGGGGTTAAATGTGTCCTAGGGATGTGTTTCTAACTGTGGGGGGATGGGACTGACAGGGAGTAGAGAGAGAGATTGCTGTTCCTGATTACTAGGAACAGCGGATCTTTCTCTACTTCCCTGACAGAACGGGGATCTGTCTGTTTCCATTGACAGATCCCCATTCTGTCTCTGTGAGAAGCGATCACGGGTGGCCGACGGACATCGTGGCCACCGGCCACATGCATCGGCTCCGGGGACGTGGCACGGGTGCGCACGCGCGCCTGCTACAGCCTTTTTAAAGAGCCGACGTACATCGATGCTGATTCGCGCAGCAGTGCCAACCTCCCGCAGTAGAACTGCCGTGGGTGGTTGGCAAGTAGTTAACATGCGTTTAAATGCGTTTGCATGCGTTTAGAAGTGTCAAGTGTTTTTTCTGTGAAAAAGCCTATATGTGTATAGATACATAGGCTAACATGCAGGGGCATTTAGAGGCAGGACAGAAAAAAAAACACCAGACGCCCCTAAAAGCAGTTGAAAAAATGTCCAGTGTACATGAGTGCAGCAGTCAGTAGAATGTAAATGAAGGTTCTGTAAGCATGGGAAACTATGCCTGAGGGCGTTAATATATTGAGTGCAATTGTCAAGTGCTTAATGGATCAGCAAACTGGAAGTAAATGATATATGTAGGTGGGGTGTATCATGGTAGAGCAGCAATAATTCACACAGTCAGGTGCAATAAAGAACTTAGTATTGAAATAGCACAGCAACAGTTTACAACAAACCCAGTGAGAAAGCTGCCCAACCGGTTGCACTCACGGTTTCCATTAAAGTGAATAGAGAAGGTTTCAGCCAAATTGACATCGTCTGTCAAGACATCAGAGTGCAGTCTGGCCGTCCAGTGCCCAAGTGGGATGGTGTCCAAGGAGTTGTGACCCTACACGAACCTATGCCTTATTGCTAGTACTGTCCCTAGCAGGTAGGGTAACTGTCCTTACACTACCAACTCACAAAATGTGTGTCAAATCTGGGAGCCAGGGCCTTAACCACTTGCGTACTGGACACTTTTACCCCCTTCATGCCCAGGCCAATTTTCAGCCTTCAGCGCTGTCACTCTTTGAATGACAATTGCGAGGTCATGCAACACTGTGCCCATATAACATTTTCATCATTTTTTTCACACAAATAGAGCTTTCTTTTGGTGGTATTTAATTACCACTGGGTTTTTAATTTTTTTGCAAATAAACAAAAAAAATACCAAAAATTTGGGGAAAAAATAAAAGTTTTTCATAGTTTGTTATAAAATTTTGCGAACAGGTAGGTTTTCTCTTTCACTGATGTGCGCTGATGAGGCTGCACTGATGGGCACTGATGAGGCGGCACTGGTAGACAATGATAGGCAGCACGGATGGGCACTGGTAGGTGGCACTAATGGGCACTGGTAGGCAGCACGGATACTGTAGGTCAGGGATATGCACTTAGCGGACCTCCAGCTGTTGCAGAACTACAAGTCCCATGAGGCATAGCAAGACTCTGACAGCCACACGCATGACACCCAGAGGCCGAGGCATGATGGGACTTGTAGTTTTGCAACAGCTGGAGGTCTGCTAATTGCATATCCCTGCTGTAGGTGAAACTGATGAGGAGGCACTGATTGGCAGCACTGGTGGGCACTGATTGGCAGCACTGGTGGGCACTGATAGACAGCACTGATACTATAGGTGACACTGATGGACACTGATTGACAACACTGGTGGGCATTGATTGGCAGCACTGCTGGGCACTGTTGGAACTGCACTGATAATCAGTGCCCTGATTATCAGTGTAGGTGTCCCTTTCACACAAGCAGGTTATCGGCTTTCCTCTTCTCTCCCCACATTGTCAGCGTGAGGATAGGAATGCCCATAAACAGCTTGTGCTTACATCATGATCAGCTGGCATTGGACACAGCTGATCACGTGGTAAAGAGCCACTGATAGGGTCTTTACCCTGATCACAGAGCGTGCTGCTTGCCCACATCATATGACACCCTCCCAGAACTGGCCGGCCACGCTGTAGCTGTCATTCGGCTATAGCATGGTTGGCAAGTGGTTAAACAGGCTCTGCCTGGCCCAAGATGGCTGCTAGGGTCACATGGGGCAGCAGCATCCAATAGGATAGCTTCCCCAGTGACCCAGGAAACCATAGATGAACCTTGTTCCTCTTGACTCTATAACAAGTGTCGCTGTGGAAGAGCACCACCTGAAGTGGAGGAGAAAGTAGACTGCACCTGTCTATATAAATATATTAGGGTGGTTACTGATTAAAATTTTCGTGTTCGACTAATTTCGATTAATTATAACGCACATACAGATCCAACTACTTTTAACTGATTTAGCACCGTTGTTATGGCAACAGCCAAAGCCGGACATAGCGGGGCATGGCTAGGACGTCACATGTCATAAACTCAGCCTCACCGTGCCCATAATCTCAGCCTTACCATGCCCATAATCGCAACCTCACTGTGCCCATAATGCTGTCTCACCGTGCCCATAATCGCAGCCCCACCGTGCCCATAATGCTGCCTCACCGTGCCTATAATCACCACCTCACCGTGCCCATAATGCAGTCTCACCGTGCCCATAATCGCAGCCTCACCGTTCCCATAATGCTGTCTCACCGTGCCTATAATCGCAGCCTCACCGTGCCCATAATGCTGTCTCACCATGCCCATATTTCTGTCTCACCGTGCCTATAATCACAGCCTTGCCGTGCCTATAATGGCAGCCTCACCGTGCCCATAATCCAAGCCTCACTGTAGTCAGTGCCTGTGCCTGGATTACACAGTCTGTTGGTATCTCCCACTGTGTGTCTCGGAGCTTAGTGTGAAAACTTTGGCCGCGCTGTGAGAAAAGTCCCGCCCTCCTCCTAGATCAGCTCGTGTGATAGACAGAACACTGCGTCTATCACACGAGCTGATCTAGGAGGAGGGCGGGACTTTTCTCACAGTGCGGCCAAAGTTTTCACACTCAGCTCGGAGGCACACAGCGGGAGATGCCCGCAGACTGTATGACATATAGTGGAGGAGGAGGAGGAGGGAGCAGAGCGCTGCGCTGCAGCCACAGCTTGGCCCAAAGCGGCCCCAGGGCAGGCAGCCTACCGATCAAAAACATTTTGATCAATCAAAAAAATTAACGATTAATCGAGGAATTAATCGTTAATTTCCGCAGCCATAAAATATATATATATATATATATATATATATATATATATATATATACTGTATATCATATGAGAACTGTGTCATAAACGAAGGGCCCATTGCTGCCACACAAATCGCTTTACATGCAATGATGAAATGTGTTTATTCTGTATAAAAAAAAAGAGAAAACTACAGCGCTGATGTGGATCCTAAGTGTGATAATAAAACAATGAAGGAGATGTGAGCTGCAACCAACTAATTAGTGCTGTGACACCATTGCTGTGAATCAATATAAAATGTGTTGGTGCGCTTATTATATACTCCCAATCTAATAACTTAGTGCATGTGTGTTCAAACCTACACCATGATAAATATATTTCAAAATAGAAATATATGAGTGCAAATAAGTACACCAAAAAAAACCTTATAGGGGAACTGTTATCCCAAAATAATTGCTGACAAATACAAAGTGTAAGAAAAATATTAAGTGTCTGCTGATACTAATCAAGGTCAGATTTGCATACAAAAGTCCAGTCCGATGCCTTTAACAGACTTGCTTGTCATTCAAGATGGATCACAGTTGCATAACGAATTTCATTAGTAAGGTGATGGTTCATATGAAGATAAAGAAAAAAGCCATCATTGCGCAGTGATTTAAATACTATGGAACTGTGCAAACAATGTAATCCATTCACATGTTAGTAGCAACTAGATCGCTTGTGATAAAATGGTCAGACAGCTGCAACACCGCTCATGCAGCATTCGCTAGGTTGTTGAACACTTGCGATGCCGTCACCGACTCCACCACCCGACGCGTTGCGTCACATGTCACGTGACTTTCTGTATGACACCCCAATGCACCTTGCTGATGGGCATGTGCTGTGGTGCAATGTGCAGTATCCTTCCAAAAGGTGAATAGATGATATTACCATCTCCACCTTGTCCAATCAGGGAACACTTTGTATTTCTTGTAAAAAATACAAGGCGTTCTGTGGATGGTGGTCATGCCAAACTTGAGTAGCTTGCAGTCTACCTAAAGGCCTGCTTAAAAAAAAAAATCCAAGAAAAGTAGAAATATTTAAAAAGATATTTGTAGGTATGCTGTGGGAATGGCATGGACATGTTGTGGAAGTACACTTATTGATAATATTCTCTAGGTTCTCCATAGTGAATCCTGTTGTTATAACCAGCTCATTGCCAGTTTTTGATCATCACAAGATACCTCTGTACGTGTGCTGAACAACACAGGCCTATTAGTGATGTAAAAATAGCTCTAATAGAAGATCAGTCATGTTCTGCTTCATTAGCTCTTTGAAGCTTTAATCTTCAGTATCATTTTTAGAGCAGTTGTGACTTGTTATCCATCTGGGTGCAGTGACACGGTGACAGCGCTGTCAGGAAGGACGACGTCTTGGGAGCAGCAGCTGCGCTCTGCCATTGCAGGGGAAGGGGAATGTGGTAAACAGATGTAGGAGAACGTCTCATTTTATAAAGCAATGTCACAACAAACATGGTGTTGTCACTGCTGTTGGTGGTGACATCCCCCTGACTGGGTCCTTTCCATGTAGTACCTATGATTGTTTTATCAATGGGGACTGTTCATGTGTCTTTGTTATTGGGTGAGATGTATAAAGAGGAGGCACAAGTCCTGTGTGACGCACATTCCTTCCCCCCGGGCATTCTGATTTACTGTTGGCAATGAGCTCATTAGTCAATCTCTCCTGGGACTTTGTCTTGCCAACGCTGATGTTAGCTTACTAATATTTTGCTACTTCCTGCAGCTAATTACCTCTTTTGATTAGGGCAAAGACAACGTGAGACATTTTAATGGCAGGTATAGATAAAATAGGAGAGCTCAAAGTACTAGTTGACTGACTGATGAAATAAGAGCAAACTCTTGCAAATAAAAGACAAGATAACTACACTAGACACTCCTCTAAATGAGGAAGGCAAATAAAAAGTAACACAAGAATAACATAAATGCCACCATGTAACATTGTAACATATTCAAAGAGTATCTAATCCCAGAAGTAAAAAATGTATTGTATAGCAATTTACAAATCCTTAAAATGTTACTAAACCCCGGACTCTGCATTCACTATATCTGGTCTCCCACAGTACACAGAACATGGAAATGCAATTATTTTAGTAAATATAAACTGCTAAATACCTTTTCTCATCAGCAGTATATAGTAGTCTTGTGACTTCTATCAGTGTCTGGTCAAAGCTTGTAGGAGGAGTTTTCATTCTACTTTGACTGTCCTATGAGGCTGCAGGACCCCTGACCCTCTGTCTGGACAGTGCTGATTGGCCTGTGCTGATCACATGCACCCTCCCAAGGAAAAAACTCTAGCAATACATACCAAACTGAGCATTTGCAGAGTGCCTCCAAGGCTCTGTACTATCAGAAAATGGATTGGGGACAGTAGAAGAAGGCGAGGATCAGAGAAAACAGGATCAAACTGCCTTTTTACACAAGGCAGAGGATTAAAGTGATTGTAAAGTCTCGTTTTTTTTTCTATAAAATTAACAAACATGTCATACTTACCTGTTCTGATGCAGTAGATTTGGACAGAGCAGCCCAGATCCTCTTCTTCTCAGGTCCCTCTTCTGTACTCCTGGTCCCTCCCTCCTGTTGAGTGCCCCCACAGCAAGCAGCTTGCTATGGGGGCACCCGAGCTGAGTGCTCCCTGTGTCCACTAAGTCACGAAGCATCCGTTCGGCCCTGCCCCCTCTTCCTCCTGATTGGCTAGCAGACTTTGATTAACAGCAGCGAGAGCCACTGGCACCGCTGCTGTTTGTCAGCCAATCAGCAAGGAAAGTCCCGGACGGCTGAGACACTCGTGGACATGGCTGGACAGAGATGGGGTTCCTTTAAGTAATAGGGGGGCTGAGGGGAGCTTCTGCACACAGAAGGCTTTTAATCCTAATGCATAGAATGCATTAAGATAAAAAACCTTCTGCCTTTACAACCCCTTTAAAGTGTTACTAAACCCAGGACCCTGCATTCACTATATCTGGTCTCCCACAGTACACAGAACATGGAAATACAATAAAGTTTTAGTAAACATAAAATAAATGCTAAATACATTTTTCTCATCAGCACTATATAGTAGTATTGTGACTTCTATCAGTGTCTGGTTAAAGCTTGTAGGATGAGTTTTCATTCTACTCTCACTGTCCTATGAGGCTGCTGGACCCCTGACCCTCTGAGCATGTGCAGAGTGCCCCCAAGGCTCTGTCTTATCAGGATTGAGAACTGTAGAAAAAGGTGAGGATCAGAGAATACAGGATCAAACAGCCTTTTTACACAATGCAGAGGCTTAACTCCTTAGATTCAACAGTGAGTATAACAAGCGTGCTATGCTGCATATACACACTGGTTTTACTGTTGTGGGTTTAGTAACACTTTAAAAGTGCTGACTGCATTAGCTTTCTTTGGAAGTAAAGGCAAAACCTAACTAACCCTAAACCTACTCCCACTCCCATTCTAAGCCTAATTTATCTAGCCCTGTAAATAATACATCGCTCTACTCTCTATTCTGAGGCCGCATCGGTCTGCTCTTCAGCGGCGCCCCTGTGTGCAGGAGAAAGCCAACACTGGCTGAGAAGTGACTTCACCCATAGCGTACTATGGGGCTTCCGTTGTCGGCTGTCTCTCCTACACACTGAAGCCACACCTGACAGCTCAGCCTGGGACCAGACCAGAGCAGCAACAGAATGGGTTAAATAGATTAGGGTTAGAATGTGGCTGAGAGTTGGTTTAGCGTTTGTTAGTTTTTTACTTTACTTCCACTTTAATCATCTTTACTTTTATTTTCACCTGGTTGATTCAGCCAATAACATTCGCCCTGTATTAGGGTGTCTCCACGCTGGATTGAGGAGCAATGGAGACACCTTTGGACAGCAGCAATGCCAGCTTGTGCAGAGAGGTTAGTGTTAGATGCACAAGCAAATCTAGATGGACTTGACTAACAAATTTAAGCCGCCCTCCAGCTAACACTTTTTAAGCAGTTACAGCAAGCAGGGTTTTTTTTTTTTTTTTTAGGTGTCAGGTGCCACCTTTACATGTCCCAGCATCTCTCATTGCATTCTTCTTGATATAAACCAAATTATTATTACAGCAGGGGGAGAAGGAGATCCTTTTAATGGACAGACCAAGTGTATAGACCCAGAGACCTGTCACGGCACCTGTCGTGTGGTTTAATTAAAGCTACTCTGACAGTGCACAATAGCATCCGAAAACAAAACTGATGCATAAGTAAAAAAACTTTTCTCTGTATAATACATAGAGCTACAATACATACCAGTGAGAAGGAGCAATGTCTCCCCCTAGTGGTGCATACATTGTAACACACTTTTTCTGTATTTTAAATGTAAACTGAATTTCACAATATACATATTGCATTCAATCCACATTATTTTACCTTTCACATGTATGAAATTTTAACAGTACATCTACAAGGTAAGTACAAAAATCACAGAAAACAAATAATAAATCAATACAGTAGCTTTTGCTGATGGTCATACCAGTCTGTGGTGCTAATGTAAACATTGAGCTTGCATTAAAATTGATTAACTTATTAACTTTTCTTTCTGACACTCTTATTTGATTTGTGATAATGTGACCTCGCACGCTCCACATTCTGCATGTTTATTTAAAGTTCTCTCAAACGAACTCACAGTAAGGCCTGGTGCTTGACCAAAGCCTTGTCATAAATAATACTGTGGCACATTATTCAACCAGTTAATGTCTTATTCAAACCTAATCATCCTTAAATAATTGTTGTTAGGCATATATATAAATATGTGTTTCTTTTTTTTTAACATTAATAACAAACTTTATTTTTTTGTTTTGTGAAAAAAAAAAACCTTTATTATATTTAAAAAGTCACTTTCAATACTTTGCATCAGAAGTGTAATTTTAGTGTCCATTATAAACAGGACAATTAATAGAATAAAAATGGTTTACTGTTTAACCTCTTGCTTACAGGGCACTTAAACCCCCCTCCTATCCAGACAAATTTTCAGCTTTCAGCGCTGACGCACTTTGAATGACAATTGCGCAGTCATACAACACTGTACCCAAATGAAATTTTTATCATTTTTTCACCACAAATAGAGCTTTCTTTTGGTGGTATTTGATCACCTCTGCGGTTTTTACTTTTTGTTAAAAAAATTAAAAAAACTGAATTTTTAAAAAAAAAAATTTTAAATTTTTTTATATTTTGTTATAAAAAATTTAAAACGGGTAATTTTTCTCCTTCATTGATGTACGCTGATGAGGCGGCAGTGATGGGCACTGATAGGTGGCAGTGATGGGCACTGATGGGTGGCAGTGATGGGTACTGATGGGTGGCAGTGATGGGCACTGATGGGTGGCAGTGATGGGCAGCACTGGCAGGTGGCACTGATTGGCACTACAGGTGGGCATTGATAGGTGGTACTTGTGGGCATTGATAAGTGGCACTTGTTTGCATTGATAGGTGGCACTTGTGGGCACTGTTAGGTGGCACTGTGGGCACTGTTAGGTGGCACTTTTAGTGGGCACTGATGAGGCAGATGTGCCTCTTCCACTTCGGGACCGATGTCCCTTACATCTAAGCCGGTGATCGGCTTTTTTTTCTACTTGCGCTGTCAGCGTGAGTAAAAAAAAAAAAACGATTACCGATGTTTTGTTTACATCATGTGATCAGCTGTCATTGGCTGACAGCTGATCACATGGTAAGGGGCCGGGACCGGCCCCTTACAAGGTTCAGTGATCAGCCGAGTCTCATAGACTCAGTGATCACAGCGCGCAGGGCGCGCGCAGGGCGCGCGCAGGGAGCGTGCACAGGGGAGGCCGTCATATGACGGCCTCCCGGGAATGCAGGTCCACGCTGTGGCCGTCATTCAGCCATAGCGCGGATGTCTAGTGGTTGATCTACTAGTTTAAAGAGGAACTGCAGTCTGCTCACATAATTTGTTATAAAAACATCTTCGCCATTCTGAAGCTTCCCTCCAACCACTTTGCATATTATTTTATACATACTGTGATTCCGTGAAAAACCACATAAATGATATCATGGTTAATGAAAAGCTGACGGCCATGGCATCAGACACGCATGATAAATTTCTTCAGATCTGGCAAACGGGGGTAGCGTATTCCCACCCCTCCCGGTTTGATTCCACACTACTCTCTCTCTAGTATATCTCCTTCCTCCCCACCCCGTGGACTTCCCCTTCTCTTCATTTTCCTTTCCCTGTTACTTTCCCCTTTTCTATATCTTATACTCTTATTTCATCCTCTTTCGGGTCCTCTCCCCTATTATTCCTTCTTTTTACCCTCTCCTTTTGAAGTCTTTATAGCCCACAGGATATGCCCTGTTGGGCTCAGACACATATTGTGAATCATCCTGCGAGTATTTGTTACTTTTCTTTATTTCCGCATTAATGAGTCATATCTTACATTTATCCTTTTGTTCTGTGTTTGTACCATAAATGTTACACCAAGTTCTACAACTATATTTGCAAAGTGGCGGAACCCAGTGTCTCGTCATGATTACCAGTGCATGCTGATTTTATATGAAGCCAAATGTAATATGGTGATCTGTTACAGGTTCTAGTGTCCTAGATCATTATAATTGTCAGTTTATAATTTACCGGAACATGTACACTTAATAGGTCTTTCATTGTCTATTTGTATTGATATGTTGATTTATTTGATCAATAAAACCCTTTGTACAAGAAAAAATATAATCTATACCGTATTTATCGGCATATAACACGCGCCGGAATATAACACACACCCCAAGTTTAGGAGGGAAGTTTAAGGAAAAAAACTTTTAGAAGGGAAGTTTAAGGAAAAAACCTTACATTTAAATGCCCATCAATGCAGCCTTGCACACTGTCCACCTGCAGCCTTCCACTGTCCACCTGCAGCATGTTTTGGTTTTAAATTTAGCGCCGCCGCCGAGATCTTCGGCTCCTCTCGCCGCCGACGTAGACCGAGCCAAGTGTACTCGTGTACTCGGCTTCGCTCGCAGTAACACCCACGTCCCGCCCCTTGGCCCAGCTCCTATGATGGACACAACAACAGTCCAATGGCGGCACGTAAAGGCTTGGAGGCAGGACTGGGCGTGACTGGGAGCGGAGCCAAGTACACAGTACACTCGGCTCGGCTCATTCAATGTCGGCGGCGCTCCACAGACTGCGGAGATCGGAAAAAGTGCGTATTATACGCCAATAAATACCGTATATACATCTTCCAAAATTTGAATTTGATATAGAATGAATCTGAATAGAAAATATTAGAATAGAACAGAAAATAATAGAAAAACAATAGAACAGAATAGAATAAAATAAAATATATGTTTTTCTAGTTTATTCTTTTCTATTATTTTCTATTCTATTCTAATCTTTTGTATTCAAATTCATACTATACGAAATTTTGGAACACGTGTATATATATATATATATATATATATATATATATATATATATATATATATATATATATATATATATATATTTATATATTTAACACGTGTGTGTATATATATATAGATATATATATATAGATATAGATAGATATATATATATATATATAGATATATATATCTATCTATATCTATATATATATATATATATTTTTTTTTTCTATATTGTTCTATTGTTTTTGTAGTTTTTGTAGTTTGTAGTCTATTCAAATATTCAAATTCATTCTATACAAAATTCGAACTTCAGAAGCCATCTTCCAAAATTCGAATTTTTCTATTCTAATCTTTTTTATTCTAATTCGATTTCATTCTATATGAAATTCGAATTTTGGAAAATGATTATATATAGTTTACTTTTTCGAATTCGGTCAAATTTTTTAAAATGTGGTAGAATTTTTTCCAATTTGACAGTTTTTTTGTAATCCGGTAGATTTTTTTTGAATTTGATCAAATTTTTCAAATTTAAACGATTTTTTTCGAATTCGGTCAAATTTCTTCAAATTCGAAACAAATCTATTCTAATCTTTTCTATTGAAATTTGATTTCACTCTATCAGAAATTTGAATTTCGTATAGAATTAATTCAAATTCGAATAGAAAAGATTAGAATAGAATAGAAAAGAACAGAAAAGAAAAACAATAGAACAGAATAGAATAAAATATAATATATATTATATTTTATTCTATTCTATTGTTTTTCTATTCTTTTCTATTTTAGCTTCCATTGTTTTGAATTGTATTCCAATCTATTCTCAAATTTGAATTTATACTATTCAGAATTCGAATTTCAGAAGACGGTCATGTTCTATTTTACTACATTCTATAAATTCTATTCTATTCTTTACTATTCTTTTATTTTTATTCTATTGCTTTATTGTTTTATATTCTATGTTATTGTATCTTTTAGAAAATCGATTCTATTTTTTCTAATTTGTTTTTGAATTCGATTTGAATTTGTTTTTGAATGCGATTTGAATTTGTTTTCAAAATTGATTTGAGTTTCATTCATTTTTTTCCGATTTGAATCGTTATTTCGGATTCGTTTAAATTTGTTACTTTTGCAATTCGGAAATTTGGATGTATGAGAATTTCCGAATAATGAAAAATTAACCCGAATTTCGATTCGGAACGAAACAAAATGCACATCTAGAAATCATAGGGGACAACTTTTCATGTGACTCTGAGGTCCAAAGCTGCATGAAAAGTCACCCAAGTGTGAAAGTAACCTAATAAGATTAATTGATAACACCTTTGAATAAGGCCCCATTTGCACTTGTGCGACCTTTAAATTGCACAGCTTTGCCATGACGTGAAGCAATGTGTAATCTTGTGGTGTATGGACCTCAAATCACATCAAGTCAAACTAAGGTAGTGTAGGGACAAATTTGCCACTGCACCTTGGCCCCAACTTCTGGGAATTCCTGTGCAAATTTCGCCCTATGTACCTCAAGTCACATGAAAGTCGCACCAAAGTAGTACAGGGACTACTTTGAAGTTGGTGCGACTTAAAGTAGCACAGATATGACTGGTTGTCATTGAGAATCATGGGATACAATTTGTCATGCAACTCAGAGGTCCAAATTTGCTGGAAAAGTCACCCAACTGTGAAACAATTCATATTTATTGTTATAGAAAGGAGCCCTCATTTATATTTGCATAGTCCTTACTGAATTACATCAGCAGAACAAATGTAGGAAGTGATGTGTGCACATAGGATGGAAGCAAATGTGTGGTGGCAGGCATGGACTGGCCATCGGGACTATCGAGAGTTTCCCGGTGGGCCGATGGCTAAGTGGGCCAGTCAGGTGCAGTCCTGGAGCCGCTCCTCTCTGACAGTGGGTGTTTGCGATTTCACTCCTGTCAGGAGGAGCTGCTTCCGTCACTTGCTGGAGAGAGCATTAGGAGTTATGCTCCCTCCAGCCTGCAGGGGGAGATGGACAGCCGGCAGACTTTCCTTCCTCCCTCCCCTTAGCACTTGTTATCACATGATTGGAGGAAGGAAGGAGAAGCTGCCTTCAAAACGGTGAGTACATGTGGGAGGGGGAGGAGAGGGAGGACTCTCTGATGTGAAGGGGACTTCTGATGGGGACTCTGATGTGAAGGGGACTTCTGATGGGGACTCTCTGATGTGAAGGGGACTTCTGATGAGGACTCCTGATGGGGACTCTCTGATGTGAATGGGGACTGCTGGTGGGGACTCTGATGTGAAGGGGACTGCTGGTGGGGACTCTGATGTGAAGGGGATTCTGATGGGGACTCTGATGTGAAGGGGACTTCTGATGGGGACTCTCTGATGTGAATGTGACTGCTGATGGGCACTCTGATGTGAGGGCGACTGCTGATGGGCACTCTGATGTGAAGGGGACTGCTGTTGGCACTCTGATGTGAAGGGGACTGCTTGTGGGGACTCTGATGTGAAGGGGACTGCTGGTGGGGACTCTCTGATGTGAAGGGAACTCCTGGTGGGGACTCTCTGATGTGAAGGGGACTCCTGGTGGGGACTCTCTGATGTGAAGGGGACTTCTGATGGGGACTCTCTGATGTGAAGGGGACTTCTGATGGGGACTCCTGATGGGGACTCTGATGTGAAGGGGACTGCTGATGGGCACTCTGATGTAAAGGGGACTTCTGATGGGGACTCTCTGATGTGAAGGGGACTTCTGATGGGGACTCTCTGATGTGAAGGTGACTGCTGATGGGCACTCTGATGTGAAGGCGACTGCTGGTGGGCACTCTGATGTGAAGGCGACTGCTGGTGGGCACTCTGATGTGAAGGCGACTGCTGGTGGGCACTCTGATGTGAAGGGGACTGCTGGTGGGGACTCTGATGTGAAGGGGACTGCTGGTGGGGACTCTGATGTGAAGGGGACTGCTGGTGGGGACTCTGATGTGAAGGGGACTGCTGGTGGGGACTCTGATGTGAAGGGGACTGCTGGTGGGGACTCTGATGTGAAGGGGACTTCTGATGGGGACTCTGATGTAAAGGAGACTTCTGATGGGGACTCTCTGATGTGAAGGGGACTTCTGATGGGGACTCCTGATGGGGACTCTCTGATGTGAAGGTGACTGCTGATGGGCACTCTGATGTGAAGGCGACTGCTGGTGGACACTCTGATGTGAAGGGGACTGCTGGTGGGGACTTTGATGTGAAGGGGACTGCTGGTGGGGACTCTGATGTGAAGGGGACTGCTGGTGGGGACTCTGATGTGAAGGGGACTGCTGGTGGGGACTCTGATGTGAAGGGGACTGCTGGTGGGGACTCTGATGTGAAGGGGACTGCTGGTGGGGACTCTGATGTGAAGGGGACTGCTGGTGGGGACTCTGATGTGAAGGGGACTTCTGATGGGGACTCTCTGATGTGAAGGTGACTGCTGGTGGGCACTGTAATGTGAAGGCGACTGCTGGTGGGCACTCTGATGTGAAGGGGACTGCTGGTGGGGACTTTGATGTGAAGGGGACTGCTGGTGGGGACTCTGATGTGAAGGGGACTGCTGGTGGGGACTCTGATGTGAAGGGGACTGCTGGTGGGGACTCTGATGTGAAGGGGACTTCTGATGGGGACTCTCTGATGTGAAGGGGACTTCTGATGGGGACTCCTGATGGGGACTCTCTGATGTGAAGGTGACTGCTGATGGGCACTCTGATGTGAAGGCGACTGCTGGTGGGCACTCTGATGTGAAGGCGACTGCTGGTGGGGACTTTGATGTGAAGGGGACTGCTGGTGGGGACTCTGATGTGAAGGGGACTGCTGGTGGGGACTCTGATGTGAAGGGGACTGCTGGTGGGGACTCTGATGTGAAGGGGACTGCTGGTGGGGACTCTGATGTGAAGGGGACTGCTGGTGGGGACTCTGATGTGAAGAGGACTGCTGGTGGGGACTCTGATGTGAAGGGGACTTCTGATGGGGACTCTCTGATGTGAAGGGGACTTCTGATGGGGGCACTCTGATGTGAAGGCGACTGCTGGTGGGCACTCTGATGTGAAGGGGACTGCTGGTGGGGACTTTGATGTGAAGGGGACTGCTGGTGGGGACTCTGATGTGAAGGGGACTTCTGATGGGGACTCTCTGATGTGAAGGGGACTTCTGATGGGGACTCCTGATGGGGACTCTCTGATGTGAAGGTGACTGCTGATGGGCACTCTGATGTGAAGGCGACTGCTGGTGGGCACTCTGATGTGAAGGGGACTGCTGGTGGGGACTTTGATGTGAAGGGGACTGCTGGTGGGGACTCTGATGTGAAGGGGACTGCTGGTGGGGACTCTGATGTGAAGGGGACTGCTGGTGGGGACTCTGATGTGAAGGGGACTGCTGGTGGGGACTCTGATGTGAAGGGGACTGCTGGTGGGGACTCTGATGTGAAGGGGACTGCTGGTGGGGACTCTGATGTGAAGGGGACTGCTGGTGGGGACTCTGATGTGAAGGGGACTTCTGATGGGGACTCTCTGATGTGAAGGGGACTTCTGATGGGGACTCTCTGATGTGAAGGGGACTTCTGATGTGAACTCTCTGATGTGAAGGGGACTCCTGGTGGGGACTCTCTGATGTGAAGGGGACTCCTGGTGGGGACTCTCTGATGTGAAGGGGACTCCTGGTGGGGACTCTCTGATGTGAAGGGGACTCCTGGTGGGGACTCTCTGATGTGAAGGGGAACTCTGATGTGAAGGGGGCTGCTGGTGGGGACTCTCTGATGTGAAGGGGCTACTGATGGGGACTCTGATGTGAAGGGGACTTCTGATTGGGACTCTCTGATGTGAAGGGGACTGCTGGTGGGGATTCTGATGTAAAGGGGACTTCTGATGGGGACTCTCTGATGTGAAGGGACTTCTTATGGGGACTTCTGATGTAAGGGGACTGCTGGTGGGGACTCTCTGATGTGAAGGGGACTGCTGGTGGGGACTCTCTGATGTAAAGGGGACTTCTGATGGGGACTCTGATGTGAAGGGGACTTTCTGATGTGAAGGAGCTACTGATGGGGACTCTGATGTGAAGGGGACTCTCTGATGTAAGGGGGGGCTCTGTTGGGGACATTCAGAATTAAAGTGGGCCGGTCATGATGAAATCCAGGGCCACATTTTTGTCCCAGTCCAGCCCTGTGTGGTGATGCCAAACAAATCAATGAACCCCACCCACACGAAATCTAACTACCACATCCACCCCCACATTGAGCAAGTACATATCCTACACTTACCCGGCAAATCAGCAGCACCTCCTCTTTGGTAAAGAGAGACCTCGCCATGTCCACCTAGATGGAGATCCTGACCAGCACAGGAACTTCTGGGTGCATACAATGACTAATTTGATTTCCGGGCCAGAAGGTGAAACCACGATTAGTTTTTTTTATTTTTGTTTATTTGCAGAGATGCAAAATCTGTATTTCTACATATGATATTTGAAGGTAAACTTAACCACCTCAATACAGGGCACTTAAACCCCCTTCCTGCCCAGACCAATTTTCAGCTTTCGGTGCTCTTACACTTTGAATGACTATTACTCAGTCATGCAACACTGTACCCAAATGAAATTTGTGTCCTTTTTCTCACACAAATAGAGCTTTCTTTTGGTGGTATTTAATCACTAATGGGTTTTTTATTTTTTGTGCTATAAATAAAAAAAGACCGTAAATTTTGTGAAAATTGCCTTTTTCTTTGTTTTTGTCATAAAATTTAGCAAATTAGTAATTTTTCTTCATAAATTTTGGCCACAATTTATACTGCTATATATCTTTGGTAAAAATAACCCAAATTAGTGTATATTATTTGGTCTTTGTGAAAGTTATAGAGTCTACAAACTATGGTGCCAATCACTGAAAATTGAAAACATCTGATCAGGCCTTCAGTACATCAGGTGAATCTCATTTCTTGAGGTACTAACAAGTCAGAAAAGTACAAATACCCCCCAAATTACCCCTTTTTAGAAAGTAGACATTCCAAGGTATTAAGTAAGTAGCATGGTTAGTTTTTTTAAGGTGTAATTTTTTCTCACAATTCTTTGCAAAAGGAAGATTTTTTTTTTTTTTTTTTTTTTTTTTTTTCAAAATGTTCATATTAACTGGTTATTTCTCTCACAGAGCATATGCATACAACAAATTACACCCCAAAATACATTCTGCTACTCTTACCGAGTATGGGGATACCACATGTGTGGGACTTTTACACAGCCTGGCCACATACAAAGGCCCAACATTGAAGTCGCACCATCAGGCGATCTACGAGCATAAATTGCACATCTCATTTCTCAACCACCTATTACACTTTTGAAGGCCCTGGAGCACCAGGACAAAGGAATTGCCCACAAAATGACCCCATTTTGGAAAGCAAACACCCCAACGTATAATCTATGAGGCATAATGAGTCTTTTGAACGGTTATTTTTTTTCCAGAAGTTTTTGGAAAATGTGGAAAAAAAATAAAAACGCATTTTTTTTTACACAAAGTTGTCCATTTATAAGATATTTCCAACACATAGCAAATACATAGCAAAAATGACACCCCAAAATACATTCTGCTACTCCTCCTGAGTATGGCGATACCACATGTGTGGGACTTTTACACAGCCTGGCCACATACAAAGGCCCAACATTGAAGTCGCACCATCAGGCGATCTACGAGCATAAATTGCACATCTCATTTCTCAACCACCTATTACACTTTTGAAGGCCCTGGAGCACCAGGACAAAGGAATTGCCCACAAAATGACCCCATTTTGGAAAGCAAACACCCCAACGTATAATCTATGAGGCATAATGAGTCTTTTGAACGGTTATTTTTTTCCAGAAGTTTTTGGAAAATGTGGAAAAAAAATAAAAACGCATTTTTTTTACACAAAGTTGTCCATTTATAAGATATTTCCAACACATAGCAAATACATAGCAAAAATGACACCCCAAAATACATTCTGCTACTCCTCCTGAGTATGGCGATACCACATGTGTGGGACTTTTACACAGCCTGGCCACATACAAAGGCCCAACATTGAAGTAGCACCATCAGGCGATCTACGAGCATAAATTGAACATCTCATTTCTCAACCACCTATTACACTTTTGAAGGCCCTGGAGCACCAGGACAAAGGAATTGCCCACAAAATGACCCCATTTTGGAAAGCAAACACCCCAACGTATAATCTATGAGGCATAATGAGTCTTTTGAACGGTTATTTTTTTTCCAGAAGTTTTTGGAAAATGTGGAAAAAAAATAAAAACGCATTTTTTTTACACAAAGTTGTCCATTTATAAGATATTTCCAACACATAGCAAAAATGACACCCCAAAATACATTCTGCTACTCCCCCTGAGTATGGGGATACCACATGTGTGAGACTTTTACACAGCTTGGCCACATACAGTGGCCCAACATCCAAGTAGCACCATCAGGCGTTCTAGGAGAATACATTACATAGATAATTTCCTGGCAACCTATCATTTTTGAAGGCCCTTCATATTTCTAACACATAGCATGTACATACCAAGAATTACAATCCAAAATAAATTCTATTGCGGAAAGGATAAAAAAAAAGTATTACCTGTGCTTTTAGTAGTGTCCACAGAAGAGAGCACTGGTCCAGGCAGCAGTCAGGGATGTGCTTAGCGACAGCAATAACTATCCAGGCAGCAGGCAGGAATATTGTCTATAGTCGGCACAGCACAGTCCATAGGAATTGTCCAGGCAGAGACAGCCAGCACAGCCATAATATTGGTCCTGGTACACTGTTACCTGCAGACACACATTATTGTACCGCTCTCCAGCCCTTCATAAACATACTGCCTTTTGCTACAGCGAATTATTTTCATAGTCCAGGTAGCAGGCAGATGTGTGGTCCGTTCATGCGGCAGGCAAAGGCATGATGGCAGTAAGTCAGCAGAAGGCTGAGGGCCGCAATTGGGTAAGACCTGTGCACAGGGGCACAGGGGTAGAGGCTTCGACCCACCCAAATCTCTATGAAGCCTCCGGACTCCAGACCCTAATCCGGAAATTACAAAACCGGGAGAAAACAAAAAAAATTGTTATCTCCATCCGGAAAAACTATTCTGGAGCCCCTCACATATGTGAGACCCCTGTGTACTATAGTAGCAGGGCAACAGATCAGTCCAAGCGGTAGGCAAAAGCATAGTCCATAAAACAAGCCAGGGTCAGTTAACGTGCAAGCAGTCCAAGCGGTAGGCAGAAGAGTAGTCACAAAACAGGCCAGGGTCAGTTCACGAGCAAGCAGTCCAAACGGTGGGCAGAGGCATAGTCAAAACAGGCCAGGGTCAGTTCATGTGGAAGCAGTCCAAACGGTAGGCAGAGGCATAGTCAAAAAGCAGGCCAGGGTCAGTTCACATTGAAGGCAGTGGCATGGTTATTTGGGGAAGCATGGAAAATGATCAGCGAAAATGGGGAAAATATGGGCTAATAACTTGGGGATGTATGATACAGTTCGAAGCATTCACCAATGCAAAGGCCAGGTTGGGAGGGACACCGGGGACAATGGAAGCTGGTATCTTTTCGAAAACCTCTTCTGCTGCACACACGACATTTTTTTTGCCGTCTTCGGCCTGCTTCCGATGGTGGAATGTTGTACGGGAAGTGCCATTCATGGAGTCGGCTAACAGCATCAGAACGAGGTAATTCTGGGAGGGGTCTTTGTGGATAGATGAGGGACGTGACTACTTCTTCTATGAATTTTAGGAAGGAGGCGGGGCTTTCTGTGGATTTTGTGTAGATTACGTAGAAATTGTAAATGGCCAAATGAATTAGATACATTGCTACCTTCTTATACCAGAATCGGGACCTCCTTATTGACAAATAGGGCTGAATCATTTGGTCATTGAAATCCACCCCCCCCATGTAGAGATTATAGTCTTGGACACATGTCGGTTTTTCAATGGGACCTCGTCTTCGCTGAACTACAACTGCAGTGTCATCATGAATGGTGGACATCATGTGCACATCCCTCTTATCCTTCCACCTCAAGGCCAGCACTTCATTACATCTCAGTGTTGCTCTTTCCCCCTTTTTCAGCCTTTTGTTCACAATGGATTGTGGGAAGCCCTTCCTATTTTTTCTTGAAGTTCCGCAGGCCAGGGTTTTTTGAATATATAGGTGTCTGAAAAGGGGCAGGCTGGTATAAAAGTTGTCCAGGTATATATGATAGCCTTTTTTTAGAAGTGGGTAAGCCAGATCCCATACGATTTTTCCATTTGTGCCCATGTAGGCTGGGCACTCAGGGGGCTGGAGCTGGGAATCTCTTCCCTCATATATGCGGAATGCATAAAGATATCCCGTGGCTCTCTCACACAGCTTGTAAAATTTGACTCCATATTTGGCCTTTTTGCTAGGAATATACTGTTTTATTCCTAGCCGGCCTGAAAATGGTACCAGGGACTCATCCACACATATATTCTTCTCGGGGACATAAAGTTCTGCAAATCGTTGGGAAAATGAATTTATTAGTGGGCGAATCTTGTATAGCTTATCTGAATTTGGATGATTGTTGGGAGGGCACTGGGTGTTGTCGTTAAAATGAAAGAATCTCATAATCATCTCATATCGGGACCTGGACATAGCGGCAGAATACATGGCCATATGGTGGATGGGGTGGGTGGACCAATAGGTATGTCCTTCATTTTTTTTTGTAAGCCCCATATTTAGGGTGAGGCCCAAAAACAATTTGAACTCCTCAATATTCAAATCTCTCCACTCAAACGGACGGGCATAAGATGATTGGGGGTTGCTGGCAATATACTGCTGGGCATACAGATTTGTCTGGTCCACAATGAACTGCAGCAAAGTGTCGGGCAAAAACAGGTGAAAAAAATTGATCTCTGTAAAATTTTGGGTGTTGGCCTGCACACCTGGCTGTGCTGTGAAAGGGGGAATATTTGGTGATCCCGAGTTGGAAGGCAGCCATGTTGGGTTGGCAAGACCATCTGGCATATAGGTAGCGGCCCTGGCTCTTGGGGGACGTGACACTCCAGTAGTTGGGGGAGTTGAATTTCCTGTGCTGGAACTCGGGTGTGATGTGGCAGCACTGGTACTGGGCATTTGTGCGCGGGGCCCATCTCTGGTGGCAGCACTGGTACTGGGCCTTTGTTCCTGGGGCCTATTGCTGGCGGCAGCACTGGTACTGGGCACATCTTCCTGGGGCCTATTTCTGGCGGCAGAGCTGGTACTGGGAATATAATCCCGGTTGCTGGCGGCTTCTTGCGTTCCAGAGTGTCGTGCCCTTTTAAAAGGGACCCATTTTTCATCCGAACCATTGCTACTCTCGATCGGCTCAAATGCCGAACTTGTTTCGGAATCAGAATGGGACTCTGATGAGAGCTCCCCGGTGCTCTCATCAGTCATAGAGAGGATCTGGAATGCCTCCTCACTTGTATATCCTCTTTTGGACATGGCTGTGTGGCGGGTAGCTGTGCGACGGGTGACAGATGGGTGACAGATGGGTGGCAGGTGACGGTCACTGATGGGCTGTGCGATGGGTGGCAGGTGACGTTCACTGAGCGGTGATGGTGTGATGGGCGATGGTCACAGATAGTTGACAGGCGACGGTCACTGATGGGTAACAGGTGCACCGCTGATGGTCACTGATGGGTGACAGGGCACAGTCACTGATGGGTGACGGGTGAGAGGGCCCGGTCACTGATGGGTGACAGGCCACGGACGGTGACAGGTGATAGTCACAGATTGTTGACAGGCGACGGTCACTGATGGGTGACGGGTGCACCGCTAATGGTCACTGGTGGGTGACGGGTGACAGGGCACGGTCACTGGTGGGTGACGGGTGACAGGGCAGGTCACTGATGGGTGACGGGTGACAGGGCAGGTCACTGATGGGTGACGGGTGACAGGGCACGGTCACTGGTGGGTGACAGGGCACCGCTGATGGTCACTAATGGCAGTCTCTATGTGACAGGTGCACTTTTTATGGGGTGACTGTTGGGTGACAGATGACAATTGGGGGGGGCGATGGGACAGAAGTGGTGTTGGTGCAGACACTACAAATACAAAGATCTGTAACTCACTGCTCCTGGCTCTTCTCTCCTCACACTGGAAACGGTGTGTGAGGAGAGAAGGGCTAGTAACAGCTAGTGACAGTTCTTTGTTTACACTTAGTGATCGGCTGTGAATGGATCACAGCCGATCACATGGTACACAGTACTGACCAATGGCTGTAAACTGTCGTCGGTGACGAGCAGTGTTCCCGGGGAACACGCCGCCACCGACGTGCACGCGCAGCGCGCTCACGATCGCGCGCATGCGCCGTGCAATGCGGGATGTACCATTAGTGATCAGCCGTGACTTCATCACGGCCGATCACGTGGTAAACAGCCATGCCCAGTGGCTGTTCACCCCTGTCGGTGACGAGCGGTGTCTCGGTGACACGCCGCCACCGACAGTACAGGGCTGCGCGCTCACGATCGCGCGCATGCCCTGTTTAAACGGTGGACGTCATATGACGCCCACTCAGAACAATAGGCTTACCGCCCGGCCGTCATATGACAGTGGGCGGTAGGCTACTGGTTAAGGGATAAGAAATGGTGTCCCTTGGATAGCAGCAGGTGAATTACAAAGACAAAGGCCCAGTTTGAGCCCTGGTTCACACTGACAGCGGGAGGAAATCGTTCAGCTGAACACAATTTCATTCTGGCATGTCAGTCCCAACTGCGGGGGCAATATCAGAGACATCTGTGCAGGTTTCTGCACTGATATCAATACAAATCGCACCCCAAAGTCACCCCGATTAGAACGGTGCAATTGCCCCAGTTTTGACATGTCAAATCGCACCAATGTGAACTAAAGCTGATACATACAACACTGCCTATCCACCAGCTGAATTCATTACCTGCAATTATCCACAGCTGTTATATATAAAGATTCCACCTTTATCATTTACTTGCAGGTGTGCTGAAGCCTAGGTTTACATTGGAGCAATTTTTCATGCGATTTGAGAGATCAAATCGCATGACAAGTCACAGCCTATTGGCAGCAATGGCACTATTCCAATCAATACGACACCAATTTTGCGGCGCCGCACCAATTTGCAAAAGTAGTTCCTGCACTACTTTTGCCGATTTCAGATGTGACAAATAGAAATCTGTGTATGAAGCCACACAGATGTCTATCAAGTAGCACCTGAAATCGCGCTGACTTTGCTACTTTGAAATCAGACTACTTCAAGTGAAGTAGAATCAATGTGAACCAGGGCGAAGAAAATAGTTTTTTTGGTACACAAATACATATAGAAATAAGACATAAAAAGATATTGCACTTCCCCAAAACCACCACCCCCAAAATTAAAAGAAATAAAAGAAAAAAAATTAAAAACACCACAACAAGCTCAATAATGTACTTTTATTTTGCTAGCAGAAACAAAATTATGTACATTCATTTACTAGCTTCAAAAAAAAAAAAAAAAAAAAAAAAATTCTACAGGATATATGGTGCTACATTTAGACCGCTTTCACACTGGGGCGCTTTGCAGGCGCTACAGCGCTAAAAATAGCATCTGCAAATGCCCTGAAAGAGCCGCTGCTGTCTCCAGTGTGATAGCCCCAAGGGCTTTCACACCGGTGCGTTGGCAGGACGCTAAAAAAAGTGCTGCTAGCAGCATCTTTGGAGCGGTGAAGGAGCGATGTATACACCGCTCCTGCCCATTGTAATCAATGGGGCAGCACAGCTATACCGCCGGCATAGCGCCGCAGCAGCACCGCTTTGCGGTGGTTTTAACCCTTTCGTGGCTGGTTTTTAACCCTTCCTCGGCCGCTAGCGGGGGTGGTAAAAGCACCCTGCTAGCGGCCGAATAGCGCCACAAAATTGACGGTAAAGCGCCGCTAAAAATAGCGGCTCTTTACCGCTGACGCACCCACCGCCCCAGTGTGAAGGGGCCTTAGCAAAACAGTTAGCAATTGAATTTTAAGGGCCCTGTTCATAGGAGCTTACAATCTAAAATTTGTTGAAACCTTAGAGTGGACACAGCTTTACTTTCATTGTATAAAAGGCAACACATCACATTTTTATCTGCAAGATTATAGAAACATACTTAACAGTCATTATTGTTACAAAGCATTCCAACATATTAAAAAAGGCACTTATTCAAAACACCCACCACCACCCCACAATCCACACCCACATACATTGGTGACCATGTTCTGCTGGAAGCTGCATTTCTGTGTACATGATTAAGCAAAGAGATCAAAGAGTAGAAGGTCAGCACATGCTTCCAAACCATGTTTTCATTGTCAGACAGGAACAATACACACATAACATTGAAAGCATGGCCACATAAACCCACTTTTGATGGAAAAAATGCACACGCAAACGACCCTAGTTGGGAGTTTGTCAACATACACAATATCACTCCTTCTCCCCCCACAAATCACAGCAAAAAAACCTGGCCTTCTCAGGCCAAACGAACCCCCCCTACTGCAGTAGTTTATATAAGGTAGGTTGCATTGTTAGCACACTGACACACGCCCAATAGAAGTACACACCCACCAGTATCTTTCAATCTGTCTCTTCATGTATGTCTAAAGTGATTCCACCTGATGAGCAGGAACACATAATACTATTTGCAACTGTGTTAGCCCTTGGCTATGTGCATCAAATCTCCAACTACAGGTCAAAGATCGAAGTCTATTTGCATCCACATAAACAAAGCAACTGTATTCTAAGCATATGTACCTGTGCAGTGTAAACTCTACAACTGTAAATGTCCAGGTGCCAGAGCATGATTAGTGCTAACAAACATTGGAGGTTATTTACGAAAGGCAAATCCACTTTGCACTACAAGTGCAAAGTGCACTTGGAAGTGCAGTCGCTGTAGATCCAAGGGGGACATGCAAGGAAAATAAAAAACAGCATTTTAGCTTGCACATGATTGGATGATACAATCAGCAGAGCTTCCCCTCAGATCTATAGTGACTGCACTTCCAAGTGCACTTTGAACTTGTAGTGCAAAGTGGATTTGCCTTTCGTAAATAACCCCCATTAACATCAGTCCCTGGCTGCAATGAGCTTCCAATCTAAAGTCCAAAACTAACTTTCTTACATTAGAGACTACTTTGACAGGAGACAAAAAAAATGACAGCATGTCTTTGGATTGTGGTGAGAAACCCACACAGGGAGAACATATAAACTCCAACAGAAGCATGTTGGGGAATTGAACCAGCAACCCCAGTGCTACTAGACAGAATCGCTACCCACTTAGCCAGTAGGCAGCCTCACACATGTTCTCTGCATCTCTGTGGTGTGAACCAGCCCTAAGTCCATAGCCACGCTCAGTGTCACAAGCAATATACAATGTATTGGCCTAAGTATTGGGACGCCTGCCTTTAAACCGACATGAACTGTAATGGCATCCCAGTCTTAGTCCGCAGGGTTCAATATTGAGTTGGCCCACCCTTTGCAGCTACAACAGCTTCAACTCTTCTGGAAAGGCTGTCCACAAGGTTTAGGAGTGTGTCTTTGGGAATGTTTGACCATTCTTCCAAGTACATTTGTGAGGTCAGGCACTAATGTTGGACGAGAAGGCCTGGCTTACCTTCTCCACTCTAATTCATCCCCAAGGTGTTGTGTTGAGGTCAGGACTCTGCCAGTCAAGTTCCTCCACCCCAAACTCACTCATCCATGTCTTTATGGACCTTGCTTTGTGCACTGGTCCAAATCATTTGGTGGAGGGGGGATTATAGTGTGAGGTTGTTTATCAAGGGTTGGGCTTGGCTCCTTAGTTCCAGTGAAGGGAACTCTTAAGGCATCATCATACCAATACATGTTGGACAATTTCATGCTCCCAACTTTGTCGGAACAGTTTGAGGATGGCCCCTTCCTGTTCCAACATGACTGCACACCAGTGTACAAAGCAAGGTCCATAAAGACATGGATGAGCGAGTTTGGGGTGGAGGAACTTGACTGGTCTGCAGAGAGTCCTGACCTCAACCCAATAGAACACCTTTTGGCTGAATTAGAGTAGAGACTGTGAGCCAGGCCTTCTCATCGAACATCAGTGCCTGGCCTCACAAATGTACTTCTGGAAGAATAGTCAAACATTGCCATAGACACACTAAACCTTGTGGACAGCCTTCCCAGCCTTCCAGAAGCTGTTCTAGCTGCAAAGGGTGGGCCAAATCAAAATGTAACCCTACGTACTAAGACTGGGCTGCCATTAAAGGTCATGTGTGTGTAAAGGCACGTGTCCCAATACTTTTGGCTCTATAGTGTATCTGACAAGATTTACAATGGTGGTGGAACCCTCCTACACATTTAGACACAGTTTTAAGACCTGAGACAACGTCTCTAAATGAAGTGGCATACTTGGGATTCAAACCCAAACACACTCAGGGATGCTAAGCAGAAGTTCTAACCTCTAAGCCACAGAGCTGACACAAGAGGGAACCTCCTACACATAAATACACAGAAATACTGCATTTCTTTGGACATTCTGGTGATGAAATTACATTACTCGATAGTTATTCTTCTTGATTTATTCTGTGATATTTGGTGGTTCTTTGTGGGTGGATAGTGATATTTGTAGTGAATAGTGATATTATCCTCAAATTTTTGGGAATTACATTTTGATTTCTGATGTTGGTACACATAACACATTTTTTTGGGCTCAAATTATGATTTTTTTGGAAATAATAAAAAGCACAAAAAATTGTGATTCATTTTAAATTTGCATCAGCAATGGTATTGTTTGTGCTTTGTAAAGACACCTAAAGACACCAAAAGATTTTTGTTAGATGGAGAGTAACAAGTGAAAGTGAAAATATATTTTACCAAAACATCAAAACATTCCACATTCTAGTATTCTTAACCACTTCCCTGACTGGTCGTCATATGACGCCCTGCAGGATAACAGCCGCCGCATGCCCATGGGGGCGCGCATCACGGCGATTGGTGGAGCAGTGTGTCAGTCTGACACACCGATCCGCCGATCTCGGTAAAGAGCCTCCAGCGGAGGCTCTTTACCACGTGATCAGCCATATCCAATCACGGCTGATCACGATGTAAACAGGAAGAGCCGGTGATCGGCTTTTCCTCACTCGCGCCTGACGGGCGGAAGTAGAGGAGAGCCGATCGGCGACTCTCCTGACGGGGGGGGTCTGTGCTGATTGTTTATCAGCGCAGCTCCCCCTCGGATCCCCACACTGGACCACCAGGAAAGCCCCCAGCATGTGGATGGTCAGGTACATACCCCATGGCCATCCACATGTGAAAATTGATGCCAAACATATGCCAATCAGTGCCCACAAATGGGAACTGACTGGCACCTCTGTGGCACAATAAAAAACAGTGATGCCCAGCAATGCCACCCATCAGTGTCATCAGTGCCACCTATCAGTGCCCATCCGTGCCCATCAGTGCCCACCCATATGTACCCATCAGTGCCACCTATGAATGCCTATCAGTGCTGCCTATGAGTGCCCATCAGTGCCGCCTATGAGTGCCCATCAGTGCAGCATACCAGTGCCACCTCATCAGTGCCACCTCATCGGTACCCATCAGTGCCGCCTTATCAGTGCCCATCATTGAAGAAGAAAACGTACTTATATACAAAAAATGTTAACAGACACAAAGAAAAACTTTTTTTTTTCAAAGTTTTCGGTCTTTTTTTATTTGTTGTGCGAAAAATAAATATCGCAGTGGTGATCAAATACCACCAAAAGAAAGCTGTATTTGTGGGAACAAAATGATGAAAAATTTGTTTGGGTACAGTGTAGCATGACCGCGCAATTGTCATTCAAATTGCGACAACGCTGAAAGAAAAACAGAAATGGAAGGCATGTCCATGCTCTGTGCATGTCCATGCATTGTTTTTATGTCCTTTTGTCAGTTGCATTTTGTGAGTACCCACTTTTATATAAAGCATTTGTATTATTAAATTATCTTTGGTAATGCACTAGGTGTGCGCGCCTTCCATTTCTGTTTTTCTTGCAATGATCAGCATTAACTCAGTAAACACAAAAGGAGTGTATATGCTTTGTAATCAGCATATAGTGATAAGATTCTTACCCTATATCAGCACATAGAGCAAGTCATTCCTAATGGGTGGTATGCAGTTTTCAGCCAATAGGAATGCATCCTGACCATTGTGAATGGTATCCTAAGGCTTTAAAAACAGGTGTGATTTTCAGTTAAATGTGGACCTTTCTTGAGTTGCCAAGCTGATCGAATGTGTACTGCACCAGCTCCCAATCATTACAATGCATCTATCTGCTAGTGAGAAGGCTGCTGTGCTTTCCATAGTGAGAAAGATTGGATCTCAGGGCGGTGCTCTGGGCTCTGAGGCTTTGACCAGGTAAGGTTCTTTTATTCTTGGTTATATTTTATATAGCTAAATACAGTGTGCAATTTCAACTGGATGTATAATATAACAGCACAGGAATTCTTAGGTTAATGTAATACGTTAAACTGACAAACATTTATTAATTACATGGGTTACGTCATTGCAGTTCTATGATCCATGTGTAAGTATACCCTTTTTAAAAAGCCAAGATGCTATTAATGAAATTTTATAACCTGTCCCCTGTTCAGGGGAAATCAAAGTTAAGTGAAAATTTAAGAGATAGATATAAGTAATTTAGTGATTGCTACTACTGATATTTTATGCATTACAAATTACATAGCATTTGTTTGCAGAAAGTTAAAATATGAAGATCATTTAATTTTAGGTCAATTTTCGGAAGGACAGCAAGGTTCTTCCTCTGCTATCTTTAAAGCAGTAGTAAACTAAAAAAAAAAAAGTCCCCTTGCAGGTTGATGTCATAATATGCTAGTATGCACTGCATACTAGCACATTATGACAGACTTATCTGTCACCACTGACAGGGCTCCCATCTTCACATGGTCTTTCTCTGAGTTTGCAGGCTCCGCCCATTTGAATGGCCAGGCCGCGATGATGTCACTCCTGTACTTGTGCACAGGAATCACGATCGAGGAACAGCACTCTGAATGGCACATTTACAGTGGCTGGTTACATGACTCAAATGTGAATATCTACTAAACAGTTTACATTTAGGAAATATTTACTGTGCCTACAGGTAAGCCTTATTATAGGCTTACATGTAGGTACAAGTGAATAAGTAGAATTTACTACTGCTTTAACACCAAGGAAGGAATACAAGATTGAGCAATTTGCTTTGCCGGTGTCTATACAAACAGTGACTAAAGGAAAAATTTGCTTACTAAATGCTTACAGTTCGACAGGGAATTTGTTATTTCTGCAACATATCATATCAACCACAGTATCATAATGGTGTGTGTGTGTGTGTGTGTGTGTGTGTGTGTAGATAGATATCTCTATCTGATATCTGTTGTTTCTTCATTTTCTTAGGCTTTTCCTTAGCTCCCCCAAAATCAGAAATTATTTCACCCACTTTGACCTGACCCCTGGCTCTGCTGACCTCAACAAACATGGTGGACAGATTATAAATGTTCTTGCAGGTGCAGCCTATACCCTGGATGACCTTGTTGTTGACCTGTCCTCCCTCAGTGACCTGCATGTCTGCTGCCTACTAATGGAGCCACAAAACTTTGCTGTAAGTACTACTGAATATTTCTATACAATAATACGATACCTTGATTCAGGTGAACAAAATGCACTGGGTTTAAATGTGTATGCAGCATTGTATAGTATTGAAACTTGGGTGCTGTCAAGTGTGTTTTATGTACGAAATAATACATCTTCTATTTCTCTTTGTAGCTGATGTCTCCTGTTATCCTGGAGGTCTTGGCTAATCGCTTCCCTGATGATTTCACTGCTGAGGTTCAGGTTGCCTGGAAAAAATTCCTTTTTAATGTCTGTGCAGTCCTCGCCTCCAAGGCGGTATACAATCATCCTGCATAACCGGCTACATCAGTAATTAAAGCAAATGAAACAACATTTGATGAGAAGTTGTTTGGGCCCATTTCAATTACAACACAGTTGCAATGATTTTTGAAGAGTACTAACTTGTGTATATTGTTTATCGAATATAAATCTGGTGTACCATTGAATAAAGTCCAGCATACTTTTCATTTCTGCCTCCACTGTTTCATTATTATATTTTGTTCTATGATGGTTTGATACTCTTACAAATATTGATGTAGTCTCTGGCAATCCATTTTATTAATGTGTCCCTTTTTAAAAAAAAAAAAAAAAAAAAAGTCAAACCAGGTTATGAGTTGATTAAAAAATATGACTTCTGTCTAATCTGGTCAAAAATGTAGGTGAACATGGGTTTGCAGCACAATTATTTATTTGATTCAGTTTAGTAAAACTTAACACCTCAATTCTCCAAGCATTCAATGAATTAAAGTAAATGTATAGCCAAAATTAATTTTCTTCTTGTCAACACTTGCCAAGTTTTTGTTACTGTCTGTACCCAACTAGTAGAGTCCCTCACTATTTGTCGATAACCATTATGAGCAGAACAAAAAGTAATGGAAAATCCAATACATGTGGAAATAAAACAGTATGAAATATCATAACAGTGAAATAATAAAGTCTAAATAAAAATCCAAAAAAGGTGCAATGAAGCTAATAAATCCTTTCAGTGACACCACGTGAATAAATCCACCATTGGGTAAAATGAATGTGTTCCCTAGACTATGTCTTTCTAAGACGAAACGAAAGGTTGATGAGCTGACGTCATCGCTGTGTGTCTCGTCTCGAACGGGTGTTCGCTGGCCAGCCGGCTGCTGTATTTTTATCCTATGCTTTTATACTTTGCTGCTACGTAAAGTGTAATAAACTGTTTTAACTCACTGATTTGCGCTATGGAAAGCCATGTTTTCATTCTTTTTGGGTCGTCTCTGCTGCCTGTATATTGATCTTTTGGACGGAGCTGCCCTGATCTGCTTGGTTTGCCTGGCTATCCTGGTCATCCTCCCCCTGTATCGCTGATCTTATTAGGACGCCATTACGATTGTGTGCCTGGCCTTTATTACAAGCTGGTCTGAAGAGGTTAATATAGTTTTTCCTTTAATATTCATGTAGATCCCTCAGATCTATTTACAATTCACTTGTTTACAGCGCGGTTCCTATTCACCTACAGTCTTATTTGATTGTGTATATCCCACAATTTTAGAACTGCTGCTATATAATAATTTACATTTTTTTTTTCTGTTAGCGCGGTAATTTTTCTTTTCTATTAATGGGAAATCCATACTTTTTGAGCTGTCACCAGAGGAGAGGTGAGGAAATATCCTCCAATGGAGACACTTGTTCTGTTGACAGCTGTCTTAGATGGGAAGAATTTTCTTTAATCTCGGAGACATTTTTAAGAAAAAGCTCCTCAATAGAATGCAGACATCTGACAAAAAGAAACTGATATTTTATTTTAAACATTCCCTATTTAAAGCGGAGCTCCGCCGAATTCTTTTTTTTTTTTTAAAGTCAGCAGCTACAAATACTGCAGCTGCTGACTTTTAAAACTTGGACACTTACCTGTCCATGGCGCCCGCGACGTCGGCACCCGAGGCCGAACCGTGTCTCGGTCCTCGGGTGCTGTCGCCTCCATCTTCGGTAAGGGAATCAGGAAGTGAAGGCTTGCGGCTTCACTTCCCGGTTCCCTACTGCGCATGCGCGAGTCGCGCAGCGCAATACGGATAGTCCCTGCTATTTCTGGGACCCGTGTTTTTCCCAGCAGACAGCGGGGGGGGGGAACAGGAAGTGGCGTAAATAACCGCAGATTCTGCGGCTATCTATGCTGGAAGTGGGTACAGATACCTGTAATATAACCCCCCCGCCCCCCTGAAAGGTGCCAACTGTGACACCGGAGGGGGGGAGGAATCCGATGAGTGGAAGTTCCACTTTTGGGTGGAACTCCACTTTAACTCAAAAATGGCTTTACATACACTTTAATTGTAAAGTAGGCAGTATAAAACATGAGTGTATATAAAACTCCCACTTGCTTTAGTGTGAGCCATATGTGAAAATTATAACAATCCACAGATATAAATGAAATCATGTAAGCGCAAAAAAAATCCTAATATGTGATTTTTTTTTTTTAAATTCAACTTTCCCATGTGAGATATTGTACATCCACAACACCACTGTCAAACTTCCAACTTCAATGCCCCTTTTAAAGTGTGTCGCTCAGCTCTATAGTTGGACGCCTGTTTCCAGGTGGTCACACCAGTGTATGAATGGAATAGGTTCTACTTTTTCATGATTAGGCCAACATATAGGTCATTTCATACAACCTCTGGCACAAAAGATAGATGCCTACCTACAAGATACAAAACATCTGTTTCAGATTAGGTTTGGAATGTATGGAGAATGAGTTTAATTCTCTGTTAGGGGTTTTTAATTTAAAATTGATGGAGGTCCGATCAGTAAAATGTTCTACCAGCACTCTGAATCACATTTTTGTGCGATGACCCAAATTATTCACATCACAGCCCTCTCCGCCTGTTTCGCAATCCTTTTCCTAACCTCAGTGTCCTCAGTCCCCCACTTCACATTAGTTTACGCTTCAGACTACTGTTCTCAGGCCCCTTCACATCACTCTCTACCCCTTCACAGTAGTGTACTGAACTCCCTTCACATCCCACACCCCCTTTATTCACAGCTGTGCCATCAACCCCTTTCAAATCATCATCCCCCCCTCCACCACAGTACTGTCCTGTGCCCCTTCACATCACCCCTCCACAGCACTACCCCTTCACATTTCCCCACAGCACTGCCCACCCTTTACATATTCCCCTACAGCATCCCCCCCTTTATGTCACCCCCTTCTCACATCACAGATCCCCCATAATGGTGTGCTCTTCCCATCACCCCCCCCCCCCACAGTGCTGCTCTGCTCTCTTCACATCATCTCCCCCATAGCACTATCCCCCTTTACATCACCCCCTACTGCACTGCCTTCTTTATATCACCTGCTCCCCTTTACATCACCTTCCCATAGCACTTCTCCCACCCCCCCTTCCACAGTAGTGTGCGCTGCCCTCTTCACATCAGCCCTCCAGAGCACTGCCCCACTTCACATCACCCTCCTACAAAACTGCCCACTCTTACATCACAGACCCCCCCACAACAGTGTATACTGCTCTTTTCACATCACTGCTACCTTTACAACAACCCCCCCACAGCACTTCCAACCCTGTACATCCCCTCCTCCACTACACAGTCACCCCTGCCACCCCTCTCCCACAGCACTGCACCCCTTTCACATCACACCTTTCACTACCCTCTTGACATCCAGCCACTACCCCCAGGACATCTTTCACATAACCCTCCCCCACAGTCATGTCCTCTGCCCCTTCACTCGTCTACCTTAGAAAGAGCAGAGAGCAGCCAGCAGGATAGTAATGAATGTGCTGTGACTACGGCACTCAGTTCGTTACTATTCTACCACCTGCATTCCGCTCTGTCTTGAGAATGACAGCTGGGGAGGCTGGGGAAAAGATGCGCATACTTACCAACTGTCCCGAATTTCCCCGGGACATTCCCAGGATTTGTACCTTTTTCCCGATTTTTAGCGTTTCCCGGGAAATTCTTTTTTGCCCTATTTTTCACATCTCCCTGCCGCCTCTGCTAGAGGTCCACGGCCGCCGAAGACAATGTCTCCACCGACCGCCATTTTACTGAAGATCAAGAGGTGGAGCCGGCTGTGTGGCTGACAATTGAGCTGTAGCCCCGACCTGCTGCCGGTCTGTTTGTGACCTGTTGTGGAAAGGGGTGGGGGGTGGGTGGCACCATTGGGGACACCTGATGTATGGGGGAGCTTTGCTGGGGACACCTGATGTATGGGGGAGCTCTGCTGGGGACACCAGATGTAAGGAGGAGCTCCACTGGGGACACCTGATATATGGAGGGGCTCCGCTGGGGACTCCAGATGTAAGGAGGGGCTCCGCTGGGGACACCTGATGTAAGGAGGGGCTCTGCTGGGGACACCTGAGGTAAGGAGGGGCTCCGCTGGGGACACCTGATGTATGGCGGAGCTCCGCTGGGGACATCAGATGTAAGGAGGGGCTCTGCTGTGGACAACAGATGTAAGGAGGGGCTCCGCTGGGGACACCTGATGTACAGAGGGGCTCTGCTGGGGACAGCTGATGTAAGGAGGGACTCCACTGGGGACACCTGATGTATGGAGGGGCTCCGCTGGGGACACCGGGGACACCAGATGTAAGGAGGGGCTCCGCTGGGGACACCTGATGTAAGGAGGGGCTCCGCTGGGGACACCTGATGTAAGGAGGGGCTCCACTGGGGACACCTGATGTAAGGAGGGGCTCCACTGGGGACCCCTGATGTGTGGAGGGACTCTGCTGGGGTCACCAGATGTAAGGATGGGTCCTGCTGGCTCCACTTTCCTGCACAGTTGTCTAGTGAAATCACATAGGTCCCAACTGTCCCTGATTTGGAACAAAGTCCCTATGTCCCTCTTTCCTCCTCATGTGTCCCTCATTTAGTTCTGATCTGTGTAGTTGTATATGAAATGCACTTTTTATCTTTCAAAAAAAGGTTTCCCAGCGCTAAACCTTTCATGTCTTTTCTAAATTGCTTTGTTTGTAAATTTCCAAAGCCAATCTAAAGGAATATTATTGGTAAAAAAAATCACTTAGGAGGTTTAACTAATTTTTTTTTTTGGAATAATTCTCCTTTAAGAAGGGGTTTTAGGAGGTGTGTCCTATGCCTACATACTTTTGCTAATAGGTGTCCCTTATACCCATCTCAAAAAGTTGGGAGGTAAGAAATCGCCCCCTGATGTCGCCCAAAGTAGTTCAGGAACTACTTTTGGGAATCGTTGTGGCGTCGCACCAATTCGACAGTTCCATTGCCGTCAATAGGCGCCGATTTAGCCTGCAATTTGACATGTTAATTCAACGTGGGTCAATTCACGTGAAAAAGTAATAGAAAAGAATATGTATATGTATATATATATTATATATGTATAAATCTATTGATTTTTTTTTTTTTTTTGCTTTGTTTTTTTCTTTTTTTTTTTCCACTTCAGTGTTTGTCTTCGAGAGACTTTTTTCAACTTAACATTCAAACCTTGTCTCTTCTCAAGTTCACATCATTGTGACTTTGTTGCAAACAAGAAAAAAAAAACAAAAAACGAATAAAAGCGTCCCTTCCTTTAATTATAAAAAAACTATGGAAGAACTTTTCTTTTCCCTTTTCCCATCCTTTTTCCTTTTATTTCACTTTTCTCTTTTTTTTTCTTTCCCCTTTCTCCTCTTTTCCCCCTTCCCCCCATCTTCCCCGCCTACCCACCACCCTCCCTTCCTACTCCTACCCCTCCTTCCCCGTCTTGTCTCACCTTTGGATTTACCCCTACTCTCCTCGATGATCTTTCGTCTTAGGATCGTATGTCTTCGAGCTTTTTCTGCCAATAACTATCAGAGGTTTAAAATCTTTCCCACCCATTCCAGACTGAGTCACATTTGTCTAGTTGCCCTTTATTTTTACAGCTGAGTAATTCCATTTTACGCTAATGATCCACTTGTTTGAGCCAATCTCTCAAATCTGGGCTTTCACTCTTTAGTCAATTATTTGGGATCTGACCCTTTGCTGCGTTTAAAAGTTTTGACGTTACTTTTTTCATATATTGCTTTTTAGGAGATATAGCGTTGTGAAACAGACAGGTCAATTTGTTGTTTTCTATCTTCTCGCCCGTTATTTCCTTTATACTCATAATTACTTCTTGCCAGAATACACTAATTTTCGGGCAGTCCCACCAAATGTGGATCATTGTAGCTTTATGTCCACATTTTCTCCAACACAGTGGCGAATCATCTTAATCTTCTGGAGTCTCTCCGGGGTCATATACCACCTGACCATGTACTTATAGTTCATCTCGATGGTGCTCATGTCCCATGCTTAATTATACCCTCCTGCAATCATTTTCTCAATGTGCTGCTCTTCTAGCTTTATTTCCATTTCTTTTTCCCACTTTTCGATGAAGGGGGGCCTTTTTTGTCCTTCGAGATCCGTCAAAAATTCGTAAACTTTCGAGATGCCTCCTTTGTTGTTCTATTGATTTTCTATGCTATTCTTTTCTTTTATTTTCTATTCTAATCTTTTCTATTCGAATTTGAAATAATTCTATACGAAATTCGAATTTCGGAAGCAATCTTCTGAAATTTGAATTTCGTATAGAATGAATTTGCATTCGAATAGAAAATATTAGAATAAAATAGAAAATAATAGAACAGCATAGAAAAAAAAAACAAGAATATATATATATATATATATATATATATATATATATATATATATATATATCCTCAAAGACTTCTGCTGGAAGTCTTTAAGGACGAAACGCGTCGGGTTCTTATGACTATACTCCTACCATCACTCACTGCGCTGAATTTTATATTACTTTGCCATTTTGAGCCAAGTTTTTACTGCCCTTTTTTGTAATTTTTTGGAAAATATTCTCTGATACCAATAAAACGCTACAACGTTTTTAAAAAAAAGGATTTACACTATGTGGAAGTCTTTTTTCCTCTGTTTGCTTGTCCATATGATGGGCCGTTGAGGAAGCGATCGCCTGATGACCGAAACAGAGCATTGGAGGCACCTGATTCTGGTTTGGTACCCCCAGAGATACACCATCTGACGACATCTGATGAGACTCCGCACAAGACCACCACACGGAGTGCCGTATCATACCGCTTGACGGTACAAGCTCGTTTGACTCACCGCCAAGGGCCTGTGAGTCCACCTTGTCTGGTAAGGGCATTCTTTTGCTTTTTCCTTTGTGTTGATACCACCTTAATGAGTGAAGAATCCATCTACATTTAAGGATCCCTTCAAACAGTTCCTATTCACCCTACATGAAGATTGCTTGTTTTTAGACTGTCGTGGGGTTAATTATGAGCACTCCAATCACTTATTAATGGATTTTCAGTATTCACATATACTCACTCCTATATGGACTTATGCGTTCACATCCCGGCTTTGCCCTGATGAACACAGTTTTTGTTGAGTTATACACACAGTACACTGTGATACTCCGTACACCTATTTATTGCACTTTTGAATTATTTTTGAATGTGTTATCCTATGTATACTATTTATACCTAATTGATATATAGGTTAAGATACATTATTCATCACTTATATGTGTTTTTGTACACCTAACTTTTTATTGTCTTTATGTGATTTTTTTATTTCTTATATTTTATTTATTTTTTGTTTCGTTTTTATGGTGTTCTGCAAAGACTAACTAACATAATAGGTACATACTTCAGGACGTGGTACCTCCTCTTCAGATATCATTGTTATTTGATCAATAACGCGTATTCTGTCATTTGTCAGCGCCACACTTTATTATTATCTTTATTCTAATCTTTTCTATTCAAATTCAATTTCATTCTATATGAAATTCAAATTTCGGAAGATCTTTTATATATGTATATCTATATATCTAGATATAGATATAGATATAGATATAGATATGTAGATATATATATTTTTTTCTATTCTGTTCTATTGTTTTTGTAGTCTATTATTTTCTTTTCAAATCTTTCTTTTCAAATTCATTCTATACGAAATTCGAACTTCAGAAGCCATCTTTCGAAATTCAAATTTTGTATTACTTTTTATTCTATTCTAATCTTTTTTATTCTAATTCGATTTCATTCTATACGAAATTTGAATTTTGGAAGATGGTTATATACTGTATATACACATATATATTATATTTTTTTCTGTTTTATTGTTTTTTATGCTATTCTTTTCTATTCTATTGTAATCTTTTCTATGCAAATTCGATTTCATGCTATACAAAATTTCGGAAGGTGTTATATATATATATAATATATATATATATATATATTTATAATATATTTATAATATATCTTTCATATATATATATATATCTATATATCTATATATAGATATAGATATATATATATTTTTTTCTATTCTGTTCTATTGTTTTTGTAGTCTATTCTTTTCTATTCAAATTCATTCTATACGAAATTCGAACTTCAAAAGCCATCTTCCGAAATTCAAATTTTGTATTACTTTATATTCTATTTGAATCTTTTTTATTCTAATTCAATTTCATTCTATACGAAATTCGAATTTTGGAAAATGGTTATAGTTTACTTTTTCGAATTCAGTCAAATTTTTTCGAATGCGTAAAATTTTTTCCAATTTGATAGTTTTTTGTAATCCGGTAGATTTTTCGAATTTGATAAAATTTTTCAAATTTGATCGGCTTTTTTTGAATTTGGTCAAATTTTTTCGAATGCGGAACTAATCTATTCTAATCTTTTCTATTCAAATTTGATTTCATTCTATAAGAAATTCAAATTTCTTATAGAATGAATTCAAATTCGAATAGAAAAGATTAGAATAGAGAAGAAGAGAAAAGAAAAGCAATAGAACAGAATAGAATAAAATATAATATATATTATATTTTATTCTATTCTGTTCTATTGTTTTTCTATTCCTTTCTATTTTAGTTTCCATTGTTTTGAATTATATTCCAATCTATTCTCGAATTCGAATTTATACCATTCGGAATTCGAAAGATCGGAAGACGGTCATGTTCTATTTCATTACATTCTATTAAATTCTATTCTATTCTTTACTATTCTTTTATTTTTATTCTATTGCTTTATTGTTTTATATTCTATTTTATTGTATTTTTTAGAAAATCAATTTCTATCTTTTCTAATTTGTTTTCTAACTCGATTCAAATTTGTTTTTGAATGCGATTCGAATTTGATTCAATTCGAATTTCGTTCGTTTTTTTTTTCTCGATTTGAATCGTTATTTCGGATTTGTTTAAATTCATTACTTTTGTAATTCAGCAATTCAGATGTATACGAATTTCCGAATAATAAAAAATTTGTCCCAATTTCGATTCGGAACGAAATGAAATGCACATGTCTAAAGTTGAGTGCACATGCTCAGCATCATATCTAGAGGATGTCTTTGGGAAATAGATGTATGAGTGCTGCCAGGATTGCTGCAGGGGTTGAAGGGGTGGGGGGTCAGCCTGTCAGTGCTCAGACCATACGCCGCACGCTGCATCAAATTGGTCTGCATGGCTGTCATCCCAGAAGGAAGCTTCTTCTAAAGATGATGCACAAAAAAGCCCGCAAACAGTTTTCTGAAGACAAGCAGACTAAGGACAAGACTGTGGTCTGATGAGACCAAGATAAACTTATTTGGTTCAGATGGTGTCAAGCGTGTGTGGACGGCAGGTGAGGAAAACAAAGACAATTGTGTGTTGCCTACAGTCAAGCATGGGGCTGCATGAGTGCTGCCGGCACTGGGGAGCTACAGTTCATTGAGGGAACCATGAATGCCAACATGTACTGTGACATACTGAATCAGAGCATGATCCCCTCCCTTCGGAGACTGGGCCACAGGGCAGTATTCCAACATGATAACAACCTCAAACACACCTCCAAGACAACCACTGTCTTGCTAAAGAACCTGAGGGTAAAGGTGATGGACTGGCCAAGCATGTCTCCAGACCTAAACCCTATTGAGCATCTGTGGGGCATCCTCAAACGGAAGGTGGCGGAGTGCAAGATCTCTATCATCCACCAGCTCTGTGATGTCGTCATGGAGGAGTGGAAGAGGACTCCAGTGGTAACCTGAGAAGCTCTGGTGAACTCCATGCCCAAGAGGGTTAAGGCAGTGCTGGAAAATAATGGTTTCCACGCAAAATATTGACACTTTGGGCCCAATTTGGACATTTTCACTTAGGGGTCTACTCACTTTTGTTGGCAGCGGTTTAGTCATTAATGGCTGTGTGTTGAGTTATTTTGAGGGGAAAGCAAATTTATACTGTAAGGGCCCTTTCACACTGGGGCGGGGGTGGCGTTGGTGGTAAAGCGGGGCTATTGTAAACGGCGCTTTATCATCGGTATTTGGTCGCTAGCGGGGTGGCTTTACCCCCCCAGCGGCCGAGAAAGAGGCACTTTGCCGGCGGTATAGCCGTGCTGTTCCATTGATTTTAATGGGCAGGAGCGGTGCAGGAGCGGTGTATACTCCGCTACTTCACCACTCCGAAGATGCTGCTAGTAGGACTTCTTTTCCCGTCCTGCTAGCGCACTGCTCCAGTGTGAAAGCCCTCAGGGCTTTCACACTGGAGAGACAGCAGCGGCTGTTTCGGGTCGGTTTGCAGGCGCTATTATTAGCGCAATAGCGCCTGCAAACCGCCCCAGTGTGAAAGGGCCCTTATACAAGCTGTACACTCACTACTTTACATTGCAGCAAAGTGTCATTTCTTTAGGTTGTCACATGAAAAGATATAGTTACATAGTTACATAGTAGGTGAGGTTGAAAAAAGACACAAGTCCATCAAGTCCAACCTATGTGTGTGATTATGTGTCAGTATTACATTACATATCCCTGTATATTGCGGTCATTCAGGTGATTATCTAATAGTTTCTTGAAGCTATCAATAATCCCCGCTGAGACCACCGCCTGTGGAAGGGAATTCCACATCCTTGCCGCTCTTACAGTAAAGAACCCTCTACGTAGTTTAAGATTAAACCTCCTTTCTTCTAATTGTAATGAGTGGCCATGAGTCTTATTAAACTCTCTTCTGCGAAAAAGTTTTATCCCTATTGTGGGGTCACCAATACAGTATTTATAAATTGAAATCATATCCCCTCTCAAGCGTCTCTTCTCCAGAGAGAATAAGTTCAGTGCTCGCAACCTTTCCTCATAACTAAGATCCTCCAGACCCTTTATTAGCTTTGTTGCCCTTCTTTGTACTCGCTCCATTTCCAGTACATCCTTCCTGAGGACTGGTGCCCAGAACTGGACAGCATACTCCAGGTGCGGGCGGACCAGAGTCTTGTAGAGCGGGAGAATTATCGTTTTATCTCTGCAGTTGATCCCCCTTTTAATGCATGCCAATATTCTGTTTGCTTTATTAGCAGCAGCTTGGCATTGCATGCCATTGCTGAGCCTATCATCCACTAGGACCCCCAAGTCCTTTTCCATCCTAGATTCCCCCAGAGGTTCTCCCCCCAGTGTATAGATTGCATTCATATTTTTGACACCCAAATGCATTATTTTACATTTTTCTACATTGAACCTCATTTGCCATGTAGTTGCCCATCCCATTAATTTGTTCAGGTCTTTTTGCAAGATTTCCACATCCTGCGGAGAAGTTATTGCCCTGCTTAGCTTAGTATCATCTGCAAATACAGAGATGGAACTGTTTATCCCATCCTCCAGGTCGTTTATGAACAAATTAAATAGGATTGGTCCCAGCACAGAACCCTGGGGGACCCCACTACCCACCCCTGACCATTCTGAGTACTCCCCATTTATCACCACCCTCTGAACACGCCCTTGTAGCCAGTTTTCAATCCATGTACTCACCCTATGGTCCATGCCAACGCACCTTATTTTGTACAGTAAACGTTTATGGGGAACTGTGTCAAATGCTTTTGCAAAATCCAGATACACCACGTCTACGGGCCTTCCTTTATCTAGATGGCAACTCACCTCCTCATAGAAGGTTAATAGATTGGTTTGGCAAGAACGATTCTTCATGAATCCATGCTGATTACTGCTAATGATATCATTCTTATTACTAAAATCTTGTATATAGTCCCTTATCATCCCCTCCAAGAGTTTACATACTATTGATGTTAGGCTAACTGGTCTGTAATTCCCAGGGATGTTTTTTGGGCCCTTTTTAAATATTGGTGCTACATTGGCTTTTCTCCAATCAGCTGGTACCATTCCAGTCAATAGACTGTCTGTAAAAATTAGGAACAACGGTCTGGCAATCACCTGACTGAGTTCCCTAAGTACCCTCGGATGCAAGCCATCTGGTCCCGGTGATTTATTAATGTTAAGTTTCTCAAGTCTAATTTTAATTCCGTCCTCTGTTAACCATGTAGGTGCTTCCTGTGTTGTGTCATGAGGATAAACACTGCAGCTTTGGTTACTGAAGCCCCCCGATTTACTCGTGAAGACTGGGGAGAAGAATAAATTCAATACCTCTGCCATCTCCCCATCCTTTGTAACCAGATGTCCTTCCTCATTCTTTATGGGGCCAATATGGTCTGTCCTCCCTTTTTTACTGTTTACATACTTAAAGAATTTCTTGGGATTTTTTTTGCTCTCCTCCGCTATGTGTCTTTCATGTTCTATCTTAGCCATCCTAATTGCACCCTTACATTTCTTATTGCATTCTTTATAAATTCTGAATGCTGTGGATGATCCCTCAACCTTGTATTTTTTGAAGGCCTTCTCCTTTGCTTTTATATGCATTTTTACATTGGAGTTAAGCCATCCAGGATGTTTGTTCGCTCTTTTAAATTTATTACCCAATGGGATACATTGGCTAATGCCCTTATTTAATATGCTCTTAAAGCAAACCCATCTCTCCTCTGTATTCTTTGTTCCTAATATTTTATCCCAATTTATGCCTTTTAGCAAGGTTTGTAGTTTAGGGAAGTTGGCTCTTTTGAAATTCAGTGTCTTTGTGTTCCCTTCATGTCTCCTATTTGTGTGATTTATACTGAAACTAATTGACCTGTGATCGCTGTTACCTAAATTGCCCCGTATTTCCACGTCTGTTATCAGGTCTGTATTGTTGGTAATCAGTAGATCTAGTAATGTTTTATTTCTAGTTGGTGCGTCTACCATCTGACCCATAAAATTGTCCTGCAAGACATTAAGGAACTGGCGAGCCTTAAATGAATGCGCGGTTCCCTCCGCCCAGTCTATGTCTGGATAATTAAAATCCCCCATTATGATAACACTTCCCATCCTTGCTGCTAATCCAATTTGTGATAGGAGATCCGTCTCCACTTCCTCCCTCAGGTTAGGGGGCCTGTAGCATACTCCCAGTATTATTTTCCCCTTAGCTTCATCCCTTTGGAGCTCTATAATAAAATATTTACAGAAATGTGAGGGGTGTACTCACTTTTGTGAAATACTGTACATAAAAAGCATGAATGACACATATCCATAGGGAAGGATTGTGGGTATAACACCTCCTAACTTCCCATTAATATTAGGAATAAATACCAAAATATACAATTAATTCCACAAGGTACATAATTCTAACAGGAGATGATAAAAACACATGATCAGTTTAAACACAGGTACAAAATCTTGACGCGTTTCATGGAATTTTATCCACTCTTCAGGAGCAAGCATGTGTACATCTGTAATAAAATATAAAAATCCTTAGTTGTCTTTTGAAAAATGGCCAAAAGTGGAGAACACCCCATTGGATAAGAATTACTCACAAAATCGCTGTGTATAGAAAGTGCAACACAAATGGCTGGAAACCCCCTTAAGAGGGGCATCTTTTGCGGGAGCTGTGGTTGTGTGAATCGTATGCATGACCCATGCAAGGTGACTTCCAAGGACAATTCCCTGGGTGTGACCGTGAATGTTTCCCATGGTTCAAAATACAAAAACATACTTGGGGGGCACACCCTAAAATGCTTTACATTCAAGATGGTGCTGCTATAAGACCAAAAACAGTACAAAACAGATTACAGCGCACACATACAAAAATGACATTTATCCTGCAAAGCTAGTTAAAAACACCTGAACATATTCAAAAATACGGGCGTAATGGAAAGCATTTTAGCGTGTGCCCCCCAAGTTTTTGTATATTGTATGGACCCTGACCAGGTCTCTTGGGCTGGAGCACCCCTCCCCCTCTTCATTACCTCTTATTAGTGGCCACCATTGCATAGGAGGAATCCCTACAGTTCTCCCACATAGAGGAGTTTATCGCCCATGGTTGAGACACAGGATCTTTCATTCTATTACTAGGGTAGGACCCACTACTTCGGAGTAGTTTGTCGCACTAAGTGGGCTTAACACTACGTGACCATATAGTGTGACCAAACCCCCATATTTTTTCATATGTTCAGGTGTTTTTAACTAGCCTTGCAGGATAAATGTCATTGTATGTGTGCGCTGTAATCTGTTTTGTACTGTTTCCTATGGTTGTCTTGAGGGACTGCCAAATAATAGATAAATATGTATTTTAACATGTATAGCAAAACCCTGTCAGTTAAGGTACAGGAAAAATAAATGTAACCAAGGTAGTGTAGGAGAATCCCAAACCGGAAGGATTGGGGAGTGGGAAAAAGTGACAGTAATTGATAAAAAACCACCCACTTAGACTATGTGAATGGAAACCTATTTGGAACCTATATCAATGTGCAATATGGGACTGGAAATAAAGAGATACCTAGTAGTGTAATTGGTCTGGAAACGCCTGCAGGACAGATCTGCCATCCCAGATGGAGCCTATAAGGGCGCACACGGCTCACACCCCCAAACGCCAATGTGGTTTTCTCCACTTTTGGCCTTTTTTCAAAAGACAACTATCTAAGAATTTTTATATTTGTTTTTAACAGATGTACATATGCTTGCTCCTGAAGAGTGGACAAAATTCCATGAAACGCGTTGAGCTTTTGTACTTATGTTTAAACTGATCGTGTGTTTTTATCATCTCCTATCCATCGCTTCTGGGATTTTACATCGGAGACCCCATCGGAGCCGAATCCGGCTTTGTACAGGTCTCAGCCTAGGCGGCAAAAGTGGGAAGAGCGGCGGAAGGCGGTGGGAGGGGGGACGTCCCCTCCCGCTCCTTTAGGATAACAGCCGAGCATCTTTTAGCCACATCGGTTGTTATCACTAAAAAGCCAACCGCTGGCTCTAAAAAACGGTACTGGGGTGATGCCTGCGGCTGCAAGCATCACCCCGGCATAACCCCTTCAAGCCGAGAATGCATATTTGCGTTACAGGTAAAGGGGTTACAGGTAAAGAATAGATTTGGGGTCTTTTTGACCCCAGATCTCTCCATAAAGAGGACCTGTCATCCCTTTTTTTATTACACGGAATGTTTACATTCCTTGTAATAGGAATAAAAGTGATAAAGAAATTAAAGGGACAGTGTAAGAATAAAAAATAAAATAAATAAGAAAAAAAAATGAAAGTGCCTCCATCCTTCCATGCTCATGTGCAGAAGCAAACACAGAAGTTGCGCACGTATATGTAAACAGTGTTCGCTCCACACATGTGAGGTATCAAGGCGAACGTTAGAGTGAGAGCACTAATTTGCACTAGACCTCTTCTATAACTCAGGTAACCTGTAAAAATCGCCATTTTATTCCCTAGGGTCTCTGCTAAAATATATATATAATGTTTGGGCATTCTAAGTAATTTTCTAGCAAAAAATACTTATTTAAACTGGTAAACAAAAAGTGCCAGAAAAAGGCCTGGTCCGCAAGTGGTTTTAATCTGAGGCTGGGTTCACACTATTGAGAATTGGATGTGGGTTTCCCTGCATGCAATTCGTATGTCAGGAGATTGTGACTGGCTCTCTATGGAGCCGGTTCACACATCTCTGCAGCGGCTCCGGTGCGAATTGCACAGGGGTCCTGTGCGTATTTTGGCCCGTTTCAGGTCCGAAATTCTGTACATACTGTACTGTACGAAATTCTGTATATACTACTGACCCCTGTACACTGCCCTATATACTACCGACCCCTGTACACTGCCCTATATACTACTGACCTCTGTACACTGCCCTATATACTACTGACCTCTGTACACTGCCCCATATACTACTGACCCCTGTACACTGCCCTATATACTACTGACCCCTGTACACTGCCCTATATACTACTGACCCCTGTACACTGCCCTATATACTACTGACCCCTGTACACTGCCCTATATACTACTGACCTCTGTACACTGCCCTATATACTACTGACCTCTGTACACTGCCCTATATACTACTGACCCCTGTACACTGCCCTATATACTACTGACCCCTGTACACTGCCCTATATACTACTGACCCCTGTACACTGCCCTATATACTACTGACCCCTGTACACTGCCTTATATACTATTGACCCCTGTACACTGCTTATATACTACTGACCCTTGTACACTGCCTTATATACTACTGACCCTTGTACACTGCCTTATATACTACTGACCCCTGTACACTGCCCTATATACTACTGACCTATGTACACTGCCCTATATACTACTGACCTCTGTACACTGCCCTATATACTACTGACCCCTGTACACTGCCCTATATACTACTGACCCCTGTACACTGCCCTATATACTACTGACCCCTGTACACTGCCCTATATACTACTGATCTCTGTACACTGCCCTATATACTACTGACCCCTGTACACTGCCCTATATACTACTGACCCCTGTACACTGCCCTATATACTACTGACCCCTGTACACTGCCCTATATACTACTGACCCCTGTACACTGCCCTACTTACACTGGCCAGGACTCAGAGCAGATAGCCAGTCCTGAAACTAGCCAAAGAAGTCAGCTTGCAGTACCAGATGTGTTGCTTTGTGGGGGTAACCAATTATTCCCCAGACATGAAAAAAATGGTGAATAAAAGTAAATGCCAAATTTCTCACTGAAGCTGAATTTTAAGGTAGGCTAAATTTATATTTCTACAGTGACATGAATTTTATAAGATTTTTCTAAGTTTTCTTTTTTCTGTCTTTACTTTTCATTGGGGGCTTGCTAGTTAATTTCTGTAAAAAAGAGGGCGCAGCACCTGGTGATCTTTGATCTCTTCCATGTTTTCTGGGTAGATCTCCACCTTTCAAAGGCTGCCTACCCCGGCCATAGACACACTCCTAAACCTCAATGACAGCCTTCCCAGAAGAGTTGAAGCTGTTATCGCTGCATAGGGTGGGCCAACTCAATATTGAACCCTACGGACTAAGACTAAGACTAAGTTCATGTGCGTGTAAAGGCAGGTGTCCCAATACTTTTGACAATTTAGTGTATATTCGATCATTCAATGCGGCTAAAATGTTTGAACTGCATAAAAATTGCAAGCCTAAGGTCCTCCATTTAATGAGATCTCAATTGATTATGACCGTGTCAAGACAGTCGGCCATGGCGGAATTTTGTTGATCGCTTCTGATCACTTGAACAAACATCTACGTCGGGAGAACAGACCATAAATGAGATTGTTTAAGGGACTGTTTTTAATAGATCATTTACATTTATTACTGATAGATCATATGTTCAATCAATATTTTCAGTTGAGTGCAAAGTGCAGAACAATACTGTGTGTGGCGTTCACTGATATTTTAATCAATTATGAATTACTTATTTACCATTGACAGTACCTAAATCGATCATCAGAAATCATTACAGGTAGGGCAATCTTAAGTCACACAAGGTAAAGATACAGCATATTGACATGCACAGAAAAATCTCAAATGTCAGTTGCCCTGTCAGATCCTCATTGGACAAATGTCAAGTATGTTTATATTGAGCAGTTTTTAATCTAAAAGCCAAAAAATAGCAAAAATCCCCAGCAGAAAACAGGGGATACGTTCTGTCGTGGATTTTCTGTATAAAAACAGACATTTTACAAATGGCTGGTGTCAAAATTTACATCTATAGTCTGTAGGTGGGCCCAAAATTAGCTGCATGGAATACAACTATAGCACTTATTATTATTTCGTATGCATGCAAAAGATTGTTTCTGTTATGCAAAATGTGCTTTCAAGACCACAAATGTGGCATAAATAGAGAACCCCTTGTATTGTAAGTAAAGATAACCTACTATAAATGAAATATGGGAGTTGCTATTGTTGATCTCCTTCTAATAATCCTAGTTGACTGACTGCCATGTTGACCCAGAACAAAGGGGAGGTCAGGAAAATCAGAGAGAAGTCAGAACTCATCGGATGGTCTCATTTGTTCAGGGTCAGAAGGGCTGTTGGGTTGATTTAATAAAGAGGAAGAGTCTGTAAAACAGTTTCAGAATGGCAAAAAACATGAAGGCTCTGCAGAATAATACAAGCTGAACAAACGTTTGAAAGCTGAACAAACATGGACTCTTCAGAGCAATGTCTCTGTGATCCAATCCAGGTAAAATGTGGCTGTGTAGCATAGTCTCCATAAGGCCTCATGCACACAGGATGTTTAAAATGCCTGAAGCTGTGTTCTAGAAGCACGTTAGGCACATCAAGCACTTGGATGTCCATTCATTCCACTGGCCAGAATATGAATTTATTCTGGCCATTAGAATGAGTGAGTAAGCCTAGCACTTATGCACGTTTAGCCATTTTTCATGCATTTAGGCACGTCAGGCATTTTTGCATAGCAAAACGCTCCTCTGCTGAATGCGCTAGCTCAGAATTTTTTTTCTGCCTTTAAATGCTCATGTCTCTAAACACCTGTAAATGCCTATGTGTACAAGGACACACAGGCTAACATAGATGGGTACAGAATACATAATTATGTATTCTCTACCACCCTTTATATAAATAAAGAATTTAAGATAGTTGGGTATTCAGAGGCAGAAAAAAATAAATAAAACACCCTAAAAGTGGCGTTTTTGACATCCTGTGTGCATGAGGCTTAAAGTGGTTGTAAACCCTTACACACCACTTTTTCCTACAGGTAAGCCTATAATAAGGCTTACCTGTAGGTACTGAAAAAATATCCTAAACCTGCACAGTTTAGGAGATCCTTACCATATACACTTGCGCTGACATCATCAGCGCATGCACCCCGAAAAACAGGCATGATTTTGCAGTTTCCAAAGGGCCCGTGCCGTGACCGTCAGCTCCCGCGTGCATGCGCGGTAGTGATGTCACGTGACTCCGGCGTGCATGTGCGGGAGTGACGTCACACGCCTCCGGCCAGTCACCGAGCCGGAGTGCACAGCTCCGGAAGGAAGAGGGGTGAAGATGGACGCGCCCACCAGTGGGGACCTCGTGGGGTTCGTTTGCAGGTAAGTGCAATACTAGCCCTTTATGCTTTTACTTTGCAGGGAAAAAAAGAGAACGTAAAAATCCATCAGGGTTTACTTTCTCTTTAAGACTCTATAGCAACAGAGAGTCAGAGAATCAATACTTTATTAACAGTACAGAACACAGCTATTTGCGATTATCCTCATACACAGCATCCCTCACATAGAGAGAGTTCAAGTTATCTTGGCTGAAGGTCTGGAGAGACCCAAATCTCAAGGGCAAAGCAACACAATATTGGAACGGGAGTACTCTGGTAATAATTGGGGTGGTGCTCCCTATAGTAGCTGGGTCTAATGGAAAATATATGCACTATTAAGTTCTGGCCTGGCTACCCACATGCCAGTTCTGACAGTGGAGATCCTCTCACCTGGTTGCAGGTCTCTTGCCCAGCTACCTCTGCCTCATCAGGTGTGTCTTTTCTGAGCTTTTGAAGGAGGGAGGCAGAGACACTTATCTATCTTGGGCATGTCCAGTTGTGGAAAAAGGAGTTAATGGGGCTGAGCCTAAATCTGGTCATTGTGAACAAATAGGCTCTCTGCTACATGTATCCGATCATGTGCAAGGGAAATCTTCATGTTAAAATGCTAGCTGCCTGGCAGATGTGATGTTCCAAAGACTTCTGTGCTTCTGAGTCACTGACTTGATTTTTTTTTAAATAGTTCATTGCATATTATTAACCCCCATCTATTTATTTTGTGACCTCAGTCTGCAAAGTGCTGCATATTCTGTTGGAACACTTTAATGTTTAATGCATTTGCATTAAAAGCGAAGTATGGGGTTTTATTTTTTTTCTGATTTATACTTACCTAGGTGGATGCATCATCTGTCCCCTGGCGCCTCTGCACTGAGAACCAAGCAATCGAACACCGCTGATTGCTCGGTTCTGACAGCTCCCCGAGCAAAGAGCTGGTGATTGTCAGTCACAGCTCTCTGTTCTGCTCCCTCCTCGCTCATTGGAGCGCTGGGCTGTGAAGGGAGTGGGGGCAGCAGTCTCAGTGTCAGGTCACCTGAGCCCAGATGACAGATGCACCCCGTTGGGGTCAGGAGTGCACCGCGAGGTAGTGGACCCTGCAGATGGAGCTCTACGAAGTTCCCGGAGAGCAGGTATTCTGGTGCACCAACACGGATGACACTGGGAGCTAGAGCATGAGATTTGCCAGGGCACAGAATCTAAGAGCCAGCGGGTGTTCACCAGAGGCCCCTAGTGGTGGGGATGGATTTAGCTGCAGTCTAGCTCCAGGTCGCGTCCCCCAGGGCCTCCCAGCTCACAGTAAACTAAAGGAAGGTAGGGAGGAAGCAGCAGACTGCGACAACAAAGGATAGTCAAAGGTCGGGGCAACAAGCAGGTAAGGATAGTCAAGGAACATGCCATGGTCGGGATATGAAGCAGACAAGGACAGTCAAGAACAAGCCAAGATCGGTAACTAGAAACAGACATAGAACACACAGCAAGGAGCACATGGAATCCAAACACACAATATTGATCAGCAGGCTTGGCTTGCAGTGCACAGCTTAATATTGTGTTCCCTGATAGGGCCTGGGGTGGAGCCATGCTTTGAGGAGGGATTGCTTAAGCAACAGGGTGAAGGGCAGCTGGTCTCTTAAGCTGAACACATGAGAGGTAAGCTGACAGACAAACATTACTGCAGATCCATGACACTCAGGCTCTCAGTGGCTCTCTGAGAGGCTAAGTCGGGTGTCAGTCCAGGCACCTGATGGATCCAGACTTTATTGTCATGATGACATGGTGCCTGGACTGACTTCTGTGACGTCAGAAAAGAGCGGGCTTCAGCCCTCTCTCTGCTGAAAACGGATCACAGGAGTGCAAAACAAATTGCACTCCTGTGATCCATAGGAAAAGTACAGCCGAACGAGCTTTGGCTGTATTTCTCCTTTATGGCATGCTATTCCTTTGCATGGACTGCCAACCTCACAAAATTTCACAAAAAAAACATACCTGTGCTAAATTTTATGACACAGCGTACCACAACACTTAGCAGTACATTACTGTGCATTGTGGTGTGCTGTACAGCATATCTGTTAGTAAAGTGCATTGGTGCACATGTTTTAGTGTAATGCGCCAAAGCGAACGTTACCACGCTGCAACAGTGTGAGCCAAGCCTACATCATAGTAGCAATAACAATAATAATAATAATAATGACACTAATAATATTAACCACTTCAGCTCTGGAAAGCTTTTACCCCCTTTATGACCAGGCCATTTTTTGCTACCCTACCCAGAAATGCAGAATCATGTATATATATATGTGATTCTCCGCAGCCGGCCTGCACTGTAGCAGTAAGGGCACTTTCACACTGGGGCATTGGGGGCGTTGGCGGTAAAGCACTGCTATTTTTAGCGGCGCTTTACCGTTGTTTTAGCAGTACTTTTCGGCCGCTAGCGAGGAGCTTTTAACCCCGGAAAAAGGTTAAAAGCGCCCGCAAAGCGTCGCTGCTGAAGTGCTTTGTAGGCGCTTCGGTGGCACTGCCCATTGATTTCAATGGGCAGGGTCGCTTTAGGAGCGGTGTATACACCGCTCCTAAAGCGCCTCAAAGATGCTGTTTGCAGGACTTTTTTTAACATCTCGCAAGTGCACCACTCCAGTGTGAAAGCCCTCGGGCTTTCACGCCGGAGTGACAGGAGAGGCACTTTACAGGCAGTTTGCGGGCGCTATTTTTAGTGCTATAGCGCCTGTAAAGCGCCTCTGTGTGAAAGTAGCCTAAATGTACAGTGTGCGGTCAGCAAGTGGTTAATTTAAAAATATTATTATTATTATCTTGAATTATTATTACGATCTTGAATTACTGTTATCTAACCACTAGATGGCGATAGAAGACAATATTCATTACTAGTCAACAGAGAAGATTTGATTTTCTAAATAATTTATACACCATTGCAAAAATTCCCACAGTGGACAGTTAGCATGTACTACTTGCAAAGCTTCCAAAGAAAAACAGTGCTGTATTTAATATGAGTCCATAGAAAATGAGGTGTTACTATTTTAGTTAACACTGGGGAAGAGTAGGCTAGGGGGTTGTGCACTGTTGTTGATAAGGAGGTTGAACACACTTGGGAGGGACTGAAGGAAGATCAGCAGACATCAGATTGCTATTAAGAGTGAGCATCGCTAGCTTACAGAATCAGAGCTCCAGAAGTGAGGATTATCCAGGTATACAGAGCTCTGCCTAGAGCGTAGGCATCCCAATCATTTGGAGAATGGATGGCCAAGACATGTCTTCTCCTTCCAGGACTGACTCTTCAGAGGAGCTCAGCTCATCCCTGCACATGTCTAAAGGCATGACAATCTTCCTGGATGTAAGTAGGAATAAATAGTCTTCGTAATTTTATATATCATTATATATATCTTCCCTTTATAATGTGTATTATATTTAGTTCATGCAGTAGGTAGGTTTCTAAATAATTTCCAGGATGGGACACTTTCCTGCTGAGATGGTTAACCAGGAGTAATATTGTTTTAGGAACATGGAACTCTTTATTTCACGATATGTCTTCTAAATCAATTTTTGAAAACCTTTTTTGTATTTAAGAATTATCTTCAATAATTAATTTTTTTTTTTTTTTTAAAAGCATTCAGTGAGATGAGACAGTGATTTGAGCTGAATGTAAAAGTTGCAGCATTAGAAATTTTAATTAAAATCTGTAAATATTTTCAGGGAAAAAATTCAGGGAGTAATTTTCAAAATCCAAGAATGTCTCTCAAAATTTGGGATTTTTATGGGAATACTTTGCTTTAATGTAAGTAGCTGGCAGGGTCATTAGTAAACCCTGGCATCCAGGGCACGTGCCCCAGGTCTTCTATTGAGTGCCCCGGGTCTCCTATGAGGTATGGAGATGATACATTCTATGCATTATACAGTTTTGAAATATTTAATCTTCTTTTCGATCCATCTAGTAATGACTTTGTCATTATAAGGTTACATTACAGTTTTTAGACCGATTCATTTGTGTTCAGTTAAAAACATTGTATATGACCTAAAAAAAGATCATGGCATTCTACCAGCTCTCAACATTTTAATCTATGTGCTCAGAGATGCCCCTGGTTTACTATGACCCTAGAAACACTCCTGGTAGCTGGTATTGTAAGACAGACAAGGATATGTTGACTATTAACAGATGCCTACAGATAGATAAGATTTGCCAAGTCCTAATGACCATTCACTCCCAACATGTGCAAGTTTGGCTTTGACTGCAATCATTCTCATTCCTGTCTCTGTAGTTTAAGAAGGATTTTAACTCTTGGCATTAATTTCCCAGCATTTTAGAACATTTAAACTTATAATTTTCTATCACACATTTCAAAAAAAAAAAAAAAAAAATCTAATACCCAGAGCAATTATGTTTGCCAGTCATAAGCAATAATCAGAAGCAAAATTCAGGCTAATGAGAGATACATTCTGGTTGATGACTATAGAATATAGCATTTGTCATAGCTCTTTGCCTTGTAAAAGAAGTCAGATAGGGCATATAGTAAAAGATCATAATGCAATTATATGTAGTCAGTTATCATTTCCCCTAAAAAATGGCCATTGACTGTACAACATCTCTTGATTCTTCCTCATCAGATTTCACACTTATATACAAACACATATGGGAATTTTTAGTGTTATGTAATAAAATGCAGAAGATACTGGGATCAATCTTCTGCTGCATACCCACTATTTACACCTCCTGTACATACAGAATTATTTATCATGATTACCAGTGCATTAACTGCACTTTTTTTTTAACAATACATTTTTAGTGCAAGTTGTTAATTAACAATACAGATTGTCATTCACGTTAGTCATTTGTAACCAACATAGTTACATTGGTTCATAAAGATAAGAGTATTATACTTGTTAACCTGTACTAGTCTACCCCTAATGGGTTCAAACTGTAGGCATGGACAGGCCTCCAAGTAAACTAGAATTTTCAGTCCAAAAAATGAAAACAAAAACAAAACTTGCTAATTAGATTAATAAAGTGGGTCCAAGATGGTAGACTACATTGGAAATATGCACATATATGACTTTGGGGTATTTCAAACTTAGGGATAATTTACAATTTTGCACTCTTTTAAGTAGTTGGATGCTCTTGCATGAGCTATCCATGTACTCCAATTCCTTTTGAATGTGTTGGTGGAGTAGTTTCTATAAGCAAGCATAAGTTCATACTGAGCTTGGAAAATTAGGCTGGCTATAGCAGTCGATAAGCTGGGTGCGTCCCTGGATTTCCATAACCAGCCGGTTATAGTGAGCCTTTCTGCTATTAGTGTGTGAATTACTATTGTTCTAAATATTTTAGGCTATATGTCCAAATTAAGACCTAATAAGGCTGTGGCTGGGCTGAGTTTAGTTAGGTTTCCCGTAAGATCTGCTATAAAGGAGGCTATTGAATTCCAGAAGATTTGCAGATTTTTACAGCTCCATAATGTGTGTAGAAGGTTGCCTGTCTGATCATTACATCTCCAACATATGTCAGATGTGGAGGGATAAATATTTCATAATTTATATGGGGTCAAATACCATCTATTCAGTATTTCTTGTGCATTATCTCAATTCTCAATGTTCAATACACGCTGAAGACTTACTGGATATATGAATAGCTTTTTTCCATTGGTCCCAAGAAAATTTTTGCACTAAATCTCTCTCCCATGTGTGTGTTTTTAATATTATTTGGGTAATTCGTTCGTAGTTCATAAAAAAGGGAACACTTAGCGCAATTTTATAAACCTGTGAAATTTTATATGTATTTATTTGAAGTTAAAGAAAATATGTGAAAGCAAGCTTTTATTACTGACAAAAACAAATAAAAAGAGAAGACTTATCTGAATATACTGTTGTTGTAAGTCTGTAGAGTTTAAACTTCCCAATGACCACAAATGTACTGTGAGCTGTGTATATTGTCAGGGGATCCCTGAGTCCAGAAAGTTTTTTCAAGGGTTCCTCCATGTTAAATATGTTGAGAAGGACTGTTCAATGCTAGCCTCTGGGGACCATATACAATTCTAAAGATACCTTACCCTGTTGTTGACTTCAGATATAGATGTGGAACATGATTTAAACTGTACTGGTCATAATGTGATGATGAAGCATAGCAGAAAACCTACATAATCAGTAATATACCAAAGCACTTGCTACAAAAATCTCAAACTACTAGCTCGATCAATGTTTCTTATCTAGGAATCTTCTTGCTATGGTTCCTTGAGCAGTGAACAATGGTGGGATGATTTCCCACCCACACTAACCTCTAATACAAGGGGTGATTTTCCAATAACCACAAATGTAAGGGCTCACTTCTACACTGACCACTAAAGAACACCACCATTTTTACTGTCTGCATTTCTTTTCTGCATTAATATTTATTTCAAGAATTTTACTGGAAATCATTTTGTAAGGAGATGGTAACAAAATTGTCTGCCCTGGGTGTCAAATATGCTAGGTACACCACATTAGCTGCTCTTTTATTTAAAACATTCTTCACATTGTTGATTATGATAATGTAGCTGCAGATATATTGCCCGACCAAAATGCATGGAAAAACCTATGAACATTACTTATTGATACCGTATTACAGTATTATCTATCTATATGGATTTTTCCATATTTCCATCCCTATTGTATTGGGTACTTGTTGAGCCTGTCAGTCAATTAGGTGTTTTTGTCTGTTTTACGTTATTTGTGCTAAAGATTTGCACTTTTTTTTAAAGAAATCACTGTCTCGTGTTGTGCCCATAAAATCCGCCCTTTTTTTGACTGAGTTGTCTTCAACTCATTCAATCTTTTTCTATAATATTGGATGTTGGTACAGTGGGGATCCTCTCTTTCCAGATAATATGATGAATATAAGGTTAAATGCAATCTAAAAAATACTCATAAAAAACACTTCAATCAACTCAACCAATTAGCGAGTGCTAATATAGTAAGTGAATAGTCCAACATAATCTGTTAGCGAAAGAATGCAATTACCAATTCAAAAGTCCATCCACCAAAGAAGCGTGGTGCAAATTCCTGAATTCATCCACATCACCATATATGATTGTGAGAAAGACACTCCAAGCAATCATGTGACCATCCACCACAAACGAGCCTCTTACCAAATGTTATAGATCTCAGGCGATAGAGATCAATATGACATGTAACTAGGCAGGCGCCCTTAGAAACCCTGTAGGGGTCTTTCTCCAATGGTCAGGTTGACCAACTTTCAGATATCAAACTACAAGTTCATTAGCCCTGATCAATTCGCCATCCACCCCCTCTTCCACCCCCAGTGCACTGCAGAAGCATTGTGCCTTGTGGATAATCAGGCTCTACTCTCAAACAGCATGATTTTCCTCCAAGGTTTGCATTCAGCGTTTTGATTGAGCCCATGCAGTCCAGTCCAACCAGTCTCGTTAATTGATTGCTTTTAGTAAATAAACCCCATAGTGTCCAAAAGGAGACACATCTGCTGTGCTGTGCATTTAGAAAACCCTTCTCAAGAAATCCTGAGTTATGGGAGTGTCCAGAATGAACCAGATTGTTAATAAATAGTAAAAAATCATTTAAAAATGTTAAAACGTAAATTGTCACTAAACCCACGTAATAAAAAACTATCAATAAATCGTGTATTACATGTCGTTCATACTCATTCAGTCTTTATGAGATTCGTTTTTCTGTATTCTGCAAAAAGCTGGTTGATCCTGCTGCTCTCTATCTCCCCCTTCTGTTCATGTCCCCAATCCAGCTGGGGATTTTGCAGCTGTGGTGGCAACTCTGCACATGCTCAGTTTTCAATAAGTTTCTATGCTAAGTATATCCTCCCTCTCACATCTGAGCAGCCCATGAGACTATAGAGTCACACATGTGGGCGTATACACAGTGGGATAAATCTCCTGCTGCAGCTATTGTATTCTGACAGCTGTCACCAGCTACTGCCAGAATACCCAAACTGATCAGATGCAACTGCTGTTCCCCCGCAATTTTTTTTTTTAATCAAAAGATGTTGGGAGGGAGGGTAGCAACAGGGCCACCTACAGAGCCAATTGAGCCTGGTTAATCAGGAACTGGACAAAATTCACATAGTGTACATTAACCACTTGCCGACCAGTCGCCGCAGTTGTACTGCGGCAGAATGGCACGGCTGGGCGAAACTATGTTATGTTACGTCACTTCGCCCTGTGGGGGCGAGCCCGCAGCTCGCCCCCGGAGCCGACGCAATCGCTGCTGACACATGGAGAACCGGGATCTGAGGGGATTTTGGTTCTCTGAGGGGAGGAGAGACAGATCGCCTGTTCGTACTAAGTATGAACAGCGATCTGTCGTCCCCCTTACACAATCCCCTCCCCCTTCAGTTAGAACACACACTAGGGAACACAGTTAACCAATTGATCGCCCTCTAGTGTTAACCCCTTCCCTGCCAGTAACATTTTTACAATAATCAATGCATTTTTATAGCACTGATCGCTGTATAAATGCCAATGATCCCAAAAATGTGTCAAAATTGTCCGATGTGTCCGCCATAATGTGGCAATCCCAATAAAAATCGCAGATCGCCGTCATTACTAGTAAAAAAAAAAAATAATAATAAAAATGCCATAAAACTATCTCCTATTTTGTAGACGCTATAACTTTTGCGCAAACCAAACAATATTCGCTTATTGAGATTTTTTTTTTTTTTTTTCAAAAAATATGTAGAAGAATACATATCGGCTTAAACTGAGGATAAAAAAAAAATTTTAAATATTTTTGGGGGATGTTTATTATAGCAAAAAGTAAAAAATATTGCGTTTTTTTCAAAATTTACCCTCTTTTTATGTTTATAGTGCAAAAAATAAAAACCGCAGAGGTGATCAAATACCACCAAAAGAAAGCTCTATTTGTGGGAAAAAAAAGACGTCAATTTTGTTTGGGTGCAACCTCGCACGACCGCACAATTGTCAGTTAAAGCGACGCAGTGCCGAATCGCAAAAAGTGCTCTGGTCAGGAAGGGGGTAAAATCTTCCGGGGAGAACTTGCCACCCTTAGCCACCTGTGTTGTCTTCTTGTCAAACCAACTGTCTTCTAATGCTGTTAACTAATTACAAACATTCCTCACCGTTAAGAATCATTCAGGCTCAGTGCAATGGAAATAATGAGAATGAATAATTGCTAAATGAACTATTAAAAGAACAGATTTATTCCTTTTCTTTAACAATTGACCTAGATATTGTAACAATAAAATTTCACTTTATAAAAATGATATTGGCAGCATGGGTTTATGGCTATTGGGGGCTCTGGCCCCTACATGCCCACCATAAAATAGTTCACATAATTATCTTGTTTCCTGGGTTCTATTGAGATCAATGAGAATACCCTGATGATGTTGTTACCATGTATATAAATAATGCACTGACCAAGAACAAATCTCGATCTTTTACTATGGATTGAAATGGATCAGAAAATAAAAGGATGTGCGGTAACATATAATGTTTTCTCTTTCTGTCTCTGTACTTTTCTTTCTTCCGCTTACTTCCTTTCTATTTTTCTTTCTTTTTCCTCTGCTCTCACTCCCTCTCTTCTCTCATATCTCTCGATAATACATTTCACACTGAGGAGCTTGAAAACTGCCCATAAAACATTGGACGTTTTTGCGGCGCTTTTGAGGCATTAGCGGTGCGTTTCTTTTTTCTTTAAGGCTACTTTCACACTGAGGCATTTTACAGGCGCTTTTGCGCTAAAAAAAGCACCTGTGGCCTGCCTTTTCTGCAGCCCCAGTGTGAAAGCCCGAATGCTTTCACACTTGAGCGGTGCGCTTGCAGGACAGGAAAAAAAGTCCTGCAAGCAGCATCTTTCGGGCGGTGCGGGGTCGCTGCATTAAGCGCTCCTAAACCGCCCCTGCCATTGAAATCAATGGCCAGCGCTGCCGAAGCACCTGCAAATCACTTCAGCAGTGGCGCTTTGGGGACGCTTTTAACCCTTTTTCGGCAGCTAGCAGGGGTTAAAAGCGCCTCGCTAGCAGCTGAAAAGTTCCGCTAAAATGACGGTAAAGCGCCGCTAAAATTAGTGGTGCTTTACTGCTAACGCGGCTAGCGTCTCAGTGTGAAAGTGCCCTTAAGGTCACATGGCTCAAAAGAACTATTTTGCGGCACTTTTGAAGCACTTTTTGTGTGCTTTTCAGGTGCATTTGAAGCGCTTCTCATTCATTTTAATGGAAAGGAGTGTTTTTGCTTGCAGGACTTTTTTCACCGCCCCGCCAGCTTTGGGTGCGTGTTTTTGCCGCATTTTTATTGTGTTTTTTCCACGTTTTACATTGCTTTCAATGGGAAGGTGCATTTTTGGTGCGGTTTTTAGCTTCTCAAACATGCTTCAAAGATGCTGCAAGCAGGATTTTTTTTCACTGCAACAGAAGTGCACCACCCCAGTGTGAACACATTCCTTGATTTTAAAGGGAAGCTTTTTTTTTTTTTTTTTAGCTTTTCATCTGTTTTTTTTTCGCGCTTGGAAAACTCCTCAGTGTGAAAAGGCCCTAGAAAATCCTGTTTGACATGAATGGGAACCGCATCAAAAATGCCCCAAAAACACCCTGGGGAACACATTCCAAACTAAAAAAAATATTTTATATTTTTTTTATATTTTATCTCATTTGGTGGGGAGCAGCGATTTTTAGTAACCCTTAAAGTGAAACATTGAAAATGCTAAATTTGCAATAGATACCATGCCTGGTGGATGCACTGACTCCTCTTGTTGTTAAGGACTCAGCGGTTCCTGCACCCATTGGCTTTCTTAACATGCATTGACAGTGGGAGACTGCTATGTATAATATGGGTATATTGATACTGCTATTATACATGATGTTCGGCTGCCACTGAATGGGTAAATGTTTGGATATTTGTTCAAACTGCCCATAGGTACAGGTCTACTTTGGCTAAGGTTGCATTCAGCTTCATCTTAAATGTGGAGCACTCCAGAGATTTGCAAGGTTACCCAACCAAGAAAATTGATATCAGTGTAGGGAAGCGGTAGGCAGATAGACAGATGCAGCCAGCACTCTTATCATACCTATCTCAGTACTAGAAGGGAGAGAACAATAATGATCATTTATAGATGATAGGTATGGACAGAGCAATGTTAAATTATCAATTTGGCTGATTGAGCTGCATTGTAACAACATGACTGTATAAGAAGAAGCCTGCCGGCATCTTCTTATACAATCATGTTGTTACAATGAGAGACATATTGCATTTTTATTTTAGAATTGTTGAACATTTTCCTTGAAGAAAATTATTTTCTGATCAAGGATATCCATTACTTGCAGCTTAAAGGGGCAGCGATGGGTTCCAATGTTGCACCTCCATATGCAAACTTGTTCATGAATATGGTAGAAACGTCATTCATTTATGAAAGTAGCATGTTTATTGAACACTGTCAGGGATGGTTTCGTTTTATAGATGACGTGTTTGCAGTGTGGGGTGGTGACATTGGAACCCTATTACTATTTGATCAATATTTGAATTATCTTATTCCCGGCTTGAAATTCAATATTGTATACAGTAAGGAAAATATTCCCTTCCTTGATACAATGTTGAAGATTAACCATATTAAGATTGATAGCGACTTATACATAAAAAACACAGTCCCTAATCAACTACTTCATTATAATAGCTTTCATCCTCAGGGAGTATTTAACTCTATCCCTAGGAGTCAATTGACAAGAGTCAAAAGAATAGTCAGTGATCCACAGTGTCGGGAGGAGAGATTGAATGAAATGGAAACTAAACTAATCAAAAGGAATTATCCAGTGTCACTGGTTAAGAAAGAACAGGTTAATCCATTTAATAATAGAACATCAATTACACATACAGTCCCTGACAAAAGTCTTGTCGCTTGTGTACAAATTGACCTGAAGTGCCAAGTGAAGTGTCAAGATTTTGTTACAAGAAATGGTTCATTTTAATCCCAACAGCTTTTGTAATAATGTTTCAGTGCAAAACGAAACTGACAAAAAGTATTCTAATATTCACCGCTTGGTAAAGCCCAATGATTCAATTTTTGCCAAGACATAAGTGTTGTCGCCTTGTTATATGAGCTTCACCTGTGACTAATAATGGATCAATTAGGTCTCAGGTGTGTATAAAAAGAACATCAGTACACTAGACCTTCTCAACTGCAACTAGACCTCTGCAAACATGCCTAAGATTCACCCGGAGACTAAAGTGTTGATTATCAAGAGGCTGAACACCAGATCCACTGCTGATGTGGCAGACACCTTCAATGTGTCTCAGTGTCAAGTTCAGAGGATAAAAAAAGATTTGAGGAGACTGGAGACGTTTTGGACAAGGCCAGGTCAGGCCGACCACGCCGCAAGACAACTGCTCGAGAGGACTGTTTGTTGGCTCGAAAATCCAAGGCCAGCCCATTTTCCACTGCAGCAGAGCTCCACGAGACCTGGTCACCTAAAGTTCCTGTGTCAACCAGAACAGTTTGTCGGATTCTGTCTCGAAATGGCCTCCATGGTCGAATCAGTGCCCATAAGCCAGCACTAAACAAAAGACAATTGCAAAACCGTGTGGCAACAGCCTGCTAAAAGGATAGACTCTCGAAAAGTGGCAGAAGGTGGATTTTTCAGATGAATCTTCTGTTGAATTACAACACAGTCGCCGCAAATATTGCGGGAGACCTACTGGAACCCGCATGGAGCCAAGATTTACCCAGAAAACAGTTCAGTTTGGTGGAGGCAAAATCTTGGTCTGGGGTTACATCCAGTATGGGGGTGTGCAAGGGATCTGCAGGGTGGAAGGCAACATCAATAGTCTAAAATACCAAGAAATCTTAGCTACCTCGTATATTCCCAACCTTAAAAAAGGCCAAATTTTGCAACAGGATGGTGCTCCATCGCATACTTCCATCTCCACATCAAAGTTCCTTAAGGCAAGGAAGATCAAGATGCTCCAGGATTGGCCAGCCCAGTCACCAGACATAAACATCATTGAGCATATGTGGTGTAGGATGAAAGATGAAGCATAGAAGACGAAACCAAAGAATATTGATGAACTCTGGGAGGCATGCAAGACTATTTTCTTTGCTATTCCTGATGACTTCATCAATAAATTGTATGAATCCTTGCCAAACTGCGTGGATGCTGTCCTTCAAGCTCATGGAAGTCATACAAGATATTAAATTTGGATCTCACAGCACCACTACTTAATTTGCTGACATATTTTTGGATTTTCAGTAAAGTTGTTCAATTTCTGTATAGGCGACAAAACTTTTGTCTTGCCAAAATTTGACCTGTCTGTCTTGATTAAATTATAAATCTTTTTTTAGTGAAACTAATTTATTTCAGTGCATTAAACATCATTTGGGAGGGCTTTAGCTTTTCAAATGAGCTATTTCTAACACCAATTGATTAATTAAAAGTCAGGTTAATAGCAGGAGTTTCTACAAAATAGAGAAGCGAAAAGACTTTTGTCAGGGACTGTATAAAAAGAATACCTTTTGTTTCACTATTCCATCCATTCTCTTATCGTATTTTTAATATTGTTAAAAAACATTGGGGATTATTGAGAGAGAGTTCCCCTAATATTGATGAGTTTTCTGTTCCACCTTTACCTTCATATAGGAAAGGTAGAACGTTAAGAGATAGTTTGGTTATATCTGACCAGTTTTTCCCTTTTTGTCCCAATATAACATTTTTGGGACCGCGTAATACAGGGTCTTATCCCTGTTTGTCATGCATACAATGCAATTCTCTGATCAGAGGGAAATCCATATCACATCCTCATAAGGGTTTTGAAATCCCAATTAAAGTATACTATACATGCCAATCCTCTTTTGTAATCTATGCCATAAAGTGCCCTTGCGGGTTACTTTATATTGGTGAAACAACACAAAAGGTTAAAGACTGTATAGCTAGACATAAGTATTCAATTAGGGAGAAATTAACACAACTACCGTTAGCTAGACATTTTATAGACAAAGGTCATTCTATTTTCCAACTAAAGTATATCGTATTGGAAGGGATTAATAAAAACAGGAGAGGAGGTGATTGAGAATTAATTCTCAGAAAACGTTAGGTATACTGGATAGATTTTCTCAATGCTATTACACCAAAAGGAATAAATACTGATTTGGATTTACTTATTTAAAATATAAATTCAATATGTGGTTCTATCCATATGTATGTATTTTGACAGACTGACAAAGTAAAGGATCCCGATTGAAATATGAGGAGAACACCTGTCCTGGTTAACCATTTCTGTGATATTGGAGAAAATAATTAATGAAGGAATGTAATTGTATTGTACTGATTAATCATTAACCACAGGAATGATTCCATATGTGATTTCTTTGTGAAAGGGTTTAAAACCTCATGAATTTATCTGAAATTTTAGATTTGTTTTTGATCTGATGAAGGGCGTAAGCTTGTGAGCCCGAAATGGAAATCTTCAAACATCTGATCATGTAATTTCTTGAATAATTGATTAATATATATTTTAAGTGCAGATATCTGTTGCACTTTTTCTATATTTGGTTGGTGGGAAGACTAGATTGCATTGCACTGGATACAGACCGGTTGCTGCTTTCCTCAACTATAGTGAAGAGATATATATATATATATATATATATATATATATATATATATATATATATATATATATATATATATATATGTATATATATATATATATGAGAGATACCATAAAATATTATATATTTTCTATGAGTCAGAACTACCTCGTGGGTAATTTGGAAGTTTCTGTACTTTTTCAGCCTGCTCGAGATTGTTAAAAAAGATGTCAAATGAAATGTAATTGGTATGAATAAATCTGTCAGTACCAGAGATAGTAATTTTTTTTCTTCTTTTATTTTCAGATCCTGAGACGAGCAGACAAAAATGGTAAGAACATGACAGCATTAAATATGAAACGAATATCTGTAGAAAAGTCATGATATATTTATGGCTTTTGTAGCTAGCCTGCGGCTTGGAAGGGTAACGGTAATTGGAAAGAAAGATATATTGCTGATCATTTAAACAATGACTAAACTGAACTAATTTCACAGAATCTGATAATGTTTGGGGGTTTTTTTTGGATACACTTTTCTCCCTTGTATGAGAAGAGACCCGTAGGTGTTGCCCACTGTAAGTACTGTAGGTGTTTAATTTTTTTCGGGTTTCTCTAGAGAAAAATCTGTTCTAATTGGTTGCTGTGGGCAACCTAAAATGTGTGAGGTCAACCTCATTGGTGCTTGCTATTAGTCAGGCCACAATGGCAATGCACTGACCAACAATTATCCACTTAAGGACCAGCCTCGTTTTGGATTTTAGGTGTTTACATGTTTAAGACAGTTTTTTTTGCTAGAAAATTACTTAGAACCCCCAAACATTATATATTATTTTTTTTCTAACACCCTAGAGAATAAAATGGCGGTCGATACAATACTTTTTTTCGCACCGTATTTGCGCAGTGGTCTTATAAGCGTACTTTTTTTTGAAAAAATTCACTTTTTTGAATAAAAAAATAAGACAACAGTAAAGTTAGCCCAATTTTTTTATATTGTGAAATATAATATTACGCCAAGTAAATTAATACCCAACATGTCATGCTTCAAAATTGCGCCCGCTCGTGGAATGGCGTCAAACTTTTACCCTTAAAAATCTCCATAGGCGACGTTTAAAAAATTCTACATGTTGCATGTTTTGAGTTACAGAGGAGGTCAATGGCTAGGATTATTGCTCTCGCTCTACTGGTCGCGGCGATACCTCACATGTGTGGTTTGACCACCATTTTCATATGTGGGCGCTACTCACGTATGCATTCGCTTCTGCGCGCAAGCTCGTCGGAACAGGGCGCTTTAAAAAAATTTTTTTCTTATTTATTTTACTTTATTTTATTTATTTTTTCACTGTTTTAAAAAAAAAAAATTGATCACTTTTATTCCTATTACAAGGAATGTAAACATACCTTGTAATAGAAAAAAGCATGACAGGTCCTCTTAAATATGAGATCTGGGGTCAAAAAGTCCTCAGATCTCATATTTGGACTTAAATGCAAAAAAATTTAAAAAAAATTGTCATTTGAAAAAATGACAACAAGAAAATATACCTTTAAAATGTATGGGTGGGGCTGACGTTAGGACATCGCTTCCACCCCCCTATGGTATGGAGACGAGTGGGGGCCATCTATCCCTCACTCGTCTCCATACCACAGACGTGAAAGGTCCCGATCTCCTACGCCGCTACCGATTGCTCCGGTAAGCGGCGGAGGGCGCGGGAGAGTGGCGGGAGGGGGGGGTGGCACCTCTTCCGCCGCCGACAACGGTGATCTCACGGCGAATCCGCCCCAGAGACCACCATTATCGTAAACAGAACTGCCGCCCCCAAAGATGGATACCTCGGTTGTGGCAGCAGCTGCTGCCGTTACCGAGATATCCGCCTTCAAATTAATGATGTGTATTTATACAGTGGCCGGTCGATAAGTGGGATTAGGTCAGGAACACAACCAAAATTGCCACTTTTGTGTTTTGCAAATGTATATAGTTTGTTGCTGGAGCATCGGAGAAAAGATTTGCAAAACATCAAATTTTGCAATAGCTTGGCTGTAATAAGCTGGACATAAAGGGATTTTATTATTTTTTCCATTATATTTGCTATATTTATGCTGTACCATTGTTTATGTTTGATTACGTTTTTCTGTAGAAATATCAAAGAAAGTTAATAAGTTACAGAATAATCTATAGTATAGCAGTTGTCAGGTGTTCAGGAGCTGCTAATACTGCTTCCTGATGCCTGCTTCTTTGTTTGTTTGTTTTTTTGATTTGTTTTTTTACTCACAGTCGTGATGCAACCCCGTTGATCTCAATGGGCAAGTTTGACAGGCGGTGCTACCTGTCAAACTCTGCAGCCTGAGTTAATTAAAACTTGGATGGGCAACCTGTTTTTACCTCCCCCTGGCTGCCCATCTGAAAGAGCACTTACAGCTAGCCCTGGTCATGATGTGAGCATCTAATAATTATATGTCCTTAAAAACAATGAAGGAGTTATTTAGGTTGGCAGATGATAATAGCAATATTGTCACATTAACCAACACATCCCGACACTACTAAATTTTGAATGGGGATCTAGACTTTAATGCCACACTCTAAAACCCAAGACTAAAATGATAAAATTATATAGTAATGAAAAATAATCCTATGAATCAACAAGATCTTACCCCCACTGTCTCCCATCCAAGTACTAACCAGGCCCAATCCTGCCTAATTTCCGAGATCAGACGAGATCTGACACATTCAGGGTGGTGTGGCTGTAAGCCTTACCCCCAATGTCTATTGTTAACAGCAATATGTGTGATCAAAAGATATCGTGGTAATATACAAAAAACATAAATCAGTGAAGTGCTTAGATCCAGGAAGTCATATAGAGGCATATACAACAGAAAATACACTAGGATATAATAAATAGAGTCCCACAAGCCATGATGAGAAATAGGGTGAGCTCCTCAAGCCAACACCATTAAACAATTGGAAGGTCTCCCAGGTGTCACACAAATAATGCGACCTTCCATATAAAAGTGGTCATATGTGCATAGTAAAATTCCACAGAGGAAAGGGAATTCTCTCCAGCCTCTACTCATCCCCAGAGACACCAGGAATGTTGCTGTCAGTTGTCACCATATACACTCACAACTTGCAGGGAACCGCTGCACCACTGGGAAATAGCTCAGCAGGACCGATGCACAACCACATAGCATAAAAGCACCCATAAAAAGAAATGGTTTAAGTCTAAGCACTTACAAATGTCAAGGAACACAGCATATCACAGTTCAGTCGGAAGCAAATTGGTTCACACCGCTCCAGGCATGTAATGCAACCAATTGCCTGCCCCGCTATCAACCATCAGGTGCTGGCTCTGCAAACGTGTAGGCAATCAAGAAGGTTAGCTGAACGGCCGCACACCGAATGAACACCTTTATTTGGTGAAGTAAAATCCAAAACAGTCAATCCATGGACAAGACAGGTACAGAAGAGAAGGCTAACACATTTCACATAATTTGTAAATGCTTAATCATAGCAAATCACATGGTACAGCAACATGGAATTCCAGCATCAAAGATGGCTGCCATTCCTTGCTCAGTATTTGGGAATGCCCTACCTGTTTCGTCACAAATGACATCATCAGGTTTTTGTATATTACCACAATATCATGGTTTATGTAAAGAATTTTAATTACACATGTTGCTGTTAACAATAGACATTGGGGGGTAAGGCCTACCCCCACACCACCCTGAATGTGCCGGATCTCATCAGATCGGAAGCTAAACAGGGTTGGGCCTGGTTAGTACTTGGATAGGAGACATTGGGGGTAAGATTGTGGGGAGTCATAGGATTATTTTTCATTACTATTTATTTTTATCATTTTAGTTTTGGGTTTGTGAGCCCTGCACTTATTATATGTTTATATCTGTTTTTCTAAGAATCTAGGCATAGCATCAGCAGCTAATCTATGCATAAATTTACATGAGCACAGATATTTCACTTCTTTTTTTATGGGCTTTAATGCTGTCTGGTCATAAAGAGTATAAAGGGTAACATCTTCTATTTGTCTGGAGTTAGTGATATAGGTATGATACTATGAAGAGTTGTGATCATTTGTTGGAAGCAACTGGAGAAGCCCATAACAGTCATCTGAGTCTAAGGATAGAATATTAGCGTAGCTATAGTAATAGGATATAGTGCCTTGAAAAAGTATGCATAACCCTTGAACTTTTCCACATTTTCTCATGTTACAACCAAAAACGTAAATGTATTTTATTGGGATTTTATGTGATAGACCAACACAAAGTGGCACATAATTGTGAAGTGGAAGGAAAATGAAAAATGGTTTTCAATTTTTTTTACAAATAAATATGTGAAAAGTGTGGCGCGCATTTGTATTCAGCCCCCTGAGTCAATACTCTGTAAAACCACCTTTCGCTGCAATAACAGCTGAAAGTCTTTTTGAGGATGTCTCTACCAGCTTTGCACATCTAGAGAGTGACATTTTTGCCCATTCTTCTTTGCAAAATACCTCAAGATCTGTCAGATTGGATGGAGAGCGTCTGCGAACAGCAATTTTCAAGTCTTGCCACAGATTCTCAATTGGATTCAGGTCTAGACTTTGGGCCATTCTAACACATGAATATGCTTTGATCTAAACCATTCCATTGTAGCTCTGGCTGTATGTTTAAGGTTGTTGTCCTGCTGGAAGGTGAACCTCCACCCCAGTTTCAAGTCTTTTGCAGACGCTAACAGGTTTTCTTCTAGGATTGCACTGCATTTGGCTCCATCCATCTTCCCATCAACTCTAACCAGCTTCCCCGTCTCTGTTGAAGAAAAAAAATCCCCACAACATGACGCTGCCACCGTCATGTTTCATGGTGGGGATGGTGTGTTCAGGGTGATGTGCAGTGTAAGTTTTCCACCACACATAGCGTTTTTAAGCCATAAAGTTCAATTTAGGTCTCATCTGACAAGAGCACCTTCTACCACATGTTTGCTGTGTCCCCCACATGGCTTCTCGCAAAATGCAAACTGGACTTCTTATGGCTTTCTTTGAACAATGGCTTTCTTCTTGCCACTCTTCCATAAAGGCCAGATTTGTGGAGTGCACGACTAATAGCTGTCCTGTGGACAGATTCTCCCACCTGAGCTGTGGATCTCTGCAGCACCTCCAGAGTTACCATGGGCCTCTTGACTGCTTCTCTGATTAATGCTCTCCTTGCCCGGCCTGTCAGTTTAGGTGAACGGCCATGTCTTGGTAGGTTTGCAGTTGTGCCATACTCTTTCCATTTTCACATAATGGATTGAACAATGCTCTGTGAGATGTTCAAAGCTTGGGCTACTTTTTTAAAACCTAACCCTGCTTAAAACTTCTCCACAACTTTATCCCTGACCTGTCTGGTGTATTCCTTGGCATTCATGATGCCGTTTGTTCACTAAGGTTCTCTCCAACAAACCTCTAAGGGGCTTCACAGAAAGGTTGTATTTATAATGAGATTAAATTAGACACAGGTGGACTCTATTTACTAATTAGGTGACTTCTGAAGGCAATTGGTTCCACTGGATTTTAGTTAGGGGTTTCGGTGTAGAGGGGGATGAATACAAATGCACCTCACACTTTTCAGATATTTATTTCTGAAAAAAATTGAAAACCATTAATAATTTTCCTTCCACTTAACAATTATGCGCCACTTTGTGTTGGTCTATCACATAAAATCCCAATAAAATACATTTACGTTTTGTAACATGAGAAAATGTGGAAAATTTCAAGGGGTGTGAATACTTTTTCAAGGCACTGTATTTTGGGTTGTATATGTCGTTTTTATAAATAATGGATTATTGTATATGGTGGAGACTAGATAATCATAGCTGTTGGCAATGGTTATCATTAGCATTAGGTTGACTTCCAGGACTAAGCTGTGTTTAAATATTAATAAGGGGTTGTATGCACATATATAAATGATGTACTATTTTTAACATTATATGCATGTTTTATGGGAGAAAATCTGTGCCCGTGAGCCAGAACTGTTGATCAAGCTGCAATTCTAACAGCATAAGATTGTCACAGTGGTGATTCCAGTGGGGGACCAGAATAATGACACACTCAATAAGCTGCTGGCTAGGTGCCAGCTCATACAAGGATGTTAAAAAATCTGTATTAGTTATATATTTTTTCCAAAATCTTTTAGAAATGAATCTGGTAGGTGAGAAGCAGTGAGATTAGTATTAAAAGGCACATTGAGGCTTTCAATTGGACGTTAGGGGGTCCAACTTCCACTCACATCGCCGCAGCGATCTGCCTGGAAGTAGGAGAAGGTTAGTGCCGGCTGGTGCTCAAAATTTTTTTTTTGGGGGGGGGGGTGCTAAAATTTTTTTTTTTTTAAATCGTCAATTGCAGGCACTGTGCCATCAAACGCTGTCACTGTGCCCTCAAACGGTGCCACTGTGCCCTCAAATGGTGCCACTGTGCCCTCAAATGCTACCACTGTTCCCTCAAATGCTACCACTGTGCCCTCAAATGGTGCCACTGTGCCATAAATTGCAGCCACTGTGCTCATTAAACGCTGCCACTGTGCCCATTAAATGCTGCCACTGTGCCATGTGCCATCAGACACTGCCACTGTGCCCTCAAATGCTGCCACTGTGCCCTCAAATGCTGCCACTGTGCCCATTAAACAATGCCACTGTGCACATCAAACGCAGACACTGTGTCCATCAAACGCAGACACTGTGCCAAACGCTGCCACTGTGCCATCAAATGCTGCCAGTGTGCCCATGAAATTCTGCCAGTGTGCCCATCAATTGCAGCCACTGTGCCCATTAAACGCTGCCACTGTGCCCATTAAACGCTGCCACTGTGCCCATTAAACACTGCCACTGTGCCCATCAAACGCAGCCACTGTGCCAAACACTGCCACTGTGCCATCAAACGCTGCCAGTGTGCCCATCAAATGCTGCCAGTGTGCCCATCATATGCTGCCAGTGTGCCCATCAAATGCTGCCAGTGTGCCCATCATATGCTGCCAGTGTGCCCATCAAATGCTGCCAGTGTGCCCATCATATGCTGCCAGTGTGCCCATCAAATGCTGCCAGTGTGCCCATCATATGCCCCCAGCGTGACCCCCGACCGCTTCCTGTCTGCCCGGCACTTACCCTGTCTGGTGGGGCAGCGGGTGACGGCGACGAACAGGGTCCTCCATGCGTCTCCTGCCATCCTCATCTCCCGTCCTCTCCTCCTGATAGGTGCCCAATAGCGGCGCCTGTCATTTCAGCCAATCAGGTAACAGACCTGAGCACCTGATTGGCGGAGAGGCGGTTTAGTGTTAGGAAAGCGAATGTTCATTCACTTTTTTAACACAGCTGAGTGACCTGCGAGCACCCAGCATGGTGCTCACAGGTCACCTTTTTTGACGCCTATTAGAGCCTATGGCTCTAATCAGGTGCTTCAGAAAAAAACCATGACGCTGTAATTCAGGCGCCCTGCGCCCGAAAGGGGGCCGAGCGCCTGAATAGGGGGTGGCAGCGGTGACCATAGATAAATTTATGCAATGCATGAATCTATCTATTGGTGCTATAGGGGGTGGCAGGATAGAGGGGGCGGCGCCCGTGTGCCATTAATGCACAGGCCACCACTGGAGGGAGTACCTGCCAAAAACAACTTTCCAAATAATGTAGAGGAGGAGGGGGAGTAAAAGTGGAACTTCTCCTTTTGGGTGAAGTTCTACTTTATGTTAAAGGGTTCTCGGGTCATCTCTGGAAGAGCAAATGTAAAGACTTGCTATATATACAGTACTGGGCAAAAGTTTTAGGCAGGTGTGAAAAAAATGCTGTAAATGAAGAATGCTTTTAGAAACATAAGTGTGAATAGTTTTTAACACTTAACAAAATGGAAAGTAAATGAACAGAAAATAAATCAAATCAATATTTGATGTGACCACCCTTTCAAAACAGTATCAGTTCTTCTAGGTACACTTGCACAAAGTGTTTGAAGGAACTCGGCGGGTATGTTGTTCCAAACATCTTGGAGAACTAATGACAGATCCTCTGTGGATGTAGGCTGCTTCAAATTCTTCTTGCTCTTCATGTTATCCCAGCAAGACTCCATGATGTTGAGATCAGGGCTCTGTGGGGGCCAAACCATCACTTCCAGAACACCAAATGTTTCATTACGTAGGCTACATTGTACATTTTACAAATACTCGCGGCCAAAAAAAATCACCATCAGAGTCCAGTTTGAAATAATGTCCACTGTGTGCAATTACAGGCCTCCCCTCAGACCACAATCCACAGCACTGTGCAGCATTACAGGCCTCTCTCATACCACCATCCAGAGCACTGTGCAGCATTACAGGCCTCTCTCATACCACCATCCAGAGCACTGTGCAGCATTACAGGCCTCTCTCATACCACCATCCAGAGCACTGTGCAGCATTACAGGCCTCTCTCATACCACCATCCAGAGCACTGTGCAGCATTACATGCCTCCTCAGACCACCATCCAGAGCAATGTGCAGCATTACATGCCTCCTCAGATCACCATCCAGAGCACTGTGTAGCATTACAGACACTGTCCAGAGCACTGTGCAGTATTACGGGCCTCCTCAGACAACTGACCAGAGCACTGTGCGCAGCATTACAGGCCTTCTTGGACAGATCATCGTCCAGAGCACTGTGTAGCATTACAGCCACTGTCCAGAGCACTGTGCAGTATTACAGGTCTCCTCAGGCTGTCCAGAGTGGCTAAATCTGTATCTGTGAGTTTGTTCAAACATTAATACCATAAATAATAATATTACATTTTTTTACTCCAAGAGTATATGAAGAGTTTGGAAATTGTATAGAAATGCTTAAAGTGGATGTAAACAGAACATGAGGCAGTAATATCTAAAAAAAATGTATATCTTTATTACAAAATTTTAAAACCAACATACAGTACCAAACAAACAACACCCTTAGCTTGACAAGGTCAACAGATACCAAATAGCATAAAAACGTGGAGGCATGGATCCTTGCAAAGTGGTAGTAGATCTGTGATTCACATAAAAAGGTGTATATGTAATAATATATTAAGTCCATGATCTCCTCCATGATAGCTTGTCAACGCGTTTCGCAATATAGATTGCTTCCTCAAGACATACTGGGTAGGTGCTTCTTGACCTTGAAAACCAGATATGGGGTGACACAACACACAACAAAATGGGAGCCGATTTAGTCCATCAACAATTCAGTGTATTGAAGGCATAGAATTATCCTACGATACACCCTGGGCAGGAGAAAGGAATCCAACTTCCTAATAAAGTGAGATAAAGTAGATCACTATAAGCAAAATATCAAGGGTAGGTGAATCAAGTAGACGGTTTTACTTATAATCGTCATGAAAGATCTTAATATCTCTAAGGCCTGAAGTTAACCCTTTCATATATCTAACAAAATGGCCAATCAATCAGGAGAAGACTTCTAATATTATGTGGGAAAACCTTGTCTGGGGACTCAATAGTGGAGCCAAGCCCATGGTAGGGTAACGGGTACCTCGGAGTGACTCAAATAGCAGGTGTCCCCGTCAGCTCCTTCTATCAAAGCCCCCCCCCCCACGTTACATCAAAAGCAGAGTCCATATGTAGCCTCTGCTGATCCTCAGGATATTCCCCTGACCCAAGCTGCAGCCCAGATAAAATCTTGATATGTGGCCCACAGGCTGTAGTTTGGTGACCCCATTTTATTTCTGTCTTTGTTCCTGTTGTAGATTTTCCTTCACTTCTTGTTTGGTAAAACTGTTGTCACTAGGATAGTAACGGGGAAATCTTTCTAAAGGAGCCCCTTCCCCCCATTATCCAAGTCTTAACAATAATTTGGCTGTATATATACTGCTGTAATGTAGCTCTGAGAGGTTCCTCCTCATTTTCTTTCTGCTAACAATCCCACTAGTTAAAACTATGCATTAGCCATGTCAACCTGTAGAGGAAATGTGTAAGAGCCATCTAGTGGCCATAATACAGTTGTTTTCCTAAATGCAGTATTTTGCATTATGGCCACTAGATGGTGCTTGCAATCATAGGAAATAATCACATTACACAGTGTGAATTTTCATTGCAGATGTGCGAATGATTGTCACATTCATACAGCAATTTGTTTATAAATACATCCCATAGTGCTTGTAGATTGTTGGTGAATGATTCATAAATCTGCGTTTTAAATAAATAATTCCAAAGCATAAGCAATCTTTTTGAATCCCTTAGCCCTCGTTCACACCAGTGTGATTTGACAGTTCAAAATCGCATGAAAAGTTGCACCCTATTTTCAACAATGGAACTGTTCAAATCATTGCGACTCACTTTGAAATAGTTTCCTGCACTACTTTTCTGCAATTGTATTGGGATTTTGCATTGACTTATGTTAATTGAAGTCACAAGCTGCATTGAAATCGCCAATCCAAATTGCACTGATCTGCGGCTTTGAAATTGCGCTGAAATTGTGCAATCTCAAAGCTGCACTGGTGTAAACCAGGACTTAGTAGCATTTGCAGCAGAGTTGTTAGAAGCAGTATTATAATCTATGAAATGTATAGGTAATGAGTAATTCAGGCAATGATGTTCACTTAGGTCTCCTCTCAGGTATCCTCTTATGTGCTGCATTAAACCAGTATTTAACCCAAAAGCAAGCATTCATTATATTGCAGCTTACCAATTCTTAGATTTGATCAGCTTTTATTTATTCATGTAAAATCTTTATCACAAAAGATAAAAAAAACTGTTGCTGTAACTGCTTTTAAAGTGTTAGTTCTAATGTGTTAGTGTATCTAAATCTGCTAGTACATTTGACACTCCCCTCCCCCTCAGACTGACAATGCTGCTGGCCAAAGGTGCCCCCTGTGCTCCTTTATCCATAGTGGGGGCACTCTAATACAGGAGGTGTTTTACTGGCCAGATCACCAGGTGAAAACAGAGGGGTAAAAGTCTAAAACTGCTGCAGCCATCACATCTAATGATTGGTAAGCTGCAATATATAACATTTTTGGTTTTGGGTTTAATACCCCATTTTTGAACTTGCACCTACAGGTAAGCCTAAAATAAGTCTTAGCTGTAAGTACAGTAAATATTTCCTAAACTTACACTGTTTAGGAGATATTCACAAGTAATACTGACGTCACTACAGTGTTAATTTCTTCAACTAAAAAAAATTCTTCAAAATTTTTGTCATCAGTATTTTTACAATAACGAAAACTAAACTAAAAGTACAACACATTTTCACCCATTGACGAAAACTATGACAAAATCAATTACATTTTTGTTAACAAATGAAAACTACACAAAAGTGTGAGGCAGGGAAGTTTACCCTTGTGAACTTCTGTTTTCCACAGAGCTTTGCCTGCTTCTGCTCCCAGCAAGCAAACAACTCGAGTCCATAGCGTGCTTTGCTTAGAAGCAGTTAGCAGGCTGTGCAGCCAGCATTAGAGGCCTCTGAATCCGCAGACGACCATCCAGAGCAGCACTGTGCAACAGGCCTCCCGACAACAGCCCCACTTCCGATAAAGACCATTCAGTGCAGCACTGTGCAACAGGCCTCCCGACAACAGCCCCACTTCCGATAAAGACCATCCAGTGCAGCACTGTGCAACAGGCCTCCCGACAACAGCCCCACTTCCGATAAAGACCATCCAGAGCAGAGAGCACTGTGAGTGTGTGCAATACAATTACAGGCCTGCCCTCAGACCATCATCCAGCACTGTTCAGCATTACAGGCCTCTCAGAGTCAGACCAACGTCCAAAGCACTGTGTGCAATACAGGCCTCCTCTGACCTTCGACATCCAGTGCACTGTGACCACCATCTAGCGTTGTGCTGCATTACAGGCTGCTCAGAGTCAGATAACCATCCCAGAGCACTGTGCATTACAGGCCTCTCCTCAGACCACAATCCAGAGCACTGTGCAGCATTACAGGCCTCTCTCATACCACCATCCAGAGCACTGTGCAGCATTACAGGCCTCCTCAGACCACCATCCAGAGCAATGTGCAGCATTACATGCCTCCTCAGATCACCATCCAGAGCACTGTGTAGCATTACAGACACTGTCCAGAGCACTGTGCAGTATTACGGGCCTCCTCATACCACCATCCGGAGCACTGTGCAGCATTACAGGCCTCTCTCATACCACCATCCAGAGCACTGTGCAGCATTACAGGCCTCTCTCATACCTCCATCCAGAGCACTGTGCAGCATTACATGCCTCCTCAGACCACCATCCAGAGCAATGTGCAGCATTACATGCCTCCTCAGATCACCATCCAGAGCACTGTGTAGCATTACAGACACTGTCCAGGGCACTGTGCAGTATTACGGGCCTCCTCAGACCACCGACCAGAGCACTGTGCGCAGCATTACAGGCCTTCTTGGACAGATCATCGTCCAGAGCACTGTGTAGCATTACAGCCACTGTCCAGAGCACTGTTCAGTATTACAGGCCTCCTCAGGCTGTCCAGAGTGGCTAAATCTCTATCTGTGAGTTTGTTCAAACATTAATACCATAAATAATAATATTACATTTTTTTACTCCAAGAGTATATGATGAGTTTGGAAATTGTATAGAAATGCTTAAAGTGGATGTAAACCCAATGTCATCCTTTCTAAACTACTACCATAGGGGTTATTTATAAGGATATACATGCCTCCTGCATGTATATTTACCTGTGAAATGTCTCCCCTCTGTCTGTTATTAGACCCGAAAAACTGCATATTCTGTGAGTGGGTCTGTTGTCTGGAGCTCGGTGGGTGGAGACGTGATGTCAGTAGACTCCCCGCCCACCTTTACACTCCCCGCCCACCTCTACACTCCCCTTGTCAATATGCATTTTCTCCTGTGTATTTCTAACACTGAACTTCTGCTATGATCTCTAACATCCAGTGAAAAGACAGGAAAGTAACCACATGACTTCAGCATGCCAAATCATGCTGAGGTGTGGAACAGCCAATTCTTGCAGAGCTGCTGAAGAAAGGAGTGGGGGAGGGAATTAAAAAATAATGCATGTCTCTTAGGCTAGTGCACGAGATATGTAAATCACCTGTCACTCACAGCAAGGGGGAGGATTTGACAAAGTTTTTCTCTGTTTGTCAAGTTTTATCTCACTGAACAATAAAAGAGGATTGCTCAGAGATGGATTAACTCTGTGTGGCAAGACTGGGCTCAAATGATAGGAAATCTTATACACTACAGTATGATGGCTAACAGATGACTGACAGATGACTAAAATGGGACTAAAACTAAAATGGCATTTTAGTCAAAAGACTTTAACTAAAACTAAATCAAAATTTTAAGCCAAAATTAACACTACGTCACTGGCGCATGCGCTCTGACGAGATGGAAAGAAGACCGGGTAAAGATGGCAGCACCCGGGATCCATGGCAGCGCAGGAGGGATCCGCTTTACACGTAAGTCTGTCATACTGTGCTAGTATGCGGTACATACTAGTACATTATGCAGGGGGCCCACTTCATTTTTATTTCAGTGGCACTCTGCTACCACTTTAAGGAAGCTTATTTTGTGTTAATGCAATGCATTAAAACAGACCATTTTGTATAGACTGGCTAACGCAAGAAAAATTGGGCATGCACCTTTTTTAATGTAGACACCATGTACATTTTGGTACTCTGTACTACTTTTGCATTGGCCACTAATGTACAGTGCATTGGGGCACTTTCACAATAAATGGGACTATAATGTCCTACATTAATTTCCTCGATGTGTAAATCGGAGTGGGCCATCAATTGACTTTTGCTAATTATTTACATAACATATATAAATGTTGCAGAAGTCATTTTGTAAGTGAGTCCTATTTAAACATTTTCATTTCAATCAACATCCATTGCTGTTTTTTACAATTGAAAAAATGTGTTGCAATACAGCAGACTTGGGGCTTCACTGCTTTTATCAGAAGTCTGCACATAACTGAAAGTCAAGTTAAAGGCATTCCCTGCAATAGGCCTTTTTATTTTTACTCCAATACTTTCTACTGCTAAAGACATGCAGTTGATGTTCCTTTCTAGACATGTGCACTGCTGAAAAATTAATTTGTTTTCATTTCATTCGTTTTTTTTTTTTTTCATTTTCCGGGTCATTCGTTATGATCGCAATTCGTAAATTCGAAAATTTGTAAATTCGAAAATATGAAAATACGAAAATTCTAAATAATAACTAACTAATATTAACTAATTAACAAACTATAGGTATTGTAATTTCCTTTCAAATTTGGCTGTTAGTGAACGTAACGAATACAAATTTATCCGAAGTTACGAATTATCCGAAATAACGAATGCCGAATCTAAACAATTGGAACAGATCAAATTAATAATAAATAATAATAAAACATTTTTATTATTATTATTATTGGTATTTATTATTATTAATTCGTTACGTTCCATTCGTTTTGATATGGCATTCATTATTTCGGATAATTCGTAAGGAAAATCCAATATCTATAATTTAATAGTTAGTTATTATCTCAGATCTTTGAATTTTTAGGTTTTTGGATTTTCGAATGTCTGAATGTCCTAATGTCCGAATTTCTGAATTTTAGAATTTTAGCATTTTTTAGAATTTACGAATTTACAAATATTTGGAAAAATTTGTTAAACGGCTTTTCGTTAATTCGGATGTTTCCGAATTAGCGAATTTGTCGAAGTTCATTAAAAAACTAATTCAGGACGAAACAAATTGCACATGTCTATTCCTTTCCTAAAACACTGAGATTCTCAGGTGATGATGGGGAAGACAGTCCCTCCTACTCACCCAGTCAATCAGAGAAAGGACAGGGTGCGACAATTTCTTCAAATTTGCAACAAATGTTTTTAGAAATCCTGCAATGCATACAGTATATAGTAGTTCACCTGATTTCACTCTACTCTTTATAATAGGCTGATAATTGCTTCTATTAGCTGTTTATACTTTCTATAATTAATGTGCACATAACTGAAAGGACGACATGAGCTCCTAGAGAAGCACGTCTGCTGAATGACTCAGTCATCTACGATATTATTTTGATATGCAATTCATGCAATTAGCTTGTTTTTATTATCCAGAAAGCTTTTCATGTTCTCCTCTTGTGAACTCTGATGGATCTTGGTGTCCATTGTACATTAACACAGAACATTGTAACTAAGAGACTTTAGGTGCACTTACAGAACACAAGAAATTAAAGTACACAAATGTCTTTAATTATACAAAATTATTTATTCATACAAAATAAGTAATTACACACAAGAAATAAAACCGCCAGGTGCCTCATAGGTGTAGATAACATTTGTTTGACCACTTGATCTTGGTTAGTATATAAGAATTATAACCACGTTTAATAGAATAATTCTATTTCCTCGGGAACTAATGAAATGAAAGGATGATATAATATTCAAATAGCCTTCACCATAGGTAATTCATTGGTCCTTTCTTTAAAGCGGAGCTATACTGAGGTATCTGAGCACCAAAAACAGAAACGCTAATTACCGTATCTATCGGCGTATAACACGTACAGGCGTATAACACACACATTGATTTTAAGAGGGAGTTTAAGGAAAAAAAACTACATTTAAATAAGGAACTTTAAAGCAAAATAAGGGTCAGTGCCCGTCTGCAGCCTCACCATTGCCATCAATGCAGCCTGATTAATGCCCATCTGCAGCCTCACAAGTGCCATCAATGCAGCCTCATCAGTCCACATCAATGCAGCCTCACCATTGCCATCAATGCAGCAGCCTCACCATTGCCATCAGTGCAGCAGCCTCACCATTGCCATCAGTGCAGCAGCCTCACCAATGCCATCAATGCAGCAGCCTCACCATTGCCATCAGTGCAGCCTGATCGATGCCCATCTGCAGCCTAGATGGGGACAGGGAGGGGGATGGGACAAGCGCCGACAGATTACATACAGTGAGAATCTCCTATGATAGAAAGAACAGTGGTCCAATGGCGACCCAGGAGACTGAACTTCCTATTACAGAGGCCGCCAAGTAAACAGGAGATTTTCACTGTTTGTAACTTGACGGCGCTCTACTCGGCCCCCTCCCTGACCCCTCCGAGGCAGCTAAAATTGAAGTATTGGCGTATAACATGCACACGCTATTTGCACCCGATTTTCATGGTGAAAAAGTGAGTGTTATACCCCAATAAATACCGTAATTCTTTTTTGATATTTAAAGCAAACCATCCATCCATGTCTCCATGCAAAGTGAGAAATCACTTGGAAAAACTCCCCCTGCTAGTATTTCTAGTGGCAGCCATCCTGTTTAAAAGCAGATGATTCATGTAGTATTAACTACCTGGAATCCATCTGCCCTTAGACCAGGCATGCAGGCAGGAATGTGTGCTTAGCTGAAAATACCCTTCCTCCAGATGAAAGAAAAAAAATGCACATAAAGACTTAAACAAGCAAATATATTATACATTCCTATCTATTTACTAATACAAGCAGCTTAAAGAGGAAGTAAACTCTGGCATATTTTTTTTCTTTCCCTGCAAAGTAAAGGCATAATGTGCTAGTATGCATGGCATACTAGCACATTATGGGACACTTATCTGCAAACGAAGCCCATGGTGTCCTCCGCTGGAGGCCGCATCCATCTTCGCCCGTCTTCCTTCCGGGGGCCGCAAACTCCAACTGTGTGACTGGCCAAAGCCACGTGACGTCACTCCCACGCTCACGTGCGGTAGCCGCCGGTCACGGCATTGACTTCTGAAGAAACGGCATGGGCGGTCATCCCTTCAGAGCGCATGCGCCGATTACATCATCGGTGGAGTATACAGTAAATATCTCCTGAACAGCACATGTTTAGGAGATATTTACAGTACCTATAGGTAAGCCTTATTCTAGCCTTACCTATAGGTACAAAGTATACAGGGAGATTTACAACCTCTTTAAGGAAAAATAGTTAATGTTGATTGAGAGAGTGAAGTTTCACTTTAATTAGATCTTTGAATTTCCTCTGGTGAAGCTTATCGGTATATATACAGTATACTGTGTAAATATTGTATATCTGTACATGGAGATTTTGCACATTGAAAAATGACCCTACACTGAAGCCCTAGAACTGTAGTTGCAAAAGGGGGTGGTGGGTGGGGGGGGGTGGTCAGGGAGTTTAAATGGGGTGACACTCCATCTCCACAGTCAACTTGAAGGAAACCTGACATGAGAGAATCATGCTGATCGATCTGAAAATGCTATTTTCCAAGTTGACTCTGGATGAATATTTCCAAAGAGACCTGGAATAAGCAATTGAAGACTAAATTCCTGGTCTGCAATTATGTTTTATGTTTTATGCAAGGGATAGCATTAAAACCAGAAAACAAGCATCTTTTGGGAGAATGATTAGTAGGAGGAAGCTCCATCCCCCTCCCTGCCACGTGTTTAGGGCTCACCAGTCCTTCCTGGGTGCCCAGGACCTCCACAGCAGGTGTCAGGTCGGAGAGCAGTGGAGGATCAGCACACATCCCTTTGAGGATCCCCCCCTGGGTAGTATGGACCTGGATGCGCTCATCTCTGAGTACTTCTCGGTTTATAGCTGTCAACCCTGGTTGCTCTGGTTGGGCAAGAAGCTGACTGAGCACAGTTAGTGCATAGGAGTGCAGAGGGGACATTAGGGATCTTGTCAGCCCCCATGCAATAGGAGATCAGGAGAGCTCAGTGTAAACAGAGACCTGAGCGTAGGGAAGGGACACGCCCTCTCTACACAGATCATAGGGAAACATGCACAGCTGAGACTGTCAATCACCTGATTTGTGCTGGAGGGGAAGTTGGGGGCAGGGTTGTCCCCTGTGATTCTGTGGTATCAGGAGTGGCTCATGTATATAGTAGAGGGAAGAAATAGCAGATAGGAACCAAAAGGTGTTTTGGATTGAGGCTAGTACACACTATAGGGGGAAATGCTTTGTTCATGTTTCATTTCTGAGGTTTTCTAACCACGTTAAAGGCTTCACCTATAGACAGTTTTGGGTACAGTAATCTCTTTTGGAGTTTCACTGGCCTGCACAGTTTTGACACTTGATATATTTAATATTGATTTACTAACATAACTTCATCTTTTATATTTTGCAAAAATACTGGGTATTATATTGTGTTTTTGTGCACTAAAAGTAATGTTAATGTATTTTTTACTGAAAATAAAGTTTTGATAAACAGTAGCACAAAAAATTGCATGACAATAAAACTGCAACTGTCACCATTTTATTCAACAGCGCCATAGCATTCAGAAAATATGTAATGTACTAATTATACTAATCTTTAGGCCCAAAATGTGCATTTTACCATATGTGCAAAATAAAAAAAAATTGGTCCTGGTAGCAAATGGGCTAAAGTGGAACTTCAGACAGATTTTTGTTCTTTAAGTTTTGTACATTGACCTGAAAAAATACATTTGATGACATTTGCTTAACAATTGCTGAACATTTTTAAAAATGCATTTTACCAAGGCTGACGGGTTTAATCATCGCATTTTATAATGAAAATGTAATTGCTGCTTTTAACACACGTTCAGTACTTCTGGCATGATTTGTTTGGGAGAGCAAGTCTTTAAAAATGTGATAGTCATTTAAAAACTGTATTTACATAATGCCCAACCTAGGGCTCTCCTCTGTAACTTTTTTTAAGTACCTTTTTTAATGTCTTCAGACTGTTTATGTTGCACTTATGCCGCGTACACACGAGTGGACTTTTCGACTGGACTGGTCCTATGGTCTATCCGACGGACTTTCGGCGGACTTCCAATGGACTTTCCTAACGAAAAGATTTGCCTACACATGATCACCCCAAGTCCGACGGATTCGTACGTGATGACGTACGACCTGACTAAAATAAGGAAGTTGATAGCCAGTAAATAATAACTGCCCTAGCATCAGTTTTCGTCTGTCGGACTAGCATACAGATGAGCGGACTTTTCGACCGGACTCGAGTCCGTCGGAAAGATTTGAAACATGTTCCAAACCTAAAGTCTGTCAGATTTTTTGGCCAAAAAAGTCCGCTGCAGGTCCAATGAAGCCCACACATGGCCGAATTGTCTGCCGGACTCAGTCCATCGGACCAGTCCGGTCGAAAAGTCTGCTCGTGTGTACGCGGCATTAGAGTCTTCTTTAGAACTTACCCTGGTGGTGGGTGGTCAACAGCGATGGAGAGAGTGGTGCTGCTATGATGTCAGCAATGCTTTGTGCATCATTACATTGAGTGCAGGACCCCATGGTGACACTCCTCGGGAATGGGGGGCATCATTCAATCTAGAAGACTGAAGACATCTTGTGACGAAGAAGAGGTACTGTGGGGGACAACGCTGAAGAGGGGGGAATCATTGCTTCCAGAAGTGATTTTAATTGTTTTAAACAATGGTTGGGGCTCCTTAAAAAATACCCAAAGGTGGGCTTTAAGAAAAAACATAACGGTATAAACTAAAAATATGTGCTCACAAAAAATACATTAAGTATCTCCAGCATGTTTACTGTGACATTTACTGGAAGTGACCCCCAATTTTACTATTGGGAAAAGCAATTTACATACCTACTTAAAATATATCACATGCTATAGATAAATCTACCTTAAACTGGCATTTTAACATCTGGTGAAGGTTGATATTTAAACAATCATTTTCTGTTTGATAAGTATTATTAAAGAAATTAATTATCTGATGACCAGTAACAAGCATCAATTACAAACCTTACAAGTCAAATTCAAAAACCTTTTAGCTTCAGTTTTGGATAATGCTTTATCATCTTCCAGTAATGCAGCTTCCTCTTGTGATTGCAGATGATGGAAAACTGTCCTTTGAAGAATTCAAGGCTTACTTTGCTGATGGAATCCTAAGTGCAGAGGAGCTGAGCGAGCTTTTCCACACCATCGACACCCACAAAACTGAGTAAGAGACGTACTCACTATCTTTTATAATGAACCCAAGAAAGAGTAGCTCAATTACTGCACATTTTAAGAAACTCATGATTGATTGTAGGTCAGATATAACTAAATAGCAATTTTAGATGGCTGCATATTGATTTTATTGGTTACGAGTTTAAACAATTTCTCCTAAAACTTACTTTATTATTTATACAACAACATATAAATTGTACATGTGTTATTTTATTTTGACCTTCGTTACACAGTGAGCATACGGTATATGGCCAAAAAAATACATGGACACCCCTGCATGGATTAGTTCTTCTGCAAACAGTGAAGAATACTGTTAATGATACAGAATACAATGCTTTTTTAGACAACTGTGTGCTTTCAAACTTGTGATAGCAGTTTGCAGCACAAAAGTTATATTTCTGTACAGCATAAATGTACCTACCAGCTCCATAAAGACATGGTTTGACATGTTGGGTGTGGACTCTCAGGTCTTTTTGAAACATTTATTGGTTAAGAGCATCAAATACAGCCAATGTGTTTTGGGTAGAAGACCCCCCCCCCTTTTTTCAGGGCTTAGGCAGTGAATGATATTAGAATCACATTGAGATTTAATGGGAGACCCACAGTATCTCACAAAAGTGAGTACACCCCTCACATTTTTGTAAATATTTTATTATATCTTTTCATGTGACAACACTGAAGAAATGACACTTTGCTTCAATGTAAAGTAGTGAGTGTACAGCTTGTATAACAGTGTAAATTTGCTGCCCCCTCAAAATAACTCAACACACAGCCATTAATGTCTTCACCGCTGGCAATAAAAGTGAGTACACCCCTAAATAAAAATGTCCAAATTTGGCCCAAAGTGTCAATATTTTGTGTGACCATCATTATTTTCCAGCACTGCCTTAACCCTCTTGGGCATGGAGTTCACCAGAGCTTCACAGGTTGCCACTGGAGTCCTCTTCCACTCCTCCATGACAACATCACGGAGCTGGTGGATGTTAGAGATCCTCTACCTTCGGTTTAAGGATGCCCCACAGATGCTCAATAGGGTTTAGGCTTGGAGACATGCTGGCCAGTCCATCACCTTTACCCTCTGCTTCTTTAGCAAGGCAGTGGTCGTCTTGGAGGTGTGTTTGGGGTCATTATCATGTTGGAATACTGCCCTGTGGCCCAGTCTCCGAAGAGAGGGGATCATGCTCTGCTTCAGTATGTCACAGTACATTCATGGCATTCATGGTTCCCTCAATGAACTGTAGCTCCCCAGTGCCAGCAGCACTCATGCAGCCCCAGATCATGACACTCCCACCACCATAAAAAAGAAAACTATGCTGGAAACAAGAAAGGGGGGGGGGGGACTGCGCTATATAATACTTGGGAAAATAAATTATGTGATGTGAATCAATTATGGTGAAACAGCAGCAATTCTAACAATATGACATCCACATGGCACTGAAAAATTAGAAAACAAAAAGAATCGCGCTAGTAAGTGACAAAAAGTGCATGGAAAATATGAAACCAGTGGCAACTTCTAAATGAGCAAAATTATAAATAAACACAGGAAAACAGTGGTGTCAAAAATTGATCACTCATGCGATCTTGAAAAGTCCAAAGAGTGAACTAAAATAACAGTCTAAAAGGTGGCAACTGAACCACCTATTTAAATAAAAATCCAAGTGAATATCAAATATTCTTCCGTGAAAAAGCAGTCCACCACCAAGAATGGAAGGGGTCACTCCTTACCGGAGAGCCACGATCCCCCACTACAGAGGATCACAGCTCGCAAACACAACTGGCAACTGGAACTCGCATCGGTATCCACTACAGGGTCATCATAACATCAGCGGTTACGGACCAACTTGTGAGAGAGGCATACCATAAAACAAAGATGGAACTTGCATAGTGTAAAACCATAAACGACTTTATTCAAAACTCATAAAATACACACTTACAGTGTCATCCAGAAAAAAGAGCCTTAAGTCCGGTCCATTGGCCATGTGGACTCGGACAAAACCGTCCTATTGAAGACGTGATGTTGTCACGAAACGCGTAGGGCGGAGCTGGACGACGCGCTGACGTCACCTCCAATCTGTGCTCAATCTCCAGTGCCCCTGGAAGACGTGATGTTGTCACGAAACACGCAGGGCGGAGCTGGACGACGCGCTGACATCACCTCCAATCTGTGCTCCATCTCCAGTAGGACAGGTTTGTCCGAGTCCACACTGCCAACGGACCGGACTTAAGGCCCTTTTTTCTGGATGACACTGTAAGTGTGTATTTTATGAGTTTTGAATAAAGTCATTTATGGTTTTACACTATGCAAGTTCCATCTTTGTTTTATGGTACGCCTCTCCCACGAGTTGGTCCATAACCACTGACGTTATGATGACCCTGTAGTGGACACCGATGCGAGTTCCAGTTGCCAGTTTCAGCTGTGTTTGCGAGCTGTGATCCTCTGTAGTGGGGGATCGTGGCTTTCCGGTAAGGAGTGACCCCTTCCATTCTTGGTGGTGGACTGCTTTTTCACGGAAGAATATTTGATATTCACTTGGATTTTTATTTAGATAGGTGGTTCAGTTGCCACCTTTTAGACTGTTATTTTAGTTCACTCTTTGGACTTTTCAAGATCGCATGAGTGATCAATTTTTGACACCACTGTTTTCCTGTGTTTATTTATAATTTTGCTAATTTAGAAGTTGCCACTGGTTTCATATTTTCCATGCACTTTTTGTCACTTGCTAGCGCGATTCTTTTTGTTTTCTAATTTTGCTATGCTGGAAACAAACATAACAATTGTAGCTGCAACTCAAAGTGAAATACACACAAAACAACAATGGATAAAAAGTAAGCTGCACTCTTAAAGTGACATATTAACCAAATCAGTGAACACAAAACAAAAAAATTAAAATTAAAAGTGATTGAAAATGTTAAGGAAGTCCCAAACAGTGAAACATGTGACTTATGTAGAATCCTCCAATATCTATTGAAGATTCTGATGGTTCCTTCAATGAAGGACGAACCAGCAACCGCAGGTTCAGTGAAAATCTTGTGACTTTATAATGTGAATACAGTGAATCCACCACCACGCAAAGTGCACGCTTACCAGCTGCACAAGTTTAGGCACTTGTGGCTAATACCCAGCCAGGGCCTTTTCTTCCAAAGTCTACAGATGTTTGGTCTGGTCAGATGACATAGTAAGGCGTTTTGGTCAGGAACGTAATTGGTGATATAATAAGATATAATAAAATATTTACAAAAATGTGAGGGGTGTACTCACTTTTGTGGGATAATGTATACTAGGGCTTGATAAAGACTGTCAAAACCTAATGTCACTAAGAACTGCTGGCTGGGTGAGCAAGACAATGTGAGTGGCCTGCACAGCATCCTGACCTCAGTCCTATTTTAGACCTTTCCAAAACAGTGGAACCTGTTATAGGCACAAACGTTGGGGGAGGTGGGGGACTGTATAATGCACAATTAAATGGAATGGGATGACAAGCTCATATAGATATGATTGTCAGGTGTTCGCAAACGTATGCTCATATAGTGTATATATCATTATTAAAGTAAAAGTAAAAAGTTGTTTTGTTTTTTATAGCATTGAATAGAGTGGGTGTGGGTTGGTACCTTATTAAGGTTTTTTAATGATGTCTGTGGCCTTGATGGGCAGACCGATGCCACCAAGCCAAAGTAAGGGAAAGCCTCTTCAGCAGGAACATAGTCATAAAAACACTTTTTTTAGTAGGATGGTGAAAGTGTTGGAAACTTTGTTTTTACTTTATGTCCCTTTTGGGAAATTGCTCTCTTCATACCTTCTTGGCCATTGGTACCACAAGGGCACAAATTAAAGTGGATCTAAACTCTTTCAAGTATAACTTTGATCAACACAGCGTTTATGAAGCGTGTGTTCTCTGTGTAGAACACTCCATGAAGAACGGTAAAAAGACAAAACAAGACTCGTTCCTCCATCTACTAACTACACCATAATATGTAAAGCTGTCCATACACCAGTAGATTTTGAAACTAATGTATGTGCAGACATTTGTATGGAAATTTGAACAAAAAATCATAGTACGTTCGATGACTTGACAAATGTCCTTCGAAAGTGCTTTAAAATTTCATCTGCTTTCATCAATTTTGGAGCAAATGGACTTTCACAAAAGAAAATCATATACAGTCCTGAACAACCCCATGAGGGAATTTCACGCTCAGCTGCAGAACTTATCTCCTTAATTTTTGCAGCTTCAAAGCAAACTATAGCTAACTCTTGAAGATTCCCAGTAATAAATGTCTCTGAAGTTCAAACGCAAATGAACAGGACCATATTTAATGAGATATTAACTGCTATTTCTTTGGATAATTACGAGAAAACATGAACACCCTGGATTCTCTATACCCAACCAAACCCAGCCACCTTAGACTAATTTGTCATCCCCCAGAGACCCATTGGGGAGGGTATCCTCTTTTCTAGATCTCCACTGCCCCATCCTCCTTCCTTTCATCCCCCTTCTTGTCCCCCTTATCTCTTGTTCTTCTTTCGAGCCCTTTTCCTTTCTTTTCTTATCTTTAATTTAATAGCTTCATAAAATGGCTTCTCCAGTTGAACTGTCCTTCTTATAAAGTCCCCACTACCCTCTCTATTGCCAACGGCAGTGCCATCTTTTGCAGTACAAGAGAACGAAGCCTTGCTTTGAATCCAATAGTGCCATTATGCTGTTAGTCACATGAGGGAGCTGCAAGCACCTATTAAGGAGCCAATTCCTCTTCGGATCTCAGCTTGGCCAGGATGGCAAGAATAAACCTTCAACTGCACATACACTAGTGATATAAGAACTAATTAGAGTAATATCTCAGAAAGAGGAAGTTTCTGCTTGTCTACATCAAGTATGTACTGAGCTTGCTGATGGGGGCAAGTTAAAAAGTTGAAATTATTTCCACTTAAAAGGCTCATTTACACTGGTGGTTAAAGGAGCAGTAAACACATGAGTAATACATAGGGGGCTTGTGCAATGGCTTTATAGGGACAGTCCTTTACTGTATTTCTCTGCCGGCTATAGATGGGGCCCATAATCAGCGTTGCTGCACTTAACAGCCTTGGTGAACCAGCATGCAGTGCAGGTGCTATGTACCAAGTATCCTGCTTCCTGCAACTGTAGACTCCACTGTAGGAAGGGGTCCCTTTGCCTCTGCACAGATGGCTCCTGTGATTGGTAGTGAAGGAGGGGAGAGTGAGCAAACACAGCAGCAAGGGCGAGTTTTATCGGATCATTGCAGTCCTTGCAGCGCTGAGTCACTGCTCTCAGGCCTCAAGCGCTGGCTCCCAATAGTCTGGTCAGTGTTTTATGGTTCATGTCTCGGACATCAATTCTCATGATCCTCAGCATTCTGCATAGAAATCCATAGGCTTTCCATGTGTGTTCCTCTCCCCCTGCTGGCTAGAGGGAATAGTGCAACATAAAATCTGGCATAGCAGTAGAAAGTGAAAGCAAACTGACTACAAAGGGGACAATAGCTCCTTCTCAATGTTTCTGTAGTAACATGCTATGATTGATTGTTACTTCCATTCTGGTGGTGGCAGCCATGTTAGTAGTATAGTAAGTTTATTTTAGTTTTTTTTAACTAATTATACGTAAAAACATTCTGTTATTTATTGTAGTATTGTTTTAATTTCTGGGATATGTTTCCATGGCTACTAGAGCTGTATAGAGAGTAGAAGTATAGATCCTGTGTTTACTTCATGATCCATCTTTCTGCTGTTATACTTGAGTGGCAAATCTAAAGAAATGGAAAAATAAGTAATGTTCTTATTTTATTTTATATATATATACAGTTTTATCATCTATACATATTCTATATAATACATATACATCTGTATATACATTTTGAAATGCACTAATTGGAAGCCAGATTATCACTGAAATGTGCAAGTCAGAATAAAATGTTGGATCGGGGGGGGGGGGGGGGGCGAACACCGCCAGCAGGCAGGGTTGAATGGGAGCCCTTCTCCCAGCGATCGCCCCGGGGAAGAGAGAGGAGAGCAGGTGGCCGGATCATAAGAGCGCCCAGGAACATCGCCGTAACAGCTTTCATTAGAATTGCCGAGTGTCAGTGTTCCCCACACTCGCTGTCATACACAGCCCCGCCTCCTGGCCCAGGTACTTTGATAGACAAATCACCTGTCCAATGTCGGGACGTGTAACCTATATCAAAGTACCCAGGCTTGGAGGCGGGGCTGTGTGTGATGGTGAGAGACGGGAACACACAGCAATTCAAATGAAAGCTGTTACAGTGATGTTCTTCTGTGCTCTGATGATCCTGCCGGCAATCCTCCTCTCCTCTCTTACCCTACACAGGTAGGCTGCATTGATGGACACAGTTGAAGCAGCATTGATGGACACAGGTAGGCTGCATTGATGAACACAGGTAGGCTGCATTGATGGACACAGGTAGGCTGCACTGTTGGGCACAGGTGAAGCGGCATTGTTGGGCACAGGTGAAGAAGCATTGATGGACACAGGTAGACTGCATTGTTGGGCACAGGTGAAGCAGCATTGTTGGGCACAGGTGAAGCAGCATTGATGGACACAGGTGAGTCTGCACTGATGGGCACTGATAAAGTTGTTGTTAATATTTATTTTTGTAACTTAAAACATTAAGCATAAAACATTTAAGTGTAATTTCTTGAGATAATTTTGTGAGGGCGTGTTTAGGGGCAGAATTACGGGCGGGGCAGGGTAGGAGTTGGGTGGGGCAACTGATGGCGAGTAATCCTTAAGGCCTGGCTAGTAGCTCAGGACTTGAAATTTTGAGCCCTGATATAGCGTATACAATTGCGACACAAGTCATATTGTATATGAATGTTGTTAAAAATTACCTTTCCTTTTCAATCTGCAGTCGCTGTAATTTTCTGAAAATGCAATGCAATGCAATATGGCTACCTGAAGTTGTTCTGTACACAGAATGTGTACAGAATGCCCTCCAAAAACATAATTTCCTGCTTGTGTGATTGACTCACTGATTTTCCCAGAAGTCTGCACTAACATACAAGTCAGATTTCTGGCATCCCCTGCAGCAAAAATGTCATTTTTGGTGAGATACTTTAAATAGGAAATGACATCTAAAGGGATACAGGCCCAGCAGCTTTCCTCATTAGAGACCTGCAGGTGCACAGCTGATTGATAATTATAAAAACTACTCCAATTAGACTCACGCTGTACAGGGGCACAGAGGAACAAATAGGGATTTCTTCAGAATAACAAAGGTAGGAATCTGCAACAAAGTTTGTTAAAATCCTTGCAATGTACATAGATCACCCAGGGGGGAATGTTTTTTTTTTCTAAACAAAAGTGGAGTTACACTTTAAACATTCAAATCATGCTAAACTTAATTCTATTCAGAGTGTATGTAAATCCCAGAAAATTGTTTCTCCTATTTGTTCCCATTTAGTCTGTTAAATATACTAAATGTCTCCAAACTTTTCAGTATGAGAGCCACATCCTATATTTAAAACATATTAATGGGCTGAAAAAAAATCAGTTTTAAAACTGTATCAATAAAGGTTATATGAATGAATATATTTTATGCGGAGCAGTTTTGTAATCAGCATAATTCAGAACAACTGAGAAAGAACTTCAGTAAAACAAAGCAAAGACATTTCTAATAAACTTGAGCCATTAATAAAGGTCAAACAAAAATAAATTCAGTGTGCACCATTCTCATCAGAGTCCACATCAGAACCCCCCCCCCCCCACATCAGGGTCCCTATCAGAGCCCCCCTTAAACTAGAGTCCCATTAAGATCCCCCTTACATCAAAGTTCCCATTATATCAGGGAAAGTTCTGTCCTACTGTGAATGCTGGGGCAAGCACGTGATTGGTTGTTAGGACACTGGTCAAAGTGGTCCTAGCAAACAATGGCAGGGTCAATGACAGCATAGCACAACCTGAGATGGACAGGAGGTGGCCTGGGATAGAGTGAAGCCTGTCAGCCCCATTAAGGATACACCACTGACCCTAGCTGCGGGTTGCATATGATCTTGCAGCAGGCCATAGTTTGGAGACCCCTAAAATATATAATTGAAAGTGTTCTCCTGATCTGATTATTAAGCAAAAACTATTTCTTTGATCCTTCCTGAAATCTTGTGAGCTGCTGTTAGTTAGGCCACTTTCACACGGACACCTCCGCCTGATGGAATTCGCTTGCTCAGCAGTGGATTGCTCTGGTCTGCACAGTGAGCGGAGACGGACACAGTCCCGCTCTCCTCTATGGGGAAATCGGGTGAAAATTGACCGCCTGTCTGTTTTTCATCCAATCTGCCAGACAGATGGAAATAAGACCAGGACAGGATCAGATCGGATAGCGGCCAGTGGCAGTGGACATGTGTCCGCTGACATCCGCCCCTTCATAGAGGAGACTACAGGGTCCGATCAGGTCCGCGTGAAAAATTGACAGGCGGACCTGATCGGGCAACCCGTGTTAAAGGGCCCTTAGCATTGTTCTCAGTTCTATCTCAGAAATATGGAACACCTCTTCCAATGCTATGAAATGAGGAGGGGGATCAGGGTTTTTTAATACTAAAACACTACCTGTCCTAGGGTGACAATACTGCCCCATAAAAGTTATAGTATAGTGAGACTGTGTTGTCACCCTCAGACAGGAATCATGTTTCTAGCAGGATCCCCAGGTGAAAATAATGAAAACCAATTGAGCCACCATATCCAAGAACGAGTAACCTGGATTATATTGCATTTTTTTTTTAGGTTTGTATGCGCTTTATTCTTGCTTCTTCCATACCTGTTCTGTTCATTGGTTCTTACCTCCTTAAAGTGGTAGTGAACTTTCATTTTAAAATTGTACTTAGAGGTAAGCTTATAATAAGTCTTACCTGTAGGTACAGGGAATATCTCCTAAATGTGTGCCTTTTAGGAGATATTCATATCGCTCCAGCCAATTACATCACTGCACAGGCGTAGTGCATGTTTCATTCAGGGCACACTGAGTGTGGGCTGAATGTGGAGAGTGCTGTGCCGCGATCGTGACTCCCATGTGCACACGTAGGAGTGACGCCATCTTGGCCTGGCCATTCAAACAGCAGAGCTTGAACCTAGAACGAAGACTTGGTAAAGATGGAGCGCAGGGAATGGTAACAGCTCAGCACTGGAGGGCTTTGTTTCAAAGGTAAGTCAGTTATAATGTGCTAGTATGTGGTGCATACTAGCACATTATGGCGTAAACATGAATGGGCCCATTAAAAAAAGAAAATTTTGACTTTTACTACAGCTTTAAAACACCCAGAAGTACGTCTCCTGATTATAGCTTAGTGGCAGTACTTGGCCTGTATTGTGTTTTCCTTGGTGATGGTTTGTAGACAGATGTATTTGTAGGAAGAATTCCAGAAGCTCACTGGCATACGGTAGCAGATATAATCTGTCTATACTAAAAAAGATTTCTTCTACGTACTGCCCGCTGTGTAAGGAGTGTATTTGGCATAATGATAGAAAAATGTAGCAGTAAGGTACATTGTAGATGAGTGCTAGAATCATGCTGGGTATTGTCAGAAAAGGCAAAATATTTTAACTGCTGCAATGGTTATCTCTTCAGGTAGCTTTTCTTTCATTTCCTTTTAGATATAATCAGATATTTTTTAGGTTCTTACTTGAAATAGATTTAGAAAGTCTTTAAAGTATAACTAAAGGCAAAACTTTTTTAGATTTGGATGGAGGAGGGCTAGGTTAGAACCACTGTCAGGTTTTTATTGCTTAGAAACAAAGATGTCCAGCATACAGAGAAGCAATAACCTCACATTTTTACTAAGGTTTTAATTGCAATAACGGCATAGTTAGCACACAGAAGACATAAAAGAGATTGTAAACCTCCCAAAACAAAAACAAAGGCATAAAGAGCTAGTATGCTTCAACCCCCTCTTAGACTGAGAGACTCACAGCAGAAGATTATAATCAGTTCAAACAACCTGATGCTGGTGTCTCCCACTGCTTTGTGTAAATCTGTTTATTAAGGTGTCTTTCTCTCATTGTATAATTCCCCCATTGTGTTGCCTCCTAGGTGTGAATTACCATTGGTAATTGAATCACCTCTGGTTTTTTTCTGTCTGCGAATCCTCTTGTAGAAGTGATTAGTATTGTGTCACTTTACCTTGTTCCCGAACCATTGTGGGATGTGTATGTGTTTATATTTATGTTAGCTGTTCCTTAGATGTACTGATGATATTACTCTTTAAAGTTTTTGCATTGTTTAGGATAATGTGATCAAGCTTTTATCTGATTTTGTGTGGTATAAATTCTGTGTGAGTTTTCAATTAAGGGTTCCAGTTTTCCTCTACAGTAAGCTAGTGTCATGTAGCTCTTGGGTGCAATTTACAGGTAGAAGGCTACATTCATACTTCAGCGTTTTGAATCAAGGGCAGATTTGCCACGATTCTGCCCTCGATTTGAAAGTGCCAATGTGCGAATGACAAATCGCGGGATTTACATTTTGTACTGAGGATGGACAACCCAGTGAGCCTCCAGCAGAAGAGCTGGCATCAAGGTAGAGAGCTGATGACCTCTGTCTACAACAATCAGTGGCCCTGGAGGATTTGCGAGGCCACTGAATGTTATTTTGCTTCCCGGCAGAAGAGCTAGCATCAGGGCAGAGCACCACTAACTTCTGCCCAGCACCCACAGCTTTTTCGGAGCTCCAAGGAGCAAGGGCGGGCAGCCCTTCTCCCCAGCGACAGGCCAATGCAGAGAAGCTCAACTCCCAGCTGAGGTTCTGGCAACAGGACAGAGGGTCCAAGACCTCTGCCCCAGTCCCCGGGCCCAGGGAGAAAAGGCAGTGGTCCTTTTTCCCCAGCGTTAGTCTGAGGAAGGCAAAGGACCAGGGAAAGGAGGTGGTTGTTTTCACTCCCCAGTGGCAGTTCCTCAGTCTCGGAGAGGAGGTGGTCATCCTTCCTCCCCAGTGGCAGATCTACAAGCCAGACAGGAGGTGGTTGTTCTCCCTCCCCAACAGCAATGTAGGGACTCGGGACTTATCTTCGTTCAAGGACTCGGGAGAGGAGAACATCATCCTCCCTCCCCAGTCCATGCCAAGGACCAGGGAAAGGAGGTAGTTGTTCTCCCTCTTCAACAGCAGTTAAGAGAGAGGAGGAAGTCGTCCTCCCACCCCAACAGCCATAAGGAGTGATGATGTGGGGTCCCCAGCAGAAGCACTGGCATCAGGGCAGAGTGCCACCAACCTCTGCCCAGCACAAGCAACAACTCTGGAGCTCCAGAAAGCCGGGGCAGGTGGCCCTTCTCCACAGCACTACTGTAGTGAAGCCCCTTGTCAGGACCTGGAATTGGGACCTCAGCTGTGTCTGGAAATTACTCTTCTCACTGAGCTATTTGAGATGGTGGACAGCACCCTGTCTGATCCCTTGGACAACCCTGCCTTGTGTCTTGTGCCTTGACTTCTGCTGAAATTTGAACTCTTAGCCCCTCCCATGAACTTCCTGATATAAGCCATGTCTCTACACTTCCTCTTAGCCAGATTACTGTGCTTCTTAGCCAGTATCTCGCTCTTGTCCTCCCTGCTGCCATCCATAATTTGCTACCACTCATTGTTGAACCTTGGCTTGTTCCTCGACCTGCTTATCCATTACTGGACCCGGCTTGCTCAAGTCCTGGTGAGGTGATCCTGAGGACTAGCCTGGACCTGGTACTAGCATGCAGCTTAACCCATCTCCACCATCAGGAGGTCTGGTGAACACCGGTTAGTACTTATGCCCCGTACACACGGTCGGATTTTCCGACGGAAAATGTGTGATAGGACCTTGTTGTCGGAAATTCCGACCGTGTGTGGGCTCCATCACACATTTTCCATCGGATTTTCCGACACACAAAGTTTGAGAGCAGGATATAAAATTTTCCGACAACAAAATCCGTTGTTGGGAATTCTGATCGTGTGTACACAAATCCGACGGACAAAGTGCCACGCATGCTCAGAATAAATAAAGAGATGAAAGCTATTGGCCACTGCCCCGTTTATAGTCCCGATGTACGTGTTTTACGTCACCGCGTTTAGAACGATCGGATTTTCCGACAACTTTGTGTGACCGTGTGTATGCAAGACAAGTTTGAGCCAACATCCGTCGGAAAAAATCCTAGGATTTTGTTGTCGGAATGTCTGAACAAAGTCCGACCGTGTGTACGGGGCATTAGACTCTGCATCCAGGTGAGCCTGCGTCATCTGCCAGGATGACTGCCTGTGTACCTATCCTGCTGGTCGGTGGTAGTTCCATAACTGCTATAGCAACTGGTCTTCAAGCCTGATGCCTGATCGTGACAGAATAATCTGGCCTAAAACATGGAGACCTCTATAGCAAATGCCGTGGCTCCTTTTAGGCAGCTGCAAAAGTTCAATGTCACCTACCAAGAAAAATTTGCTGGACTGGAGAGTGTGGTGTTAGGGCAACATGAAGAGATCTGTGCTCTGCAAAAAAAATTGCTGGATCTACATTCCCCAGGTAATGCTAATGCACATATGCCTCACCCACCCAAGTTTAATGGAGTGCACCGCCACTACAGAGGGTTTCTTAACCCACCCTGTATGGGGGCTTGGGGGGGGGGGGAGCTGGATACAGAAGTTTTTTTACCTTCATGCATAGATTGCATGAAGGTAAAAAAAACTTCAGCCTTTAGAACAACTTTAATTTGGGAAGGAGGATGTGTGTTGTTATATTTTCTTAGTTTGTAGCAGGCTTCAAATATAGGGTAGGGATGGAAACTTGGTCAAGTTACTAGTCATGATGGTGTCTCTATATGATAAATTATCCCTTGCTTCCTTTGAGCATGTAGCCCTTTTTTTTTTGGGGGGGGGGGGGGTATGCGAGATGACTTTCCCCAAACAGGAAGTTGTGCTAAACCTGTAGGTAAATAAGAGAACTAGAATCTTTGTGAAGTGTAAGAATGGGATTGATAATAAAGTTGGCAGTGCCTCCCCCCAGGGCAGGGCCTCTGTGAGCAGAGGAGATCCCTATCCTGTGAAATTAATGAGTAATCAAATCAAAGTATTTGTAAGTAGAAAAATTACTGTAATATTAACCATAAGCATATGGATGCGCACCAGTTTAAAAAAATATCAACTTTTTATGAGAAGAGATTAATAATAGTACATGCATTTATTGTACAAACGTGGCCTGATAAAAGTCCTGGTGGAGTTTTGCACATATACGCGAGTCTATATATTTATTATTCAGAGATTTTAGTAGAGATGTTTATTGCAGCAAAGTCCTGTTGCAGGGGCCCCTGAGGGTCATGCAGCATGCATGTCAGAGACCTGAAGAAAAGCTCAGTGGTCACAGGGAGATCCTCCAACTCTTGTCCAACCAGCCTGGAATGAAACTTCTCATTGGCATGAACTGTTGTGTGGTACTGGAATTCCAAGTCAGCCTATCTACCCTGTGTTTTAGACTCTCCCTAGTAGTGTATAATAGTCTCGTCTGGCCCAGGATTCACCACATCCTCCTTTCAGGGTATCAACACCAACAACCCAGTGGCAAACTGGTCCAAATTAACTATTTTTTTTTCCCCAAAAACATTTTTATTGAGATGAAAAAGAGCAAACAAACAAACAATACATGTTCCAGATAAAACATTGTTATATACATGCAATCAAGTTCTCACCACCCACCATTAAGAATGTACAATATCCCCCCAAATAGGAGCAGCATAGCAACACTACATCAAACAGTTATACATCTTGAACCACACCAACAATTTTGTTAAAAAAGCAAACAATCCAGAATCAAATCTACTGGGGATAGACCAGGGGTATCTAACCAAGGGGACCACAATATGTTGAACTTACCAGGGCGACCCCAGTGTTGGGAAATTTACTTTTTCCAACTGTAGGGTAGCTCCTGTCTGGGCAATCCATTCTTTAAAGGTAGGGGGCTCAGTCGCCTTCCAATGTCTGAGAATGAGCTTATAGGCTTGAAAAAGGACCCTGGCGATAGCCTGTATAGGGTTGTCCTCAATTGGAATGTCATCTAGGATTCCCAGTATACATGGTTTGGGGTCCGCCTGGATGTTGACCTGGAATACCTCATTATTGGTAGCAAGGATGCCTGACCAATCCAAACTATTTACTTCAGTAAGACATGCATCTGCTCTTAGCACTGTATGAACTTTATGTAGCCTCAGCTACATACAGTACATGTAGTTACATAGTAGGTGAGGTTGAAAAAAGACCATCAAGTCCAACTATGTGTGTGATTATATGTCAGTATTTCATTGTATATTCCTGTATGTTGCGGTTGTTCAGGTGCTTATCTAATAGTTTTTTTTAAACTTTCTATGCCCCCCGCTGAAACCACCGCTTGTCGAAGGGAATTCCACATCCTTTTGGCTCTTACAGTAAAGAAACCTGTACGCAGTTTAAGGTTAAACCTCTTTTCTTTTAATTTTAGTGAGTGGCCACGTGTCTCATTCAACTTCCTTTCCGCAAAAAAGTTTTATCCCTATTGTGGAGTCACCAGTATGGTATTTGTAAATTGAAATCATATCCCCTCCCAAGCGTCTCTTCTCCAGAGAGAATAAGTTCAGTGCTTGCAGCCTTTCTTCATAACTAATATCCTCCAGACCCTTTATTAGCTTTGTTGCCCTTCTTTGTACTCGCTCCATTTCCAGTACATCGGGAGCCAATGGCTGCGCTGCTATCAATCTATCCAATCAAGAGCCCAGAACCCCGGGCAGAGAGGAAGAGCGCGTCTCCGGCGGGGCAATACAGGATTCAAGTGAGTAAAACGGGGGGCTGGGGGGCCGGTCAGTGACAGAAGTTTTTTCACCTCGATGCATAGGTTGCATTAAGGTGAAAAAACATGAGGGTTTACAACCCCTTTAAGTTTCCCAAGTCTATTTCTAATTCTGTCCTCTGTTAGCCATGAGGGTGCTTCCTGTGATGTGTCATAAGGACAAACACTGCAGTTTTGGTTACTGAAGCCCTCCGATTCCCACGTGAAGACTGAGGAGAAGAATCAATTCAATACCTTCGCCATCTCACCATACTTTGTAACCAGATGTCCTTCCTCATTCTTTATGGGGCCAATATGGTCTGTCCTCCATTTTTTACTGTTTATATGCTTAAAGAATTTCTTGGGATTTTTTTTGCTCTCCTCCTCTATGTGTCTTTCGTGTTCTATCTTAGCCACCCTAATTGCACACTTACATATCTTGTTGCATTCTTTGTAAAGTCTGAATGCTAGTGATGATCCCTCAGCCTTGTATTTTTGAAGGCCTTCTCCTTTGCTTTTAGATGCATTTTTACATTAGGGTTAAGCCATCCAGGACTTTTGTTCGCTCTTTTAAATGTATTTCCCAATGGGATGCACTGGCTAATGCCCTTATTTAATATACTCTTAAAGCAAACCCATCTCTCCTCCGTGTTCTTTGTTTCTAACATTTTATCCCAATTTATATCTTCTAGCAAGGTTCCTAGTTTAGGGAACTTGGCTCTTTTGATATTCAGTATCTTTGTGTTCCCCTTGTGTTTCCTATTTGTGTGATTTATACTGAAGCCAATTGACCTGTGATCGCTGTTTCCTAAATTGCCCCGTATTTCCACATCCGTGATCAGGTCTGTATTGTTGGTAATCGGTACATCTAGTAACGCCTTGTTTCTAGTTGGTGCGTCTACCATCTGACCCATGAAATTGTCCTGCAAGACATTTAGTAACTGGCGAGCCTTAGACAAATGTATGTTTCCCTCCGCCCAGTCTATGTCTGGATAATTAAAAGCCCCCATTATGATAACACTTCCCATCCATGGCTTTCTTTTATATCCCATCTCAATGCTGGAATAACAGCATTGAGATGGGATATAAAAGAAAGCTACAGCGCTGTGTAGATAACAGGTATAAACAGCAGCCAACACAGCTATAGACCAAAGCAATAAATGTGAATAAGAAAGTATCACAGCATTGAGATTGGAACTTCCCGTCCCACTCCCAAAACAAAAGTGAGTCGGGCTGAGCACTGCTTAGCCATTCATAGGAACTTTGTATTCTCTGAATGAGGCGGAGATCATGATTGTCATCTGCCCCTCTCAGCCAGTCAGAAGATTTACATCCCCCTGTCCATAAACTTGCATGGCAATTCTAATGAGGTTGGCCTTAAAGACTAACAGGGCCTTACAAAAAATACTAAAAAAAATTACGTTTCTCTTTATTATTCATCCATAAAGTCCTAAAGAAGTCACGAGTTGTCGTCAGAACAATGCCAGTTATAATTTACAATTCTCAGCATTGCTGCAGGCCAGATGAGAACACAAAGTATCTCAATTCACACATCTGCTCCCATTTGGGGTCACCTGTCCTGTTAAATTTATAGTCTGCTGCACCTGGAGCTGATGTTGGACACCTGTTTTTATTGGTAGCAAAGAATGAAGAATATCTAGGTGGCATACCAGAATTATCATTACTCTATGTTTAAAACCGCTAGGTCTGCATTTTAAAAATAAACCAATGATGTCATAACAACATAAATAGCATGATTTATTATTTATACCATACAAGAACATTTGGAAGAAGTGTTTATTCTCTTTTGTCATAATTTATCTCCCCTTATACACTGTATTCAATGTATTTGTTATGGGATGTATGTTCTTAGAGGGATAATCCACTATTGCCTATAAAATCAGAATATGAACAAAAACCCTCAGCAATAAACTCCACCTCCTATTGTATATTTTTTAATAACTTTACTGTACCTTTCAGGTCATTTACAAAATGCTGCTTCAACCTTTCCTCACAATGTCTTCCATAGGCCATACTGCTCCATTAAACCTAGAATTACACTTGCATTACAGACTTGTGTTTTGGTGAACATGTTACCTTGCTTTTTGTTGTTCTTTACAGCTTTTTAGGCTCCATTCATACTAATGTGTTTTTTGATGCATTTTGCAGAAATGCAGGGACATTTTAAACATGGGTTCCTATGGAACATGTTCACATCAATGCATTTTTCTGCCTCTGCATTTTTGGAAAGGGTAAGGCTGGATTCACACCTATGCAGTTTTAGTGCTTTTTGCATTTTGCAGATTTGCACTAAAGTCCATTTAACATGGTTTCCTATGGAACACAATCTGTAGAGCAAATATGCAAAATGCAAAGAGCACAAAAAATGCATAGGTGTGAATCCAGCCTTTTTTTCCCGCAAAATACAGCGTTTTGCATGTAATAGACTTATTAATGGACCTGCATCCAAAATGCAAGTACCGCGTTTTCTCCGCAATTTTGATGCAATTTTGCTGTGATTTGCGATTTGTGTGTGTTTTTTTTTTAGCGGTACTTTCACTGTATATAACTGGTTGCTAAGGAGGGGGCCAGGAAGCCTTAACAGCCGATGAGTCATCAGCTGTCAGTGGGCTTCCCTGCTGACAGTTGAATGTAAAACCTCAGCACTTGCCTGGTTACCCTAAAGACTCGGGGCTATGGGCCCCAAATTTAGGGCTATAACCCCAGAAGCCACCCCCTAGCGACGCCACTGCTGCCAGGACAAGATATTCAGGAAGCTGTCCTCTGAGATTTATGGGTACCTTGGGTATCCTGCACCCTCGACCCTCTTCACTGCATTTTGATTCAAAACCTGCAATAAAAAGACCTCCAGAATGGAGCCTGAATTTGTTAGTGTGCTACTGGGACTGGAAACTGGGTGAGCAGCCTCTGAACACGTAAGAGGGAACCATTTTCCAGAGGGGTCCTTCAGGGTCATGGTTACAGTGACTATTCATGTCATATGCTCCCTCTTATGCCCTGTGCACACGGTCGGATTTTCAGACGGAAAATGTGTGATAGGACCTTGGCGGAAATTCCGACCGTGTGTAGGCTCCATCACACATTTTCCATCGGAATTTCCGACACAAAAAGTTTGAGAGCTTGCTATAAAATGTTCCGACAACAAAATCCGTTGTCGGAATTTCCGATCGTGTGTACACAAATCCGACGCACAAAGTGCCACGCATGCTCAGAATAAATTAAGAGATGAAAGCTATTGGCTACTGCCCCGTTTATAGTCCCGACGTACGTGTTTTACGTCACCGCGTTCAGAACAATCGGATTTTCCGACAACTTTGTGTGACCGTGTGTACGCAAGACAAGTTTGAGCCAACATCCGTCGGAAAAAATCCTAGGATTTTGTTGTCGGAATGTCTGAACAATGTCCGACCGTGTGTACGGGCATTAGGCTTGAACTCCAGGCAGGTATAAAAAGCAGACACTTAATTCAGTTTCAAGTTTATAAGCAAATCATGAAAAGTGCTTTCACATATTGCTGGTTAAAAATATATGGATCTGTTAATACTAACCTTCTCCAACCCCTGCACAGCACCACTCAGACTGGGTAAGGAAAGGTCAGTGCTCTGCTGTAGTGTACAAATGCTGATAATGAACACACAGAGAACAAGCAGAGCAATGACCTCATCAATGTACTGCTGCTCCTTCATTGTCACATCAGCACAGGGTATTATTTAACTGTAGTGCAATCTGCAAAAAGGTCTAAGTAAGTGTAGAACTTGGTTAAGCTATCCATGTTATAAGAATTATAAACCTTTTGACAGGTAAGGGTCCATGTACACTGGGCTTAAAAAAACGTTGCTTCTACCGGAGTTATGCATTTTTTCTCCTACCTGCAGCTCAATGTTATCCTATGTCCATGTCCATGCACACTCGTGTGTTTAGAGGCATATTTCAAGAGGAGAAAGAGACAGACAAAAAACCCTTCACAAGAGCATTTTTGAGAGGAGTTTGTGAAATGCTTGGAACAAAATGCTTATTAAAGCAAATGCCCATAAACTCTCCTAAACTCTTGTGCAATGCAAGTTACTATGAGCATTTTTTTCTGCCGCTTTTTCTGCTGAGGTTCTGGCATTTTTTTCTCCCCCTAGTGTGCATGGACCCTAATGCCCCGTACACACGGTCGGACTTTGTTCGGACATTCCGACAACAAAATCCTAGGATTTTTTCCAACGGATGTTGGCTTAAACTTGTCTTGCATACACACGGTCACACAAAGTTGTCGAAAAATCCGATCGTTCTAAACGCGGTGACGTAAAACACGTACGTCGGAACTATAAACAGGGCAGTGGCCAATAGCTTACATCTCTTTATTTATTCTGAGCATGCGTGGCACTTTGTCCGTCGGATTTGTGTACACACGATCGGAATTTCCGACAACGGATTTTGTTGTCGGAAAATTTTATAACCTGCTCTCAAACTTTGTGTGTCGGAAAATCCGATGGAAAATGTCCGATAGAGCCTACACACGGTCGGAATTTCCGACAACACGCTCCGATTGGACATTGTCCATTGGAAAATCCGACCGCGTGTACGGGGCATTAGACAGTTGACATAGAAATAGTTCAACTAACTTATTTTTAGGCTCCTAGCAACTGCTTTGAGTGTTTGTTTTTTTTTCTGTTCCTAGAAGCAAATAGTGTCCGTATTTTAGGGTAGAAGCGTTTTTCAAGCTTCAGCTTCTAGGAGGAGAAAAAACGCTTTTTTTTTTTGCATTCTTGGGTGCGATTTTCCAGCAGAAAAAAAAGCTGATAGCTCCTATAAGCTCCTAAACGCTGTTAACCACTGCTAAGCACCAGTTTTCAGCGTCATTTATTTTTCTAAGCCAGAAGCCCACCAGCGTCCTTTCCCAACCAGTGTATAGCCACTGCGTCCTTAACAACAGATGACTCATCACCTTTTAACAGCTGAATGTAAACAAAACCATTGCCGGTGTTCTGCCGAGAAAGTTCTGCTCGGCGGATAAGGACCCCCCTCTACTGCGCAGTAGGATCCGGCAGAAATAGCCGAAGATGAATAGGGGAAAATCAGCTGTACACGGCGCCTGTAAGAGGGCCCCTCGCGGGCTCGCTTTGCTCTCCACGCTTCGCTCGCCACGCTTCGCTCACCACGCTTCGGGCGCGGCCCCGCTTCGCTCGGCTCTTTTTTATTCCCCCTCTAGGTCCACTTGGATGGTGGGGAAGGAACCTGGACCCAGGGCTCAGGCACCGTGTACAGCTGATTTTCTGTAGATTTTGTGCTTTGGCTATCTCCGGCGGCTGATAGTAGTTCTTACTGTGCAGGCGCTGCGCCTGCGCAGTACAGGGGGGGGAACTTATCCGCCGAGGGAACTTTCTCGGCAAGACACCGGCAATAAAAATGGAGAAAAAAACAGCATGGGGTCACCCCCCCCACACGTACCGGTTGAATTTTGATCCATGTATGGCCACTGTGGTTGAACTGAAGTCGATCTACTGATTGATTTCTGTTCAATCAACTATATAGCCAGCAGCACTGATCAATGTATGCTGATGGTGGGGATGTCTTCCCGCTGTCAGAATACAAAGGCACAGTGGGGAGGATTCCCCCATCCACCTCAAATGTGTTGATGGGGGAATCAGGTCAGTTTTTTTTTTTTTTTTTCATTCAACCCGCTAGTTGAACGAAAAACGAACACATCTATGGGTATATATACCCAGTGAAGTGACTAGCCTCAGATGAAACACATCCTACATAAGTTGCACACAACAAAAAATATTTAGCCCACAGGACTTTTAAAGTGTCACACCTCAAACAAAATATATAAAAAATATGAAAAATGTATTCACATACATTTAAAAACCACATACAGTATAACAACTTGTTAATGAACATCAATGCATAAATATTGTATCACATGAAAAAACCTTTTTGATAGGACCTAAAAATGCCATAAAGTTGCCACCATCAATCTGGAGCAACTGTGCAACTAATCTCAACACGTTTCACGAGACAACTCACGCTCCTTCAAGAGAGGCACAGGGGAGTATGGTTAATTGCAAGATGCTTTCCAACTCATGCCAGGGTGGTCGGGCTGCAAAGTATATGAAAAAACTCATCTGTAGCCATGTATATGGTACCCCAAAAGGGAAAAAGAAAAATCAATATTTTGCTAGAGGGGGGATGAGGCCATCACCCAAGATTGTCAGGTGTGGACTCATGCAGAGGAAAGTGACTCATGCAGATAGCAGAGGACGGAGACAGCAGAGAGAAAAAGGCTCTCAGTGCTTTGGACTGAGGCAAGAATACACTATAGAAGGATATGCTTTGCTCATTTTCCATTTCTGAGGTATACAACTAGCACTACAGAAAATGTCAATTGCTGGTCAGTGAAGAGTGCACCAGGTATTTCAATTCTAGTCCAGAATGACAGATATATAGCTCATTATATAAATGTATGTTATGCACAGTAAAAGAATCTTGAAGTGAGTGTTTTTTTTACATAAAAGTAATATCAGGCGAATAGTGTGCTTTTTATCTTAAGACACCTCTGTTTTCAGAACAAAACCAGAACATCTGTGCCCAGCATGGTGCGATTTTCAATGGAGCCCCAGAGTCCAGCGACCATACAAATAGCTGCCTGAGAATGAGGAGTGAATGGACGAGAACTGTTGCTGCTTTCATGTATCACTGTATTGGGCACCTGCTGTTTAATGGCCTGTATGTGACAAAAGGAAGGCAAAGAATTCAAAAACAACAGGTAGAGTTCTATTCTAGTGGATCCTTTTGTGAAAGTTTGAGCTGAAAACAAAAAAAAAGCTCTGTAAAAAATTCACATAAAATATTTCACATAAAGGCCAACTCCACCTAATACTGATTTCTCATTTTTGTGATTGTTGGCAAATAGAATCAAGTGCTGCCTTTGTATATCTCTTGGCAAGATACCTCAACCAGATTAGCTGCAGGCAGTTTATGGTGTCATCGAATTGCAGGTAGCACTATCAATTTAAATGGATATTAAAGACACAACACACTGAATATTATTTGTCAAACTACTAGGCTGCGTCACTTTTATTGGTTTAACTGTAAAATTTTTCAAACAGCAAAACCTAATCACCTTAAATATTAACTTTAAAGTGGATGTAAACCCTCACATATACCCAGTGAAGTGAACAGCCCCGAATGATACACAGAGATGAGACAAATCTCCCTACATAAGTTTTACATGTATATCTGCTGTCTTCAGCTTTATATACTGTTTAGAAAGTGCACATTGTGTTAGGAGATGTTCTCTTCCTTGTTAGCACTGCAGTGAAGCCTGAGCATACAGCTAAGATAGCTGATTGGAGGAAAGGCACGCCCCCCTCTCCTCATAGATAGAGACTTTCAGAGCTGATCGTTGAACAATTCAGGGCTCTGCTAATCTATTTATAGCAGTGGTCATCAACCCTGTCCTCAGGGCCCACTAACAGGCCAGGTTTTATGTATTACCTTGGGGAGATGCAGACTAGAATACTGCAATCACTGAGCAGCAAATGATATCACCTGTGATGTATTTCAGTTATCTTGCAAACCTGGCCTGTTAGTGGGCCCTGAGGACATGGTTGATGACCACTGATTTATAGCATCCCCACCTAATACAAAACTATGGCTGCTTTTATCACGTGTCAGAGAACTTGACAGTAGTTATCAGGCTGATAACAGAAGAACAGAGCAAGAGACAGCTACAGGACATAGTGCTTTGAACAGAGATAACAAAACACAGCAGATATATGTGCCAGCTCAAATTTCATGAATCAGGTTTACATCCACTTTAATATCAAAGTTTTCACCAGAAGCTGAATAAAATACCAGTCCCCCCCCATTACTAAAGTGTGACAAACCACATAAATGTGCCATCATGACAAGGGACAGAGGGAGGGGATCTCAGTAAGGCTGTGATCCTAATGTCAGACGCTGAGGCGCCACTCCAGCCTTTTTATAGGGGGTCCAGGAGAGGGAAGAAGGTTCCAGAAAAAGGCCAGAGCAGAGGGTTTTCCCACCCGAACCTTGCACCAGGTCACCTGAGAGGGCTTTTAAAGTGACTATAACAACTGAAATAAAAAGAAAGTGGAAGAGAGAAAACGTCACTGCAATCCAAGGAAAAGTGGATCCCTCATACAGATGCCCCCTTACCATTCTTCTCCAGTAGATTCATCTTCATCATTACTTTTTATGAATTGCCACTGCGTTTCTGCTCAGGGCCCTTCTGAAGTTATGGATGTAGCACCCTCTAGTGTGTGCTACTAGATTGAGAGAAGGCAAACTATACTCAGACTCATGTTTAACCTGTGAGTCTGTAATGTTTAACCTGTGAGTCTGTAATTGGGTCAGGGTTATTAGAGGTTAGACTGGATGACTCCTACAGACAGCCCTCTGGTGCCTCCCCAAGGGATCTGGAAGGTTGGGAGAACATTTTAGATACTAGTAGGCGGAGGTGAGGAGGGACCCCTTAGCCAATCCCCGGGAGTGGGCCTGACAAGGAACTAAGGAGCCCTTAAATAGACGTGGGCTATGCCAGCAGGGTAGTCGGATGGAAGATGGAGAAACAGTGCTGAGGGAGTCTGTCAGTGGTCCTTGAGGAACCCCTGCTGGGGGAAGAGGGGGGGGGTCACCTTGGGCCGGATCTCAGGAGGCTGGCCTAGAAGGATCCTACCACAGGAGGCAATTGGAGGAAAACTTTACAGAGAGGCAGCAGGAGCAAGGAGAGGCAGAGTGAGTAGATCGGCTTGGTGCAGGCACACACACAGAGTAGAGACTGCCTGCTGTAGCAGGTCTCTCTTGAAGACAGCGGTGTGCCAAGTCTTCATCGAACCTTGCCCTGGGAAGTCTCCAATGTGTGTGTGTCAGTCAGGTAGACTGAGAAGAAGAAGCAGCCAGGTGGGCAGGTGAAGTGGCAGCCAGGTGGGCTAGCATTTCTGCAGGAAGTAGAGCTGGGACCAGTGTCTACAGGAAAGCAGACATATATAAACAAAACATTATACGCCCTGGGGATTTAAATGAGGTGAAGACACGTGGCCACTAAATAAAGAGTAAACATACTTTCTAGATTTATTGAAAGGTAGATAAGGTAGTCATCATGATACATCAAATGCATATACAGAAATGGCAATGGCTGCAATGTCTGATACATGCTTAAAGGTTACAGATTTCGATACATGGCTATAAAAAGGCATCTCAACGTGTTTCGTGAGCTACCACTCACTTTTTCAGGAGTGGATGCACATAAAACATGTGTATAAAATAGAACATCAATTTTAGAATATAAATCATGATGGCAAATAATATCTTACAAACCATAGGGGACCCCGTAAGAGACCCCATACTTGCAAATCAGCTGAGCTGGAATACCATAGCAACAGGAAAGCAGAAGGTGATGCAGGATGCAGTTCACTCCACATGTGCAACTTTCCACAAGCGACTGAGAATTCCTAGCCTGTATTGGGCTGTTGCTGAGCTAACAAGAGACTGTTAGTTCTCAATGGAGTGAACCCAGCAAAGCTGTGCAAAGGAGTAAGACTGTTACTGTTACTGTTAAAGTGGTTGTACAGGCAGAAGTTTTTTTTTATCTTAATGCATTTTATCCTAATGCCCCCCCTCACCTCAGCCTCCTTACCTGAGCGAGATCTTCCTCCAGCGATGTGCACGAGTGCCTCGGCCATCCGGGACTCTCCCTTCTGATTGGCTCAGACACAGCAGAGGCGCCATTGGCTCCCGCTGCTGCCGAAGTCAGTTAGCCAATCAGGAGAGAGAGGGGGCAGGACTGAACCACAGCTCTGTGTCTGAATGGACACAGGGAGCTGCGGCTCGGGTGCCCCATGGCTGCTTGCTGTGGGGGCACTCAACAGGAGGGAGGGGCCAAGAGAGTCAGCGAAGGACCCGAAAAGAGGAGGGTTGGGGCTGCTCTGTGCAAATCCACTGCACAAAGGAGATAAGTATAACTTGTTTGTTATTATTAAAGAAAAAAAAGAGACTTTACAATCACTTTAAGTTGGGCATCCCATAGTCCCTAACCCCCATTCAAGTTATCATCCCCTCAATAACACAACAAGTGCAAGTTGGAAATGCTATGTGACTGGCTGTGCAGCAGTGGGGAACCGTGACATTTGCAACTCCTACGGGGGTAGTGCTACATGTAAATATGGACTTTCTCACAGTCAATACTTGCATAGTCACAGACACCCCCCACAGGTGGCAATGCTGCAGACATGGTGATAGCATCTACAGGCACTGCACTGTGTGATGTTGGTGGGGGACATGTAAGGGGGGGTGGTACCCAGGGGTCCAGGGGTGACAGGGGCACTGGGACCATCTTTCCACCTAGTGAACAGAGCTAACCAGTGCTGTACATTCTTAGTATCAATCCAGAGCAGTGATATCACAGGCTGGGGACATATTGAAGTATGGTTAGTGCCATTTTCCATCAGAACACTGGAAAATGAGGAGCTCCGAGTGAGCTCTGATGCTGCAGACTGGTTGTGCATTTTAGGCATGTGCCAAGTGGCATAACAATGGATAGTTTTTGTAGACTGCTCTTCCAGTGTTATGGAGGTTTGCAGTGGGCAGTGGCAGTGGGATATTAGTGGAGAATACAAGCAGAGAGGTCTTAAAATACAGAGCTGCGCTATCCAGAAAAATGATTACAGTGATTACTAAAATAATCAATTGATAATTTCTAACATATAGTGCAACCAGTAAAAAGTGCACACAACCAAACAAATCAAAAAAGTCCACGTGAATAAATGAATGAAAATATAAAAACATGAGGTGATCTTCTTAAAGAAAGTTCATTAAACGATGTCCATCACTAGTGATATATATAGTATCCTTGTGCAGAACCTCCACCACAGATAATAGAAGTGCACGCTTATCGAATGAATATGAACTTCTATCTCTAGAAAGATCCACAACGCTTATGCCCTGTACACACGACCGGTTTTGCCGTCGGAACAAACTCAGAAGGTTTCTCCGATGGAACTCCGACGGAATTGCATTCAAGCGGTCATGCCGATCGTTCAGAACGCGGTGGCGTACAGCACGTACAACGGGACTAGAAAAAGGAAGTTCAATAGCCAGTAGCCAATAGCTTCTGTCTCGTACTTGCTTCAGAGCATGCTTCGTTTTTGGTCCGTCGGAACAGCATACAGACGAGCGGTTTTTCCGATAGGAATTGGTTCCGTCGAAAATATTTAGAACGTGTTCTATTTCTAGGTCTGTCAGAATTTTTGAAAAAAAAAGTCAGATGAAGCACACACACGATCGGAATAGATGATGAAAAGCTTCCGTCGGACTTTTTCTGTCGGACATTCCGCTCGTGTGTACGCGGCTTTAGATCTCAATGCACACAACACTGGTCCTAGGAGCAGCTGCAAAATACTCTCCACATAAGAGCATATCTAGCATTCCTCCCCCGAATTCTACTCCTCATGGGCCGTGGATAGGAATATGGAAGAAAAATACGCCAATAGTTTAAAACCTTTATAAACGTTTTTATTACAATTTAAAGTGCACTAATATTTTTTAAATATTCAAAGCGCCATAACAGTAAAGCAGTTTCACCAGCAAAATGTCAAACACCCGTACTTCCGAGATCGGTATAACACAATGACGTCAGCACACAGATCGGAGATGTCGCCACATCATTCATTTATTCACGTGGACTTTGATTTTTTTTATTTGTTTGGTTGTTTGTACTTTTTACTGGTTGCACTATATGTTTGAATTTATCAACTGATTATTTTGGTAATTACTGTAATCATTTTTCTGAATAGCGCAGCTCTGTATTTTAGGATCTGGTATACTTCGGGAGATATCCCGTGTTTGAGTTGCTGCTTCATACACCGTTGCTACACATTGTTTTCTTTTGTACTTATTACAAGCAGAGAGATCTTCTTAGCAAGAGAGAGTGTGCTCCAAAGGCCTGCAGTGCAAGCGTAAGACTGGAAGGACTAGAATGAGTAAAACTTGATCGTAATGTGGTTGTAAACCCTTACATTTACCCAGTGAAGTGGCTGGCCTCAGGTGATACACAAATTATCTTACATAAGTTGTACCTGTTTATCTGTAGCCCTCTCTCCTTGTCTTTTATTTTAATACTGATATTTAACATTGGCTTTAAGGAAAAAATACATTTAAAGAAAACTTGTTCTAGATTTTGAATTATGCAAAAAACAAAAAATAAATAAGATACCTACATCGGAATGGGCAGTGCAGTACAGTTATCAACTATTTTGTTATGTGTTCTGTGTAAAAAAAAAAAAAAATCAGTATCTGTTCTTTTTTTCTATGTATGAATGCAGCACAATACCATATCTTTTGTCCTGTATGTGGGTATAATTCTTAGTATCTGCTCTAATCCTGAATGTACGGACACTGCACAGTAGCACTTCTCTTGCTCGGTATACTGGGTGTAATCCTCAGTATCTGTCTGGACACTGCATAGTATTAGATCTCATGTTTCTCATGTATTGTGGGAGTAATTCTTAGTACCTGTAATTATTTTGTATGCATGGACAGGGCTGTCGATGGGGGGGGGGGGGGGTACAGCCAGCCCTTCCCTACTGGCCTGGCCTTTTTGAGTCAGCGGAGTCAGCCTGTTGGCAACCCACAGAGCTTACCCCCATCAGAGCTTTCTGCATTAACTTTACCTTGCAGCACAGTGCTCTGTGGAACTGAAAAAGATTGTCCTCCTGGCTGCCATCCTAATCTCACAGCCAGCAACGCAACTCTTCCTGTCACCGCTCAACTTGACAAGATTGTGATCAATTTTTTTTTTTTCTTTTTCAAGTATTTTATTGAGATTTTGACATAGGAAAACAACATGTCAATGAATTTGAGTCATATTGTAGGTAAAAAATGACAAAGCACAATACAGAAGCAATAAGAAAGATTATAGTGCAAATGACTTAAAGTGTAATATAAGGAAAACATATTAACGTATGATAAAGTAAATATTTGTTAATTGTGTCTGTGCATATTGCGGTTTGAAAGAAGTTCCTTTAGCGGGTCCAATTAGGATTTGCCTAAACAACAGTGAACTTTTGGCCTCGTCAGAAAAAAGAAAAATGAAAAGGAAAAAAAAAGGGAGGGGGGGGACCTGATCAACTTGAATTATTGTTTATTGAGGATAAGCTATAAAGCTAGTATCCTGTATAACCTCTCTGAGTGTGGTGGTGGTGTTGGGGGGGGGGGGTAGGTAGGCATAAGGGTGAAAGAAATGTGGAGGATAATATACTGGGGTGGGAGAGAAAGGGATGGGGTGGGTGGAGTGACCCTCCACCTCCCAGGCAACCCATCTTGTTGAAGATGTTAGCTAGCTATCAACACCAACTCCTTAATTATGATTGGGGATTTAAGGATTCTTGAAAATGGTGGCAGCATGCCCATGTGCGAGTAAATTTGGAAGGCTTTACACATCCGAAAAGTTTTGGAGATATGCACTGTTCAGGGCATGATAGGTAGAGTGGCTCTTACTGGTGTAAAGAGGCTGGTACTGTAGAGTCGAGTAATATGAGAGGCTAGGATCTCAGCATAAGTGTGGCATATCAAACAAAAATGGAAAGGTGGGGTATGCATGTAATCAGTAGAGTGAGTTTATAAACAGTCAAGAGTACGACTTATCTATGGATCGATTTTATTCTTAATAGAGTCCAGTGGCGGCTGGTGAAGTTTTAGGATGGGGGGGCCAGACCCCGCCCCTTCCTTTTTGACCCCTCCCACTTGGTGAAAATGGGAGTGGTTTCAGCCAAACAGTGGGCGTGGCTCTAAGGTGGTGTTGTTAGCAATTGAGATGAACGAGGGATGGAGGGAGAGGGAGAGAGGGATGGAGGGACAGCAGGCCCAGATCCTACACAACAATAGAAATATGTGTATTCTAGAAAGTTTAACAATCAGCAGATAAAGATATTCCAAACACCTGGTGTTAGCACTTTAATCATCCCGGCACCATGGTTGTTATGGTATCAGGATGATTGAAGCGCATTATTTCTATTATTACATTGCAATATAAAATGAAATCATTCAACTCACCATAATGCAGAATCAGTGGGAGCCCTGAGCGTGTCACTAGCCACGTCGCCTGCCACCAGATGCCATCAGGTGTCCCCAGCGGAGTCCGTCCTTACATGCAGCTTGTGTCCCATAAAATACAGCCTGTGTCCCATAAAATACAGCCTGTGTCCAATAAAATGCAGCTTGTGTCACACAAAATGCAGCCTGTGTCACACAAAATGCAGCTTGTGTCCCACCAAATGCAGCCTGTGTCCCACCAAATGCAGCCTGTGTCCCACCAAATGCAGCCTTTGTCCACCATATGCAGCCTGTGTCTCACCAAATGCAGCCTGTGTCCCACCAAATGCAGCCTGTGTCTCACCAAGTGCAGCCTGTGTCCCACCAAATGCAGCCTGTGTCCCACCAAATGCAGCCTGTGTCCACCAAATGCAGCCTTGCCTGCCACGGGCCACCACTGATAGTCTACTTTTAAAGAGAAGTATGGCAAAAGCTTTTTTGGCCATACTGTACTTCTGGGTCACAGGAGTGCACTTACTTTTGTTCTCCTGTGACTGAGAATCAGCCAGGCTAAAGCCTGCTGTTGGCTGATGTCACAGAGCTGATCCAGGCTGACAATATAGTCAGGATCCAAACAACTGCCTGATTGGACAAGGCCTGCAGCATCCACCCCATCTACAACCCAGCTTAGAGCTGGTGGAGGACAGCTGCAGCACCACACCAATGCTGCAGCATGGAGGTAAGTATGTATGTTTGAGTTATATATACCCCTTGCATCTCCTTTAACTCTTTTAACATCATATGCTGCATAAAACCTTGTATGTAGATATTTCACATCCTCATAGACCTTCTGTAAATAAGAATATTTAATTTATTAGAGGACCAGAGTGAAACAGAATGAATGAAACAGTTCACTGAGCTCTGATCAAATTACTACGGCAGAGAGGGAATTTGTTATAAAATGGCTATCATGTAGAGAATGATAGAATATTCAAGACCGCCATACAGTCAAGTCTGCAGTAGCAAAATTATAGATTTAATGAAATGAAGCACAGAACTTTCATATTATAACAAATGATCAGTTTACAACACTGTTCCAAAAACAGATCACCATGTAGCCCACTGGGGCATTTTGTCTTTTATAGTCAAAAGAAGAAACCATGTCACAAAATGTAAACACACCAGGAGCAGTAGGGTTGTGTAGATGAGAATGTTGGCTTATCTTGGTGAGTAAAGTAAAGCCATGTTCACTTTGAGTACTCAATCATGTAGGAGAATTAAAGGAATAAGAAGACTACTTGAACATCACTGGATGATTAAATTGTACCCAGATTCATTTTATTTACTAACCTTTTGTATCTTTTAATAAATCAACTCTTTTGAGCACATTGGTAATCCCAGCTTTGAGAGATGAAAAGGAGGGACACCTTTTAGCACACTGGAGATTGAACGACACAAGCCTGTTGTGCCCCCATTATGTAGACCATGAAGACTTAAAAGAGAAGTAAAGGTTTTTTTTTTATTCCACTATCATACTTACCTAGGTGAACGCAGCATCAGTCCGATGCTGCATCTGTCCCCCTCCGCCTCTACACTGAGAACGAGCGATCGAACACCGCCGATCGTTGGGTTCTCTCCGCTGCCTCCGCTGAGCTATGGAGGGGTGGGGAGCGGCCGTCTCAGCCTGCTCGCTGAGAGGCTGAGACAGCCATCAGTCCAGGCACCTGGTGGATCCAGACTTTATTGACGGGATGACACTGTGCCTGGACTGATTCCAGGTATGTCAGCAGAGAGCGGACTTCAGACTGCTCTCTGCTGAAAACGGGTCACAGGAGTGCAAAATGAATTTCACTCCTGTGACCCCTAGGAGAAGCCCAGCCTAAAAAGCTCAGCTGTACTTCTCCTTTAAAGCAGATCTGGACTGCACCTGAGCACAACAAACAAAAAATACTATTTAAATAATTTTTAATATTCAAAGCAAACCCCCCCCCCATCCATCCATGTCTCCATGCTATATTTTGTTGAGAAATCAGTTTGAACCCCCCCCCCCCCTAGCATTTCTGGCCATGGCCATCTTGAGTAAGGGCAAATGGTTCATGTAGCATTTACTTCTTGAAATCCAGCCCTTAGCTCAAGCAGGCATGCAGGGGGTGGGGGTGGGGGGGCTTAGCTGAGACACTTTTGACACTTTTTTGGGACCACTGACATTTATACAGCGATCAGTGCTATAAAAATGCACTGACTACTGTGTAAATGTCACTGGTAGGGAAGAGGTTAACACTGGGGGGCAATCAAGGGTTTAAATGTGTTCCCTCATGTGTGTTTCTAACTGTAGGGGGATGGGACTAACTGGAGGAGGAGACATATCGCTGTTCGTAATTACTATGAACAGCAGATCTGTCTCTCCTCTCCTGTCAGAGCGGGGATTTGTGTGTGTGTTTACACACACAAATCCCCGTTCTGGCTCTTGTGCCCGCGGTCGCGGTCATTGCGCCTGCCGGCCACATGCATCGGGTCCCCTGCTGTGCAGCGGGCACGCGCGCCTGCTGTGACTCTTAAAGGAGCCAACGTACGGGTACGGTGATTTGCGGGAAAGAGCCACTTTGCCGACAGATATGTATGTGAGCTGGTCGGCAAGTGGTTAAAGTAGTATTTAACCTTCTGCATTTTTTATGCAACTTTCAATGCTGTTGGCTCCTGCTCTTTTAGTGCTGCTTCCCTAAGTTTCTGGTCTTCACAGGAGAGAGTTAACTATAGAAAGTGTAATAGGGCGTACACACGGTCGGACTTTGTTCGGACATTCCGACAACAAAATCCATGGATTTTTTCCGACGGATGTTGGCTCAAACTTGTCTTGCATACACACGGTCACACAAAGTTGTGAAAATCCGATCAATCTGAACGCGGTGACGTAAAACACGTACGTCGGGACTATAAACGGGGCAGTGGCCAATAGCTTTCATCTCTTTATTTATTCTGAGCATGCGTGGCACTTTGTCCGTCGGATTTGTGTACACACGATCGGAATTTCCGACAATGGATTTTGTTGTCGGAAAATTTTATCTCCTGCTCTCCAACTTTGTGTGTCGGAAAATCCGATGGAAAATGTCCGATGGAGCCCACACACGGTCGGAATTTCCAACAACACGCTCCGATCGGACATTTTCCATCGGAAAATCCGACCATGTGTACGGGGCATTAGGCTGACCATACATAATACAATTTTATAGTACAACGTTCCTTTAGATTTGCCAAAACCATATAATATGAGGCCAAACCTAAACACTTTGAATTTGTATGCAATCAGGCAAGCCCTTGTACTACATAGTTGAAGGTGAATCTAAAGGAAATTGAATAAGAAAATTTTATAATGTATGGCCAGTCTATGCGGCTGCGCTTGATGCGTTTTTCAGGCACATTTTGCAGTGCATTTTGCGTTTGTAAACCCTCATTTTTTATGCGTCTTTGCATGCAGTTTAAATGCATTTTGCATTCCCCCATGTCCATACCAGACCCTTCGGGTCTAGTATGGATTCGGAGGGGACCCCCCCATGCCAACGTTTTTTAATAAAATGGCGTGGGTTCCCCCCTAAAATCTATACCAGATCCTTATCCGAGCATGCAGCCCAGCAGGTCAGGAAAGGGAGAGGACGAGCAAGCCCCCCCGAACCATACCAGGTTGCATGCCCTCAACATGAGGTGGATGGGTGTTTTGCCCCCCCCAAAGCACCTTTCCCCCATGTTGATGGGGACAAGGGCCTCTTTCTGACAATCCTGGGCTGTGGTTGTCGAGGTCTGCTTGGGGGGCTTTTCGGAAACTGAAAGCCCCTTTAGCACCCCCTATGTGAATGGGTAGGGGTACATCGTACCCCTACCCATTCACCCCTAAAAGCAGTGAAATGTTAAAAAATAAACTAGAGTCGGTTTTTGACAAGTCCTTTATTAAAAAAGAAGGCCTGAGCTGTCTTCTCCCAGTGCTGTCTTCTCCCAGTGCTGTCTTCTCCCCGAGCTGTCTTCACGTGACCTCACAAGGGGCAGGGTCTCCAGGTGACGACATCCGATGGCCACGCCCCATGGCTATATAAGAGATGCCAGACAGCAGGGGACAACACAACGGAGGAAGACGGCCCCAGAAGAAGAGCGGCCTTTCTTCGTTTTTAGTGGGTAACCGGCGGCAATTTTTTTACCATTCAGCTGACAGCTTCCCAGCCCCCTCCTTAGCAACCAGCTATGTACAGTGTTTTAAACAGAAAAATTAAATCCGCAAAACGGAAACACATCAAAAATCGCATCGCAAACGCAATACTTGCATTTCTGGTGCATTTCCATTAAAGTCTATTACACGCAAAATGTGGAAGATAGAGTCCCTGACCCTTTCCAAAAACGCGGCCACAAAACTCATAGATGTGAACGTGCACCATAGCAAACCATGTTAAATGTAGTGCATTTCTGCAAACTGCAAAATGCACAAAAAAATGCATAGGTGTGACCCTAGGGTAAGTAAGCACTGGAGGTGTGGGGGAGCTAGGTTATATATATTTAGGGGGGTAGGGAGGGCGGTGCGACGGAACCGTCCCACACTCTGCTTGAGTGCTTCCATCAGTATACCGCTTCCTCCATTCTGAACATAGATATCAGATATTATAGCTGCCTATTGCAACCAAGAACTAGATGTGACTCGTTTGGCTGCAAAACTGGAACTCTATTGCACAAACTCACACAGAATATATACCCCACAGGAGGACAGTCCCCTCCTGATCATATTACCCTAACAATACAAACTATAGCCAGAAACATAATTAAAATGAGCTAATTAACTAGTCACCTAGACAATGTTGTGATTAATCAGATATTCCCACTTCAGGTCAGACTTGCCGGCATCAAGCTCACAAAGTACAAGACTCTTTATTACAAGTATAAACACATCCCCACAGTAGTTTGCTAGCAGACAATATGTGAGTTAACTAGCACAATTAACAATGGGTGAAAGACCCTTAGGAGGCACACTAGACCTAAATACAATAAACACACTATAGCAGGTGACCCCAGACAGGTGGCTTGAGTTGATGACATTACCATCTTCTTTGAGTCTTACAGTGTGAAGCAGTCACTAATGGTAACAAGGCAGCTAAGCCCTATACAGGAACCTCGGGAGTCCCAGAGTCTGTGTGCCTTGGGGAGACATGGACTTGAATCAGAAACAAGACCACTCCACCGATCCCCCAGGCATACACCTTCCAAAGAGTAGTGTTCCCTTAAATACCAGAGCGGGTAAAAGGCTTGCTCCCCGTCCTTACCAAAAGCCGCTGTCCAGGCTAGGTCTGTCACAGGGGGGGGAGAGCTAGAGGTTTTTCTCCCTAAATCATAATTCAGAAGACTAAAAAGTTGAGTGTGTTGGGCATTTGAGATTTGTTATAATCCTTTTTTACACCAGACAGATCTGTTTTAATGTAAAGTAAATCAAATACATGCCTAGTGAAGTGACTGGCCTGTGTAGTACCTGTGTATCTGTTTATCTGTTCTCTACCACCTTTCAAAGTGTACAGTTTACACAGCATTTCTGAGCTTCAAGAAGCAGGGGGCAGTGATCGATGTCACATACTGCACAGCACAGAGAGGAGAGCTGGGTGTAATCTGAGACATGAGTGAAGAGAATAAACACACCCTCACAGACTGTCAAAAGTGACTCATGCAGATAGCAGAGGAATGAGAGAGCATACAGAAATCACACTAGGTGCTTTAGATTGAGGTAAATACACACTATAGAGCAGGGGTCTCTACACATTTTAACCACTTGCCGACCGGTTGGCAAAGTGGCACGGGTGCGCAAAACGATGTACCTGTACGCCACTTCATCATCGGTGGCTAGCGGGCACGCGCAAGCCTCCGACAGCACACTAAGCGCTCCCGCTGCATGCTGCGGGAGCGTGCCCACAGGTCCTGCGGACTCGATGTCCGCCGGTGGCCTGCGATCGTGGCACGGAGAGGCAGAACGGGGAGATGCCTATGTAAACAAGGCATTTCCTTGTTCTGCCTAGCAACATGACAGGGATCTACTGCTCCCAGTGATCAGGAGCAGTGATCTCTGTCATGTTCTAGTGAGCCCATCCCCCCTACAGTTAGAACATGCTGAGGGAACACATTTAACCCCTTGATTGCCCCCTAGTGTTTAACCTCTTCCCTGCCAGTGACATTTACACAGTAATCAGTACATTTTTATAGCACTGATCGCTGTATAAATGTCAATGGTCCCAAAATAGTGTCAAAAGTGTCCTATCTGTCCGCCGCAATGTCGCAGTCACAATAAAAATCGCAAATCGCCGATATTACTAATAAAAAAAATTAATAATAAAAATGCCATAAATCTATCCCTTATTTTGTAGACGCGATAACTTTTGCGCAAACCCATCAATATACGCTTATTGCGAATATTTTTACCAAAAATATGTAGAAGAATACATATTGGTCTAAACTGAGGAAGAAATTAGTTTTTTTATATTTTTTGAGATAGAGCGTCAATTTTGAAAAAAAAAAAAGCAACATTTTTTAATTTTAGCTATAATAATTTTTCAAAATTGTCGCTCTTTTTTTGTTTACAGCGCAAAAAATTAAGAGGTGATCAAATACCACCAAAAAAACCCCTCTATTTGTGGGTAGAAAAGGACGTCATATTTGTTTGGGTACAATGTTGCACGCCCACGCAATTGTCAGCTTAAGCAACGCAGTGCCGTATCGCAAAAAAGGGCTTGGTCAGGAAGGGGGTAAATCCTTCCAGGGCTGATTGAACAAAGGGCCAGTTACCTGTCCTTCAGGCTTTAGGGGGGCCAGGATGTGGCCACTGTGGGTAGGAAATTCCCCAGCATCAGTGGAAGTAAACCATGGCCCATCGTTGGTATTAATGCGAAGAATAGTGTACTATTATTGGTGTCATTGTGGGAGGAATGGTACCCCATCATTGGTGTCATTGGCAGGAATAATACCCCACTGTTGGTGTCAGTGGAAGGAATAGTGCCCTGAGGGCCGGATAAAGGCAAGCAAAGGGCTGCATCTGCATCCGCCCGCCCCCCCTGGGCTGCAGTTTGGGGACCCCTGCTATAGAGGGATATGCTTTGTAAATTTTTCATTTCAGAGATTTACCAACACTTTAAACATATTCAGAGGACTTGGCATACCTGCTTAGTGACCCTACATTTCAGTTTAATGTAGTGCCTATTCACAGAAATGCTGCCTCCCAAAACTGGGAAATGGCTGCTTGCATTGCTGGGCATTTTCAGGTATTTTGCCTCCAGACAGGTTCTCTTTAAGTTTCCCCTATTACATACTGTATAGTCCAGTGTATAATTACACTAGAAAAGCTGGAATTACTGTGCCCTGGGAAAACCCAGTTCTAATAAATTAGTCCATTGAGACACTAAGCAGAAACCATTTTCACATTTGCTAATAAGCTAGGATGCTGTAGCATGGACACTAATTGGGGCAGTGACAGACCCTACAGAGTCTACATTCTCCAACTTATTATATGCTTGGTCACAAGTCAGACAGTAAAGAAGTGCTCTGAGATGCACACAAGGCTCGGAATGAAGATAACAATCTGGAATATTGTATATGCAGTTTAAACCACTTGAGCTGCAAGCTATGGTTCTCAACATTTGCAATCTGAAAACCTTCAGAAATAGTTTTCCTTCCATTGTCACGGCAATCATGTCTTTTTAGGGGTATACTGATAGCTAGGCACTTATTCCATAAGCAAAGTGTAGAGATAAAACAACCAATTTGCAATCTAATACTTTGTGGGCAGACTAACAATTCTATCTGCGTAAGCGGATCATGATTTCCTAGTCTGCTTGAAATGAAATGTGCCAATTTGCATATTATACATCTATGGATCAAGCAAATTATTGTGTCCACTTTTGCAGAAAAAGCAATAATAATTCACTTAATAGCACTCAATTTTGGCAATTTTTATGTATGTGCCATCTATATTTATTTCAGGTACTTATATAGCGCTGTCAATTTATGCAGTGCTTCAATATTGCAGATTCACATCAATCCCTGCCCTCAAGGAGCCTAAAATATAAGGTCCCTAACTTACATTCATACACATACTAGGGCCAATTTTCACAGGAGCCAATTAACCTATCAGCATGTCTTTGGAGTGTGGGAGTACCAGGAGGAAATCCATGGAGGCACAGGGAGAACATGCAAACTCCAGGCAGGTAGTGTTGTGGTTGGGATTCAAACTGGCGACCCTAGTGCTGCTAGGCTGGAGTGCTAACCACTGTACCTCTGGGATCACTATAGTTGTTGAAAATCACTGTAGTAGGCATCGCTACTACCATGATGTCCTTTTCTTCTAATAAAAACGTATTGAACAATAATGCTATTAGTTCACTAAGGTTCTCTAACAAACCTCTGAAGGCTTCACAGAACAGCTATATTTATACTGAGGTTAAGGTACACACAGGTGGACTCTATTTACTATTTAGGTGACTTCTGAAGGCAATTGGTTCCACTAGATTTAAGATAGGGATATCAGAGTAAAGGGTGCTAAATACAAATGAATGTCACACTTTTCAGATATTTATTTGTAAAAAATTTTGAAAACCATTTATGATTTTCCTTCCACCTCACAATTATGTGCCACTTTGTGTTGGTCTATCACATAAAATCCCAATAAAAAATATTTATGTTTTTTGGTTGTAACATGAAAAAATGTGGAAAATGTCAAGGGGTATGGATACTTTTTCAAGGTACTGTAATTACATTGGTCCAAGCCAGGTTTTTGAAAACACACCAAAGCTGCCCAATCTAATGGAAGTCTATGACAAAGCGCGGGTATCCCTTGCAAATACCACGGGTACACTGTGCTGCACCTGAACTGTAGGGAAACCGCAGCAGATCAGTGTGAAAGCAGCCATAGGCCTGTTTCACATGGGTTTCAGCTTGTATAGGAGCAGTGTGAACAGCAATTTTTTGACAAAGCATTTGCAGAGCTTTCAGCAAGCTTTTTTGAAGCTTTTAACCGCTTAAGGACCGCCCCACTTACATATACTGCGGCAGGGCGGCCCTTAAGCACAATATCACATACCTGTACGTGATTTTTTTCTTTAGCTCCGAGGCCGCTAGGGCTCCACTTGTGCTGTGATTGGACACTATTGTCCTGAGGAGAAAATGAAGATCTTGTATTTCTGCTAAACAGAAACACGGATCTCTGTTCTCCTTTAGTCAAAGCACATCCCCTCAGTTAGAAAGCACTGCCTAGGGACAAACTTAACCCTTTGATCGCCCCTGACGTTAACCCCATATTTTTAGCAGCGATCACTGTAATACCGTGACTGGTCCCCAAAAAGTGTCAAAAGGGTCAGTTAGGTGTCTGATTTGTCCGCCGCAATGTCGCAGTCCTGCTAAAAATTGCTGATCGCCGTCACAAACCAATCAAGATACGCTTATTGGTTTTTTTTTACCAAAAATATGTAGCAGAATACATATTGACCTAAATTGATAAAGAAATTAGATTTTTTACATTTTGTTTTTTGGGTATGTTTTAGAGCAGAAAGTAAAAAAATATAGTTTTCTTTCAAAATTGTCAGTCTTTTTTTGTTTATAGTGCAAAAAAATAAAAACCACAGAGGTGATCAAATACCACCAAAAGAAAGCTCTATTTGTGGGGGGAAAAAAGTGTAGCACGACCGCGCAATTGTCACTCAAAACAACGCAGTGCTGTATCACAAAAAATGGCCTCATCAAGAAGGGGGTAAAACCTTCCGGAGCTGAAGTGGTTAAAGTTCCATTCAACTCCAGTTTGTAAATGTTCAACACAGAGCCTAATGAAAGTGTTGATTGCCACCACTTTATAGTATAAAAAAAAAAAAAAAAAAAACGCAATGGGCGGGGTCCTGATGACCAGTATCGTTAGTCAAATCAGGTAACAGGTTACCGGCTCACCTAATAGGGTGGTGTTCCTTGTCAGAACAGGAGAAGTAGTCAAAATAAAAGGGGATTGGGGATAGGACCCAAGGTGTCCTTACCTTCAGTGAAGGAAAAGGAACAAACTGCGGTTTAACCTGATATAACTTTATTAGAACAATTAGTAGAAAAACATTTTAATCATTGAAAGGAAAGCATAAACAATAGGAGATTGCATAAGGTAAAAACTGACAACGTTGTCACTTAAAAACGCATGCCCATGAGCTCAGCCATATCCAAGTCATCCACACGTGTCAATCATCTCAAGTCATTAAGTGTGACTTAATATATAATGCTTACATATGTTTAGGCGAGGTGAGTTCCGGGAAACCTTGGTAGCACAAGTCGGTACCCGTATTGTGCTTAACCATGGACCTCCAGACTCCCTATATGCCTATAGAGTTGCTGCATTAAGTCTTTACAATGTTAAAGAAAGCATTAGTTATCTCAGACAAATAAATGCAATTCTGGCTAGAAAGTATTCCTGATAGTTAGTGAACAGGACAGGTTTGATTTCTGGATGTAGCACTATCAATCATAGAGATAATATATATATATATATATATATATATATAAATACAAAAAAATGCAGCACGCTGTGATGCAGGCATGCGACTTGAGTCCAGGAGAAACAATAGATCCACAACAAGCTTGTTAGTCATTCAGCACCATGTTTCCATGAAACATTAAAGATAGCACCGCATATGGATTGGATCGGAAAATATAGTCAGCTGAGTCAAAATACAGAGCCTCCAAAGAGAAAAAAAAAAAAAAAAAAATATTAAATTCTCTTTCCCTTTCCTTCTTCCCTTTCTATTCTTTAAATGTTCAGGCTGTGATTGCTTGCTGGATATACCAGTTGAAAAGAGACTCACTGTTTAGATGATATTAAATTGGTCCTCAATAGCAGCGACAAGGTGGTGAATCCAGAGTCCTTTGCAGGGATCCACAGGTGTGCAGGATGCAAATCTCTGTATTCCTAGTCCTGGTGACACGCACAAGATGTTATCCACTCAAAACCAGCATTGGGCCGCCTGGCCATTTACTTCCAGTTTTCAGTTGTTTGCGGATTTCCAGTTTGCGGAGATAGGATGAGGGCTAAGGAGTGATGAAAAGCCCAAGTTGGCTATCAGCAGAGGGCATGCGTAGGCACACACACCGACATGTTTCACCCACTTGTGACGTGGGTTTCTTCAATGATTAAAATGTTTTTCTACTAATTGTTCTAATAAAGTTATATCAGGTTAAACCGCAGTTTGTTCCTTTTCCTTCACTGAAGGTAAGGACACCTTGGGTCCTATCCCCAATCCCCTTTTATTTTGCCACCACTTTATGCAAGCTGCTAGCAGTCTTCAGCAGACTTTCAACAAGCTTCAAGAAGTTCTGAAGCCTGCTAGCAGCTTGTTTAAAGTGGCAATCAACAGGACCGGCATGTGAGCAGCTGCATCTCACAGAGCTCCCGCAGGTTATCCTGATTTCATCCTGTTTCTGGCTCAGATTCACAGTCACACGGATACCAGGCAGCTCCAGTACCTCTCGTGACCCCACTGCACATCCTGGTATGCTTGGATCCATGATGGTTACCTGGGGAAAGGGAAAGGAGGACATTCAGCATCCGGAGATCCAAAATGGTGCTGCCGCGGTTCTCCAGCAGCGTGGACCGCGTGGCACAGCGAAGCCTAAGGATTCTGTGAGTAAAGCTCCCAAAACCCCTAAGAACACTGGCGGGGATTCCCCTAAGCACATGCGGTACTATGCACAGAAGCTGGCAGGCTCCTAGGTGCTCACAGAACCGGCAGAGGTGGGGGTTTGAACTGAATGGGAAGCTGCAGAGAAGGAGGAAGACATGACAAGAGGTGCAGATACAGACCTAATGGTGACACAGACAGAGTAGATAACAGAAGACAGTGGAAATGAGGAGTCTGAACAGCCGACCCTAGCTGTGATTCTGAAAACAGTTAATAAACGTACGGCCTCAGTTAACACATTGCAGTAACACTTTGGTGGACTGAAGGAGGAAGTGTCTATGATAAGACAGGGCCTGCAAAAGATACAGGAGAGAACCACTGCTGCGGAAAGCAGGATAAGTGACATAGAAGACAAACTTCCCCCATTTATCAGAGACTCACAATCTAATGCCAGGCTGGTTACAGCGGTCGATCAACGCACAGATGATCTTGAAAACAGGTTGAGATGCAACAATGTGCGCATCTTGGGCCTCCATGAAAAAACAGAGGGTAGAGACCCCACTAAATTTGTGGAAGGATGGCTGCCGGACGTATTTGGGAAGGAGTTATTTACTGCACTATACGCGGTAGAGAGAGCACACAGAGTCCCCATGAGGCCCTTGCCACCAGGGCACCCTCCTCGCCCTATCTTGGCATGCATGTTGTATTACAGAGATAGGGAGATCATCCTGCGCCTGGCCCTGGAGAAGCAAAATATATCGTTCAATGGGGCACGTATCTCTTTTACCCTGACTTTTCCTCTGATGCTCAGAAACGCAGGGCCTGCTTCAGGGAGGTGAAAAAAAGGCTGCAGAAATTGCAGGCATCTTATGTGATGCTCTACCCAGCAAGGCTTCGAATCACTGCAAGAGGTCAGGCCCGTTTCTTTGAAAGTGCTACAGATGCCTCTGGCTGACTAGATGCCAATGAAAATGCTTTTCTTCATGCCAGGAGACAGGCGGCTGAAGACGACTGTTCAGGTTCCAGGAAGCTACTTACCTTTATGTGCCTTGGAAATACCCTGATGGCCCCTTTCATTTTCTTGTTATTATTTTTTCTACACCACTGCTCAAAGCCGAATTGGGAACAAAAGTTGATTTGATGTGCTTTTTCTCCCTACGGAGAGCATGTGCGAAGTGACTTTCTACACAGTGCTAAATGTACCACGTTCTGACAGATGTGGATCTTCTGCTGGTAGTTGTATGGCCAGTGGATGACGGGACCTGTTGTCCTATTTACAATCCTAATGTTCAATGCTTTTTAGCAAGTTCTATCCGGAATGTCATATGGGTCTCTGCAATATATGCTTTGGGTCCTAACTAATACAACGAACCAACGGATTACACACACTGGGTTTAGAGTGCCGTTGCACTCAATGGTTCAATTTGTTTGGAACTATCTTTCTGGACCAATACAGAGAATTCAACCTAGCAGTATTGAATCACTTTGGGCTTTTCACCGCATACTCAGAACCTTGCTGGTGCTAGGCTGGTGGGACTGGAGTGGGAGGGAGTGGCATTTGGTACTATGCAATGTGATGCCTAATATATATCCTGAGGTGCATATCTTTCATGTGGGATGATGACTACAATACCTGTGGTGTCTTGGAACATTAGAGGGTTGGGTGACCCCCTCAAGCGGGCTATGGTTTCTACTTCTGTATGCAAATATCTCCCTGCTTTCTGTGCTTTGCAGGAGACTCACCTCATACCTGATTCCCTGTCTTCTGATTCCCTGAATTATAGGTGGGTGGGTTAGATCTATCACTCCACTCACGCCTCCTTTTCTCGAGGGGTGAGTGTTTTGATACACGGGTCACTTGACTACCAGGAACTTGACTCTGTGGTGGACGAGGAGGGAAGATATGTCATTTTGTACTGCCGCCTATTTACCTTGAAATGTGTACTTGCATTTGTTTATATCCGTCCTCCATATAACCATCAGGTGTTGAGGGTGGTACTAGAGTACCAACTGGGTCATCCAGATGTACCTATGTATATCCTGGGTGACTTCAATTGCTATCTAGACCCCTTATTAGACAAGCACCCCCTGGTGGTGCAGGGGAGAGGAGTGTGCCGCACAGCCGTGAAAAAATTGGTTAATGAAGTGGGTTGGTGCGATCCGTGGAGGAGTAAAAACCCTGGGGAAAAACAGCTTTCATGCTTTTCGAGGTGGCAGCTTTCATTGTCGCGTATAGATCTGTGCCTTTGCTCGGACACTGCTGTGCCGATCTGTGTCAGAGATTAAATGTGCACTTAGGGAGATTTCAGATCATTAACCACTTGTTCTCAATCTTGAGGTATGCCCCCCTCGATACTGTCTAGGGCCCCATGGAAATTGAATGCCTTTTGGCTTAATCTCTTTCCGGCTCACGCACAGATAGTGATGAAAACTGCAGATTTTTGGCAGGATCAGGTGGGACACCCAGATGCAGGGGTGGTGTGGGAAACCTTCAAGGCCTTTCTTAAGGGCCTGTTTATTAGGGAAATTAAAGCTTTTAGGAGGACATCTAATGCACAAAGGGAGGGGATAGAACATTTAGTTCACGACTTGGAGGCTGAGTTAATTTCTAATCCCACGGAGGACCGAAGGGAGGCATGGCTGTCAGCTCAGGATGCTCTATGTCGTCTCAATCCCGCTACAGTGGAACAGAAATTATTTTTTAGTAAACTTGCATTCTATGAGGAGGGTGAGCATACCGGTTGCCTTTTAGCAAAAACTGCCCACTCACAGCAGAAATCCCCATCCATTGGAGCTCTACGGACTTCCACTGGTATAGCATTCACCTGATGAAATTATGTCGGTGCTTGTGTCCTATTACTCTGATTTATACGTACCGATCTTAGCAAACTGACATTGGAGGAGTTTCCAGTGGTGACTGGAGTATTCCCAAACTCCAAAGCACCGGGGAAGGATGGTATTCCTGCAGAGGTGTATACGCAACATGACAAGACCCTATTGCCTAAATTGTTAGAGGTGTTCAATGAAGCCAAAAAAATGGGTGTCTCCCACCCTCTATGACTAAAGCTATTATAGTCTTACTGATGAAGCCCGGAAAGGACCCCTTAGACCCCAGCTTCTATAGGCCGATATCCCTTCTACAAACAGATGTGAAAATATTGGCGAAGGTATTGGCCATGAGATTGAACGGGGTAATAGCCTCCATAATTCATTCAGATCAAGTAGGGTTTATGCCTCTGAAATCTATGGCTATAAATATACGCAGGTTATTTACAGTCCAGATCTGATAACATGGGGGATAGAGCCTTGCTCTCTCTTGACGCCCACAAGGCCTTTGACAGTAATGAATGGTCATATCTTTGGGCTATTCTTCACAAATTTGGGCTAGGGAAGGAGTTTATAGTATGAGTCCAATTACTATATAGTTCCCAAAAGGCAGCAATTAGGGGGGCAGGGAGAGTATCTCCTTACTTTAGCCTATTTAGAGGCACTAGATGGGAATGCCCTCTATCCCCTCTTTTGTTTTCTCTCACTATTGAGCCATTGGCAGCCTGCATTCGCTCTAATTCAGGAATCCAGGGGTTTCGTTATGGAGAGCTGCATGAGAAACTGTGCAGATGACACCATGCTCCTATTGGGAGACACGTTGTCATCCCTGAGGGAGGCCATGGGGGTCATTCAAAGGTTTGGCCACTACTCTGGCTTAGTGATCAACTGGACTAAGTCGTCCCTCATGCTGTTGAATAAGAAACCAGACCCACAATCAGAATCCCTATTGGATATCCCTGTATCTTCTGAGTTCAGGTATTTAGGTGTACAGGTCACACCCCGCCCTCTGGAATATATCACGTTGAACCTGATCCTGTTGCCAAACCGTTGCCGGGATCGGGTCAAGGTATGGTCTAGATTGAAAATCTCCCTGGTAGGTAGGATAAACTTGATCAAAATGATCCTAATGCCACAGATGCTATACATACTCCACAATTCTCAGATGGTCATTCCATTGAAGCAGTTTCGCATCATTAATTCAATTTTCCCATCTCTCATCTGGCACAATTCGACTGCCAGTGTAAAACTGGAACAGTTGCAGCGCCCTAAGGAAGCATGTGAGTTGGCTCTTCCAAACCCATGGCTTTACTATCTGGCCTTGCAATTACAACACATAGCTAGAGTTCTGTGTACGGATAAAGATCCAGAATTGAACTTGATAGACTCAACGGCACAAGTTCTCCGTATTGCCACTGTGGGAGGAGGTTGCAGAGGGCCTGGAAGCATTGCATTTTGCTAAATCAAAAAAGCTGTACCCCACTTACAATTTGATGCAGAAAGTATGGGTTAAGGTCAGGGCCTTACAACAAGTTGAGGAATACACCAGGTTCAGCCCAATATGGGGGAATAAGTGGTACGTGGAGTTGGAGAAACTGCAATATAGCTCGAAATGGAAATGATATCGGATTACTCATATGACTCAAATATTTAGGGATGGTAAGCTATGCCCCTTCCATGCTCTACAGCTAGAATTTGGATTCTCCTCATCCACGTTATTTTATCCGCTTCACGCCGGCGCCTCCCGGGCCTTTAAGAGGTTTATGACGCCAGGAGGCGGGGTGGGGATAGAGTTGCGGTGAGAGTGTGCATGCTGCGTGGTCCCGGGACAGTTACCGGTGCCTAACCAAAAGCTTTCGGATCACATGGCATGATTGGCTTTCATGGCAGTCATCTGATCTGAATTAGCACTACTAAAGTCGCTCTGACTTTAGAAAATGTTCCTGTACAACTTATCAGACTTGTGACTCAAAGTAGTACTTAAATCGCCAGGAAGTCTCCTGGCAAAAATCTCACCACAGGTCGCAGCAGTGTGAACCGAGCTTAAGATTTTCTCTCCTGCTCCAAAAGTTACTAGCCCAAAAAATTCCACCAAAACCTCCTCCTTTCATACGCAGCATAAATATTCATTGTGAAAAAGAGTGCCATGATACAGCTATGAACTTTATTACACCAAACAAGATTTATTGCAAAACGTATGAGGTGCAGCGCTTAGAAGTCCACAGGATATTATTCCAAAAGACAAATGTCCAACGCCCTTTAAGTTGGTATAACAGAAGGTGATAAAGGGAGGAAACCACCACCAGCACCCGATCACACAGCCGCTTACCCTCCTTAGTGGACCCTCATTAGAAAGGCCACGTAAGCTTTTGGATTAACAATGGGAACCCTTCAGACTTCTTAGATCCAAGTCAGGGACAGCAGGCAGAATTGTGGACACAGCAACCCCCGATAACAGCCTTCCGTTTAAATACACTCCAACAGGATCACCGCAAGTATTTCAACCCCATGTAAATAGAAAAGGATAAACCTCATGGTGCAGTATATAAAAAAATTTTGTTTTTAATTACAAGTAATAAAAAGTACACTCACATTCTTCAAGATAAAAAACGCTTGTTTGTATGTATATATCCAGCAGTCCCCACCAGCAAGATGGCCGCTGTGTCCCAGCATGCAACAGCGTCACGTCGCCGACTCCTCCCCTCCCAATTCTGCCTGCTGTCCCTGACTAAGAAGTCTGAAGGGTTCCCATTGTGAATCCAAATGCTTATCCCTTTGAGGACCATAAGATTACCGTCATCAATATAAAAGTAATTATATTTTTTTCCCTTTAAGAATGTATTTGAACAATAAATAAAACCATTTCCACACTTGTGCCATTTTTGGGGGAGGAATTATGCTAGATCCATTTGTTGATAAGAACTAATATTTTGACTCGAACAAAAAAAAGTATTTAAAGTTCTTAATCAGATGATACAGGCAATTAAAAACATGGGACAGATATGTCCCTTGGTCCTCAAAGGGTTAAGAGGCCTTTGTAATGAGGGTCCACTAAGGAGGGTAAGCGGCTGTGTGTTCGGGTGCCGGTGGTGGTTTCCTACCTTTATCACCTTCTGTTATACCAACTTGAAGTGTGTTGGACATTGTCTTTTGGAATAATATATTGTGGACTTTTACCCACTTTCCGCCTGGCCTATAGCAAAATGACAGCTGGGCGGTGGTTCAGTTATCCTGGCTGGGCATTATATGACATCCTTCAGGAAAACAGCCGCCGCGCGCCCGTGGGGGCTCGCATCACGGCGATCGGTGGAGCGGTGTGTCAGTCTGACAACTGCTCCACTGATCTCCGGCGGAGGTTCTTTACCACGTGATCAGCCACGTCCAATCACGGCTGATCATGATGTAAATAGGAAGAGCCGTTGATCGGCTTTTCCTCACTCGCGTCTGACAGACGCGAGTAGAGGAGAGCCGATCGGCGGCTCTCCTGACCGGGGGGGGCTGGTTGTTTATCGGCGCATCTCCCCCTCAGACGACCACACTGGACCACCAGGGATGCCACTAGGACCACCAGGGAAGGGTGCCACCTCATCAGTGCCACCTCATTGGTGCCACCTCATCGGTGCCCATCAGTGCCGCCTTATCAGTGGCTGTCAGTGCAGCCATATCAGTGCCCATCATTGAAGGAGAAAACTTACTTATTTACAAAAAATTTTAACAGAAACAAAGAAAAACTTGTTTTTTTTCAAAATTTTCGGTCTTTTTTTATTTGTTGCGCAAAAAATAAAAATCCCAGAGGTGATCAAATATCACCCAAATAAAGCTCTATTTGTGGGAACAAAATGATAAAAAGTGTGTTTGAGTACAGTGTAGCATGACCGCACAATAGTCATTCAAAAGCTGAAAATTGGCTTGGGCAGGAAGGTGTCTAAGTGCCTGGTATTGAAGTGGTTAGGCGCTGCACCTCATACATATTACCTTTTATTTTTATTTCTACAATATTGTGCTGGCTGCTGTGAATTTAGCTATTATTTATTTATTATATAATTTTCTAAGTGTGGTTTAAGCGCAGCAGTCATTGACTTGTTTTTGTAAGATATATTACATGACTGCATGGGGTACAAGCACACCACTGCCTTTATTCACATTTCTGGGACAAATTAGAAAAGCTGTAACCGCTAGGGACAGTTGTTTGCATAAAATGGAATAATACTATGGTTATCCAGATAATGAAAATGCATAATGGCTCTTGGGATCCTGCAAATGGGTTCAAGATTTCCATGATAGAATGCAGTTTGTGAATCAGGTTTTCATGAAATATTTGAAAGTGGATGAAGAGAATGTAATTGCTAGTTAGAAATAACTTGAAATAGCAAGTAAGTACATTAATCAGCATAATTAGCTAATTATCTCAGACTGCAGCACAACAGGCAGACAGGGCCACACCGGATTGGTCAAATGGTCAAGTTCCTTAGAGATTGCATTATCCAAAGCATCAAAATGTGACAGATTTATGAGAGTTGGTCTAACACCTGACCAGACAGTGCTTTTTTGTGAACTATTTTCATCAGGAAAGGCCCATCTAACAAAGCATTCACTCTATCCCATTATGCCGCGTACACACGGTCGGACTTTTCACCTGCAAAAGTCCGACGGACGCCGCCGGACAAAGTCCGGCGAAAAGTCCGACCGTGTGTGGTCTCCATCGGACTTCCGACGGACCGTTTCGGTCGGATTTTTGCGGAAATCCGACGTACTTTAGATTTGAAGCCTGCTTCAAATCTTTACGTCGTACCTCCGCCGGACTCAGTTCCTGACGGAAAGCCCGTTCGTCTGTATGCTAGTCCGAAGGACCAGATACGACGGAGTAGCAGGTTACTGCATCTCGCACTCGCTGCAATAGGAAAAACAAATCTTCCTATTGCGGCGAGCGCGGGGCATGGTCGACCACGCCCCCTAAAACGTCACAGTCCCAGCATGCCCAGGGACTGTGACATCATATGGGGGCGGGGTCTCCGCCTATATAAGTCACAACGCAGCCCTCAGAGACCAGTCCAGCCGGAGAGAGCGTCGTGTCAACATCTGGGGGAAGAGAAGAGAAGAGAACACAAGAAGCCAAGAAGCCCAGAAGTCCGGACCTCCGCTGGCAATCGAGCTACCTGAAGACAGCGGAGGGGCCGGCCGAAGACCTGGGACACCGGGAGAAGAGGCCGGAGAGCGGAGAAGAACCAACCGGACGCCGGGAGAAGATGAACCGGAGGGACCCCCGAAGACGGAAGAAGACCCCCCCCCCGGAGCTGTTTAATAAATTATTTTAAAAACCTGTGTTGTGTTTTATTACTGACACTTTTTACCTAGGTAAATGGGTAGGGGTACCATGTACCCCATACTCATTTACATAGGGTGGGGGGCCGGGATCTGGGGGCCCCCTTATTAAAGGGGCTCCCAGATTCCGATAAGCCCCCGCCCGCAGACCCCGACAACCAACGGCCAGGGTTGTCGGGAAGAGGCCCTTGTCCTCATCAACATGGGGACAAGGTGCTTTGGGGGGGGGGCGCAGGGCGCCCCCTCCCCCAAAGCACCCACCCCCCATGTTGAGGGCATGCGGCCTGGTACGGTTCAGGAGGGGGGGGGGCGCTCGCTCGTCCCCACCCCCTTTCCTGACCGGCCAGGCTGCGTGCTCGGATCGGGGTCTGGTATGGATTTTAGGGGGACCCCACGCCGTTTTTTCGGCGTAGGGGTTCCCCTTTATAATCCATACCAGACCTAAGGGCCTGCGACGGGGCTCGCAAGGTTTCAATCTCGCCAAAAAAAGCGGCGAGATTGAATTCCTTTTCTAGTCCCGTCGTACCAAAGTCACGTTCAAAATGAACGGACTTGTCCGTGTGTGGGAAAGTCCGTTCGTTCTGAAAGTCCGGCGGAAGTCCGTCGGGAAGACCGGATTGCGGAAAGTCCGGCCGTGTGTAGGCAAGTCCGGCCGTTCAGAAAGTCCGGCGGTAGTCCGCCGGAAGTCTGGCGGCAAGTACGTCGGACCTAGCTTTCTAGAAAGTCCGACCGTGTGTACGCGGCATTAGAGTTGATCATATGTATCCTCATTCTCTAATAATATATATACTCTAAAGCTGACCATAGATGATTTTTTTTGTTTGTTTTTATTTCATTCAGTCACCTGGCTGAACGAAAAAAAAAAATGAACAGATTTCTCCATCTGAAGGTGGATGGAGGAATCCTCTGCATTGGGACATTGTATTCCGACAGCGTAATTCTCCACTGTTAGAATATGCTGAGCAGTGGTTGCAGGTTGTAGCTGGCTGTCCGACAAAAATTTTCCAACAAGTACGTTCGACAGAAGTCAATCTAACGACTGACTTCTGTTGAACAGGCACAGCCACATATGGATCAAAATTCATCCGGTTCCTGGTGATCCAGCCGAATTTTGATACATCCATGGCCAGCCTTAGTTTCAGTGTCTGGAGGGGCTAATGGATGACAGCTGAGAAGTGAAGAGTAGCTGCATCACTGAACATGGAAATTATTGGGGGGCTGTGTAGGTAATTAGTGATACATAGGAGAAGAAGGATGTATGGTTCTACAATCTGCAATTTATAACTGCATCTTTCCCATTAGATTCCACAGCTGGCTCTTTCAGTTGCACCTCCAACTTAAGCAAGGAACACCTAAAATAATGTATAATTTAGAAAAAAAAAAAGGAACACCTTTCACCAGCAATACTTTTAGGAAAAGATAGCCCATTGTCACACCCTAAAGTAATTGATTTTATTGCAGACAAAAAAGTACAGACAGTTTATTGCATTTCCTCCAAAGGTGTGTAGGCAGGTGCAGTTTTTTTGTTACTCCAATGCAGGTGGCACTCAACCACAGCGGCTCTGCAGCTGGAGAGAAAGTCAGGAGGAACCTGGTTCGTCTATGGGTCCCTGGATCAATGGGGAAGCAATCCGGTTGGATGTTGTTGCCCCAAACGCCTCTGGCAGCCATCTTGGGTTGGGCAGAGCCTATTTAAGGCCCTACTACTAGCTGTAGGGAAAGGTTCCTGGCAAAGAGGGAAAGCGTAGGGTCGCATCTGCTCTGGACATCCTCCCGATTGGACATGAAACAGCCAGGCCACAATCTGCCCTTCTCTACAGATGCTGTCATTCTGGCTGGAACTGCTCTGTTCACATTACTGTAACTGTGAGTGCACTCGGTTGGGCAGTATTCCCATTGAGATTGTTGTGAACTGTTACTGCACTGCTTCGATATAAGTTTATTATTTCACCTGACTGTGTGCACCCCCTCCTCCAGCTACAGAAGTATATCTGATATTAATGACTCGCCTTTATGTGGAGGCAGCCATCTTGGTAAAGACAGGGCTTTGCCTCCTCATGTCACAACCTCCAGCAAGGAGAACAGTAAGCAACACAGCAGTGACATCAACACATCTCAATTCAAATCTCCTAACACTAGCAGTCACAGGCAGTAGTGCATTAGATGTCACATTTCAGATATATAATCACCCTCACACACCAGAAAGTTTGTGGCTATTTTGTTTAAGAGGAATTTAAGACAAAAAGTACTTTTTTCAGAGTATTGCTAAGGGACTATTACTATTTCTAAATGTTCCCCTTAACCTCCCTGGCGGTATTCCCGAGTCTGGCTCGGGGTGGAATTTCAGAAACAAAAGCGGTAACCCCGCGCCAGACTCGGGATCGCATCGCAGGATCCAGGAAGAGCTTACTTACCTTGTCCCCTGGATCCTGCGATGTCTCCCCGCAGTGTGAGCGGCTCGTCTTCCACTCGATCTATCACGGAGCCGAGCTCTGTTCCCTGCGAGCATTGCGACGCACGGGGACGGAGAACGGCGCCAAATTCAAAAACTGAAACACACACAATACATACACAGTACACCGTAATCTTACAGATTACATTACTGTATGAAATTATTTCACATCCCTTTTGTCCCTAGTGGTTTCTCCAGTGTCCTGCATGCAGTTTTATAATATAAAAACTGTTCTTTCTGCCTGGAAACTGGAGATTGTCCATAGCAACCAAAACCGTCCCTTTACATCAAAAGCGGTTTTAGACCAGCCTGAAAACAGCGATAATAAATTAGAATCACTTGCAGAATTGAGCGATAGTGATTTGTGGGGAGATCCGTCATCAAACACTGAAAAGTAATGACAGTGACAATTCTGTAACTGAGGAAGTTTTAGTGTTTTTGATTTGATTACATTATTGAATAATTTTTATTATTATTATGTTATTATTTGGTATAGTTATTTATATATATTTTAATTTATGATTTCGTGTTTCAAACTTTATCATACCCGGGATGTCTACTAGACTCTGGTTTGGACAGATTTATGTGAGTTATTCCTAAGAATTACAGGTCTGCAATATAAAACTTGAAATTTCCATGCAAAATAATTGTACCGCTTTCAGCATCAAAAATATGAACTAATCATACCGCCAGGGAGGTTAACATAGCCCTTTTTGAGTTCAGGTTGTCTACAGGACACCTTAGAATGTGTTTACTGCTGGAGTGTAATAATTTAATGTCAGTGCTATTCAAACTATTGAAAACTACTTTCACCACAAAATACAGCTCCTGGCCCTTGCCAACATCAGCCCATCAGTTCTGATAGACACGAGGACCGCTGTCATATCTCTCTCCCCATTTACCATTGGTAATCATGCAACGCAGTATGCAACCATGCTTTTTGTGAATGGCCAAGTATAGTCAGAACAAATAAATATGGCAGGACTTTAGTTCTAACCATTCCCTACGCTATACAAAAATAAAAAGAATGTTTTGGTTTTAGATACATTTTAACACTGTTTTCAGAAGGTGAATAATTATTTTTTTTAAATGTTTGTTGCGGATTCCTACCATGAATTGCTATATTCATCAGTTTGACCAGTCCTCATTCTCCACACATTCGACACACTGCATATGAGTGTTTTACAAATAAAATCATCATTTTAATGTTACAATTCTATTTCTGCACCTCCCGTGGCAAAATGTTAGAACTCTGGCAAATGGTAGGGGAGAATTAAGGTGAATGTGGTTGAATATTTTATCTGGATTCATTTGTTCTTAAATAAATATGTCCCTTAGAGTACCTGATGTGTTTCCACATACAAATCACTTTCTTCTTTGAATCCTGAGATAAGATATGCAATTATATGAGGATGCATTCATCCAACCATCATGTACACAGCATTTCCCAAGTGGTGTGATTAGTTGATGCATGAAGCCAGACACAGAAGTGCTTCTATTCCCCGGCTTTATAGATCCTGGAGAGTGAATGTGAAATGTGAATACAGGATGGATATCATCAGGCACAGGGTTTGATTGAAGGATGTATATGCTTTCCACAGCCCCACATGACTTAAATGAGGACAGAAAGGTTAGGAGGTTATGAGATGTGCTGGTCTGTTGTACATCTTGTCAGTAAGAAAATGTCATGGTCTGAGAGGTACACATGACCCAATCATTGGCTAATTAGTTCAAATGATTACCAACATAGCGGACACACTGACATGTACCAAGGTGTGTGTCAAGACCACATGGAACTTTCCTAGGAAAAATCACATTTCTCTCTAGGATGCTTGTTTTTTATTAGCTTGAATCCCACAAGCAACTGCTCATGTGCCACTAATGATATCCCATTAGCTTGTTTCCAGGAGCTTGGATAGAAAGGTCTCACACAGGCACATTTTGACCCACAAAATAAACACATCAACAGGCTTGACTAATAAAATCTACACACATCAGGATTAACTTAGCAACTATATACTAGAGCATACTGAAAAAAACAGTAATTGCAACAGTCCCAAACCCATACCCGAAAACTGTTTTAAAGGGAAAATATAATCTTTTAAATATATGAGGTATAAGTGAATGTGATCTTCTTAAAGTGGTATTAAACCTAAAAACAAAAATGTAATAATTGCAGCTTACAATGCTGCTGTCCAAAGATGTCTTCTTTATTACTTCATCCAAAATGCAGACACCCTAAAGCTAGGATGGTGAGCAGTGACAGTGCATGCATCAGTGACACTGTCCCCCTTGTCCACCTGTTGGAGCACACGCTGCGTGGAATAATGGACAGGGCACTTGAGGCAGAACAGAGGCAGGAAGAGGAGGACTTCCTTAGCTCTCAAGGCCCCCTTTATCCAGACAGTGTTCCTGCGTGCCCGCCGATCACACAGGAAGAGGACGGGGAGGAGGAGGAAGAGGATTGTGTCAGTATGGAGGTGGAGCCTGGCACTCAGCATCAGCAGCAGTCTTTAAGGGATCAGTCCCAAGAAACACATGGACTTGTACGTGGCTGGGGGGAGGTGGCTGCGGACCATGTCGTCCTTAGTGGACCCTTAGGACTCCGGACCGAATGCCTCAGCAAACCTACGCTGCATGGCCTCCCTGATCCTGCAATGCCTGCCTAAGGATCTTCGTATTCGTGGTATCAAGGAGAAGGACCAATACAGGGGGTCCCCTAGTTACAAACATCTGACTTACAAACGACTCCTACTTACAAACGGAGGGAGACAACAGGAAGTGAGAAGAAATCTACCCCTAGGAAGGGAAATTCACTCCTGTAAGAGCTATTATAGGGAAAAGGTACCTCCACTGATGCTTTATCACCAATCCTTGTTTCCACAACAACCCAAAATTTTCAAAATCCAATTGTCATTGGGACAGAAAGTGGAGTGAAATCTTCTGAACAGGGGCACAGACAGCAAAAAAAATGTTACAGGGGTGATAACCCTTCCCTATGCTATCCAAAAAGATTAAAAATAGTTTTTTTTGGCTGGAGCTACACTTAAAAAATGTACCTGTTCCGACTTACAAACAGATTCAACTTAAGAACAAACCTACAGTCCCTAACTTGTTTGTAACCCGGGGACCCCCTGTACTGGCTGGCAACCCTCCGTGATCCATGTTACAAGGGTAAGGTTGCGGACCTTATCTTGCCATCGCAGACGGAGCAGAGGATGAAACATCTTCGGGAGGTCTTGCAGAAAGGTCTGTGCAACGCGTTCCCAGAGACTGGGAGGTTACAAACTCCTGTTTCTGGACAACTTATTGCTGAGGCTTCGGTCAGTCAAAGAAGGAGCGGTGGAGAAGGTGGCCGTCTGACCGATGCGTTCAGACAATTTTTTAGTCCGCAGCCCCAAGGTATGATCGGTTCCAGCAACCATCACCAGCGTCTGTTTTACATGGTGCAGGAATACCTAGGGGCAAGATCTGACTTGGACACCTTTCCCACCGAAAATCCTCTGGGTTACTGGGTCTTGAGGATGGATCACTGGCCAGAGCTTGCACAGTATGCAATTGAGCTACTGGCCTGTCCTGCATCCAGCGTTCTTTCGGAACGCACATTCAGTGCTGCTGGAGGCTTTGTAACAGGGTGCGTCTGTACACCGACTCGGTTGATCGACTGACCTTCATAAAAATGAATCAGTCTTGGATCACCACCAGCTACCAAGCTCCTGATGCTGATGTAACCGAATAATTTTTTTTTAAATCTCAGATCCCTTCAAAGACTGACTATGCTGATGCTGAGTGACTATCCTGAGTAGGGATGAGCCGAACACCCCCCGGTTCGGTTCGCACCAGAACCCGCGAACGGACCGCAAGTTCGCACGAACGTTAGAACCCCATTGACGTCTATGGGACTCGAACGTTCGAAATCAAAAGTGCTCATTTTAAAGGCTAATTTGCATGGTATTGTCCTAAAAAGGGTTTGGGGACCCGGGTCCTACCCCAGGGGACATGTATCAATGCAAAAAAAACTTTTAAAAACGGCCGTTTTTTCGGGAGCAGTGATTTTAATGATGCTTAAAGTAAAAAAAAAAAAAGTGAAATATTCCTTTAAATATCGTACCTGGGGGGTGTCTATAGTATGCCTGTAAAGTGACGCGTGTTTCCCATGTTTAGAACAGTCCCTGCACCAAATGTCATTTTTAAAGGAAAAAATCTCATTTAAAACTGCTTGCGGGTTTAATGTCATGTCGGGTCATGGCAATATGGATGAAAATCAGTGAGACAAACGGCATGGGTACCCCCCAGTCCATTACCAGGCCCTTTGGGTCTTGTATGGATATTAAGGGGAACCCCGCACCCAAATTAAAATAAGGAAAGGTCCCTATATACTCTGAACAGCAGTATTCAGGCGGTGCAAACAAGACAGGGACTGTAGGTTTGTTGTTAAGTAGAATCTGTTTGTAATTTTGAACATTTTTAATGTGTTTAGCTCCAGCCAAAAAATCTTTTCTAAGCTTTTTGGAAAACATAGGGAAGGGTTATCACCCCTGTGACATTTGTTTTGCGTCTTTCTTCCTCTTCAGAAGATTTCACCTCACTTTTTTGTCCCAATGAAAAATGTTTTTTGAAAATTTGGGTTTTTTTGTGGAACAAGGATTGGAAAGCATCAGTGGAAAGGAGAAATTGTTTTCCCATATTAACTCTTACAGGAGAGAATTTCCCTTCCTTAGGGGTAGATTTCATCTCACTTCCTGTTGTCTCCTTCCGTTTGCAAGTAGGAGTCGTTTGTAAGTTAGATGTTTGAAAGTAGGGTCCTGCCCTATATACTCAGCAGAAATTTGGGCCTTAGGTGTTGCTGTGGCCAAAACACTGTAAGCCCTCACAGGGCCCTGCTGTGAAATATTAGATCAAGAATTGTAATTACATGCCCCTGTTGAACAGGAGCTGAAAAATTAGGCCTTAGGCACTGGTGCTGGTGCCACAACACTGCAACCCCTCACAGACACTCTAGTTGGAATGCAGGAACGAGCCCTGCTGCAAAGTATTACATCAAAAATTGTAATTACACGCCCCTGTTAAACAGGGGCTGAAAAATTGTGCCTTAGGCACTGGTGGTGGCGCCCAGAACCAAAAATGTTCTTACAAGCTATCAGCGTGATGATTGAGGAGGAAGAGGATAATTACTCAGGGATAGTCACTCAGCATCAGCATAGGCAGTCTTTGAAGGGATCTGAGATTTCAAAAAAAATTATTCGGTTACATCTGCATCAGGTGCTTGGTAGCTGGTGGTGATCCAAGACTGATTCATTTTTATGAAGGTCAGCCGATCGACCGAGTCGGTGGACAGACGCACCCTGTGATCGGTTACCACGCCTCCAGCAGCACTGAATGTGCGTTCCGAAAGAACGCTGGATGCAGGACAGGCCAGTAGCTCAATTGCATACTGTGCAAGCTCTGGCCAGTGATCCATCCTCAAGACCCAGTAACCCAGAGGATTTTCGGTGGGAAAGGTGTCCAAGTCTGATCTTGCCCCTAGGTATTCCTGCACCATGTAAAACAGACGCTGGCGATGGTTGCTGGAACCGATCATACCTTGGGGCTGCGGACCAAAAAATTGTCTGAACGCATCGGTCAGACGGCCACCTTCTCCACCGCTCCTTCTTTGACTGACCGAAGCCTCAGCAACACGTTGTCCAGAAACAGGAGTTTGTAACCTCCCAGTCTCTGGGAACGCGTTGCACAGACCTTTCTGCAAGGCCTCCCGAAGATGTTTCATCCTCTGCTCCCTCTGCGATGGCAAGATAAGGTCCGCAACCTTACCCTTGTAACGTGGATCAAGGAGGGTTGCCAGCCAGTATTGGTCCTTCTCCTTGATACCACGAATACGAGGATCCTTACGCAGGCTTTGCAGGATCAGGGAGGCCATGCAGCGTAGGTTTGCTGAGGCATTCGGTCCGGAGTCCTCTGGGTCACTAAGGACGACATGGTCCGCAGCCACCTCCTCCCAGCCACGTACAAGTCCATGTGTTCCTTGGGACTGATCCCTTAAAGACTGCTGATGCTGAGTGCCAGGCTCCACCTCCATACTGACACAATCTTCCTCCTCCTCCTCCTCCTCCTCCTCGTCCTCTTCCTGTGTGATCGGCGGGCACGCAGGAACACTGTCTGGATAAAGGGGGCCTTGAGAGCTAAGGAAGTCCTCCTCTTCCTGCCTCTGTTCTGCCTCAAGTGCCCTGTCCATTATTCCACGCAGCGTGTGCTCCAACAGGTGGACAAGGGGGACAGTGTCACTGATGCATGCACTGTCAGTGCTCACCATCCTCGTGGCCTCCTCGAATGGTGACAGGACAGTGCATGCATCCCTGATCATGGCCCACTGGCGTGGGGAAAAAAAACCAAGGTCCCCTGACCCTGTCCTGGTGCCATAGTCGCACAGGTACTCATTGATGGCCCTCTGCTGCGTGTGCAGCCGCTGCAGCATGGCCAACGTCGAGTTCCACCTGGTGGGCATGTCACAGATTAGGCGGTTCTTGGGCAGGTTAAACTCCTTTTGGAGGTCCGTCAGCCGAGCACTGGCATTATATGACCGGCGGAAATGCACAGAGACTTTCCTGGCCTGCCTCAGGACATCCTGTAAGCCCGGGTACCTGCCCAAGAACCGCTGCACCACCAAGTTAAGGACGTGAGCCAAACAGGGCACATGGGTCAGTTGTCCCTGTCGGAGGGCAGAGAGGAGGTTGGTGCCATTGTCGCAAACCACCATTCCTGCCTTAAGTTGGCGTGGCGTCAACCACCTCTGAACCTGCCCCTGCAGAGCTGACAGAACCTCTGCCCCAGTGTGGCTCCTGTCCCCCAAGCACACCAGCTCAAGCACCGCATGGCATCTTTTGGCCTGCGTACTTGCGTAGCCCCTTGAACGCCTACGGAGCACCGCTGGTTCCGAGGAAGAGGCCATGGAGGAAGAAGAAGAGGAGGGGGTGGAGGAGAGAGGTGTGTCACAATCAGCATTTTGGAGGCGTGGTGGCGGAACAACCTCCAACACTACTGCACCTTGTCCTGCATCCTTCCCAGCTGCCAGCAGAGTCACCCAATGCGCCGTGAAACTTAAGTAACGTCCCTGTCCATGCCTGCTGGACCATGAGTCAGCGGTAATATGCACCTTACCGCTGACCGCCCTGTCCAGCGAGGCATGGACATTGCCTTCCACATGCCGGTAGAGAGCCGGAATCGCCTTCCGTGAGAAAAAGTGGCGTTTGGGTACCTGCCACTGAGGAACCGCACATTCCACAAACTCACGGAAGGGGGCAGAGTCTACCAACTGAAAAGGCAGCAGTTGAAGTGCTAGCAATTTTGCCAAGCTAGCATTCAACCGCTGGGCATGTGGATGGCTGGGAGCAAACTTCTTTCGGCGGTGCAGCAGCTGGGGCAGGGAAATTTGCCTGGTACAATCTGACGTCGGTGTACCAAAAGCAGATTGCCCACAAGTACTTGGCTGTGACACACCTAATTCTACACCTTCATTCCTCTCACTGCAGGTCTCAGAGAGGACTGAAGGTCTAGTGGGGTTGGAAATCTCAGCTGATGAGGAGCAAGGAGAGATCGTCTTTGTTCTTTGGTGTGGGTCTTTTAGATACGCTTGCCAACGAACTGCATGGCAGGTCAACATATGTCTGGTCAAGCATGTGGTACCCAAGCGGGAGATGTTTTGGCCACGCGAGATACGCTTGAGACATATGTTGCAAATAGCAGCGGTGCGATCTGATGCACTCGTCTCAAAAAAGGCCCACACCAAAGAACTTTTTGAATAACGCGCAGAGACTGCAGCGCCCTGCACATGTGGAGCTTTGGGGTGTGATGCAGTCAATGTGCTGCCCTTAGGCTGGCCCCTGGAGGGCATCCTGCCTAGTTGGTGATGTGCCACCTCCTCCTCCTCCTCCTCCTCCTCCTCTCTCCTATCAGGCACCCACGTTGAGTCAGTGACCTCATCATCCCCTCCCTCCTCATCACTGGAGCAAACCTGGCAGTATGCTGCAGCAGGGGGAGCATGACTGCCAGATTGCTGTCCTTCTTGGGCACCCCCTCTGTCCGTGCTCATGTTACTGCCTTCATTGAGCTCAGTATCATCATCAGAGCCTTCCAAACGCTGGGCATCCTCCTGGAGCATGTACCCAACACTGTGGTCAAACAGTTCGAGGGAATCCTCATGAGGACATGGTGGAGCTAGGGAAGGAGTCACTGATGACATTGAGCTGAGGGAAGAGGCCGCTGCTTTGCCAGACAAAGCACCCTGGGCATGGGTGAGAGAGGATGAGGAGGATGAGGACGGCTTGGTCATCCACTCGACCAAGTCTTCCGCATGTTGCGGCTCAACATGGCCAGCTGCCGAAAAAAAGGCCAAGCGTGTCCCATGGCCACGTGCTGATGAGGATGCACCGTCTCCACGACCAGCACTAGACACAGAGCCTGCTTGCCCTCTCTTATTGGCTTGTGACTGTCTGCCTCTCCTTCTTGGCCTTCCAGACATACTAATGGCCTGTAGCTGCACTAAGCTGGGATAGAACACCTGTAATTTTCTTAAGGTAGCTTTATATACTGTAACCAGACAAGCCTGCCTGTCAGTAGGAAGATAACAGGAACGGATCTAGCTGAACACTGTGAGCAGGACGCACTGTACTAAATGTAAATAGTCTAGCTGCCTGACCGTGGCACTAATAGGATCAAAAAGAACACCTGTAATTTTCTTAAGGTAGCTTTATATACTGTAACCAGACAAGCCTGCCTGTCAGTAGGAAGATAACAGGAACGGATCTAGCTGAACACTGTGAGCAGGACGCACTGTACTAAATGTAAATAGTCTAGCTGCCTGACCGTGGTACTAATAGGATCAAAAAGAACACCTGTAATTTTCTTCAGGTAGCTTTATATACTGTAACCAGACAAGCCTGCCTGTCAGTAGGAAGATAACAGGAACGGATCTAGCTGAACACTGTGAGCAGGACGCACTGCACTGAATGTAAATAGCAGGAACGGATCTAGCTGAACACTGTGAGCAGGACGCACTGCACTGAATGTAAATAGCAGGAACGGATCTAGCTGAACACTGTGAGCAGGACGCACTGCACTAAATGTAAATACCAGGAACGGATCTAGCTGAACACTGTGAGCAGGACGCACTGCACTGAATGTAAATAGCAGGAACGGATCTAGCTGAACACTGTGAGCAGGACGCACTGCACTAAATGTAAATACCAGGAACGGATCTAGCTGAACACTGTGAGCAGGACGCACTGCACTGAATGTAAATAGCAGGAACGGATCTAGCTGAACACTGTGAGCAGGACGCACTGCACTGAATGTAAATAGCAGGAACGGATGTAGCTGAACACTGTGAGCAGGACGCACTGCACTAAATGTAAATACCAGGAACGGATCTAGCTGAACACTGTGAGCAGGACGCACTGCACTGAATGTAAATAGCAGGAACGGATCTAGCTGAACACTGTGAGCAGGACGCACTGCACTGAATGTAAATAGCAGGAACGGATCTAGCTGAACACTGTGAGCAGGACGCACTGCACTAAATGTAAATACCAGGAACGGATCTAGCTGAACACTGTGAGCAGGACGCACTGCACTGAATGTAAATAGCAGGAACGGATCTAGCTGAACACTGTGAGCAGGACGCACTGCACTGAATGTAAATAGCAGGAACGGATCTAGCTGAACACTGTGAGCAGGACGCACTGCACTAAATGTAAATACCAGGAACGGATCTAGCTGAACACTGTGAGCAGGACGCACTGCACTGAATGTAAATAGCAGGAACGGATCTAGCTGAACACTGTGAGCAGGACGCACTGCACTAAATGTAAATACCAGGAACGGATCTAGCTGAACACTGTGAGCAGGACGCACTGCACTGAATGTAAATAGCAGGAACGGATCTAGCTGAACACTGTGAGCAGGACACACTGCACTAAATGTAAATAGTCTAGATAGAAGATAACAGGAACGGATCTAGCTAAACTGAATACAGTGTATATATATATATGCAACACCTGGGATGCATATATATACACAATACACTGTAAGTGCAGCTAACTGACTGACTGTTCTGCCTAATCTATCTAACTCAAATCAAATGACACTGTCTCTCTCTCTCTCTATCTCTCAGCACACCGGAACACACACTACACAGGGCCGCCGTGCAGGCGGCCTTATATAGTGTGGGGTGTGTACTAAATCCCCTGAGCCATAATTGGCCAAAGCCACCCTGGCTTTGGCCAATTACAGCTCTCTCTACTGACGGCGCTGTGATTGGCCAAGCATGCGGGTCATAGTGCATGCTTGGCCAATCATCAGCCAGCAATGCACTGCGATGCCGCAGTGAATTATGGGCCGTGACGCGCCACACGAATTTGGCGCGAACGGCCCATATTGTTCGCAATTCGACGGACGGTCGAACAGCCGATGTTCGAGTCGAACATGGGTTCGACTCGAACACGAAGCTCATCCCTAATCCTGAGTAATTATCCTCTTCCTCCTCAATGATCACGCTGATAGCTTGTAATAACATTTTTGGTTCTGGTGCCATCACCAGTGCCTAAGGCCCAATTTTTCAGCCTCTGTTTAACAGGGGCGTGTAGTTACAATTTTTGATGCAATACTTTGCAGCAGGGCTCGTTCCTGCGTTCCAACTAGAGTATCTGTGAGGGGTTGCAGTGTTGTGGCACCAGCACCAGTGTCTAAAGCCCAATTTTTCAGCCCCTGTTTAACAGGGGCGTGTAATTACAATTTTTGATGCAATACTTTGCAGCAGGGCTCGTTCCTGCGTCCCAACTAGAGTATCTGTGAGGGGTGGGAGTGTTGTGGCTCCAGCACCAGTGCCTAAGGCCCAATTTTTCAGCCCCTGTTCAACAGGGACATGTAATTAGAATTCTTGATCTAATATTTCACAGCAGGGCCCGTTTCTGCGCCCACCAAGAGCGAGTGAGGACTTATGCCCCGTACACACGGTCGCATTTTCCGATGGAAAATGTGTGATAGAACCTTGTTGTCGGAAATTCCTACCGTGTGTAGGCTCCATCACACATTTTCCATCGGATTTTCCGACACACAAAGTTTGAGAGCAGGATATAAAATTTTCTGACAACAAAATCCGTTGTCGGAAATTCCGATCGTGTGTACACAAATCCGACGGACAAAGTGCCACGCATGCTCAGAATAAATAAAGAGATAAAAGCTATTGGCCACTGCCCCGTTTATAGTCCCGACGTACATGTTTTACGTCACCGCATTCAGAATGATCGGATTTTCCGACAACTTTGTGTGACCGTGTGTATGCAAGACAAGTTTGAGCCAACATCCGTCGAAAAAAATCCTAGGATTTTGTTGTCGGAATGTCCCAACAAAGTCCGACCGTGTGTACGGGGCATTACAGTGTTGTGGCACCAGCAGCACCACCACCAAAGGCCCAATTTTTATGCCCCTGTTCAACAGGGGCATGTAACTACAATTCTTGATCTAATATTTCACAGCAGGGCCCTGTGAGGGCTTACAGTGTTGTGGCCACAACAACACCTAAGGCCCAAATTTCTGCTGAGTATATAGGGCAGGCCCCTACTTTCAAACATCCAACTTACAAACGACTCCTACTTGCAAACGGAAGGAGACAACAGGAAGTGAGATGAAATCTACCCCTAGGAAGGGAAATTCTCTCTTGTAAGAGTTAATATGGGAAAAACATTTCTCCTTTCCACTGATGCTTTATCACCAATCCTTCTGAAGAGGAGCACAGACAGCAAAACAAATGTCACAGGGTTGATAACCCTTCCCTATGTTTTCCAAAAAGCTTAAAATAGATTTTTTGGCTGGATCTAAACACGTTAAAAATGTACCAGTTCAAAATTACAAACAGATTCTACTTAACAACAAACCTACAGTCCCTGTCTTGTTTGCACCACCTGTATACTGCTGTTCAGCGTACAGAGCCTGTATACTGCTGTTTCCTTTTTTAATTTGGGTGCGGGGTTTCCCTTAATATCCATACAAGACCCAAAGGGCCTGGTAATGGACTGGGGGTACCCATGCCGTTTGTCTCACTGATTTTCATCCTTATTGCCAGGACCCGACATTACATTAAAACCGCAAGCAGTTTTAAATGACTTTTTTTCCTTTAAAAATGACATTTTGTGCAGGGACTGTTCTAAGCACGGGAAACACGTGCCACTTTACAGGCATACTATAGGCACCCCCCAGGTACGATATTTTAAGGAATATTTCACTTTTTTTTTTTTTACTTTAAGCATCATTAAAATCACTGCTCCCGAAAAAACGGCCGTTTTTAAAAGTTTTTTTTTTGCATTGATACATGTCCCCTGGGGCAGGACCCGGGTCCCCAAACCCTTTTTAGGACAATACCAGGGGGGTGTTTGGCTCATCCCTATTCTCCAGGATGCGCACCATCTTTACCATCTCACCCTTGCTCATTGGTGTGGCTTTTCCCCTCCTACCGCGGGGCTGAATCCGCCATGTCCCGCACGAAAGTTCTGCCTAGTGTTTCACATGCAGGATAGGTGAGGTGCTCACGCCCAAGCATCCTGACGCATGTAAGAGCGGAGTTGGACGCATGCTGAGAAAGAGGATAAAGGATTTGGGTGTGTGACAGCCAATAAATGAAGGCAGATGGCCAGTGAGCAAAGGAGCAGCTGTGAGGAACTCATCCTGCAGCTCCTCAACAAGAGGGCGAGGGGCGAAATTTCAGAAAGCACCCACATTTCTGATTTTGTGGCCCCCACCTCCACCACCTCCACAGCCAACCCACCAACCACAGCAGCATGCCGGTCAGTGGCAATACCAGCCACATGAACCTCAACAACCACGCTGGTCTGGGAATTATCACCCCTAACCCCCTTTCTAATTTCTATTATTTTGTGTATTTGGTAATGTCATGTTTTGTTTTGTTATATTTTCTTTGTTTTTTTTCTGCATGGAATGCACTTTTTGTTAAGTTATTTTTATTTGGATGGCACATAGCCTCTCTAATTTAATGTCTGTTGTGTTTTTTTTTTCTGCACAATAAAAAAACTGTGTAGGAATAATACTTGGCTATGTGTTTTTCCTCAAATGACAATTTGGGAGTAGGCAGTTACATTAAAAACGACACAATGAAAAATTAACAAGGAACACCAACATAGTTGTATCTTTGTTCTTAAAAACTCGGGGATAATGATGTTGTGGTAACTTCCCCAAAAAATCAAACGAAACCATAATATTAATATTATTAATATCATTACAAAAGAAAAGCCTTTTAAAATACGTTTGACGTAACTCCATCAGTATCACCAGCAAAGCAGCTTCATTACTTTCCCATTAAAGAAGATGAGAATGTGAGCTGCATTTCGACATTTCATCAATTGCAACGTCAAAAATTGTTAATGTTAATTCTAGATTACGAGCGGTAGTTTACAAGACCGAACTCTTCTGGGTCGTTCCTTGATTCCGATCATGCATGTGTGTACTTTCGACTTTTGTGTGATGATTTCTGTACTGACCATCCGAAAATCGGACATTGAGCTGTCATTCATCAAAAATGTACTAGTCTGCTCATCCAGCTTTTGTCGTGTGAAAAATGAAAATCGGATGTCGCATACTTTCATGCTTTTTGCAGAAACGAAGAACATTCTTTTTAACAAGTGTTCCTATGGAACACGTTCACATCAATACATTTTTGTGCCTCTGCATTTTTGTAAAGGATCAGGGACTTTTTTACATGCAAAATGCAGCTTTTTTTGCTTATTTGGTTAAAAAGAGAAGCTGCAGAAAAGCTTGTAGAGCATTTTTACTGCATTTTGCCACGATTTGTGTTTTGCGTTTTTAAATCTGCCCAACAACAAATTTGCCTAAAAAAAAAAAAAAGCATAAAAACCAGCACAGCAAAAAGCACTGCAGAAATGCTCAAAAGCAACATGTACAGTATAGATGGGAATCGAGCCTTAAGGCCTCCATCCCCCCTCCACTTCTATAAATGGCCCTTTTTTTTGCGGGGTGGGGGGAGCTGGTACCTGGTTTTGACAGGCACCCACTCCCACTTCCGCTCAGGTTGCCTAGGCAATCCGACCACAAGTTCTCCTCTCCCCCTCCCTGTCTGCAGTCTGGAGATCATATCGCTGGATCGTCGGACAGGTGAGTGTGTATTTTTTAAAAGTTAGCAGTTACAGATTTTATAGGTGCTGACTTTTAATAAACCAAATAAATGACTCGGGCTTCGCTTTAAGCCAGAGGGTTTTAACCCTCTCTTACTCTATCCAAAAAAAAAATATTGCTTTAAGTTCTACTTTAAAAAAAAAAGATTTCCGAACAGAGGTAAACAAGATCTATATTTTCTAATAAAGGAATAAAAATGTTTTCCTAATACAGAATGAATTCATCCATATCTCAGATGTTATTGCTCTGTACTTTCTAGGTCAGATGAATTATATGAACAGCGCCCTATAAGAGTTTTTGCACTGTATGGCCTTCTAATTCTTAATTTATAAAATTATACATTGAAAAAAAAATCTCTCTAGGTTTTCCTGTTCACTGGGTCTCATTATGGTATCGACCATATGTTCCTGAAATCTGAACATGAAAAAACATGCACTCTTTTTAGAAACACATAAACCCACATAGTGATGGTTGGTTAGAGATCAGCTGCAGTTATAATATGAGAATACCAGTAAAGAAGGCACGCACACATTAACACAATACAAACCTTCTAGGATGCTCCACTGCACATAGAAACCCATATATCCACTTGTAACAAATACTGAATTTGCAGTTGTAAAAGTATATGGCAATTTCTCTTAAAAAAATAATCATTGAGATACATATATTGAGCACAGCCAACCTTCTTGGGGCTTCAGTATTTCTTCAAGGTGTTGCTGTCCCTTCTTTCCATCATCTGTGCACAAGAAGTGTTCCCAACATGGCCCCTGTAGGCTCCCTTATATCTGCCACATACAGAAAGCCTGAAATATTACATTGTCATTGCTAAGGCTTATTTATCTATTTATTAGTTATATAGCGCTGTCAATTTACACAGTGCTTTTACATATATACTGTACATTTACATCAGTCCCTGCCCTCAAGGAGCCTAGAATCTAAGGTTCCTAACTCACATTCATACATACTAGGGCCAATTTAGACAGGAGCCAATTAACCTACCAGCATGTCTTTGGAGTGTGGGAGGAAACCGGAGTACCCAGAGAAAACTGATACAGACACAGGGAGAACGTGCAGACTCCAGGCAGGTAGTGCCGTGGTTGGTATTTGAACCAACTACCCTAGTGTTGTTAGGCGAAGTGCTAACCACTTAAGTTGGTGGAGTTATTTTATTGTAGTTTGGAATCAGACTGAAACTTGAAGGTTTAATATAATTTCTGAACATAAGAATGAGAGGAATAAGCTTGAGGAATCAGTCTCTCCTAGCATGGAGTACATGGGGGGAGCTCACTAGAATGGGTCTGCAAGGGATTACATCAAACGAAAGCAGGATATACATGCATCAAAATTCAGACGGTTCAGCAGAAACTGGCCTATTTTCGATGTGTGCGTTCTTCTTTAATGACAGGTTTCTGTTGAACAGTCGTGCTGGAAAACCATCATTCAAACAACCGCTGTAGCCCATGACTGCAGCGCTGATCTGTGTATTCTGATGGGGAAGGGGAGTCCCCGCTGTCAGAATACAAGCATCCATATTGCTTACAGAGATGCAGTGTTCTGTGAGGGTTTTTTTTGTTCAATACGCTGGTTGAATGAAAAAAAACCTGCGTGTATACCCAGCTTGAGATTAAGGTTAATTGAGTGAATTCTATCTTTAGCGTAGCTGTAGTGTTTCATGGAGAGTATGACCAATTCAGTGAGCCAGAATTATCATACTGGTATACAGTAATATATTAATCACAGCTCATCGGAACTGAACGCAGAGCATAAAAAAAACCCACTAAAACCGTTGGTAATTATGGGGACCAGGCTTCGGTCGGGAAGGAGTGGTGTGCTGTCTTTACAATAAACCTTGGCTGGAGTTGAAAATCTTCCATGTGCGTCCCGTTACTTGGATGCTGGATTGCAGTGGAGAAAGAGTGGACTCCAGGGCCTTGGCACTTGGCAACCCTCTGATTTCAGGGAAATGAAGAGTATACAGCCTGGCCTGTGAGCAGTGAAAGGGGTTGGGTTCGTCTAACGTTAGTAATTATTGTTAACATTATTACAATGGTCCTTATATTCCTATATATATGAGTTTAACAAATTCATTTTTGGGTGGCAAATATCTTTTCGCATTGGATGACTAAAGGCCCGTGCACACGATACAAAAATTGGAAGTAAAATTTCGTCCGACGAACGATCTGATGATTTTCGGCACATTAGTACGGTGCTTTCGACAGCGGATTCCGGTTTTTCGTCCAAAAAAAGCTGGATGTGCAGACTATAAAATTTTTGCCATACGTGAACTCAACATCTGATTTTCGTTTAAATACTACGGTTTTCGTAAGAAAAAAGTCGTAAGAGCAAGACTATGCATGCTCAGAAACGAAAGAATACATACAAAACTAGTCAACACATTACGTCACTTCTGAAGTTGAATTCTGTCGTACGAGAATTTTCATATGGTGAGTAACCTCTTCACTTTCGAGACTAGCATGCAACCAAAAACGGACGAATGATCGTCCGAAAATCTGATCATGTGTACGAGGCTTTAGAGGGAGAAAGAGAGAGAGAGAGAGAGAGAGAGAGAGAGAGAGAGAGAGAGAGGGAAGATTGTGTGAATGAGTCAGTTCATATAATGAATTTACACAGAAGAGAGAGATGCAAAGAAAAAAACATATGGGATTTTCCCTAGAATACATTCTGGGAATGAAGTATTGGCACACAGCAGTGTATTAAATGATGTATAAAATTATAAATAGAAGTAAGCAGCTGTAGGAGGCAGAAATGCCCAGTCAACCAGAGGCACTAATTAGATAAAATTAATAAAATGTACATATTGGAAGCTAATGACATCAGTTGTGGAAAAATGTAAGACAGTAAAAAAAAAATACAGTAAATTTGCAGATATGTGTGTGCATGTCTATGTATACAGTATATAAATCATATGTATATTATACATTCCCATATTAAGAATAACAAGTGCATAGCTAAAGAATAGAGTTTCCTAGATTTCCTCAAATACCAGTATACTGGCCATGTTTTCTCAAGTAGAAACATTGGTATAATAAAGCAGAACTCCAGCCAGGCAAAAAGAGTAAACCATAACCTAGATTCCAAAGCCTGGTTTAGTAAATCTTGCTGTGTAGCCCTAATGGTGGCCACACACACTTCAATTTTATTTTCCAATCAATGTGCAATTCAATCTAAATGAGGGAATCTGCAAACAATTGAATAGCCATAACTTCTCTTACGATTTTGATTCAAATTAGGTTAGATTAAATCAAACTGAGGGCAGAAAACTATTGATTGTTATGCATCGATCGGCAGCACTGAAATGCTTAGTTCAGGGGTGTCCAACCTTTTGACCCTACTGGGTGACATTGGAAGAAGAGGAATTGTCTTGGGCCACACATAAAATACACAAACAATAAGGATAGCTGATGAGCAGAAAATGGGGTGCTAGTTATGGCATTTGCAGTTAAATACAACTTGAGAAACTGTAAATAGATCACGGTAGCTGGAACATATTATGTTGGACAAAAGGGAACAGCATATTCTGTTGAGTCTGGAAGATAGCTGTGGGAAATATCTTAATGCATCCCAAAGCATCAGTATGCAGCAAAGGCACAACATAGAATGGATCTATATTTATCCAACAGACACCAAATCAATGCTGCATCTGACATAATCCCATCCCTGAGACTGAACACATTTGAGGATTATCATGGCCGGAAAATTATCATTGTAAATTGTACTCAGTGCTTTCTTTATGAAGAAAAAAGGATTATCTTTTGTTATTTTTGAAAATATGCTCTGTTAAATAATGTGTTGAAGAGCAAAAAGTAATTGGCACACAGCTTTCATTAAAATAATAACTGTAAATTATGCTGTTAAGGTCTTGGTTCAGTCACCTCCTGTTATAGGCCGACAACACTCTGGGGGTTATTTACTAAAGGAAAATCCACTTTGCACTGCAAGTGCACTTGAAAGTAAAGTTGCTGTAGATCCGAAGGGGACATGCAAGGATAATAAAAAAACAGCATTTTTGCATTCACATGATTGGATGATAAAATCAGCAGAGCTTCCCCTCATTTCAGATCTATCCCTTAGATTTAGAGCGACTGCACTTCCAAGTGTCCTTTCGGTGCACTTTCAAGTGCACTTGCAGTGCAAAGTGGATTTGCCTTTCATAAATACCCTTCTTTGTCACTGTCTCCCAAAGGCCTCCTGTTCACACCTTGTCATACAGTATGTGCATCTGGTGGAGATTATAAGCTAAATTAAAAAAATGGGTGAAAACCTTTATCAAAGTCCCTTTTGTGAATGCTGGCATTCCAGATACCTTATTACACGCTAAATACATCAACCAATAGCAGGACTTATAATTCCAGCACTCATAAAGTACCACTGACAACCACGGACCAGATAAAAAATAACTTTTTTTTACTAATACATACCTGCAGAATTGGATTTCGTAATGGTATTTTACACCTAGTACCAGTACAGTCAAATTTCCAGAAAAGGGTCTACTCATTTCACTATTGGTATATGTTGATTATAGGCTCCACTTGTTAAGCATCACAGGTAATATCACTGTCTGTAATAGATGACAACCATAGTTATACATAGTATCTTACTACAAATTTCTTGTGGTCCTTTTTATTATGCATAACATTATATTATGGACTTACATGAAATGCAGTGACGGCCGGTGGAATTTTTTTTGGGGGGGGGGGCGGAGGCAAACAGTATAATAACCCCCCCGGGTCAGTCGATCGGTCGGACTTACCCCATCACCGGTTACTTCCCCTGCTCAGCAGCCTCCCGGTCTCTTGCTGTTCTCCTGCGGCCCCTAGTTCTCCGGGTCATCACGGCGGCGGCTTCTGTTTCCTCCCTCCTCCTCGGCGGGCAATTGGGAGTCTTCTCTTTTCGGCCAATCGGAAAACGGGTCATATACCCGCTTCTGATTGGCTGAATTGAGGATCGGTGTTTCAATAGCGAATATGCATTCGCTGTTGTAATACACCTGGGTGGGATCGGAGTGCATCCTCTACGACCCAAGCCCACCTGATTTTGAAGCCTATTAGAGCCTCTGCTCTAATCAGGTGTTTCAAAACAAAAACCCTGCCGCTGTATTTCATGCACCTAGTGCCCTGAAAGGGGCCGGATGCATGAAGAGCGGGAGACCACGGCGGCGGTGGATAGATTCATGCTGTGCATGAATGAATGAATGCTGTGCATGAATCTATCCACTGCATATAGGGGGTGAAGTGGACAAAGGGAGCTGCACCCGGGCGCCCCTGTTGGACAGGCCGCCACTGACGAAATGTCCAGTAAAAAACTTCTTTCCTCCATGCGCTGATTGCGCTCTATCATACCTGTGACATATGGTGCCCTCTGGGTAATGTGCCTGGCATGGCCACACCCTTGAAGTCTGAAAAGGGATACTATAGTGAGGGGTAAATATTAAAGACATAGTACCAGGAGGTGAAAATCCAGGAAAGTTGTTTTGTATACTGTGTGTAACAACTTTCCTGAAAATTCTCCTCCTGGTACTATGAGCGGGTAAAAGATTGCTTGCACTCTGGGCACTTGTCTCTAAATACATACCATTTTAAACATCAATACCTCTTGGTGCACCGCCCAGCCCTGTCTGGCTGCAGCAGCTTTCAGCCTCTCAAAGGCCCCTTGCATACGGGGCGGACTGTGCTAGGAGTCAGCCTGCGCAGCGGGGAATTGGTCCGCTGAGCAGGCGGGTAGACGTTCTGTGTTCACTCTGCTTATGCAGAACGGACACAGACACAGCCCAATCTCTCTTATGGGCAGCTGGATGTAAATGGACCTCCTGTCCGTTTGCACCCAAGTGCTGTCTGATCCGATCCGCTAGATGGATATGACTGGCAGTGCTGGAAAATAATGGAGGCCACACAAAATATTGAAACTTTGGGCCCAATTTGGACATTTTCACTTAGGGGTGTACTCACTTTCGTTGCCAGCGGTTTAGACATTAATGGCTGTGTGTTGAGTTATTTTGAGCGGACAGCAAATTTACACTGTTATACAAGCTGTACACTCACTACTTTACATTGTAGCAAAGTGTCATTTCTTTAGTGTTGTCACATGAAAAGATATAATAAAATATTTACAAAAATGTGAGGGGTGTACTCACTTTTGTGAGATACTGACTGTATAATATTACAGTATATAGTATTTATTATTTTATTTATTATTGTTATAATTATTTTTAGTTATTTATGTGATACCTCCTCACCTTCTGTTTAAACCCCGTAACTGCTGAACTCAGAATCAAGACCTTGTTAAAGTGTTTGTTAACCCATACATAAAAAACACTGCCAGCCCCTCTATTATAGATTGGCATAGCACACTGTATATGTCTTTTGTAAAAATGAGGATTGTAAATACCTTTTTAGAGCGATCTTCAGGCCGGTCACGTGACTCGCGGCCTCTGTACAGCTCCGATACATGGCTTCTGCAGAAGGGGGCAAGATCTCCCTCTGACGTCAGCCGGGAGATCACATGGCTGCTCAGCCCCTCCTGCAGTAGCCCTGGAGACTGGCCGAGAGTCACATGACCGGCCTGAAGATCGCGCTAAAAAGATATTTACAAGCCTCACTTTTATAAAAGACTAATACAGTATGGTATGGCAATCTATAATAGAGGGGCTGGCAGGGACCATTTCAAATATTTTATTTGTACTAATAGCGGCGGGGGGGAGGAGTGGAGACAGAGACGCAGAACATGGAGCTGACAAGCAGGGAGGAGGGGGTGAGAGGGAGAGATCAGAGCAGAGAGGACAGCTGCGGATGACGGAGGGACGTACGCTGACCACGGTGGTCAAGGCTCAGCAGCCCTGATTATTATGGTCAGCGCAGAAAGGGGGATACTGGAAGTGGCTGGTTCAGCCAGGTTTTTTACAGTTTAGAGGGGACAGATTACACAGCACAAGCACTGTGCTGTTTAATCTGCTTTGAGAGACCAGGATCAGAATTTTTTTTTCGGGATTAACAAACACTTTAAGTATTTTCATCCCTAAACCTTTTTGTTTTTTTCTGTTGAATCATGGTCGCTTTTTTCCCTTCATAGGTTTGGGCTAACTATGTCCTGTCTCCCAAATACATCCTATCCAGAGCTCCAAGACCTCTCCAGGTATTCCCCAGCTGGGGAATACCAGTCAATGGGTGACTACATGCAGGCAGATAAGACCCCAACAAATCTCATGGAGGCCAGATAAGGAGCCTAGCCATAGCTAGTCCTCCACCCAAACTCCACCCACCCTGTAACTCTCTCACTATATATCTATATATCTATTAGGGGAATGTGCCACCTAGTGGCCAAATGGGGAATTGTACTAACACCCCCTTACAGGCAAATTCTATGGCAGGTAAAATACTGCGCATGTACAGTATATGTTTCAACTATAATGCATATTTAGCTGTCTGCCTAAAGTTCCACTTTAAAATGTGTGGCTGTGCAGGCAGCACTGTGCCTTGGAGTGCTGGGTTCCTGTGTTTAGTTCTCATAATACCAACTCCTTGCATTGTAAAGACCAAATGGGTGCTTAAATGACAGGTGAATGCATGCAGCCATTACTCATAATTTCAAAAGTGTAAGAATGTTACCACACTGGAATAGCTCAAAGGAAATCTTTTATTCTGTCACAGGACTGAAGACCCCTTCATGTCACTGTGGCACCCAAACATCGCATTGTCTCCTGTGATGGCATAAAAACTCATCTTCATTCAAACACTTTCAGTTCTCATCAGGGACACTCATATGCTTTTTATATATGGCAGATAACTTTCCAGTGGTACGGAGTGCTCTAACAATCCAGAATGGTGCCGTTTTAGATGGTTGATTCTTTTTTTTTTTTAATGGTAGGGATATTGCGAGCTTCTTCGTTTGAATTTGTTGAACTTATATAAAATATGTAAATTGTGTTTGCTGGCTGCTGAGTGCTGGCTAGTATAAAAAAAAAACCTGTGATGGGATTCATTATGTTCTGAGTATAAATTCAAGTCATCCAGCAGTGTCAGTCCTTCTGTGATGTGGCAGATCAGCACCTCTTCAAATATTCATGAATGGATGTGTATTCAGTCATAGGCTGTGTCACAGGAGTTTTTCCCTGAATGCAGCCTTCTCAGAAAGCCACTCATGTATTAGATTTTCCTTTCATTTGTTTTTCCTCTAGAGAGGGAGTGGGACCAATTTAGTACTGCCAGCCTGACTTCCCGAGCTGAAAATGGGGTCATGCAGGCAGCACAGGGAAAACAAAGGCAGAAACAGTTAGCAGTGCGGGAATACTGGCTTCCCCTTGGAGGACAAATGGATTTGCTGAATGTACAACTCATAAAACGTTTCTGTTACAGCGCATCTTATAATTCTATTTATTAAAAAAGTTTACAACATGTTCTCAGTAAAAGTGATGACACGGCACCAAGTCAGAGCTTAGTTGCAAAATTTGTAAATCGTTTTGGAACACCATGGAGCATTTATTTGTTTGATAGTATTTTTTAGTATTTTACATTATTGTTTATTATAAATATAAACTTTAAAGTGTAACTCCACTTTTGCTGGGCAAAAAAATAGCAAATATAGAAAAAATAATATAGCCTATACAATTGCGACACAAGTCCTATTGTAAATGAATATTAATAATAATTACTTTTCCTTTTCAAACTGCAGCACTGTAATTTTATGTAAAATGCAATGCAATATGGCTACCTGGAGGTGTTTTGTACACAGAACGTGTACAGGACGCCCTCAGAAACATCATTTCCTGCTTGTGTGATTGGCTCACCAATTTTCCCAGAAGTCTGCACTAAGATACAAATCAGATATCATGTATCCCCTGCAACAAAAATGTCATACTTACAATAGGAAATCACGGCTAAAGGGATGCAGGCCCAGCAGCTTTCCTTATTAGAGCCCTGCACAGCTGATTGATAATTATAAAACCACTCCCATTAAATTCATTTGGATACAGACAAACACACAGGGATTTCTTCAGAATAACAAAAGGTAGGAATCTGCAACAAAGTTTGTTAAAATTATTGTATTGTACAAAGATCACCCAGAGGGGAATGCTTTCTTCTCAACAAAAGTGGAGTTACGCTTTAAGTATATGGAAACCCAATAACAAAAGTTTACCCATCCTTCAAGGTGATGGCTGCATTATTTTATTTTTTAAAGCTATGAACACTATCTGCAAATACAGAAAACACCAGTTGATCATGATAGAAATCCAATATCCTTGTAACTTACTGTAGACTGAACTGAAATCTTCAACATTGTTATCATCTTGCCTAGCTATCGTCCATGAATTATATAACCCATTATTGGTGATTAGGAGAGGGTGGTGTTTGTAGGACAAACCAGAAGAGCATCCTGGGGTGACAATGATGCTCCTTCTTAGATACAGTACAACAGGTGGTGTGTTGTTATGCGTTGTGCTACTGGTAGGATCACCAGGTAAAAAAAAAGGGGTAAGCCTTAAAAGGAAAAATAATGCATCCACCATATCTGCAGACTGGTAAGCTGCAATATATTGCATTTTCATTTTTAGGTTTAGATATTTATTAAGACATATGGCTGGAAACAAGGGTGGTCCCAGAAACAGATCTTCTTTGTAATTCTGCACAGCCAGTCTCACACACACCTGCCATAGGGATAAATCATTTTGGCACCCTGCGGCAAACTCTGATTTGCTGCTTTGGGCAAATTGATATGACCAATTAACTTGTTAACATGTTTAAAATATGTAAAAAAACCTTGTGAGCTGCTATATGACTCTTAGAAGCTGCCAGCACTTACCACACTTCCTGAATATGTGATAGTACAAGGTAATTAATTAAGTGCAGTGCTAAGTGAATCTCATAAACCTTCAAATATGCATATAGACATAATATAAATTAAAATATAAATATAATGAATTTATTAATTTCAAATATTAATGTACAGTAATCAAAATTCATGTGAAAAATGTCCATAAATGCAACAATCAGCAAACAAAAGTGCAATGTGCTCTGTACTCCACACAGTGGCCTTGTAAGATCCAATCAATTGTGCAAACAGCAAAAACAGTCCATTATATGGTTTGTGAAATCAATAAAACTAAACACAGTATATTCACACTGATCCACCTCTGTGCTCAGGCAATCTTCATGTGACCTCCACCAGTTGTGCCCTCACCTTATGGGCTTAATGTATACATCTTGAATAGTGATCAATCCTCTGATTAACTCCTTTCCATATGCCTCCTTCATATGGCTTATCCGTTTGCTCATGTGCCTTTAACCATGTGATATGCTCCTACCTTATTATTACCCTTGGCCTCCACTCACATCGCCCACATGCAAAAGCAAAACTTGCAATAGTGCTTTACCGTTTAAAAGAATTTATTTGTATAAAACATGTAACAAATATGCACTCACATTTGGTAGATAAAAACAAGCCTTTGTGTACATGACCGTACGTGCTAGGACGATGGTGTCACCATAAATCGGCTCTGCAGCCCTGGATTAGCAGTAAACCTCCGTCCGTCCATTACACTGTATTGCCCTTCCTTGGTTACTTCCTGGTTCCTTACACGTCAGCCCCTCAGGCCCCTACCACTGGTTTTGTCATGCCTCGTGACTTCCTCATGGAGATGTGATTGGCTGACGTGTTTCCCATCCGTTATATAGCGGCAACTGCCGCCCTTTTTGTTGTAGCCTGCCTCAATCCTAACAGCGGCCATTTTCCTATGGTCTGATTGTATATGTACTGAACTATATGTAGCGGTTAGCCGCCGCCACCCTCCTGCATTACCATTAACCACGGACATATTAATATAATTGTAGCAGGCATGTCGTAATGCAATTTCTCCTTTTGACCACAAGATGGGGACAGAGAGATGCTGACTGATCCTTTCATAAAAACTCAGAGACACAGAGCATACTGAGAAAAAGGGGAGTTTCAGGAAGTGCTGAGGAGATTGCTTAAAAGAGAGGGAGATACCAAAGCTCAAAAAGTCCTTTGCTGGGACACAGTGACATTTAACCGTGGGGAGAGGAGAAGTGTGTGAGGGGAAGGAACTGAGGTGCCAGAGTGAGGAGAGAGACACACGCTGACACCAGGGATTGTGTGCCCCAACAGAGGAGAAGGGATATCCTGAAGCCCGGGGAAAGGAGAGATGTGAGGAGAGTCTGTAAGAGGGATTTTTGGAGCTGAGGGGAGAGAGAGAGACACACACACACACTGACAGCAGAGAGTTTGTGACCTATTATTAAGGAGGGAGAGTTGTCTGAGGAGAGCGGGCTGAGGTACCAGCATCAGGCTAAAATAGAGAGAGAGCCATCTAAAAGAGAGAGCGCCGTATAAAGGAGGGAGAGCTGTCTGAGGAGAGCGGGCTGAGGTAACAGCATCAGGCTAAAGGAGAGAGACACACACACTGACACCAGAGAGTGTGTGACCTATTATAGAGAGAGAAAGCCAAGAATCTCCAGAGACTGCCAAGTGAGAGAGAGTGTGGTGAGGTGACCAGACTGTGTGGTGGAACTCCACCAGAGAGAGAGAGAGAGACACGTTTTTCCTGAGGCGACCGGGAGAGCACTGCAAGAAGATAGAGGGTAGTCAGGATCGGTGTCACCCTCACGTTCTGCCACCATTAAGCTCAGGAACCCTGATTGGTGACCCAAGCAGCACCCAGCTCAGCGGAGCTGACCCACGCCGTTTCAGGGATCGCGATATCCTTCCAGGTATCGGGTCGACCGCTGCCTCTGCACCTTGCGAGTTTTGCTACCAGTCATCTTGGTCTGCCCTCAGAAGAGGATCCAGTGCCTTACAACATTGCTAGGAGCATCAGGCGCCTGAACCAGCACCTGGGATTATCGTTGTGTCATTGCATTTTTTGGTGATAATCCACAGCCAGGATAATGGTATTTACCGCATGTGTCCCTAAATGTGTTTGCAGTCATTTTATTTAACCAGGTGTGTCAGAGGACCTGAGGTCATTCTTGGAGTTGAGGCGGAGATCAGAGAATCCAAGTTCACCAAGCAGCTCCTTCGGGGTGGTGGCTCATCCAGGATCCTCTTTTCTACTAGCAAATCTCCAAGAAAACACCCCAGAGAGTGTCAAGATGGACCCTGCCACTGCAACCCAGTGGTTTGAGGAGGAAAATGGTGAACGGGAGTCAAGTGTTGTTATCGACATCCCTGGGGTGGCCTGGACTGAGAAATGGATCAGTCAAGCTGTGAAGACCCTAGTCCCAGGTCAGAAAGCATGGGTGATAGACGTCAAGCCAGATCAAGAGCACTCCTGCACGTATGCCCTAAAAGAGTTGAGGAAAGGGATCCCTACTTGTTTCCAAAGGGCCAGTGTACGGTTGACTGACGATGTCAAAGCTCATCTGATCCAGCTGAATGCATTAGATGTGAGCCCAGAAAGTTTGGGCCAAGCAGCAGAAGACGCTATCCCACCAGCATCTGTAGCAATGATAGGACCAACTAGAGTTTATTGCTGCCTTGGGAGCCTTCGTGGAAAAGTGCCAAAAGAGTAACCCTACATACACTGGGTCCAGATATAGAAAACCTTTGGGCTTTTTCAGGAAAGCAACCAGTGCTAGCCGGAGAGGACAGATTTGAGGAGTGGCTGGAGGAAGCTACTCAAGCTTTAGATGAAAGGGACATTTCCCAGGGCCAGAAAAAACAGAGAGCTACTGAGAGCTTAAGGGGGTCTGCCTCAGAAGCCATTTGCAATTTAAAACTCAAACAGCAAACAGGATTGTACTGCTCAGATCTACTTGAGTGTTCTGCAAGACGTGTTTGGGCGAACAGAAAAGGCATCTGACCTTTATGTATCAGTTCGAACATAACTATCAGGTTGAAGGGGAAAAGCTATCTGACTATATGAGGCGTCTGGACAAGATAATGCACCAGGTATTACTAGAAAGGGCTTGGATCCCAGGTCAGTAGATGAAGTTCGGGCACAAAAGGTTTTGAGGAGAGCTCAACCCCTAGACCCTATCAATATCCAGCTGAAAACTTGAGGAGATGGAGGAATCCTAAAGTATCTTGACCTAATCCGGGTTGTACAAGAAGAGGAGGCCATGCTGGAAAACAAAAAGAGGTCCCAGAAATTTAAGCCTGTTGCTGGGGTTAGAGTAGCTAGTGTGACTGATTGCAACACACATATAGAAAACCCAGGTGTCACAATTGATGGAGATGATGACTCTACTGACAGCCGGAACCACTGTCTGATCTGTTGGGGAAGTCTTGGAGTCCAAGCAGTCTGCAAACCCTATGGCTGTCCAAGTCGAGAAGCCAATGAATCGAGGGGTTTGCTTCAACTGTGGAGGAGTGGGGCACTACCGACGTATTTGTCCAAGCCTACCAAAGTCTGAAACCCAGCATCCAAAGCCAGCCTCAGTGAAGAAGCCAACCCGGTGTACACCTACAACCATCAGCTTCATATTCAAAGACACAAAGAAACTGCAGTGGAAGCCAAAATCTTTACAAAGGGCCCCCACTGCTGTTTCCGATTGACCATAAACCCCCTCTCTTCGACCTCAGGTGCCCAGTCACCAAGAGTAGATGCACATCAACCCTTTGGGGCCCAATGGAGACGCAAGCAAAACCAGAAGCTCATCAAGAATTGGGCACAAATACAGACAACAGCACAAAATAACTACCCTACTCTTGGCAGATTCCCTGACAAACTTGTGGGACCTTCTCCCATTGTGTCAATTCTAGTGGCAGGCATCTATGCAAAGGCCCTTCTGGAAACGGGGGCGCAAGTTACTTTGCTATATAGAGACTTTTACAACTGGCACCTCAAACACTTACCCCTGCAGAAATTGGAGGGACTGGAGATATGGGGTATTGGAACCCAAAATTTCATATATGATGGATACTTACCGTTCAAGTTGATTTTTGACCCCTCTGTGACCAAACAGAAATGTTTGATACCTTAGCCGTTGTATGCCCTCGCCCACCAGGGAGCCAAAAAGAGTTCTCTGAGAATAGGAACGAACACTGACCTTGTCAGAAGGCTGCTCACTCCTCTTGTATTGAAGCCTGACACCCCAACCAAAGGCATACACCCTATGCTGAGACAAGTTTATCAGCAGCTAGTCAAAGAACGGGGAGCCCCAGCTGAAGGAGTGGGGAAGATTTGGCGATTGGATAGAAGTCAGAAGATACTGCAACCTGGCGAGCTTCAATCAAGCTCAATTGGGAACAACCGGGCCCCTTTGTTGTACTTGAAGCTGACCGCCAGGGAGTGGAGGTAATACCCGAAGTCATATCAATTATGGCTCTGCAAGGGAGTCATGGGAAGATCCCTGTCAGCATCCGAAATGTTATGACCTCGCTGATGAAACTGCGAGTCCGAATGCTGTTAGGACAAGTAAATCCAGCCACCCCAGTCTTACCATCTGATTTGAGGAAGGGCGAGAGGGAAGAACTCTCCATAGAACCGTTTTACCCATAAAACACCGCACTATCACCTGAGTGGAAAGAAAAGAATATGTTCTCGAAAGATGAGTTTGATGTGGGGTGTGCAAAAAGTGGCCAGCACAGGATTCACCTTCAGGAAGACAGGCCATTCAGGAAGAGTCAGATGGATCCCTTTGGGGGACCTAAAAGGTTTACGTGAGCAGCTGGCAGAATTAAAGAGAAATCAGGCATCATCAGGGAGTCTAGGAGCCCTTATGTCTCCCCCATAGTGGTGTTGCGGAAGAAAAATGGGTCCCTGAGGCTGTGCATCGATTATCGGACGCTCAACAGGAGGACCATCCCTGATCAGTACACCACTCCAGGGATAGAAGAGGCAGTACAGAGCCTGTCGGGGGCGAAGTGGTTCAGCGTGCTGGACCTGAAGAGTGGGTCCTATCAAATCCCCATGCACCCTGAGGACAGGGAAAAAAATGCTTTTATCACCCCAGTAGGGTTCTTCGAGTTTGATAGGATGCCTCAAGGTCCGTCCGGTGCCCCAGCAACATTCCAGAAACTGATGGAGAAGACAGTAGGGGATATGACTTGGGGATTTCCTCTGAAGAGTGCACTCAACTGACTCCAGAAAGGATACAAGCCTTGTGTCAGGGAGAGGAACATCAGGCCAGAGGAACAACTGGTGCATAAGCCATCAATGGCAGGTTTCCCCAAATACTACTGTGCTTTATCCCAGGTCAGGGATAACGGCCTACCTAAGCTTTCAGATAGGGACCTAAGAAAGGATCAGATAGCAGATCCCCTCCGTAGTTTAACACTAAAGGCCCTGGAGGGCCAACGCCCAAATCTACTGCTAACACACTCTCTAACAGGAGCACGACTAGTACACAAGGAATGGGATCGACTACAGTTATGCAATGGGGTGGTCTACCGAAGGGGCCCCTCAGATGATCCTGAAGATAAGTGGCAGCTATTCTTGCCAAGAATGCATAGAGAGACCGTGCTGACTGACTTACTTGACAATCATGACCACCTAGGGCCTGAGAAGCTCAGCGGAGATGACCCACGCTGTTTCAGGGATCCCGTTATCCATCCAGGTATTGGGTGGGCCGCTGCCTCTTCACCTTGCGAGTTTTGCTACCAGTCATCCCGATCGGCCCTCAGAAGGGGATCCAGTGCCTTACAACATCACTAGGAGCATCAGGAGCGTGAATCAGCACCTGGGATTATCGTTGTGTCATCGCACAGAGGATTGGTGAGAGGGTGCAAACCCAACATCCTTCTTGGCATCATACTGACACTGCATGCAGACACCAATTTTCCCTTTTTAGTGTAACGGGATACTTGTTTGGAGCTACTAACTCTAGTAGTTTGCCCTTTTAAACCTCTACCTAACGGAATATTCTACAGGATTACTACTCCATGCATACTCTTTTAATAAAAGGGCCCCACCATTTGCTAGCAGAAGAAACTAGTATTCTTCACCTCAGGACCTGCAATATTACAGAACTGTACTTACTTTACTTGTGTAACCTTTTTCTTTTAGTTGTGTGTTTGCCTCTCAAAGGTGTTTGCGGCCCAGAAGGAGCTGAAAAGTTGACAAGTCTTCTCTCTTCCCTCTCAGCGCCTGTGTTAAGGGCATATAGATTACTGCCCTTTCTATACCTGCAGTTGCTAAATATTGAAGGTTGTCTTTTCTAATGTATTCGTTATTTGTAGCAAGGTTTAACAATGTTGTAATTTTCCATATACTTTAAACCAGGGATCCCCAAACTATGGCCCTCCAGCTGTTGCAAAACTACACATCCCATGAGGCATTGTGAAACTCTGACATTCACAGATATGACTAGGCATGAAGGGAATTGTAGTTCCTGAACAACTGGAGGGCCGTAGTTTGAGGACCCCTGCTTTAGAACCGTGCTTATATATTCAACTTGTTTATCACTACCAGGTGTATGTCTATTTTTGGTGATAATCCACAGCCAGGATAACGGTATTTACTGCATATGTCCTTAAATGCGTTTGCAGTAATTTTATTTAACCAGGTGTGTCAGAGGGGCTGAGGTTAATCTTGGAGTTGAGGCGAAGATCAGAGAATCCAAATTCACCAAGCGGCTCCTTCGGGGGGGGGCGCTACATATTGATTAAAGAATGTATCCCCTGATGTATCCCCTGATGCTGCCAGTCAATAGGTACACCATCCGGACTTATGCACTAAGATGTAACCAGGAGTAATCATCTATCCACTACCCGCAAAATATCTTAAAAATTAATTATTACGTTGATAAAAAATGTAAAATGTATATAATAAAATAGACAAAAAACAGTTAGGATCAAAGTCCTTATAATGCACAATTGATTCGATCTTACAAGGATACCGTGTGGCGTACAGAACACATTGCACTTTTTTTTTGCTGATTGTGGCATTTATAGAAATTTTTCACATATGAATTTTGATTATTGCACATTAATATTTGAAATTAATAGATTATTTATTTATATTTATATTTCAATTTTAATTTTTTATTATGTCTATATGTATATTTGAAGGTTTATGAGGTTCACTTAGCGCTGTACTTATTTGATTAATTACCATGTTTAGAATATGTCTTTCCTGTTCCGTTCCACTTAGCATGCCATATATCCAGTAGTCCCTGGACACTAATTCCACTTCAACAGGGTTAGCGGGATCAAAAGGGAACCTGCTTTTATGTTCCTGCTGATCCCAAAAGGTGTTATGTAGTGAGATTCTCATCTTTCTGCTAAAGTAAAAGCGCTAATAATGAAGCATTACATTTCCTAATTAGGTGTTCCACTATTCAAGTATATCTTCTTAGCTTTTAATAAGTATGGAGGGATTAAATCCCCTGTCTGTTTTTTAATTACTTACTTTATCCCCCCTATTCGGGCTGGTGCCTGTTGTCACTGGGAGAGCAAGTGATAGCAAATCTAAAATGTAAACACTCACAGGTCCAACTGCGTGTAGAGAGCAGGATTCATCCAAACTGACAGCACCTGTTGAGAAAGGCAGAATGCAGTCTGGTCGTCTCGTACCCAAGCAGGTGGATGTCCAGAGAAGCTGCGAGCCCTATGCTTTCCCTCCTCATCAGGATCCTTCCCTGATGCTAGTTCTGTCCCTACCAGGCAGGTACCTGTTCCTACTCTACCAACTTGCAAAATGTGCCCTAAACCTGAGAGCCTGGGCCTTAAAGCGGAGTTCCACCCAAAAGTGGAACTTCTACTTTAAGGCCTCCTCTCCAGCTCCTGTTTGTGAAACTGAGCGTTTGGGGAGGAGGGGGAGGGAGCAGGTATCCGAATTTGTAGCTGCTGACTTTTAATGAACAAACAAATGACTGGAACTCCACTTTAAATAGGCTTTGCCTGGCCCAAAATGGCTGCTAGAGTCACATGGGGATACAGCATCCAATTGGATTGCCTCCCCAGTTACTCAGGAACTCATAGAGGAACTATGTTACTATGAACAGCTCCACCTGCAGTGGAGAAAGTAGACTGCACCTGCCTGCATGCAGAAAAAAAAGTGAAGACAGCAAGCTTAGAGGGGATTTCTCTTCATATTGGCGAGATTTCTTCTGTTGAGTCTAAAGGATAGTAAATTTGGACAGGGAATTTGGGAGGTCTTCCAAACAGGTTATAACCTTCCTCACAATAAATTCTGTAGATACACTTTAAAGGTTAGGTTCGCCTTTAAAAAAAAATAAAAATAATTAATGCACTTGAAGGAGGGAAAAATTAATTTATTTATTTATTTTATTTTTACAGGATCCTGCAAAGCATTGCATCTTAAGTGCAATGTCAGGCTCCTGCAGACATTTCCTCCAACTTTCTGCCCATACCTCAATACAGGCTTCCTGTTAGAAAGGTGGAGGAAGTGTTTATGAACTACAAGTGCCCTGATTACCGCACTAGTAGTCCATTGAGAACCAAAAGTCCATCTGCCATGGTGGAAGATGGGACTTGTAGTTTATGTGGCTCTGTGGGCGGAGTCCTGAACAGCCACACTGAAGTTAAATGTAACAGTGTTTGCCGGGGAGAGGAATCCCTGAATGCTGTCATGGGAGTGGCTCAGGGGTGAAGTGTTTAAGAACATGTTACATGTCACACTCTAAACAGGATTGTAACATGTGGCATGTTCCTAAAAATAAATGTCGCCTTTAAGGTATTTAAAGTACAATTTATTCAAGTACAATGCCTTGAAAAAGTATTCATACCCCTTGAAATTTTCCACATGTTACAACAAAAAACATAAATGTATTTTACTAGGATTTTATGTGATAGACCAACACAAATTGGACATAATTGTGAAGTGGAAGGAAAATGATAAGCAGTTTTCAAATGTATTTACAAATAAATATCTGAAAAGTGTGATGTGCATTTGTATTCAGCCCCCTAAACCCTGATACCCCTAACTAAAATCTAGTGGAACCAATTGCCTTCAGAAGTCACCTAATTAGTAAATAGAGTCCACCTGTGTGTAATTTAATCTCAGTATAAATACAGCTGTTCTGTGAAGCCCTCAGAGGTTTGTTAGAGAACCTTTGTGAACAAATAGCATCATGAAGTCCAAGGAACACACCAGACAGGTCAGGTATAAAGTTGTGGAGAAGTTAAAAGCAGGGCTAGGTTATAAAACAATATACCAAGCTTTAAACATCACACTGAGCACTGTTCAATCCATCATCCGAAAATGGAAAGAGTACGGCACAGATGCAAACCTACCAAGACATCCACCTAAACTGACAGGCCAGGCAAGAGAGCATTAATCAGAGAAGCAGTCAAGAGGCCCATGGTAACTCTGGAGGAGCTGCAGAGATCCACAGCTCAGGTGGGAAAATCTGTCCACAGGACAACTATTAGTCGTGCACTCCACAAATCTGGCTTTTATGGAAGAGTGGCAAGAAGAAAGCCATTGTTAAAAGAAAGCCATAAGAAGTCCTGTGGGGGACACAGCAAACATGTGGAAGAAGGTGCTCTGGTCAGATGAGACCAAAATCAAACTTTTTGGCCTAAAAGTAAAATGCTACGTGTGACGGAAAACGAACACTGCACATTTCCCTGAAAACACCATCCCACAGTGAAACATAGTGGTGGCAGGGCAATAAGGTTTGTGCTTGGGCAAAAAAACTGGTTACAGGGACGTGTCCAAAGGGTGGTGATAAATAACTTGTACTCAGACTGGTCTGGAGTGGTGAGTGGAGTACCCCAAGGTTCTGTGTTGGGACCAATTCTATTCAATTCATTTATGAATGATATAGATAACAGGATAAATAGCTCAGTCTCAGTTTCTGTGGATGACACCAAAATAAGTAGAGCATGAAACTCACATCAGGACATATAAACTTTGCAGAATGGCCTGAATAAAATTATGGAGTGGGCAGTCAAATAGCAAATGAGGTTTATTGTGAAGAAATGTAAAATAATGTACTTGGGGACAAGAAACATAAATGCAAATACTGTATTTATTGGCGTATAACACTCACTTTTTCACCATGAAAATCGGGTGCAAATAGCGTGTGCGTGTTATACGCCAATACTTCATTTTTAGCTGCCTCAGAGGGGACAGGGGGGGGGGGGCGGGATGAGCGCCGTCAGATTATATACAGTGAGAATCTCCTGTTTGCTTGGCGACCTCTGTAATAGGAAGTCTCGTCTCCTGGGCCTCCATTGGACCACTGTTGTGTCTATCATAGGAGATTCTCACTGTATGTAATCTGTCGATGCTTGTCCCACCCCTCTCTCTATCCCCTCTAGGCTGCAGATGGGCATCGATCAGGCTGCACTGATGGCAATGGTGAGGCTGCTGCATTGATGGCAATGGTGAGGCTGCTGCATTGATGGCAATGGCGAGGATGCAAATGGGCATTGATGGCAATGGTGAGGCTGTAGATGGGCACTGACCCTTATTGTGCTTCAAAGTTCCTTATTTAAAATGTAAGTTTTTTTCCTGAAACTTCCCTCTTAAAACGAATGTGCGTGTTATACGCCTGTGCGTGTTATACGCCGATAAATACGGTAATTCACTAGGTGGAAAACCTCTGGGAGAATCAAGGATGGAGAAGGATCTAGGGGTCCTAATAGATGACAGATTGAGTAAAAGAATGCAATGTCAAGCTGCAGCTATCAAAGCAGGCAGAATAATAGCATGCATAAAAAGAGCAATAAACTCTAGAGATAAAACTATAATTCTGCCACGTTACAAAACCTTGGTTAGGCCGCATCTGGAGTATGCTCTCCAGTTCTGGTCACCGGTCCTCAGAATGGGTGTGCTGGAGCTAGAGAGAGTCCAAAGAAGGGCAACAAAATTAATTAGAGGAATGGTGGACCTCAATTATGAGGACCAGCTGCAAACACTAAATTTATTCTTGTTGGAGAAGGTACGCTTAAGGGGGACATGATCGCGATCTACATATACCTCAGCGGGGATCTCAGCGTAGGAAAAAAACTATCCTTCCCAGGGAGTGTATGAGGACACGGGGCCATACATCAAGACAGGAGGAGATGCGATTTAACCTTAAACTGCGCAGGGGGTTCTAAACTGTCAGGGCAACGAGGACGTGGAATTCTCTCCCACAATTGGGGGTGGCTGCGGGGAGTATGGATATTTTTAAAAGACACTTGGATGTACATCTTAAAATACACAACATACAGGAATATGGGAAATTATTATAGACACTGACACACGTACACCTACACAGGTTGAACTGGATGAACTATTGTCTTTTTTTCAGTCTTACCTACTATGTAAACTATGTAAATCTTAGAAGAAAACCTGTTAGAGTCTGCAAAAGACTTAAGACTGGGACAGAGGTTCACCTTCCAGCAGGACAACAACCCTAAACGTACAGCCAGAGCTACAGTCGAATGGTTTTGATCAAAGAATATTCATGTATTAGAATGGTCCAGACAACGTCCAGACATAAATCCAATTGAGAATCTGTGGAAAGACTTGAAAATTGTTGTTCACAGACGCTCTCCATCCAAGCTGACAGAGCTTGAGCTATTTTGCAAAGAAGAATATGCAAAAATGTCACTCTCTAGATGTGCAAAGCTGGTAGAGACATACCCAAAAAAAATAACTTGCAGCTGTAATTGCAGTGAAAGGTGGTTCTACAAACTATTGACTCGGGGGGACTGAATATAAATGCACGCCACACTTTTCACATATTTATTTGTAAAAAATGTTGATAATCATTTATCATTTTCCTTCCACTTCACAAATATGTGTCATTTTGTATTGGTCTATCACATAAAATCACAATAAAATGCATTTTGTGTTGTGACAAAATGTGTAAAATTTCAAGGGGTGTGAATATTTTTTCAAGGCACTCTATGTATTCCTAACTCATAAAGAACCTTTTATTGCTCTCAGCCTCTTCCATATCTTCAAATTCCTTTTTCTTTTTTATTGCTGAAGTGATCTGACTTCCTGTTGTAGAGTGGCTACATTCATTCTCTATGGTTCTACCATAGGTAGAAACATACCCACCTTCTCTTGCTCGCTTCCAAGATGGACTATGGTCTATTTACATATATGTCACAGAAAGTGAGGCTTTTTGTCCCCTAATTCCCCCTGACCCCAGTATATAAATAAAAATACACTGCTGGGTTTGGGATCCCTGCACTCGGGACCCATTGGGTACTCTATAGTGGCCTAGGTGAACTAGTAAAGGATCCAACAGATTACAGGTGGATATATACAGTAATATGTATTGGGAATCCAGTTCTACCAAGATTGATATAATGAAGATTCCCTCATCTGCAACCTGCTAGCTAGGTAAAAGTATTTATTATGTTTTATACTTATGTGCTATCTATTATCGTACTTAGTGTGGGTTGGTTGGCTAGTAGTTTAATTTTACTTTTGTACTTATGGTAAATCAATCAATTAGACTTTTCTCTTGGAATGTCAGAGGAATCAATACAGGCGGTCCCGGGTTACAAACGAGATAGGGTCTGTAGGTTTGTTCTTAAGTTGAATTTGTTTGTAAGTCGGAACAGGTACATTTTTTAAGTGTAACGCCAGCTAAAAGAAAACTTTTTTACTTTTTTTGGATAGCATAGTGAAGGATTAACACCCCTTTATCATTTGTTTTGCTGTCTATGTCCCTGTTCAGAAGATGTCACCTCATTTTCTGTCCCAATGACAATTGAATTTTGAAAAATTTGGGTTGTTGTGGAAACAAGGATTAGTGATAAAGCTTCAGTGGAGACACCTTTTTCCCATGATAACTCTTACACACGACCGGACTTTCCGGCAGAAAAGGACTGACGGAATCATTCCTTCGGACATTCCGATCGTGGGTGGGCTTCATCAGACTTTTTCTTTCTAAAATTCTGACAGACCTAGAAATGTTTCAAATCTTTCCGACGGAATCAGTTCCTATCGGGAAAACCGCTCGCTATTCCGACGGACCAAAAACGACGCAAGGGCAGCTATTGGCTACTGGCTATTGAACTTCCTTTTTCTAGTCCCGTCGTACGTCATCGTGTTCTAAACGATCGGACTTTGGTGTGATCGTGTGTAGGCAAGTCTGTTTCAGCGGAACTCCATCGGAACTCTATCGGAAAGACCGTCAGAAAGTCTGGTCGTGTGTATGCGGTATTACAGAAGGGAATTTCCCTTCCTAGGGGTAGATTTCCTCTCACTCCCTGTTGTCTCTCTCCGATTGTAAGTAGGAGTCGTTTGTAAGTTGGATGTTTGTAACTCGAGGACCACCTGTAGTAATTTAAAAAGACAATCTGTCTGCGATTATCTTTCCTCTTTACGCCTTGCCATTGTCTGTCTGCAGGAGACACATGCCACATGCAATGTGACTAGATTTTTGTTTTGTTCGAGAAGCATACCATTCGGTTTTTACCTCCCATTTAAGGGGGGGTCTCTGTTTTAGTTTACACTGGCATAGTGTTCTCATGCAGTAGGGCTATGGTAGACGTAAATGGCAAATATATTTTTTTACAATGCAAGTTGGAGGAACTTGAGTTAACTCTGGCTGCTAAATATATATCTCCTCCATATAATCCAGAAATACTTTGTCAGCTTATTTCCTTTGAAGGGGCCTCCCCCCAGGTGCCAATATTGATACTTGGAGACTTCAATGATGTAATTGATCTGAAGTGGGACAGATACCCAGCTCCAAGGTCAATGACCTCTGAGCATCTTTCCCCTCTTGGAAGAATATGCAGGGAAATAGGGCTTCACGATATGTGGAGGAGGTTACATCCTGAAGAATGTGCTTATACATGCTATTTTAAAATTCACTATCAAGAATTGATTTAGCTTTGTGTTCGGCAGATATTGACCATACATAGTAGATGTTAATATAGAACCTCAAGGAATCTCAGATCGTTCCCCTTTGATAGCTACCTTAATATCAGGGCATCGGTTGTCCTCTTTTGGCTTGAACTATTTCCCAAAGAGGATGTTATTGCTGCTCGCATCATGGATTTTTGGTCTCTTAATTTGGGCTCTGCTCCCATACCGGTTGTATGGGATGCTCTTAAGGCCTACCTTCGGGGACTGTTAATCCAAAAAATAAGTGTCATCAAAACTGCTTCCTGTAGAGAGCTCGAACTTGCAAAGGCCGATACCTCTGCAGCGAAAGCCTTATATATCCAGGACTCCTCTCCGGATGCCCAACAGGAATGGATTTCATCTCAAAAAAGACTGAATGAACTGTTGGAATCCAAGGCAAGGAATAAACTTTTTTTTTCAGAAGAGACTTAGTTGGGCAGAGGGAGAGGCGAATGGTAGATTGTTGGCTCAGATAGTAAGGTCTCAATCCTACCCCACACACGTCTTGTCTTTAATGAATGGAGAGGGGGAGGTTATTAATAAGACTAGCCCTAGTTTATCTACTTTTAAGTCCTATTATCAGGATTTATATACTTCTAGGGCAGACTATACATTAGCCAAGTTATCTATCTCATTACCATTAATCTCTTAATCCCTTTCAATGGAAGAGAGGGAGACCCTCAACGCTCCACTTACTTTACTTGAATTGGAAAGCGCGATGGCTAGTTTCTCTAATTCCAAAGCTCCAGGGACTGACGGTCTTCCTATAGAGATCTATAAAAAATATAACAAGGAGATGCTTCCTGCCCTTCTTAATACATTAAACAAGGCTTTCCATCTAGGTCAGCTTCCAGATAGTATGGGTCAATCTGTTATAATAGTTATACCTAAAAAGCATAAAAACCTGTTCCATCCTGAATCCTATAGACCAATTTCCTTACTGTTTACAGATGTTAAAATTCTTGCCAAAGTACTCGCTACCAGATTAAATAAGGTTATTAAACATATTATTCATTTAGATCAGGTAGGAATTATGCCCAATATGTCAACAGCAGTTAATAGACATGCATACTTAAATATGCAGGTCCCGGCCCCGGATCATCCAAATCATGCTTTTTTGGCACTGGATGCCATAAAGGCTTTCGATAGTGTTGAATAGCCCTATCTATAGGCCATTATGGAAAAATGTGGGCTCAGTTCTAATTTTTGCCTAAGGGTACGGTTGTTGTATGCCGGTTGTTGTATGCCGCTCCTAAGGTATCAATTAGGGTTAACGGCCTCCAATCTTCTGACTAGGTAAGGGTGCCCATTGTCCCCCCTGCTCTTTGCCCTAGCTATAGAGCCCTTGGCTTGTCTTATGCAGGCTTCATCTGACGGTACTGGTCTGATTAGGGGAGATATGGAGGAAAAGATATAGCTATATGCAGACGATCTTCTTCTTTATCTGACTAATATCTTCTCATCTTTACCGGCAGTAATGAAACATATTAAGGAGTTTGGTAGGTTTTCCAGGTTAAGCATAAATTGGGAGAAGTCCATGTTGATGCACTTAGATTTCCCCCAGGATCCACTACCATCTTCACTTTCTCAGCTCAGGGTTGTGTCTTCTATAAAATATTTGGGTATAGCTATTTCTGATTCCCCTCAGTCGTATATTGTAGAAAACATACTCCCACTACTTGCTAGATTCCAAGACCAAAGTCAAATCTGAAATAAACTCCCTCTCTCATTAATAGGCCGTATTAATCTAATTAAGATGATATAGATGCCTTAGCTTTTGTATCTCTTACATAATGCTCCGATCTGGATACTTCCTATGGATTTTTACCAAGAATAATAGTATATTTGGGCGTATAATATGGCGGAATAAAACCCCCTATATTAAATTGGAGACTCTTCAACATCCCAAAAATGCAGGTGGACTGTCAGTTCCTAACCCAAAGATATATTTTTTTGCATCACAATTACAGCATTTTGCTGGATGGGAGTTCGAACAGCTACCCATTCCTGCACGACGATTGTTTTTTTTGCCATTTTTTTTTTCTTTCCTTGTTATGTAGTGCTCATCTTGGTGTACGTGATTTTGTTTGGATAATTTGTTTGTATTGATTTAATGTTGTTTGCATATAAAAATAAAAAGAATCTGATTTTAAAAAAAAGTGTTAGCATCATCGCTTCTGTCCAGTGAGCAGGCAGATAATGCAGAAAGCTGTGAAGCTGAACCAGGAGATAGTGAAATCATCTCCATAGCTATGTAACCTGGCAAGGGTGTGTAAATCACAAGCATGGGTGAACAGCATTACAGATCCTTAGAAAGGTAGAAAGGTAACAGAGTTACTTTATCTGAATGTCAACTTTGCTGTGAAATTCCCATTATTTGACTTAACTTACAGTACGATTTCTTTTTTTTCTTTAGCAATCTGGACACAGAAGAATTATATGGTAAGATAAAAAGTCATTATTTTATATATTTGTTCACTGTTTAGCTGTAGATTCACTGTAAATTTTATACATTTATTCAAATTGAGATCCATCTTGTAGCAAAACTGTACACAGCCAGGAAAGCAGCTTTGTTAAAAATACAGTTATAAACATAGGCTGTTTAGCTTGTCATTTTGTTGGCAGTGCCATAGATATGAAAGTCTACAAGGTCTCGGAATTCCCCCTTATCAAGAGGATGTGCAGGAGATCAGATTGGGAAGGGCCCCTAAGTCCAGACTAGTCCATGAACACAAGCTGTTTGGGCAGGATGGTGAAAAATGTGAAAGAAAAGTCAGCAGAGGGAGTCAGTCTGACTAAGCTGTCAGAATGAAGTACTTCTGTTCTGTGTGGGCAACAGGCAGCAAGACTGAAAGTACTATAGTGAGGCATTATACAGGGCCATGAGGGGGACCAGGACAATACCACTGTCCTGATAAATCTGATCCTACAAATGGCTGATAAAGCTGATCCTACAAATGACTGATAAAGCTGACCCTACCAATGGCTGGTAAAGCTGACCTTACCAATGGCTGATAAAGCTGACCCTACCAATGGCTGATAAAGCTGACCCTACCAATGGCTGATAAAGCTGACCCTACCAATGGCTGATAAAGCTGATCCTACAGATGGCTGGTAAAGCTGATCCTACCAATGGCTGATACAGCTGACCCTACCAATGGCTGATACAGCTGACCCTACCAATGGCTGATAAAGCTGACCCTACCAATGGCTGATAAAGCTGAGCACGGAAGCTGGTGTGTCCATTCATTTAATTGCATGGGAGGTTGATTCTTGAGGCTATCTTAGCAGTGTCTTGAAACCTCTTGCCATTCCTTACTGTGTTAACCTCCCCAGATGCATACATCTTAAACCTTTTTTACTCCAGGTACAAAGAGTGCCCCCCTATCATTTGCAGTGACTAAGGCTGGCTCTACATTATACAAATTCCTTGTACAATTTTCCTTTAGATTTATTAAAACCATATAATATAAGGTGACACCTAAACATTTTCAATTTGCATGCAATCAGGCTGTCCCTTGCACTACATAGTTGAAGGTAAATCTAAAGGAAATTGAACAAGGAAATTGTATAATGTATGGCCAGCTTAAAAGTGAACAACTTTGCAACAAAGCTTAGTCTATTGACTGGTCAAGTATTTATTTATGGTGATCATATCCACCCTTAAACACCTCTTCTCAAGAAAGAATAAATTCTATTAAAGTATATGTGAACCCTAAGTCCCAGTTCACACTAAGGTGACCTGTCAGATGACTTAGCCACCTGACAAGTCACGCTCCATGCAGTGCAATGGAAATGTTCTAATCAGATGGACTCAAGTCGCTCCGACTTAGAAGAACAATTCTGTATTACTTGGGGGCGACTTCAGAGCAGCTTGCATTACCTTCTAATACAGAAGTCATTTGCAAGCCGCACTGAAGTCGCGCTGTACTAGTTGTGTGACTTTAAAGCCGCCCCAGTGTGAACCGGCACTTACAGTTTAAAATAAAAATGATAGGCAAAACATCCGTGTATACATAATAAATACCTATTCATAATAGATATGACAAAAAGGGATGGTTGCACAAAAATGTTTTAATGAAAAATATAATCTATAAAAAAATATATTAGGCACCATGTTTTGAAGAAGGGCGTGTATCTGTATTAGCCCGAAACTGTTACGATGATGGCCCATATATTTTGGATGTTTTGATTATATTTTTCATTAAAACATTTTTATGCAGCAATCCCTTTTTGTCGTTTCCTATAATATAAGCCTTTGGGAGGGCTTGATTGCTTGCACTTGTTACTCCGACCGACGTGCACCTCACCCTTCTGAACTTTTCTATTCATAATAGATAAATACAATACAAAAATAACAGGAAACGTTTTCATACAAGTACACGATACAGTAGGTACACATCAGGAATATGAAATGTTGGGTTACCATATTCTTTAAGTCAATCTTTCTTCATAGCCAAGGTCCACAATATCCATTATTGATACATTTTCCTTCTCTGCATTGTACAGTTTGCAACATCCTTTTTGTGAACTTGTGTAAAATAAAGTGAAATTGTTAGTGGTTTGTGATCTAGTTTTCAAAGAGTAGCAGTCATTTTGTTTTGCACACCAAGTACCACATCCTTTGATACCCTCTTTAACATATACAGTTTAGCGTTTATATATGTATGTTTATGTATAGAGCATGCTTGAGACTTCACCCACATTTCACCATCAATTGCTGTGGTGTCAAAGTGTAAAAGTGTCCCTACTGTGGAAAAGCCAGTTGCTTGAGTTTGCCCCCCTAGACCAAATGTTCACAGTCTTCTGCTTAATCAGATTGTACCGAGTGATCAGCTCTAGATTGGCCGAACAAATATAGCAATTTCAGAAAATGTCAACCAAATTTGAATCTTATCAATAATCAAATTGGTCAGGGTAGTTTGCCATCAATATTTTCATTTGGTTTTAAAAGAAACTGTTGGTGATCGGTGAAACTGCATTCAGAAGATCGTTACCCATATTTCGTTCTTCTGTTAATAGCATTTGTTTTATTAAGTGTAGTAACATTACGGGATGGCGTCCAATATGCTGGATGAGATGGTGGGGTGTTGAAATTTCACCAAAAAATTAATATTATTTTCTCATGCCCTGATTCATTTGTTTTTACCGTTTTTGTGAAAAAAAAGCTCAATTGGCTGAAATTGTCATACCCCTGGCCAGCATTAAGCAGGATTTTTATTTTTAAGGGTTTACAAACAAGTACAGGTTCTCTTTTGGCTCTGTTGTAATGAATTAGAACTGAAATATTGCATTGTTTATCATAGATTTACTCATAGCATATTGTCTCTCTTCATTTAGCTTCACCACCCCCTCCTGCTCACACAGATTCCATTTTAATGAAGAGGCTGGAATCGGTACATTTGCCTGCTGTCATACACAATTTCTAATGTTTTATTCGAATGTCTTTTAGATTACCCTAATTTATGCCGCGGCACAGTTTATTTAAAGCCATTATCACGCAAGATTTGCCTTAATAGCCATGGGGTGTTTATGTGTATACTGTACTTAGAGCTCTTTGTAACAGCAATCAGGGAATATATGCAGTAATCAGTATATAATCATACTGCCTCTGTTCACGTTATGCTGCTTTTCACAAACTCAGTGACTCTTCTCAGGAGTTACATCTACATTTTATCACTCATGTGTGTTTGTTTTCATTCCCTGCAATTATTACAGCATTTCAAAATGTAACCACCTTAAGGTTCCCTTTTTTGCAACTTTATTAAACATTACAGGTTCACTTCAGTCTAACATAAAAAAAAAAAACTTAATTTTAAACTGACTTGGGGGCACAACCTATCCATTGGCTCTGTTTTACATCCAGGAACTTCCCATCTGTATCATAAGATACAATTTTTTTAATTGTTGATGCTCTTATCTTCTGATTGGCTGTGAATCAGATCTTACAAAATTTGGGTCAATGTGATCCATGGTTCTAGTACCCCCTTCTATATTTGCCTACTGCAGCTACACCTGTGTATAGGCAAGCGAGAGAGGTTGTACAACTAATGCCGCGTACACACGGTCGGACTTTACGGCAGACTTTGCCCGGCGGACTTTTCGACGTACTTTACGACGGACTTTCTGAATGAACGGACTTGCCTACACACAATTCACCAAAGTCTGTCGAATTCGTACGTGATGACGTATGACCGGACTAAAACAAGGAAGTTCATAGCCAGTAGCCAGTAGCTGCCCTAGCGTGGCTTTTTGTCCGTCGATCTAGCATACAGACGAGCAGACTTTTCGACCGGACTCAATTTCGACGGATTAATTTAAAACATGTTTCAAATCTAAGTCCGTCCAACTTTTGAGAAAACAAAGTCCGCTGGAGCCCACACACGATCGAATTGTCTGACGAGATCCAGTCCGCCGGGCAAAGTCTGCCGTAAAGTCCGCTCATGTGTACGCGGCATTAGAATCATGTCACTGAGAGCCTTTTTCCATTTGGACACCTGCAAAGTTTGCAGCCACATATACAGTAGATCTAAACTCTTCTATACTCTTCTCCAGTCAACTCCCCCCGCTGCCATTTTCACCAGGTCTTCTTCTGGGTTTGGCATTTTAAGCCCATGGACTGGCTTAATTTGCTACTAGAAGTTGCTTTTTAAAATGGAAATGTGGTTAGGCTATAGACTTTCAACCATTTATATAATCCTAACAAGCAGTGAATAAACTTTGAAGCAAGCCCTCATTGACCTCTGTAGCAGCAGACACTGTGGAGCAATTTAGCTTCGAAGTCTACAGCAGGAGCACTTTTATTTCAGCAGCTCAGCTCTCTCTAATCCTCCTCCCAGCAGTGAGTTTACAGCCTTCCAGCCTTATAAGATCTAATTTAAAATGGTACTCCAGGAATGATCTTTTTTGCAAAACTTACATTGGTCCAGCTTGGCTTTATTTTTAGTGATAGCCGTGATTTCCAAGTGCTGCTCTAGCAATTTCCCCTCTGCACTCTGAACGCAGAGGGCAGCTTGCCCGCTATTTAGAAGATGCCTTTTATTTTTTCAACTAACAAAAAGGCATTCTCTGATTAGGCGGAGTGGGGATTGTGATGTCACTGTCCCTCCTCTCCACGTCATCCAATCATAAAACTAATTGTTATGAGTTCTAGGACCCAAATTGAATGACATCACTGTTTCTGTTTTCTGTGAATTGTTCCTCAGTAGGTCAGTTAGGGCTTTTTTTAAAGCATTTGTTGCCCCAACACTTCATATTCCTGATATGTGGCTGCTGTACCACATACTTGTATGAGAAATGATCCTGATTTCTTTGTATTGTTTCCTTTGTGTGAAATCTCTGGTGTTCCTGCCAGTCCCTCTGCTTTCCTATTAAAAACTAACTACACTAAGCAGGAGAACACAATGTGGTCAGTTCTCCAACTTATATTGGGAACTCAGTGTACTCCCCTCCAAAGATCAGATTTGTCCTGATACGCCCTCACTGCACTGGGAAGATCAGTGCACTGCAGCTTCTCCTCCCCCAGCTCTTTTGCAGCTGAGAACAGAGGGAATGAGATCACTTATAAAAAAGGGAAAAAGGATATTTATAATGTTTTTTTTTTATATCTATACAAAAATGTTTTGCATTTATTTCTATTTTAAATTGAATGGATTGTTTTACAAGGTGATAGTTTACAATCACTTTAGAGTTTATGTACTGTTTGTTTAGCTTATGTGAATATTTAAATATATAGCCTGGAAACAACTCCTGTCAGTCAATGAGCTGATAATGCTTTTCTGAAAACATTTTAGTAAAAAAAAAAAGGAATTGACATCAAAATCAAAGTTTTTATTAACCACTTCAGCCCGGAAGAATTTATCCCCTTCCTGACCAGAGCACTTTTTGCGATTCGACACTGCGTCGCTTTAACTGACAATTGTGTGGTCGTGCGACGTGGCTCCCAAACAAAATGACGTCCTTTTTTTCCCACAAATAGAGCTTTCTTTTGGTGGTATTTGATCACCCCTGCGGTTTTTATTTTTTGCACTATAAACGAAAAAAGAGTGACAATTTTGAAAAAAGGCAATATTTTTTACTTTTTGCTATAATAAATATCCCCCAAAAATATATAAAAAAACAATATTTTTCTTCAGTTTAGGCCGATGCGTATTCTTCTACATATTTTTGGTAAAAAAAAATGCAATAAGCGATTATTGATCGGTTTGCGCAAAAGTTATAGCGTTTACAAAATAGGGGATAGTTTTATGGCATTTTTATTACTAATATTTTTTTTCTTTTTTATTGTGGCGATCAGCAATTTTTTTTGTGACTGAGACATTATGGAGGGCGCATCGGACATTTTTGGCACATTTTTGGGACCATTGTCATTTACATAGCAATCAGTGCTATACAAATGCACTGATTCCTGTGTAAATTACACTGGCAGTGAAGGGGATAACCACTAGGTGGCAGTGTAGGGGTTAAAGTGTGTCCTAGGGGCGTGTTTCCAACTGTGAGGGGCATGGCTGTGTGTGACACATCACTGATCTCTCTGCTTCAAAGACAGGGAGCAGAGATCAGTGACAGTGTCACTAGGCAGAATGGGGAGATGCTTGTTTACATTAGCATCTCCCTGTTCTTCCTCCCCGTGAGGCGATCGCTGATATCCCTGTGGCGATCGAGTCCGCGGGACCCGCGACCCGACTCACGGAGCTTGCGGCCTACTGGCCGCCTCTTAAAGGGGAACCTACAGGTATGTGATTCTGCCTGTACGAGCCCTTCTACCGCAGTATATCTGTGTGAGCCGGTCGGCAAGCGGTTAAAAGGAGCATTCCCCACAGTGTGAGCTATCATCGTTTTCACATGGAAAGAGTATACAGTAGGTAGCAACGTTATTTGTTCAATAATTACGTTCACATAGTATAGTATCTTATTTTATCAGGCTCAGTATAACAGGACAGTATTGGAGTGACATATTAAGCATATGTATTATGCTTAACCATCTTGGAAGCCTACTAATGCATTTCATGTGCAAAAAAATAAGCTTTCTACAGTTCTGTTCCATTAGGAGCCCAACAAACATTGAAAGAGCATGAAAAAGTGGTTTGGAATACCATCTGTGCTATAAATGGGCATGTAGCCAGTGCCTTATCTAACTTCAGGGGCCACAGAATGGCTTCCACCGGCTACATCCACTGTTCAAAAGCATACTGGTAGATTCTATGTATCTAATATTTTATTATAGTTGCAGTAATGGCAGATTATTCTTTAGATCCTTTGAAATATTAAAGAACTTCCAAGCACAATTTTGATTCATCCCGCAACTTTCAGTACTTGCCAACTCGAATCAGATGTTTTATGCAGGCTAAACAATCTGGCAGGAACTAGAAGGGGACGCATTAAAGATCTATTTTTGCTACCTAGTTGAACAGTAGCAATTATTAATGATGCATACAACACAAGAAGAACAGTTTTAGGCTATATTAATCAATTTCCCTCTTTAGTTGTCAATGTGGCTTCGTTTAACTCAATATAACTAGACCACAGGACACCTGGAAGGTTAATTCTGGATAATTGGTAGGTAGTTAAGAAGCTATTTGTCTACTGTTTGTAGCTGTAACATGCAATTTCAGGTTGTCCACTCTGGTGTACCAGAAATAGTCTATAGAAAGCCATTTTTTTCAGTTTTAGATAACATAGAATAAACATAGAATAAAATAAAAATAGTTTTACAAAAAATAGGTAATGGTTCAAACTTGTTTTCCTTTGTAATGCTTATCAGATACACAATAGGAGGTAAGGGTGTATCTCTCTAACGTGTGTGGATATTCCGTTTAGATTGCCAGCAGAACAAGTTTACCCATTAGACAATTTCCCCCTACGTCCTGTTCTCTTGACAACTCAAAAATGTTGAATTTCCCTACCCTTTATGTATTGGAGACAATGGTCACCAATAATGAGGATGAATCTCGTCTGTGGTTACACAGCAATAAAAAACAAACAAAAATTGTAACCCATGCCACCCATGGCATGGATATCCATTGAAATTCACAAATATTCTTCCTAGCCTTGATGAGATTACATTTTTTATAAAGGATAGGCCGAGAGAAGAATGATCTTTTTTGTGTTCTTACATACATTTCACACATTTGAAGACACATGTATACGGGTCCACATAAATATTACAGATGAGGAGTATTTTGCAGTATATTTAATTTCTTCTGCAATTATAATTATGATTATACAGATAAATATTGACCATCTTTAGCTTCATACCCTTTAAGGACCAGTTTTTTGCTTCTAAGGTGTCTTTAACTGATGTCTTAAAGCAGGGGTGCTCAACCTTTTGAAGAACGAGGGCCACTTAAATGATTTGGTAACCGGTCGCGGGCCACAAACAAATGAAATGGTTCAGAATTTCCAATTTTTTATTTTGAATAGCATAATGAACATTTTCCCCTGCAGCCGCTGAATGCCAGTGGGAGGAAAAAGATGAGAAGCCAGTTTTTGTTGGTGTCATTTTACACAGGAACAGCTGCATTTTGAAAGTGGCTTCTGCTATGTAATACATAGAAATTTTCAGCTGTCATTTTGACAGCCAGTAATTGCCAGTAATAGTAGCAGGGGGCGCATCATCAGAGGGAGAGGTGCAAATGTAGGAGATACATTCCAGAAACTTTTTTTGAAGCTTTTTAGGATGTGTCTCCTATGATTAAAATCTTCAAAGTAATTAAAGCTGAAGTTTAGTATAATTTTGTTTTGGGATACAGCAACAAACACATTAGTTATGTGTAATGGTGTGTATACCATTACTTGCAAGTATCTTCAGACACCTTCAGGAAATGGAATGCACTCTATTACACATAACTAATGAGTAATCAAACTAATGAGTAACCAAAAATTTTAGTAAACACTAGCTTTAAAGCAGTTATTTTTTAATAATGCACAGTAACGGAGGAGCTGTCAGCACCCCTAATGATGAGAGATAACACACAGAAGGAAAAGGAGAAGTGTGTAGACAGATCTCAGCCAGCAGGCAGCAGAAGAACACGTAGGCAGGCAGAGGTTCCAGGAATTGTACAACAGGTGGGAGGAATGACTGAATTACAGTGCCTTGAAAAAGTATTCATACCCCTTGAAATTGTCCACATTTGTCATGTTACAACCAAAAACATAAATGTATTTTATTGGGGTTTTATGTGATAGACCAACACAAAGTGGCACATAATTGGGAAGTGGAAAGAAAATGATAAATGGTTTTCCAAATTTTTTACAAATAAAAATGTGAAAAGTGTGGCATGCATTTGTATTTAGCCCCCCCTGTGTCAATACTTTGTAGAACCTCCTTTCACTGCAATTACAGCTGCAAGTCTTTTTGGGTATGTCTCTACCAGCTTTGCACATCTAGATAGTGAATTTTTTGCCCATTCTTCTTCGCAAAATAGCTCAAGCTCTGTCAGATTGGATGGAGAGGGTCTGTGAACAGCAATTTTCAAGTCTTGCCACGGATTCTCAATTGGGTTTAGGTCTGGACTTTGACTGGGCCATTCTAGAACATAAATATGCCTTGATTTAAACCTTGGCACCACCATGTTTCACAGTGGGGATGGTGTGTTAAGGATGATGTGCAGTGTTAGTTTTCTGCCACACATAACGTTTTATTTTTAGGCCAAAACGTCCAGAGCACCTTCTTCTACATGTTTTCTGTGTCCCCCTCATGGCTTCTTGCAAACTGCAAACAGGACTTTTTACCTCTTTCTTTCAACAATGGCTTTCTTCTTGCCACTCTTCCATAAAGGCCAGATTTGTGGAGCGCATGGCTAATAGTTGTCCTGTGGACAGATTCTCCCACCTGAGCTGTGGATCTCTGCAGCTCCTCCAGAGTTACCATGGGCCTCTTGGCTGCTTCTCTGATGAATGCTCTCCTTGCCTGGCCTGTCAATTTAGGTAGACAACCATGTTTTGGTAGGTTTGCAGTTGTGCCCTACTCTTTCCATTTTCGGATTATGGATTGAACAGTGCTCCTTGAGATGTTCAAAGTTTGGGATTTTTTTTTTATAACCTAACCCTGCTTTAAACTTCTCCACAACTTTATCCCTGACCTGTCTGGTGTGTTCCTTGGCCTTCATGATGCTGTTTGTTCACTAAGGTTCTCTAACCAACCTCGGAGGGCTTTACAGAACAGCTGTGAAATCCATTTATCATTTTCCTTCCACTTCACAATTATGTGCCACTTTGTGTTGGTCTATCACATAAAATCTCAATAAAATACATTTACGTTTTTGGTTGTAACATGACAAAATGTGGAACATTTCAAGCGGTATGAATACTTTTTCAAGGCACTGAGTAAATTGCTTTGTTCAGTCTGGTCTTGGAATGTTTCTGTGACAATAGCTAATAAGTTTAATAATATTATTTTTATATCTTTCCTTTCACATATAATAAATTTAATTACGTGCTGCCTGTAGTAAGCAGGGGTATTTTGGCCCGGTCATGCCAAAGGTAGTTAAACAAAGATGGTGGACCCACCATCATAAAATGTGAAGGAGTACTGGAACGAATTGCTGCATGCAGTATGACCTAATAGGGTATGTGTTAAACATTGACATACCTTGAGGAAGGGGTGGAAGTGTTCTTCCCGGGTACAGCCAGCTTTTAGGTACTCCAGGCAGCATCCTCTCTAGACATTACTGCTGTGCAAGGGTTCCTGCAACGCCACATTGACCACAGCTCTGCAAAAGCACCTGAATAGCAGTAATGTGCCTGCTCTAGTATGTACAGACCTTAAATACAGAGCATCTCAGAACTGAGACTTCTCCTAGGCTTCTTGGCTCTGATGTGTTTCATGCCACAGCCATATGGAAGCATGGCAGGATTTCCTTTCATTTACTAGGCACCTCTCTGTATCTGAGATCTAGTAAGTATTTTGTGTGATGTGTTTGCTGGAGGGGGGAGATTTTCTTCTGCAGGGAAATATTTTTGTAGGGAAAGGAGGGGGATTATTACTGGATGAATTGGTGCAGGAGTGCTGCCCATATATTGTCATGATTGCCTATTTGTTGCCCACATATATAATTAAATTGCTTGTTTGTTGCCCACATATTGTCATAATTATCTATTTGTTGTCCACGTATTCCAGTAAGCAAGAAAAAGTGGGTTTGGGACTTTAAATGAGGTAGGTCTAGCATGGCTAAAAGATGAGTCAATGTAAGAAGACATGTTTTATTTAATACATTAAAAAAACATGACATAGCAAAATGAGTACATGCATGCTAAATAAGCATAACAATCACATATTATTAACCAGATATTCATAAAAACAGTAGCAACTTGGAGATGACATATTGAGGTATAGGACAGTTGTCATCATGCAGCATAGCGATTCTTTATGATGGACAACTGTGCCATACCACAATATGTCATCTTCAAGTTGCTATGATTGTTTTTATGAATATCTAGTTAAAAATATGTGATTTTATGCTTATTTACCATGCATGTACTTATTTTGCTATGTCATGTTTTTTAACCACTTCAGCCCCGGAAGGATTTGCCCCCCTTCCTGACCAGACCATTTCTTGCGATATGGCACTGCGTCGCTTTAACTGACAATTGCGCGGTCGTGCGAAGTTGTACCCAAACAAAATTGATGTCCTTTTTTTCCCACAAATAGAGCTTTCTTTTGGTGGTATTTGATCACCTGTGCGATTTTTTTATTTTTTGTGCTATAAACAAAAAAAGAGCGACAATTTTGAAAAAAAAGCAATATTTTTTGCTATAATAAATATCCCCCCAAAAAATATAAAAAGACTCATTTCTTCCTCAGTTTAGGCCAATATGTATTCTTCTACATATTTTTGGTTAAAAAAAATCATAATAAAGCGTATATTGATTGGTTTGCGCAAAAGTTATAGCGTCTACAAAATAGGGGATAGATTTATGCCATTTTTATTATTTATTTTTTTTTACTAGTAATGGCGGCGATCTGCCATTTTTATTGGGACTGCGACATTGCGGCGGACAGATCGGACACTTTTTACATTTTTTTGGGACCATTAACATTTATATAGCAATCAGAGCTAAAAATAGCCACTGATTACTGTATGAATGTCACTGGCAGGGAAGGGGTTAACACTAGGGGGCGATCAAGGGGTTAAATGTGTGTCCTAGGGAGTGATTCTAACTGTGGGGGGATGGGACTGCCTGAAGGAGGAGACATATCGCTGTTCATTCTGAGTATGAACAACAGATGTGTCTCCTTACCCCTGACAGAACGGAGATGTGTCTGCTTACATTGACAGACCTCCGTTCTGTGTCTCTCAGGAGCGATCGAGGGTGCCTGGCGAACATGACGGCCGCCAGGCACACTCACTGATGTTGATGTTGTCGCGCTGTGCGTGCCCCCTAGTGGTCTTAAAACGGCCGACGTATACCTACGGCGATTTGCCCAGGCGAGCCAACCTGCCGCAGGATAACTGCAGCGGCTGGTCGTCTAGTGGTTAATGCATTGAATAAAACAAGTCTTCTTACATTGACTTGTCTTTTGGCCATGCTAAACCTACCTCATTTAAAGTCCTGAACCCTCTATTTCTTACATATAGTTAGGAATGGAGGTGTGTGATCCCACACACCTCATTTAAAGCCCCTCTTTTGGTTTCGTATTCCAGTAAGTGCCCATTTGTTCAAGTATTGTATATGATTGTCAGGATTGCCATTTTCCCCATATAGATTGACAAGTCACTGGAATTTAGAGGACCACATTACTAGAATTGAATTGCTTCAGGCTTGTTACAATAAAAACAAACAGCTATTATTTCCATGTTTTTCCATGCTGCACTATAATGTGCCACTATAATCCCCTCTGCATTTTATTTTTCCCTGGTATCACTATGAAAATTACAAAGAAAATCTTCACTGTCTCGTTTTCAGCAAATATTGTTATTAATTTAATTGAATAAATATTACTCAAAAAAATGTTAAAATGAGAGTGTTAAAAATAATCTGCTCTGGGTGTCTAATATGCTAGGTATGCCATTGGTGTCAACTTCTAGAGTATGGCTATTAAATTTGCGATATGGAGCATTGTTTTCATTAGGTGTAAAACACCTCAGAGCCAACAAACATTCATGGAACAACAATACAAATTGATACAAGAAACATTTCAGAATCCCTGGAGCTGAAGGTGATTTAGAAGAAGATAACTGGCACCTTGCCAATGAGCTGGCACTATTCAGTCCACTACTGATGCTATATGTCACCCTCATAGCTCCCAACTGTCCCCGATTTCGAGGGACTGTCCCTGATTTGGAGTAATGTACCTCTGTTCCTTTTTCCCCCTCATTTGTTCCTCATTTTGGTCTGATCTATATAGTTGTATATAAAATGCACTTTTTATCTTTCAAAAAGTGTTTCCCAGTGCTCAACCTTTCATCCAAATTCTAAATTGCTGCATTTGTAAATTTTAAAAGCCAATATAAAGGAATAGTAGTGGTAAAAAAAAAAAATCCCTTGTAGATTTAATGAACCTTTTTTTTTTTTTTTTGATTAATTCTCCTTAAAGGGGTGTGGCAGGTGGCGTGTCCAATGCCTACATAGGATTGCTAAGAGGTGTCCCTCATTCCCATCTCAAAATGTTGGGATGTATGGTCGCCCTACAACCAAAACATTCCTGAAAGCAAGAGGCAAGGTAAGCAAGCAATGGTACTAGAGCTACACGCTACTTAGGGCTGTCCTCTTCCACACCATTATCTGATGATCTTTATGGCACATGATAGCTTATAATAAGATGCTTTAGCACTAAGTGAATGGGAGCAAAGTAAAACCCCCAGGGAGGTACAAAGTTTGTCCCTTCTCTCCTTCTTCCTCACTTTTTTTGGTGTCGTGATATATAGGTGGTCCTTTATGCATACCCTTCACCCTGCAAGTTCCACCCCTACAGTTCTGCATGTGTACTAATCATTACATCGACCAGCACTGCCAAGTCCATTGGAGTTTCAAAATACTATTAATCGTGTGAAAAAAATTATCCTATTATTTTGTAAAAAAAAATGCTATTTTACAATGTTGATCCTTTAAAATGCTGTTTCCAACTGAAACCTCAAAGTCATCTAAAGAGAGGGGGAGGAGTCAATGCTTTGACATGTGTGTGTGTATATCTGTCAGAGAACAATCTGCGGCCAGCAGAATCGAAGCGACGATCAGAACGTGCACAATCCTTCCGACATTCATGGATGCTGCCTAAAGTTCAAGCTGCTCTTGCATCTTCCACTCCAGTCACTTCTGAAAGAGGGCCTATGTAAATTGGCGTGGTTCGCTATGCTCTAACCTCTAATGAGAGACTTTGTCGCCGGCAAGCCAACCTTTGTTTCTACTGTGGAGGAGGCGGACATTTCCTTCGCAACTGTCCAGTGAGGCCCAGTAAGTCTTCTCCCCACAGCCCTACATGCCTCCAAGTCCCGGGACCTTCCCCAACTCACCTTGTTCTCCATGTGGCATTACAGGGGCAAAAGGGCAGGTCAGACTTCCAGCAATAGTTGATTCCGGGGGTTGCAGTTGTTTTATGGACATTACTTTGCAAGAGACTTTCAGATTCCCCTTCAAGATAAAAAACATAAACTTGTTTATTTGGCTGATGGTACCACATCTCGGTTCGGACCTGTTACGCAAGAGACTTTACCTATACTTACCATAACTGACTCGGGCCATCAATAATTCCTTTGCTTCAATGTTCTTTGCTCACCAATGTTTCCTGTGATTCTGGGAATCCCCTGGCTGTGGGCACACAACCCACAGATAGACTGGTAGACTGGTACAAAAAAATCTCCTTCAAGTTCCTAAGTCTGTATCACCTTCCAGTTGCCTTACCATACAGCCAGTTTCCAATGCCAGCCAAGATGTCCCTGCAGTTTACCATAACTTCCTAGACATTTTTGATAAGAAGAAAGCCAACCTATTACCACCACATTGTCCTTACGATTGTCCAATCGAGTTGTTGCCTGGTGCGGAGATTCCTTTTGGATGAATATTCCCGCTTTCAGAGACTGAGCTTGAGACATTACGCCAATACATTGATGAGAACCTAGAAAAGGGTTTCATTGCCCCAATTACTCAACAGACTTGTCAGCACACCCGTTTCCAGTGGTCCCAGGAAGCCCACGCGGCTTTTGATAAGCTAAAGGCTTTGTTTACCTCAGCTCCCATTCTGCAGCATCCAGATCCAGCTTTGCTCTATGTCATTGAGGTTGATGCATCAGAAGTCGCCACAGGGGCTGTCCTGTCTCAACGCCAAGGTCCTAAAGCATTACTGCATCAAGTAGCTTTTTTCTCCTGAAAGCTGAGCCAGCCAGAAAGGAGTTATGGTGTGGGCGATCGGGAACTGCTGGCAATAAAAGCTGCACTAGAGAAGAATGGCGATATCTACTAGAAGGAGCAGCTCATCCCATCATGATATTCACAGATCATAAAAGCTTGGAGTATCTCAGATCTGCCAAACGTCTAAGACCACGGCAAGCCATGTGGGCCTTGTTCTTTTCGAAATTTCATCTCACTTATCACCCAGGGTCCAAGAATGGGAAGGCAGATGCTCTCTCACGCACGTTTCAAGAGACTCCTGAGACTGTCGCCCCCAGCACATCTTGTCCCCTCAGAATTTTCTTCTGATTCAGCCTGATCTAAGGTCGACTCTCAAACAGGCCTCTGCTCGATGCTCAGAATCCAAGATCTCTGCACTCAGAAAACAGGGAGGACTCCTATGGCACGAGGACAAGATTTTTGCAGAGGGAGCCAGACTGCCAGGTCCTCAAGACCAATCACACACACCAGCTTGCCAGCCATTTTGGGGTCCATTTAGACATCTGAGCTGATTCAGCAATCCTACTGGTGGCCTGACCTGAGGCAAGATTGCAAGGACTTTGTAGGTTGCTGTACAACCTGTGCCCAAAATTAAGTCGCAGGCAAGCTTGGGGTCTGTTAAGACCATTGCCTGTCCCAGACCGCCCTTGGAAGATACTATCCATGGACTTTATAGTGGATTTACCCCCATCTGAAGGTTTCTCCACCATCCAGGTGGTGGTCGATCGTCTGTCAAAGATGGCCCACTCTCTGCCTCTACTGGGTACTCCCTCTGCCATGGATACAGCACACGCCTTTATCAAGGAGATTGTAAGATTACATGGCCAACCAAACAGTATTGTCTCTGACAGGGGAGTTCAATTCACCTCAAAGTTCTGGAGGGCTCTCTGCAAAGCTTTGAACATTGAAGTCTGCCTATCATTCGCAGAGTAACAGCCAGATGGAGAAGACAAATCAGACTTTAGAGCAATATCTCCGTTGCTTTTCTATCTTTACTCAAGATACCTGGGTAGCCTTGCTCCCATGTGCCGAATTTGCGTACAATAATTCTGTACATGCTACCACCAGTCTCCATTCTGGGCCAACTATGGATTCCATCCATCATTCTTGCCTTATGCCATTCCGGAAGCAGCAGTATCTGCCGTACAGAACAGATTAACTTTTATCCAAGAAAACTTGCAGGTTCTTCAAGAAACCATGCAGAAATTGCAGGAGGACTACAAGAAATATTATGACAGGAGGAAGAAAGGGAATCCAGTTTTGAAGGTAGGGGACAAAGTGTATCTCTCTACAGCGAACCTCAAACTGACTTGCCATTCTCAGAAGCTAGCTCCAAGGTTCATTGGTCCATTTGCAATCAATAAAGAAATTAATCCTGTGGCCTTCAAATTGGCCCTGCCAAGCTCTTATAAGTTTCACCCAGTCTTCCATGTTTCACTGCTCATTCCAGCCACTTCTGGCCCCTTTTCTGGAATGGAAGACCCACCTCCACCTCCAATCACGGTGGGTGAAGAAATGGAGTTTGAGGTGGAAGCCATCCTGAATTGTCGAAAAGGGGAAGACAAGTCCAATACCTGGTAAAGTGGAAGGGTTACTCACCTGAAGAGAGCTCTTGGGAACCTGCAAATGTTCATGCCCCTAAACTTCTATGTGAATTCTTCAGAAAATATCGAGAGAAAGAAGCATGCCTGGGCATCCAGAGGCCGCCCCTTGGGGGGGCACTGTCAGAGAACAATCCGAATCCAGCAGAATTGCGGATTGGCAAACAGAAATTCGCCAATGCCAATGCGCATGCTCACACGGCCAAGAACAGTGAAGAAGATATATTCGCGCATGCAATGCGTGACAGACTCTGGTGCCCAGTGGCCTATTTAAATCCTGCAGCATCAACCACTAATTGCTGGATGATTTTCAGCTCCCCTGTGTGTTCCCGAGTTCTTGTTCCTGCTATCATTGGATTTCCTGTTACCAACCCGGTTTGCCTTTGACCTGTCTTATCTCCATTCCTGGCTTTGACCCTTGGCTTGTTCCAATGACTCCTCTTCTGCCTGTGGATCCATATATGACCCCGGTTTGCTCCTGGCTGATCCTCTGTGTATGACTTCTGGCCTGGCTCCTGACCCTGCTCCTGGCTCTCCCTTCTGCCAAGTCTCATTCGGTACTCCTGAGGGACTCCTGCCCAGCAGTGCACCCTGCTCGTCAGCCACCATCCAGCGGACATCTCTTAATCACCTCAGCCTGTCGCAACTGCCAACCCCTCCTTCTCTAAGTATAGCACTCCCTGTTACCACCTTCAGGGGCACTCTGCACTTAGCCACAAGGGAATCCCTCTCAGCACTTCTTGGCTGGTTCAGCAGGGACCAGCTGAGAGTCGAAACATGAATAGGCAAGCTAAATGTATCCAAGTTGATCGATCAATCTTGGGCACAACCAGCCTGTTGGATTTTACATGCAATTATTGCTAGTGGCTTTTATAATCCCTAGCAGTAATCACTGTGTTCTCCCAGCTTTAGTCATACAGTACAGGCTACAGGATATTTAGTCATTAACCATGGGTTATTTGCAGCTACCTTTAGGTGATTGAACATTAGCAAGAAAAAAAGCTGTGGGGACATCCCGTATATGACCCATATCACTTTAACCCTTAGGTGATGTAGGTCTTTTCTCTACTGAGAGAAGCTTACCTCTTTTATTTAGAAGCTTTTTGCTCTTGAGTTTTGTCTTTAAAGATTCCTGGGTGCTCTATAGCTGCTGCTGCTCCTTTCTGCAGCTTCCAGATCAGTTGACTCCTCAGATGATTCTTAAGGGACTGTGCCCAGACCCCGCCTAGAGAAGATGGAGGGTTGACCTGTAATGCTGCTTCGGCCACTGAATACGGTGTGGGTACTCACCTTTATTCAGTTAGATGCAGGCTGCTATACAGGCTCAAGGTCATGGTCTGTTGCGGCATGGCCCTGTCCCCAACGACACTTTAAGGGTATGCCCACTGAGGATGGTGTGGACAAGCAAGAGGGGGCTTGTCCCTAATATCCTGCTAATGGAAGATGATAATCTGCTGTGGTGACTCGAGGCTCCAACCCTTCTGACAGAGAATAACTACCATATGTCTGGCTAATAGAAATGTGCATGCATGAAGAATGGCTAATGCGCGCACAATTCTCGGCAGAATGGTGACTAGGCAAGTGCATACACACAGGAATGTGCAGGGGCGCGCACGCAGGTGCACGGGTGTGCACTCAGTGCATGCCGGTGCCAGACAGACTTTTTAAAGGGGCTCCTGCTCATGCTCCAGTGCTGACTGGTCTTTCAGCTGTTTTCTGTGACCTGCTATTACTTTGCTTGTCCCCTTGATGCTGACTTGGCTTGCCTTTGACCAGTACTTATATCCTGCCTCTGCTCTGTCGCCAGTTCCTGACTCCGGCTCTGTTCTTGACCACATCTCTGTCTTATGTCTTGGTACCTCGCTGCCCACCTGCTGCTGACCTTGGCTATCCCTGTGACCACGCTGCTGTTCCCAACTCTGCTCTCACATCTGGTTCAAGTGCCTATCTGGCTGTTATCTGCATCAGCTCTGCTCATCACATCGAGTTCCTGTTTCAAGCCTGCTGGGTTCTCTGATGAGCCTCGCATCTGGAACCCGTATGTGCAGTGCCCCTTTAACTTTGGCTGGATCAGCTACTGCTCCTGACCTGCTGTTCTGTCAGCATGCCAGGGTCTACATCTCCTGCTGCAAGCACTCCTATCAAAACCTATGGGCCCAGAGGCCTACCTCCTCATTTCAGTCTCCGATCAGGTACATGATGCCTTCCCTAGGCCCAGAAAACTGTTTTCCCATCCCCTGGGGTCTAATGGAGAGCTAGCTGTGACACCTTAAAGCGGAGTTCCACCCGTTTTTTCGTTTATTAAAAGTCAGCAGCTACAAAAAGTGTAGCTGCTGATTTTTAATAAACAGACACTTACCTGTCCCACGGTCCAGCGATGCGGGCGCATGGAGCCTCGCTTCTCTCCCTCTCCGTGGTGTCATCATAGCAACTGTGAGCACCTAGTATTGACCGCTCATGGCTTTACGACCGGGTGCGCACTGCGCATGCACGAGTCACACTGCTCTTTGCTATTGACCAGGCAATCTTCTGGGACCTGTGACGTGTCCCAGAAGTTTGCCGGCAGAGAGGGGCCACTTAGGGCGAGAGGAGGAGTCGCCTATGCGGCCGTGAAGAGGAAGGAGGAAGTGGGACAGGAAGTCCCACTAATAAGAAGGCATCCACTCCCCCCCCCAAAAAAAAGTTACATGCAAAATGTGGCATGTAAGGGGACGAGGAGTGCTTAAAGCGGAAGTTCCATTTTTGGGTGGAACGCCACTCTAAATGCATGTCTCAGTCAGGTGTTGTTATATACTTACTGCCATTTTTCATAGGTTGTAACTTCTACTGTATTTCCTCTGGCCTGCCACTGGGGGGAGGGCCAGCTCAGCATTTAGCCGGTAATCAACACAGTGATCTGAGCATGCTTCCTGGGCTCCATGTACTAAGAGTTCCTGGCACAGGCAACATTACCCCTAGACACCCCACTAAGGCTGTTGTGAGTAACCCTCTGAGGACATTACAGCACCACACATGGCAGATCTAGAGGTTCAAAGGTGCTGGGTTAGAGAGCCTCCAATCAGCTAACAGCTCAAGGGGGATAGTCTCTCCTCAAAATGGGCCCTGGTTCTTGCAGTTCTAACCTTGGGCATGTCCCTATGTGTATTTCTGATACAGTAATCTGTGGTGACCTACTCCTTATTGACTATTGACCCCTCCTGCTTTGCAGTGGTCTGTGAGTATTCTTCACTGATAATGGTTCTCTGTGCACTTGTGGAACAGTGGGTTATGATGACCTAGTCATGATATAGTCATGGATAGCAATTAACCCTTTGCTGTATACTGTTTGTAAAGCAAACTATTGTGTCCTAGTTACACTTAGCCATTATCCCCTTCTGCTATGCAGTGGACTGTGAGTATGCTTACTACAGTTGTACAAAGGCCTATGGTTAACTTGTCAAAGATAACCTTTGACTCCTCCTGCTCTGCGGTGGTTTGTTGAGTGACCCTTGTGGTTAATGTCTCACTGAATTCTGTTGGTGTGGCAGCCTATGGTGACTTTATCATAGCCATTAACCTTTCTCCTAGCAGTGATTTGTGAGTACCCCTTGTTGGTTATGTCTCACTGTTTATCTGTTTGTACAGTGGCCCATGATGACCTAATCACACAATGGCCATCAACCCCTACTGTTCTGCAGTGGGTCTGTGAGTGAATCTTTTGGCAATGTCTCGCTGTCTATTGTTTGTTCAGAGGCCCATTATGACCTGCTTACGCACAGGGAATTTAACCCCTTCTCTGCAGCAGTTTGTTTATACCCTTGTGGGTAATGTCTCATTGTATGCCTTATTTACTGTGGCCTTTGGTGATTTTGTCACACACAGCCATTAGCCATGCTGCTCCACAGTGGTTTAAGAAGTGACAGTTGTGAAATATTTTCAGAGTACTGTGCGCACAGTGGCCTTTGGTGTCCTGTTTACACACGGTCATTAATCCTACTTCTCTACAGCAGTCCGTGAGTATCGCTTGGGGTACCATTTCACTTGTGTATAATTTGTACAGTGATCTAGTCATGGTTGTTGGCCCCTGCAGCTCTACAGTTGGTCAGTGAGTGACCCAGTTGATTTTGTCCCACTAGTTTATTGTTTGCACAGTGAGCTATGGTGCACTTGTCATTTAACTCCACCTGCTTTGTGGTTTGTCTGTGTGTATCCCTTGCTGGTAATGTCTTATTGCCACACTGTTAATAGCCTCTGGTGACCTTGTCATAATGTCCATTACCCCTCCTGCCTTGAAGTGGATCTGTGAGTGTCCCTTGTAGGTACAGTTTCACTTGCATGCTGTTTTCTAGAATTACCTAGGGTCCCACAGCAACAAATGGCTCTTATCTCTTTTCGATTGGTGGTTGATTCTCACTATTAGTGCGGTGGCCTACCTAGTCACTATCGGCCATTTGCCTCTCCTATTCTACATTTGGTTACCCTTGATGGTATTATTTAACTTGCATACTGTTTGTATGCTGGCATGTGTTGACACGCCAGGCCATTAACCCCCTTCTGTGGTTGGTTCTTTAGTCGTCCTTGCTTTTGCCTCTGGTAGCTTGGTCAATTTCATCCATCCTAAGCCTTCTGATGCAGTAGTATGGGAGTACCACCTAGCCCAGAATTATTTGCACTGGCTTTTCTTGGCCAACTTGATTCCTAAGTTAGCCTCTTCCTAATAGACTTTCTGGAATTTGGTCTTATTCACCTTGGTTTGGCAGGTCTTCATACTGCTTGGATGCAGCTTCTATCCCTGGGATCATAGCAGAGGTGGTCATCCGCCCTTTCTCCTTTCTTCAGGTACAAAGTCCCACTTTTGGCCTCTGTGGAGCTTGAAGAATGCCTACCGCCTGTCCCAACACCTCTATGCTTCTGGGAACTTGCTGTCTTTTTTTTTTAAGTGGGGTCCCTCCTTGGGCCTGTCCATTGCACCTTATGTTTTCGCAAGACTTTCCAGTGGGATATTGGATGTACTCCTTCTGAAAGCCTGGTTGACTCATACTGTAATAAATAAATAAATACTCGGTCATCCAACATCCTTCAGATATAGTGCAGACACTACTAAGTCTACTCCCGGAAGATCCTAACTCTCCAGATTTCAGTGCTTGATCTGTCTCATCACTTGAAGTATGTGAACCTGATTCTATTTTCAGCCCTATTTACAGATTTTCCCTACAATGTTAAGTTGCAGGCTATTTGATTCCATATTCATATTCTGTTGTCTAGAAGTTATCTGACCCTGCATTTGGCTTTGGGGTCTTGGAGTCCTCTTTGAGGCAGTCCATTATCCTCATTTTCACTCCAGTCTGTTACTGCTTGCCATTCTGGCAACATGGAACCTGTTGCCAGAAGAAGAATTTAATATCCTTTGTCCTGTACTGTACTTCAAGAAAAGTATTTTTCTGGTAAATGAAAAATCCTATTTTTTTAAACTGGAAAACCTAAAAAGCACCCAAGAATTTCACTCTGAATTAGCTTGATTAGCTTTTTTACACATTTGATTCAATGTGATGTTGACATATGAATTTTAATGTGTTTCTAGCCCTAATGAGTAAGCCCTGAATGCCACTTTTACACTCAATAGCTTTATCCTTTGTGCCTAATTAAGTTAAAAAATACCAGCTCAACAATACCAGCACCTCTTTAATTGGAATTACATAGGGGGTGGGCACCAACAGTGTAAGTTAGAGTATTGCATATTAAATGCTCTCCCATTGCAAAGAATAACATGGGAATAGACCAGCAAAAGTTGACTTTTACAACACGAGCGATAAGCAATTTTTGCTGGTTCAGACTTGCACACATGCAGAATTGAGCAGTCATAATACTCTACAATGTGTCATACTAATGCCTTTTGCGGTTAGTAGCTTAGAAGAGCAGGATTTTTTTTTTCACAGAGATGGTCACAGATTTTCTGGCATTATAACATAACTGGGTTTTTGTTTTCGTAATGTAGATCATATTATTTTCCTGCTATGGTTTGCATGTCTCACTAGTACCGCATAGTGTTACTATATTACACTATATTTTTTTTGCAGATTACTTCTCACAGCATTTGGGGGAATATGAAAGTGTGCTGGCAGCACTGGAAGCCCTAAACCTCTCAATACTGAAGGCTATGGACAAAACAAAAAAAGTAGGAAAATAGTTTATTTCTTTGATAAAGTAGCCATATGCAGCCCTGTATTTGCAGTTAGTGTGATCAGATTAAGCATTGATTATAATATGTGTGCTGTGTGGTATTTAAATTGTCTGTAAAGCTAAAACATTATTTTTAGTAGAAATACATTAAAATCCATATGAAGTTTTTTTATTTATTTTTTTGCTCTATGTGGCCCTCTTTGGTGATATTTTTTAAAGAGTTGTCATAGGAGCAGGTGTTCTCATTGGATGATTTTCCCTCACCTCTTGCTGATGACAACATTTGTGGATTTTCTATCATGGTGACATTGGTCATTTAATTAGAATCTTTCCAATGGGGACACAGACAGCAATGAAACCTTGACAAAAGTTGTAATACTTCCTTAGGCTAGGTTCACAGCTATGCATCTGTGGTTGATGCATTTTTGCTATTAATTTAGCATTTTTTCATTTGGGTTTTTGATGCATTTTAATGCTTTTTGCAATTTTTGGGAGGTATTGATATTTGGTAGGAGGATGTGTCTGTTGTCATGCATGGTACATGCATTTTTGATGCAATTTCATTGATGTCTATAGAGCCAAAAACGCACAGTGCTTCATGTATTAAAGCTTTCCCAAAAAACACATTGCAGAAAACTGCATAGATGTAAATGAGACCTATAGGAATTAAGGTTAAATGAATTGTAGTGCATTTCTGTGGATCTGTAAATGCACTAAAAACACATAGATGTGAACATAACCTTACTGTATCCAAAACTAAAAAATGCACTGCGGTCTCACAGAGAGCCCCGAGCCTCGTACTAACACTCGGGACCAAGAACTTCCATTTCCAGGTCACCCGATCGCTGTGATAGCCTCTGATTGGCTATCACAGTGATCAGTCACCCCCGTGTTTTCTCTCACTGTGAATGGAAAACAAAATAATAAAAAAAATACCTAAATCAAGGTTTGATCAAGGTCAATGCCAGGGTCAGTGTTTGGGTCAAAGGTCAGTGTCAGTATTTTTGGGGGACAGAATTTTTTTTTAATTAATATCAGTGTCAGTTAGTGTCAGTGTGTTTTAGGTAGGATAAAAAAAAAATGTGTACTATAATTTCTGGGATGTACTACACGTACAAACAACAATTAACATACACATATGTGGCATTGCTGCGATCGTCAGAAGCAGGAGAATTTATTTGGGGTTGTTCTTTGGTGGAAGGTTATGGTAATAGAAAGAAATATACAGCTATATTTAAAAAAAAAATATATATATATATATATTTTAATATTTTGGGCCAGTTTTCCTTTGTTAATAAAATAAATCGGGAGCTATCTATTACCATTTACCACCAAAAGAAAGCTCAGTTTGTCCTGAACACAACAAGGTATAATCCACCTGGATGCACAAAGTAGTTGTGATGATATGTACGGTTTAACTAACACATGTCAAAGTTGCAAAATTGTGCTTAGGCATTAGGATTTGTTTTACCCATAGGTGCATTAATCATATTGTTTCAATATTCTGATTGTGAAAAAAAACTGGGCTAGTGAGGAATATTTACCAACTAGAAACTTAATTTTTTTCTGTCATAGCATTGTATATTGAAAGATTTTTTTTTTCTAGAATGTCATACAAATTGAAAATAATTCAAGTTTGAATCAAACAAAAGAACAAACATATGGTATCCCAGCAGGAAATATTGATATACAGTACTGTATATGACAAATAACTCAAGTTGCCTAAAAAAAATCTATGCAAATTTGATGTGTGTTCCCGCATTACCCAAAACAAGCCTTCAGATTGGGAGTTTTGCCTTGATTTGGTGTGTGCTTGTTAATTTTCACAGGCCATGCTGGTTATGTTTTGGTTTCCCACAATCCCCAATCAAATGAGCTTACCAAAAGTGGTGCTCCCAGGAGCTATCTTAACTCAGGCAACAACCTGTATCAATAACAGATCGCTCACCTTTTCCTATGGTATTGCTCCCTCCCAAGCTGGAGTAACAAGGTGTCGCTCTTTTGCTTCTTCCTTTCTAGCTAGTAAAATTCTGCAGTATTCTATTGGGACAGCATTTAGGGGAAGTGGTTCCTATGTTTAGGTGGTGGTGCTGCTGGAGATATGCCACCAAAGGCAGAATCACTTGTCTGACATTGTTCTTACAAAACTTGCTAAAATCCTATTTTATTATTTGCTGTTGGCTTCCTTTTCCTCCATCTTTTTTTAAAACCAACTAGTGACTACCTGAATTTATTAGTGCAATACCATCACACAGACATTGAGACCTATATGCTTCTAATTTAAGGGGAGATTTTAATGACTCCATATCAGTCGCCTTAGCAGCCATATCTCAGCCTGGTTGAAGGGGTTGGTGGGTGGGATTCATTTGGCCCCTGAAATACATTGGCTTTTGTTTTTCTATTGGTTTTGACCCTATAGTCGAGAATAATAGGTTATATGGACTTTTGAACTGATACTTTGGTGCTCTGTTCCATCTGTTCATGTAAATTCCTCAAGTTGGGCTTTTCCCACCTTTGTGAGACAATCCCCTCACTTTGTGACTTCTGAGCAGCTAGATTTGATAAGAACTACTATGAACCTGCATTTGAAGAAAGCTGAGTATCAAGTCCAGCGCCTCCATCTTATTTTGTTTTTTAATGATTTTGACTTGGTATCAGCCTATTGTAACACCTGTATAACAGAGCTCAGGCTAGGAAAGGGGGCTTACAAGGAACATACTGACAGGAGGAGACGACAGAATGACATAGGTGAAGTCATTAGTCTGTTGCTTCTCCTTCACTGTCCAATCACAGTTTATGGGTAGGGACAAGACCTAGTTGTACAGTAAGTCCCCTACATACAAACGAGTTCTGTTCTGAGACCACGTTCTCTCCAATTTGTTTGCTAAGTCCAACACAGCTAGCTTAGGTACCCAACTAACACAATCGGCCCTATAAATTACTGTAATGGGTTTAGAACACATTTCACACAAATAATACATGGAAAAAAGGTTGAAATATAGATACAGTACTGTATACAGCAAAGTACACAGAACCACAACCACCAGAAATGTGAACTAACTCACACGATTGGACATGCAAACGTATGTTTGTATCTTTGAGGGTTCGCAAGTTCGCAAGGTTTGTATGTAGGGGACTAACTATGTAGGGGACTAACTGCATTAATTGCATTTGATGAATATAAGGTTTACACACTGGATATTATGTATAAATATTTTGAATAAATAGGCAGAAAGACAAATTCTCTTGGTAGGTTCAACAGGTCTCAAAACTGTTTGCTTGGATTTACCAATGTAAAACTGCAGGTAAAAGTACAAAGAGAAACAAGTATTGAAATGCATACCGACAGTGTTTTTCCTTTCCACAAACAATGTTTTACTCTCTTACAAACATATGTAGCAGCTTGCAAAGTGCAGCAATATATGTAGTACTTATAGAAGATTTTAAACAAAATGTGAGTGAGGCCAACTTATTATGTGTTCTCAAAATCCAGTTTACACCAAAGAGAGACATATTAAAATGGTTGTAAAAGCAGATATTTTTTATCGTACTGCTTTCTATGCAGTAAGATAAAAAAACCTTCTGCATGCAGCTTCCCCAGCAGCCCCTCTAAATACACACCTGTGCACGAGAGCCGTGGCTCTCTCACTCCTCATTGGCTCAGATACAGCAGCAAGAGCCATTGGCTGCTCAGTGATGAGGGCTCAGGGTGCTGGGCCGAGCCCTGCTCTGTGTGTCTTAAGGACACACCGAGTAGGGCTTGCGAGCGTGCACAAATGCCCCCATAACTAGCGACTTGCTATGGGGGCACTCAGCGGGGGGAGGAGCAAGGAGCACCATCTGGGGACCCCAAAAGAGGAGACAGGACTGCTCTGTGCAAAACCTTTGCACAGAGCAGGCAAGTATAACATGTTTGTTATTTTAAATTTTAAAAAATGAACCTTTACTATTACTTTAACCCCAACTCAATAGAAGTCAAATAAGTATGTAAGAGTAATATACCATGTGACACCCTTGTAGCCTATAGAAAAGCAGACAACACCATCTCCAAGAGCTAAGGATGGTAACTCACCAGATCATAGAACCTCACTGCATTATAGAGATTTAGAAATCCTTTAGAATTTTTTTTATAGTATAATTATTATTTAATTTTATTATAATTATTATATTACAGTTATTAGTATCAGTATGTCTTTAGAACTCCAGACAGCCAGATGCAAGAAAGTCAGACTACTCATAAGTCTGAAGCCATAGCTGTCCCAATCACTCACCCAAGGCCAGTGAATCACAAATAAAGAATTCAATAGTGCAGCAACGCTTTAGTAATAAAATTATGATCCATAAAGTCATAAATAGCCTAAATGACTCTACATTTTCTTCCCATATAAGGAGGACATCATCTATGTACCTCTTCTGGATGCAGAGTCATATAGTTCATTTATAAATTAACTTAACAGGAAAAGAAATCTTTTGATTTTAGTACTGATCAAGTGAAATTTTTGGACCTTACTATATATGTGAAAAGGGTAGAAATCAGGGTAAAAGGCTAGAAGTCTTTTTTCAAAAGCACAGATAGGGATAGCTATATACTGACTATCAGCTGTCGCCACCAGGTACGTACCTGACTGTGGAGCCTGAGATGATGAGGGAGGCCTCTTGCATGATTGCCATCCATGCACCCCCGGTAGTGGAAACAGGGACTGCTAGGGCAGCGGAAGGGCTCAGGTGCCAGGAAGCTGGAGCAGTGATCTTGAGCTTTGAAACACAAGGATTCACCCAGTGTCAATATGGAGTCATGTTACAAGCTGTGTTCAGCAGCAGCCAGGCAGGTAGGTACAGGATCATAAGTAGGTTCAAGGTCGGGGACAGGCAATGTGCTGGCAGTGAGGTACAAAGTTAGAAGGCAGAATCATAGTCAGAAGTCCAAATCAAGGTTGATAACACAGTTGAGCAGCAGACATAACAGACAATGAAATTCTGAAGAAAATAAATAGATATAACTGGGTCAGTAGCAATATCAGCAGGTTTTCAGGAACACAGAACATGGGGATGAGAGCTGAAGACATTCCAGCAATGAGGCTAAGCAGACCTCAGGTTTAAATAGGCTACCAGGCTTCTGGTAGGAAAGGAATTGTATGGACATGAGATTATTATGAACAAGTAACAGTTTTTTGAGAAAAGAATTTCTGAAAAAGGTTACAGTGGGGAAGAATTAGAGAACAAGATAAGGAAGTTGGATTGATGGACAGAGAGAAATTATTACAAGATAACAGAGATGAGGGAAGTTCTCACCATGATATATTGTCTTTATCAGTAATTTTTGTACACAATTGTATGATGTGAAATGTATGTTTAGAAAAAAGTGGTCCAGTTTTAGCTTCAATCTTACCAGTCAATATGGCTATTTTGTTTAGGAAGTTTCCTAATCGGCAAAGTATACTGGCTGCCAGTGTGATAAATCGCCTTAAAGGGTGTAACTATTTGGAGGGTTAAAATATATTTTTTTCTGTGTAAGAAATGTGTTAAATTTACCACCAATAGGGAGGAGTGGCATACAAAATATCCCTCTGGTTGTACTCATAAAGATTACAAGACTAATTTGCTTATATCTTGTCATTCCAATTATGTTGTATCTTTAGCAATGCCTACAATCCAAGTAGGATAAGGTTTGTGGGAATAGACAAAGTGAACCCCCACTGGAGAGGATGTATTAAAAAAACAAGAAATTTCAAAGAGAGAATGACTTGGTGAATTTATGAATTGAAACATTTGCCCCTCATTGACTGTACATAGAGTAAGATACTAAACATAGAGTAATATATCAATTACTTTATACATAATACATATTGTAATATATACTTCTGTTCTACAGCACTGTATATGCATTTGAAAATAGATATGGTTCTTACAATATAGATAAATGATACTTAGCACTTTATTCATAATAAATAAGGTATTATGCACTTTTTGACGCATAATGTGTTTTTCATAATGTATTAAGTGCCCCAAATGTGGATGGGGCACATAAAATATGATGCACTTTATAATATTATAATATATTGGTGATTAATTTCACATTTGTATTTTATGCGTTTTCTGTATGGTACTGTATATTCATATTAACGGGATGCTTAATATCATACCATTCGAATGCACTTGCATTTCTACTGAGATTAATAGTTTTAATTTTTTTTTATCTTCTACATTTGCATCTTTGCAAGTTTATGTTTAATTGGGATTAAATTGACAGCTATATCACTGAGATTGATAAAGCAGTTTTACTGTTTCCTGTTTGCCTTTGGCAAGGTAGGTGAAAAGTATAACAGGCAGACCTAACCCTATGTTATGCTTTTTAATTGAGGCTTTGGGGTTGATTTATTAAAGACAAACAGACTGCTCACCTTGCAAGATAGTTTTTACTACAAGGGAATTTGCCCCATAGCTTAATGAATAAGGTAAAGCTCTGCTGACTTCCACCATGCAATAACGAGCAAGCAAAAATACTGTTTTTTTTTATTTCCTTGCGTGTGATTGCGTATTCTTTGCAAAGTGAAACTTCACATTTACTGAGCTCTAGGGCAAATTTCCTTGCAAAGTGAACAGTCTACTTGCCATTAGTAAATCAACCTCATTGTGTCAGTGTTGTTTGCCCCTGAGGATGTCCTACTGGACACTGATGTCACACATTGTTGGTTCATACTGTGTGACAGCATTCCATGTTATTTTTGCCAGCTTTTTATGATATTGCATTTTTCGAGTTTTTGTATTGTGTCTTTAGTATTAAAGCATTGCTGCACTATTAAATAATAACTCAAGAAGTCACCAACAAATGTGAACATACAAAAACATTTTTTAAAATTTACTAAATTAGGTCAAATCCTCCTGTGTCAACTAATCAACACAATACAAATACCTGAAATAAATAAATACAAACTGTGTCCCTATACAAAAGTGTGAAAAATGTGTATAAACATTTTCACAATAAGTCTGTTAAGAACTCAATGCACATTTTTGAATATACATGTGAATCACAACTAGTATCCAATAAAAACAAATAATTGCAGTAAATCCAGTTCTGTGAGTCTTTTTGTATTCTTCACACACACTACCACCTTTTGAAAATGACCACCTCCACTCGTGATAATGGTTGGACTCTTACCCTCTCTGTTAACTTCTTAGGTTACAGGAGGTCATAAACAGCATACATAGGATAGCGTCTGCCTGGACTGTTAAACCACCATGATGGACAGTGTTATAAACATATCATCCTCCAGGTCCGAAACATCTGGGTCCTACAAATAGCATCCACAAGAAGGCTTAAACCCTATAGTTCCAAAAAAAGAGCACCATCTAGTGCTCACTGTATAATGTTCATTATTACAATATGGTAAAAATCCACTCAACTATACATCATATGCATCATGTGTACTTTGAGCTTCAGGTACAGATCAATCAAGATCCACTCCCAACGCCCTGTGTAGTGATCTCCCAACGTAATGTGTGTAACTTCGCCCACCTTCGTGATGACGTCCACCCGCTTTGTGTTATGTCCTGGTGGACTTCCACAGAAGCTCAGAGTACTCAACACGTTTGTTTATTAGTTGACACAGGAGGATTTGACCTGTTTTTGTAGCATTTTGTTTTTCGCTTTCACATTCATCGGAGAGAAGCACTTTGTGAGTTAATTATTTAATTTTCGATGTGTGACGGGTGTGAAGCACATATTAGTGAGTGCTGGCTATACTGTATACATTAACAGATAAGTAGTGGTATCGTTTTTTAACTGCAAGGTGACACATTTTAAATAATTGCTGCACTATCCGAGTTTACTTTTGTGTTTTATTACCCGTGGGTGACTGATTGTGATATCTTCCACTTGGTGCTTATAAAGTACTTCCTTGCAGCCGGCTGTTTGAAGTTTTAAATGCATATTGACCTCTTTGATGCAGTGAGGTCCCACAACTTGGTTTCCATCCTTAGCTCTTGATGATGGTGGTGCCTGCTTTTTACTAAATCATGAGGGTGGTGTTTGATGCATCACTCTCGTAAGCTTATTTGACCTCCATTGAGTTGGGTTTAATATACATTGTGAGTGGCACTAATTTTTCCTTTTGGTGTGAACACTGCTGAATTTGGAGAACACATAATATAGATATGGTCTCACTCCTTAACCTCCCTGGCGGTATGATTATTTCAGATTTTTGATGCTCAAAGCGGTACAATGTTTTGCATGGAAATTTGGTGTTTTATATTGTAGGTCTGTTATTCTTAGGAATAATGGGGCGTAAACATGGTCGGACTTTTCGACCGGACTGGTCTGACGGAAGCCGACGGACCAAATCCGGCGGACTTACCGATCGTGTGTGGGCTTCACCGGACCTTCAGCGGACTTTTCTAGTCGCAAATCTGACGGACTTTAGATTTGGAACAGGCTTCAAATCTTTACGTTGTAACTCCGCCGGACCCAGAAATCCGCTCGTCTGTATGCTAGTCCGACGGACAAAAACCTACGCTAGGGCAGCTATTGGCTACTGACTATCAACTTCCTTATTTTAGTCCGGTGTACATCATCACGTACGAATCCGTCAGACTTTGGTGTGATCATGTGTAGGCAAGTCCGTTCGTTAGAAAGTCCGTCGGAAGTCCGTCAAAAGTCCGTCGAAAGTCCGCTGGAAAGTCTGACGGACCAGTCCGGTCGAAAAGTTTTCTCGTGTGTACGTGGCATAACACACTTAAATCTGTCCAAGCAAGAGTCTAGTACACATATGATAAAGTGTGAAACACAAAATCATAAATGATAATATAATAACTATAAATAATTATAATAAATAATAAATAAATAATAATATAATTAAAAAAAAATTATTCAATAATGTAATCAAATCAAAAACACTGAAATTTGCTCAGTTGCAGAATTGTCGCTGTCATTACTTTCAGTGTTTGATGACAAATTTTCCCACAAATCACTATCGCTCAATTCTGCAAGTGATTTTAAATTATTATCGCTGTTTTCTAGCTGGTCTAAAACTGCTTTTGATGTAAAGGGACAGTTTTGGTTGCTATGGACAATCTCAAGTTTCCAGGCAGAAAGACGGGTATATATAATATACAACTACATGCAGGGCACTGGAGAAACTACTAGGGACAAAAGGGATGTGAAATAATGTGATACATTAATGTAATCTGTAAGATTACAGTGTACTGTATGTATTGTGTGTGTTACACTTTTTGAATTTGGCGTCGTGCTCCGTCCTCGTGCGTCGCAACGCTCGCAGGGAACGGAGCCCGGCTCTGTGATGAATCGAGCGGAGACACAGCCGCTGCACAATGTGGGAGGACATCGCAGGATCCTGGGGACAAGGTACAGTAAGTATCATGTACCAGGATACTGCGATACGATCCCGAGTGTGGCTCGGGGTTACCGCTTTTGGTACTGAAAATCCACCCCGAGCCACACTCGGGAATACCGTCAGGGAGGTTAAACAAACAATGCTTTATTCACTTGTAACCTGCCTTAAAGTTATACTAAAAAAGAGTTGTCAAGTGCCATAATTCATTCACAAAAATCATATATATCATGGCACTGTATTTTTTTTTTTAATCCTCAAAGTACCTTATCCCTGCAGCGCTGTTATGTGGTCACATGATCTTTCCCTGTTCTTGGGCATGCAGGGAAAGATCTTGGGGAAGAGCTTCTATTAGTCTGCTGTTGTATGTTCTCTACAGTATAAGTTTGTGTCTGGCCAGCCCTGATTGGTGCTGTGCCAGTCATTCGACTAAAAAACAGAAGAGAAGTTTAATTTAGATTATAAATATTTAAAAAAATGTTTATAGTTCCCAATAAATCTTGAACATCAAATGTGTATTTTTTTGTGCATTAATATGGTGTAGGCAGAGTCAAAGATGACTGACCCTAGCATTCATTTTGTTCAGACGGCATCTGCATCCAAGGCGCTTTTTTTTTATTTTATCGTTGTAGCAATTATATTAGATATATTTAATACTTTTTTATATTAAAACTAATCTTTTTTGTGGTTTTCTTAGTGAATGTAATTAATTAGCATACTATATCCCACCTCCATAGTGTTTAGAAATAAAAGAACAAAGGACGAGGGAGGGGAGTGTCATTTACCATTGTGTATACACCCACATGTGTGACTCTATAGTCATGTGGGCTGCACAGAAAAGAAAAAGGAGAAAATGAAGAGCTTAGGATAGAACTAAAAGCATGCTCCATAGAGGACACCAGCTGATCTACACAATCTCAACCTGCATTGGGGATACAGAGAATATGGAAGGGACAGCTGAAGACAGGCTCAGCCAACTTTATTTCGCTGTACACGAAACCAATGCTTTAGTGGCTTTGTAAGTCAAGTCAAGTCTTTAGCACAGCCCCTCCCTTCTTCCACTGCACATCATAGCCCTCTACTCCACTGGGACTGTCTCATTACTGTTTGTGCTTGCCCAACTCTTCTGCCTTTCCTTCACCTCCATATACCTTATTACATTTTATGCATGTTCCAGGGGGAGGGGCAGAAGTGGAATATTAGAGTGCCACTTGAGAGACAGCTCTGAGTCTGCTGGGGCTGCTGACATTGTATCCAGGATGGCTATACTGAGCAACACTCTCAAGCCTTTTGGATGTCTATATAGGTGCAGTGCTCCCTCCGAAGGAGCTGCTTGGTAATTTGGGTTCTCTATTCAGCGCATCAACTCCAAGAACAATAGAACAACCTCAACCCCTCTTTTAAATCAACACACTTTTAAATGAAAGTCACTTCAAGTACTTATAAGAGCATGAGTATAGATACACCTTTAACTCAACTGTGAATTGGTATGAGGAAATAGGCACAAGACCGTTTAGTGGTAAATAACTCATCGTATTGGTATGGGTTAGAATAAATGGTGGCTTGAGCATAATTAAATACACAGAAGTTAGGTTCAGACACATCTTGCTAGACAGCATAATCACTATAACAAGGTGTCTTAGAATAGTGTTCTGTACCACTAGACTGGAATTAACTCATAAATCAGCAAATTCAGCAATAAACAGTGCATATAAGCATTAATTGCATTGTGGATAATAATACTATAACTAATCTAGAGTGCACTCCAGTAGAATGGCTAGTTTATGGTGCAATGTTGAAGGTGAAGGTCTCTTTATAACAGCTGTAAAGGAGCAGTCTTTAGTCCTAACTCATATGCTGCCTAGTGTTGGAGTCCAGCTGTGCCAATGGTGTACATGAGAATAGTCCCACTCAAGCCTGGGGGCAGCAAGAGGGCTACTATATGAATATATGATCAATTTCTAAAGGGCTCAGTCTCTCTAGCAGCAGATAGCATTTCCCAACAGCAGTAGCCCACCAGTCCCAGTGATACAGCAGCTCACTATCTGGTCACACACAACAATTAGTCCACTCTCTTCTCTGCACCTAGTTAATCAGGCCACCATTATGCAGTAGTGGTGGTGCACACTGGACAGTGATGTGCATCCTCTGGGCTTCTTCATGGCCAGAGGAGGCTGTGTCCTGTACATCTTGAGAAAATGCAGCTATTTCCCCTCTTCCTGGCAATCTCCTTCTGGGAAAGGCAGTTCAAAAGCTCTTGATTACAGTAGAGGCTCTCTCCTCTGAACTACAGTTCCCACAGTGCAGTACTGTCTGTCTGTCTATTGAACTCTTCCTGCTCAGCAGCTCCCTCCTCTTGCTGATATAGCTATTAACCAGTTCAGCACCACAGGGCAGCAGTCAGTTTTCTCCCACCCTCCATACTTAGCCAAGCATCTGGCTACACAAGGAAGACTTTTGCAGGTAAATTATATGCATAAAATACATTACATGCACATATAATCCTATGGGAAGATTTTTGTTGAAATTAATGGTCTTACGTCAGGGTCTGTTTAAAAGCTCCATGTTCCTTCAGTGCAAAAACAAATAGCTATCACATTTGCCAGCCTAACGCATTCCATCAATAGACTTTTTCAAATATAATTATGGGTAGCATCAGAAGCTGACTTCTACCCAAAGGACAGATCCCCACTATTTATGAAAATCCATGCTCCTGTGCAATTCTCAATTCCTTCCAGAGGGATAGTAAGAGAGATGGCTAAGCAGGCTCACAGTATTTGAGAGGATACTGGGTGGTAGTGCTCAAACATAGTTCAATACTCAAGTTAGAGGCGACAAAGGAAAACAGGAAGGTGCAAAGCTGCACGCTTGCAAGACTGGTGGCATTCTATTGGCTGTATAGTGTAGTAGTGTTGTGTAAATCAAAAGAATGGTTGAACAAAACTGCAAATGTTATGGCAATTAAAATAGGACAAATGGTTTTATATGTGTACTTAAACTGTATTTATCTGTTTGGATGAATTTCCTCATGAACCTTGAATAAATGGCAATAAAGTATTCATTTACATGTACTCAGTTTCAGATAACAGTTTAAAAATAACCCAATTTGCCACGTGTTTGGAGAAGTCTTATAATTACTAGCAGTAAGTTGGATGGAGTTCGGCAGAGTTATTTCAGATGTTAATTACAGAGAAAGATTCTCTATAGAGCTGATAACCTGATACAGCAAATATCCTGCTGGCTGAGAGGGAGATAATAAGAATTCTTAATAATAAAACTGCTTGCTTGAAACAAAGAAAATATAGTCACTGTATGTACTGTGCTCCATCCATTTATCATGCTGGAGCTGTATGGTGGAACCCCAGTTCCGAAAAAGAATGCAGATGGTTTGCAAATCTCATAAATCCAAATTTTATTCACAATAGAAAATAGAAAACATATCAAATGTTTAAACTGAGAAGATGTACCATTTAAGAAAAAAATGAGGTAATTTTGAAATTAGTGGCAGGGACATGTCTCAAAAAAGTTGGGACTGGGCCATATTTAGTACAATTTTGCATCCCCTCTTCTTTTAACAATACTCTGTAAACATATGGGAGCCGAGGAAACTAGTTGCTGGTGTAGCGTCCTCTTAGTTAAGCTACTAGGTAAATGTAGTTTTTGGCTCCAATGTAGTGAGTGGAGTAGTTGTTAATCGGTTGGGTCTGATCAGGATTCCTGAGCTGAGAGATTTATTGCTTCCCCTTGCCTCCAGATGAAGCTTGCAGAGCATAGGGAGGGAGATTCAAATGATCAGCTGAGTATTTAACATTCCCTGGACAATCCCTGGAGGGGGGGGGGGGCTGTTGCCCCTGGTAGAAAGCCAGAGAGGGACTGATAGTTGGGCAAGTGCCAGAGGGGAACCAGTTACCTGAGGTTGCTTTATGGATTGATTTTACAGGGCAGTCCACATACTAGCCATACCCTGCTAGCACCAGAAAAGCTGCTCTGTGGAAGATTAGAGGAAAGTTCATCCTCCTACTGCGATTACTGATCATTTTGCAGTATCTTGTGAACCTAAACCTCTCTCCTGTTAAAGTTCTTCAGCAATAAACCCTAAAAAGACATTCTCTAGACTGAGCAGTTATTGTCGGTGTGTGTGGGACTGTACTTGGGTGACCTGTAGCCTCTGTATTATTCATGAGAACCTGTTTATCTTCAGTGGCCTCTTTGGGGGTGAGTGCTACACTGGAGTTTTGCAAGAGGAATGTTGTCCTATTTTCACCTGATATAGGACTCTAGCTGCTCAACAGTTCTGGGTCTTCTTTGTTTTATTTTTTGTTTCAGGATGCAGGTTGGTGAAAGGTCTGAACTGTAGGCAGGCCAGTTAAGCACCGGGACTCTTCTACTACAAAGCCATGCTGTTGCCATAGATGCAGTTGTCCTGCTGAAATATAGAAAGGCCTTCCCTGAAAAATATGTCATCTGGATATAAGCCTATTCTGCTCTAAAACCTGGATATATCTTTCAGCATTGATAGTGCCTTTCCATATGTGCAAGCTGCCCATTCCATATGCACTAATGTACCCCCATACCATCAGAGATGCAGGCTTTTGAACTGAGCGGTTATAACAAGCTGGAAGTTCTGTGTCCTCTCCTTCAGAAGACACAGAGCCCATGGTTGCCAAAATAAATATCAAATTTCAATTCATCTGACCACAGAAAAATGTCCACTTCGCAACAGACTTAAATAAGCTTTGACCCAGAAAAGCCAGCAGTGTTTCTGAACCATGCTCAAATATGGCTTCTTCTTCGCATGATAGAGCTTTAACTTTTTTGGCTGGCATGGTGAACTGTGTTCACAGACAGTGAATTCTGGAAATATTCCTGAGCCCATGCAGTGATGTCCATCACAGAATCATGCCTGTTTTTAGTGCAGTGCAGTCTGAAGGCCTGGATATCATGGGGATGCAATATTGCGTTTCTTTCTTGTCCCTAGCAAAGTCTTTGCAATTTTATTTTGAGGAACACTATTCTGACATTTTTCAACAATTTTTAGATGCAGCTTTTCATAGTTTGGTGAACCTCTGCCCATCTTTACTTCTGGGACACTCACTCTTTAGGATGCTCTTTTTATACTCAATCATGGTACTGACCTGTTGCCAATTAACCTAATTAGTTGCAAAATGTTCTTCCAGCTTTTCTTTATTAGTACCGCTTACTTTGCCAGTTTTTTGTTGCTTTGTCCCAACTTTTTTGAGACATGCCATCAATTTCAAAATGACCTTATTTTTTTCTTAAAGAGGTACATTTTTTCAGTTTAAACATTGGATATGTTTTCTATTTTCTATTGTGAATAATATATGGGTTTATGAGATTTGTAAATCATTGCATTCTGTATCTATGTAGATTTTACACAGCGTCCAAACTTTTTGGGAATTGGGGTTGTATAAAGCAAAGAAAACCTTACTTATGAGGATAGACAAACTGACCTGAAATTCTCCTTTTAAATGAGACATACATACATTAGATAACCATACAGAAAATTCAGTGGAAAGTCCATAAAATAAACAATGGCATTGTTTATATGTGGGTGAAATTTTTTTTTTACAGTTCAGTAAGGAACACGGGTAAGTATTATGAGACACTGGGTTATGCTTCAGGAGATTGGAAACTGGCAAAAAAAGATGTATTACAGAATAGCCTAGACAATCCCTCCCTTTGGACTGTCTACTGCAGCACCTGTCTTCACCAAGGTGCTGGTCTCTGTACTTGCCCAGCTAAAATATATAAAAGGAAATGATATGCACCTGGCACGTGTGGCCCCCTTATTTCATCTGGTTTGTGGGGGCCTTAGAGGGGGTTTCCCCTCCCATTTAGGAATGAACTCCTTGGTGCTTTTCCTATGGGCGCATTTTGTAGGTCTCATAGCATGTCATCTCTGGCTCTTTTGCCCTTTTTTCCCTGTTCCATCATGGCCGCTGCGCTCCCGACGCACGACCAGAAAGGACATTTGTCAAGCCAGGTGTGATGTCACAAGCAGAAACATGACATGCCCTCTGGGGGATTGATGCAGCGGGGGATAAACAGGAAACATTGATCTCCTAGGGGGATTGAGTTTTTGTTCAGCTGTTGCTGATTATATTCATTATCCCTTGGCGCCATTAATTTTCAGTGGGATTGGTCATGCTACATCAGGTGACTGATGTGGTGCACTCTTATATAGATCTGGCATTAACCTTTACTTTTTGTGTATCATGGAGCATTCACCCTCCATTACTGTTGAAGGGGAGATGTTTGTGGACAAGCTTAAAATGAGGCGTGAGGCGCAAAGGCACAGATGGCAACAGGGGATGACGTCACTCGTAGTGGACGCGTTTCGTGAGCATGCGCACTGCGGTGTTCTGGCAAGCCGCGCTCCTTTTTCAACGGACATGTCTCACGCCTCATTTTGAGCTCGTCCACTGCAGCCGGCCTTCCATCCACAGCGGTGAATCCTCATACTGACAACGTCAGAGTGTGGAAGCTGGACACAGGAGCGTCACCAGGACTACCCTTGTTGGGATCCATAATGCCTGCATTTTCAACTTAAATGTGAGCTGACAACTGTATGTTTATTAAAGTTTTAAGAAAACGTCTACACTCAGAGGCGCCTCTCTCCTTGTCTTTTTTGATCAGAGATTCAACCAATCGCTATGTGACCTCTCTGAGTAAGAGGGGTCGCTGGCTTTCCGGTAAGCCTCCATTTTTGATTATGTTTTCCAAACACTCTTTTCTTCCATGGGACTTTCTTTGATGGAATCCAGGTTTATATGAACTTTTTGTTTGCACAATTGCACTTTATTCACATATAATGCAATTTTTCATATGTGTCTTCAAACTTTATTCACACTTATTTTTGTTTATATATACAATTGATTGTCTGCATTTTGGTATATTTGTTTGTATTTTCCCGAATGCACTTTTATTTTTATTTTTTTAGCGCTGCACTCTTTTTACATATATTATTTGTGCCTGGTGTCTGGGTTATAGTGCACAAGATATAGATAGATATATAGAGCTGCTTATTAAATTTTAGTTCCTAGCGTGGATATACCCTTTAGGCCTCATGTACACTGCTGCTGGTAAACAGATGTTTAGGAGCAGTTGGGCATTTATTTCAGCTGCCGCTAAACTCTCCTCTATGTTATCTTATCAGTACATGTACACAGGGTCATTTATAGTAGTTTCTAGGCAGTTGAGTTTAGAAGCATTTTTTGGAATGCAAAAAAAATGGGTTCAGAGGGATGTTCAGAGGCATTTGAAATGCCAAATGCCTGTAACAGCCTGTAAACGCTGCTAAACGCGGTAACTCAAGTTTAGCAGCGTTTCGTTTACAGACATTTTTCATTTTATACAAACACTTCTAGATGCAAACGTGGCTAAATGTGGCTAAACACGACTAAACGCGGCATGTAAACCCAGCTAAACAGCCGTTTTTAGACGCCGGTTTCTAGCTGTCAAGTTAAATTCAGGAGAGGTTAAACAACGTCCCGTGTACATGAAGCTTTTCATTTAACCTGAAATTATTATCAACACTACAATTGCGAATTTTGTTGCAAACATTGGGAGTAAGGAATAGACTGAAGGAGTTTCTTCGGATGGAAACTATTGGCTCTTAATATGGTGTTGCCCGCCGAGGGCTTCCTCATTAAATTACTAGCCAAAGTACCATCAGCTGTCATTTCCACTTCTGTGTCCAAAAAAGTGAGCTTGTGTCTATCAAATGACATGGTGAAAGTCAAATTGTACTGATTGGTATTCATAGCGTTAAGGCCTTCCTGTAATAGTTCAGTAGAGCCATCCCATATCCAAAAGATGTCATTTGTATATCTAAGCCATGTCAAAACATGTTAAGAAAATTGAGATGACTCTTCAAAAAGCAAAAAAACATTCCCAATTCCTCAGGTACAAATTGACAAAGGATGGGGAACAACAAGTACCCATCACCACACCTTGTACCTGGAGAAAGTGGGAATATTGAACACAAAATTATTATGTTGTAGGATAAAAGCTAAAAGTTTCAAAACAAAGTCAAAGAGCCTGTGGGTGTTGCATATTTTGTTGAAAAAAAATTCCTGACCACTTGTAAGCCCTTGCTGTGAAGGATAGAACAATACAGGGCCTCCACATCAATGGTTACAAGGACAGCATCAGTGGGGACAAATGTGTCTCTGGACATGGACCATGGAAGGGTAAACTGGTCACGAAAGGTCTGAGAAATGTGTTGATCCATTTGCTGCCATTCTCTAAAATACTCTGGTTACCTGATATTATGGGCCTACCTGGAGGAACAAAAATCAATTTGTGGATTTTAGGAAGGGCATAAAATGCCAGAATTTTGGCAAACTTGTTATTGATAAACTCCCAAGTTTGTTTGGAAACTAAGCACATACTGAGGCCAACATTGATCAAAGCATAACATTTTGCATTGGATCGATCTATCTAAGTCCGAGATACAGGTTGATACCAAGCAGTATTGTTCAGAATTTATTTTCAAACACATTAAGACATAATTTTAACTTTCATCCATGAGTTATTTGCTATGTTCTTATGACTGTATGCATTATATGTGACAAGACCCATAATTTTTTATGAGACTTTTTTTTTTATTTGATATTTAATAAAATTGTTTAATTTTTTATTACTATATACAAATTATTGGGTAACTCAATATCCCCATGTTTCCCCATTTCTTCCTTTGGATTATTCTTTTATCACAGGTATTCTTACTTGCCTGTGGAATGGTTTTGCACAGAGCAGCCCTGATCCTCTTCCTCTTGGGTCCCCGCTGGCACTCCTGGCTGCTCCCCCCTTTTAAATGCTACCATAGCAAGCTGCTTGCTATGAGCCACTTATGTTGGCTCGCTCAATGGACACGCACAACTTGGCTTGGCTTAGCCCCACCCCCCACTCTCTCCTCACAAGCTGAGATTGACAGAAGCAGGAGCCAATGGCTACCTCCATGTCCAATGAGGAGAGAGAGAGATCAGAGAGAGCTTCTGTTCTCGGACACAGCGCTGGATCAAGATCAGGCTCAGGTAAGAATAAGCGGGGCTGGGGGGATCCTGTGTACAAAAGGTTTTCTACCTTAATGCAGAGAATGGGATCAAAACACAACCTTCTGCCTTTAGAACCACTTTAAGATTCTTCAAGCAGCCCTGTTGGCTCTCTTGATCTATTGTTAACCTGTTCATCTGTTGTTACTTGTGATCCTGTTTGATTTGCTGTGTTGTCCACCCCTTATTTGGGCTGCTTTGGAACATCCTGGCATCTCTAAAAACATTACCCTGTGTCCCCTAATGGATAAATAAAGAAAACAGGATTCTTGACTTACCATAAAATGATTTTCTTGGAGTTCCATAAAGGGGGACAGATCCAATCCCAATTGCCTGCTTTCAAAACTGGAGCTTGATAGGAGTGTGAGGCTTCTTACAACTTCTTTGTCAGTGTCCAATCTGCTGAAGGTAGCAGCATTACCAAAGTCTAAGGCTGGGTTTACATATGAGCCGCATGCGGCTCACAGCAGGGTCCGGTGCATCCTGGTTCACCATTTCAGGTCTGATTTCAGCCCAAATTTTGGGCTGAATTCGGACCGAAAACGGACCAAAAGACACACAGTGTTTTTGTGCAAAACACACCAGACCCGTTGCGGAGATATGTGAACTGGCTCCATAGTCAAAAATCTCCTGCTATTACGAATTGGAATGTGGGGAACCCGCATCCAATTCGTATTGGTATGAACCCAGCCTAATAATTCACCCTAGATAGGAAGTAGTTCTGGACAGCCACACTCCGAAAAAATTGCCTTTTATTCAAAATACAGGATCGAAAATACATGCCGCAGCAGAACGGACAGAAGAGCTGACGCGTTTCACACTAACAAACAGTGCTTAATTAAGCACTGTTTTTAGTGTGAAATGCGTCAGTTCTGTCAGTTCTGCTGTGGCAAGTATTTTTGATCCTGTATTTTGAATAAAAGGCAATTTTTTCAGAGTGCGGCTGTTCAGAACTACTTCCTATCTATTGCTATATGCATTGCCAGCACCTGTGACTTCTAAAATGGTGAAGAGGTTTACTTTCGTTAGACCTACCTGGAGCTGTGATACCCCCTCCCTATCTTGATTCCTGGACTTTTTAAATAATTCACCCTGTGTCCCCTATTGAACTCCAAGAAATGTATTTTTCAGTAAGTCAAAAATCCTGTTATTCTCCAGCATGCTATAAAGAAGGATCCTTGCTCCGTGCGTGAAAGCAGTGGTCTCTCTGCAGAGCTCTGACATGACACTCCCCTTGCTGAGTCAGACATATACCTTTGCATTGCAATCAGCAAAATGTATGCTACATAGTTACATAGTTACATAGTTGGTAAGGTTGAATAAAGACACCAGTCCATCCAGTTCAACCTGAGTGAGTGTGGGTGTGTGTCTACAATTGTCCCTAACCCTGTACATCCCACACTCACATCAGTCCCTACCCTCAATCCAAGGTCCCCATTCATATACCAGGGCCAATTATGGACAGAAGCCAATTAGCCTACCTAACCTAAGCTCCCAGATAGATTGAGTCAGTTGTCTCATATTCAGCAGTGGGTTCAAGCACTGTGTCTTCAAACAGGGGGACTGAGCGTGAAAAAAAGGTAGGAACATAGGAGAAGGTAGGGTGTTTAGAAAGCAGTTTTGACTAGCTAGTACTTTCCACATTAGAGCATAGTAGTCGGAATGCTGAGTTTATACAGATATAAAATAAGAGGAAAATAATGGAAAATATAAAAAAAAGGAAGATAACAGCTTAAAGTGTTTGTAAACTTCCTTTGATTAATTGTACCTATAGGTAAGCCCTAAATAAGGCTTACCTATAGGTATTGTAAATATCTTCTAAACATGCACAATTTAAGAGATATTTACTGTATATGCAGCCGATGATGTCATTAGTGGATGCGCTCTGAAGGAACAGCCGCCGTGACGTCACATCTGTGAAGGGCTTCGTTTGCAGGTAAGTTTCACATAATGTGCTAGTATAAGATGCATAGTAGCACATTATGCCTTTACTTTGCAGGTCGGAAAAAAATAAAAATAAAAGCCAGCAGTTTACTTCCTCCTTAAAGGCAGTACAGAGCAACATATAGTAAGCTGGAGTGAGAGTATAGAAAGAGACTAAATTGGTGAGAGAAGTGAGGAAAGAGTCCACATAAAGGAGTCCAAACCATCTTTGTGTGAACGTTGTATCTACACGATAACATCAAGACGTTCCAACAGGTAGGGCCTATGTGCAGCAGGGCAAAGAATCAGCTTTTCCCTGTTTATTTGTCATGCACTTAATATTTTTTATATTTTATTATATTTAAGTGTGTGTGTGTGTGTGTGTGTGTGTGTGTGTGTGTGTGTGTGTATGTGTATATATATATATGAGTACATCCCTCACATTTTTGTAAATATTTTATTATATCTTTTTTATGTGACAACACTGAAGAAATGACACTTTGCTACAATGTAAAGTAGTGAGTGTACAGCTTGTATAACAGTGTAAATTTGCTGTCCCCTCAAAATAACACAACACAGCCATTAATGTCTAAACCACTGGCAACAAAAGTGAGTACACTTCTAAGTGAAAATGTCCAAATTGGGCCCAATTAGCCATTTTCCCTCCCCAGTGTCATGTGACTCGTTAGTGTTACAAGGTCTCAGGTGTGAATGGGTGTTATCGCTCTCACTCTCTCATACTGGTCACTGGAAGTTCAACATGGCACCTCATGACAAAGAACTCTCTGAGGATCTGAAAAAAAGAATTGTTGTGCTACATAAAGATGGCCTAGGCTATAAGAAGATTGCCAAGACCCTGAAACTGAGCTGGAGCACGGTGGCCAAAACCATACAGCAGTTTAACTGGACAGGTTCCACTCAGAACAGGCCTCGCCATGGTCGACCAAAGCAGTTGAGTGCACATGCTCAGCATTAAATCCAGAGGATGTCTTTGGGAAATAGACGTATGAGTGCTGCCAGCATTGCTGCAGAGGTTGAAGGGGTGGGTAGTCAGCCTCAGACCATACACCACACACTGCATCAAACTGGTCTGCATGGCTGTTGTCCCAGAAGGAAGCCTCTTCTAAAGATGATGCACAAGAAAGTTCGCAAACAGTTTGCTGAAGACAAGCAGACTAAGGACATGGATTAAGAGAACCATGTCCTGTGGTCTGATGAGACCAAGATAAACCTATTTGGTTCAGATGGTGTCAAGCGTGTGTGGCGGCAACCAGGTGAGGAGTACAAAGACAAGCGTGTCTTGCCTACAGTTCATTGAGGGAACCATGAATGCCAACATGTACTGTGACATACTAAAGCAGAGCATGAGGCCTTCCCTTTAGAGACTGGGCCGCAGAGCAGTATTCCAACATTATAATGACCCCAAACACACCTCCAAGACGACCACTGCCTTGCTAAAGAAGCTGAGGGTAAAGGTGATGGACTGGCCAAGCATGTCTCCAGACCTAAACCCTATTGAGCATCTGTTGTGCATCCTCAAATGGAAGGTGGAGGAGCACAAGGTCGCTAACATCCACCAGCTTCGTGATGTCGCCATGGAGGAGTGGAAGAGGACTCCAGTGGCAACCTGTGAAGCTCTGATGAACTCCATGCCCAAGAGGGTTAAGGCAGTGCTGGAAAATAATGGTGGCCACACAAAATATTAACACTTTGGGTCCAATTTGGACATTTTCACTTAGGGGTGTACTCACTTTTGTTGCCAGTGGTTTAGACATTAATGGCCATGTGTTGAGTTATTTTGAGTGGACAGCAAATTTACACTGTTATACAAACTGTACATTCACTACTCAACATTGTAGCAAAGTGCCCAATCTTCAGGGTTGTCACACGAAAAGATATAATAAAATATGTACAAAAATGTGAGAGGTATACTCACTTTTGTCAGATACTGTACATCCAAATCAGAGGAAGGGTTTAGAAGACAACAGTGGTGGATGATTGCAGGATCCTCTCTATGGTAAAGAAAAACCCATTTGCAACATCTAGACAAGTGAAGGACACTCTCCAGGAGGTGGGCGTATCATTGATAAAGTCTACATCAAGAGAAGACTTCACGTGAGCAAATACAGAAGGTTCACCATAAGGTGCAAACCATTCATATGCCTGAAGAATAGAAAAGCCAGATTAGACTTTACTAAAAAACATCTAAAAAAGCCAGACCAGTTCTGGAAAAGCATTCTTTGGACGGCTGAAACTAATGCCATGTACACACGGCAGACTTTTCGGCATCAAAGGTCTGACGGTCTTTCCAACGGACTTTTGACGGACTTCTGACAGACTTTCGAACGAACGAACTTGCCTACACACGATCACACCAAAGTATTGGTGACGCTATTTCTGGTATTACTGACGTCACTTCCAGTCCCGTGGAACACACGCCAGGAATGGCGTTTTTACACCCACAGCTCCATTTTGAGGCTTGTTTTATCTTATCTGTTGTAAGTACCCACTCCCTTTTACAATAAAACCTTTTTAATGGTACTTCACTATCAGTTTCGTTCTGTTTTCACTTCTGGGTACCTGTTGTTTCTGGCAGAGAAACTCTGTAAAGGAATTCTGGACCTGAAGACGTGTCACTATATCCGCCATCCCAGGATTTCTTTACTAAGCTTTAAATGACCCACCAGACTGAAAAGCTGGGGGTCGTTCTGATCTGGTGAGTGGGGATACATGAGGGGGTGTTGCACACCTGAATTTTTCTGAAGCACCTTACATTTCCTTCACTTTGGATTGGAGCACCTTAAGACCCCTTTCACACCGAGGGCATTTTGCTCCATTTTGCATTTATAGCGTTAAAAATAGCGCCTGCAATCCGCCCTCAAACAGCTGCAGCATTGTCTCCAGTGTGAAAGCCCGAGGGCTTTCACACCGGAGCGCTGCGCTGGCAGGACGGGAAAAAGAGTCCTGCCAGCAGCTTCTTTGGAGCGGTGAAGGAGTAGTGTGTTTACTGCTCCTCCACCGCTGCTCCCCATTGAAATCAATGGGACAGCGCTGGGATACCGCCGGCAAAACGCCGCTATTGCGGCGCATTGCGGGCGGTTTTAACCCTTTCTCGGCCACTAGCGGGGGGGTAAAAGTGCCCGCTAGCGGCCGAAATGCGCTGCTAATCCGATGGTAAAACACTGCTAAAAATAGCAGCGTTTTACCGCCGACGCTATGGGGGGGCCCGGTGTGAAAGGGCTCTTAGTCACTTTATTTTCACTTATTGTATTTGGACTTTGTTTTCTTTTTGATCAACATATTTTCACTTATTGTGTTTGCGAGCGCTATATTTATATTTATATGTTTTTCAAGTGATTAGCACTTTGTGTATAGCAGCTGCATTTTGAATTTTATTTCTTTGTTCTTTGATACACCATTAGCGCGAGTGTATATATTTATTATATATTTTCACAATATAATAAATGTTTGCTTTTGGATTTAATACCACTTTAAGTCAGCCCATTGGAATTGACTGCCAACACATCTGCAGTATTTTTGCCCATCTAGCGCACAGAACACACAATAGGGCATATACTGTATATACAGAGAAAGACATAGATCTTTTTTTTCGGCTGCAGTGTTACTATTTTACAAATGGTAGCTTGAAATATTCACATGACAACAATACAACTGCGGGAACAATTCTTCCATGACTTTTTTTTATAAAATGGTTATTCTGAAACATTACAATGAACATAACATGGCAAATTGTCTTGAAAATCAAAATCAATGCATCAGAAGAACAAAGGTATGTTTTATAAAAAAAGTCACTTGAAGGAATAGGAGTTCATACCAATAAACAAAAAGAGAGAAAATGCGGAGACAGAACACAAATATATACATGGAAATTAGTAAGAGTACAAATCTTAAACAACTACAGGCAGATAAAGACTTTATTTAATCTAGTTATATATTCTTTAAAAAATCATTAAGTGTATGAGTGCTACCTCTGTTGGACTGGAAAAGAGATATACTTTATGTTGTAAAAAGAAGTTAGAATTAGAAGTTATCATCAAAAAGAACACCAGTAGTATACATACAGGGGGTGACGAACGCCGTGCGCCATCAGTAGAGGCGCACGGCGAGGCGCAATGCACATTTACATATTTAGAAAATGGTGCGCTCGTAACAGCGCGAATCCCCCATTTAGTATAGCGATCTCGGCGCACGGGAGAATGCAATCTGTGCGCCACTATGGATATGGCACACGGCATCTCCAATTCAATATTGACAGAAGATGGAGGTGCCAATATTATGGGGTGATGTGAGGAAGTTTAGTAACAACTGCCCAAGTAACAAATATGCCCAAAATAGAATGAGAAAGTAACGTTTTCAGAGAAAGCCTGCTGTGCCTGCAAGTGCGTTTAGAACTGCGTGAGATCAATGTTTGAGTTTGTTCACTGCGCAGCCAAAATCTTAGTAAATGTTAAGCAAAGTACATGCAATCACATGGGTTGAGCAGGCACACCTCTAAACTTGAAATTTTTTTTTTTTACGCTGGTTCACCTCTATGTATTTTTTTAAGGAGATTTGCACACAGGTCATGTTAGCATGTTACGTTGCCAAAATGTGACATTCACCTTGTTAAAATTATGTAAAAAGACTCTCGCTCCTCTAGCTCCTCCTAAAAGGGCATTTAACCTTCCCCCTCTAATGCATATGATTTCCTTGGTCTAGCTTTTACTTTTAAAGGGGAATTCCACACTTCATTCTCCAATGCTCTTGTTTCCCCACTCTAACCCCTTGGATTTCCATGGGCTAGTTTTTGCTTTTAAAGGGGAACTCCACACTCCACTCCATTCTCAAAAGGCTGTGAGCTGCCTTCACCAATCCAAACAACATCCTTTTTCAGAGCATACAACAGGGCCAGCTAGGAAAGGGGCGAGAAGAGCGATCGCCCAACCCCCTCATGAAGCATACAAGGCCACATGCACTCAACATAGCTGGCTGCATTTGGGGCATGTTGGGCTCATCCCAATACCAACCACAAAGCACCTTGTACCCACTAGTTTAAAGGGGTTTTCCACATTCCATAAAGCCCCCTGTCTGCAGCCCCCACAACCCCAGCCTAGGGTTGTGTGGAAGAGGCCCTTGTCCCCCTGAATATGGGAACAAGGTGGTTGACTTTTGAAGTGCCCGAGCCCCTCCAAGCATCCACCCCCATGGGCTGGCTTGCTGTGTGTTTGGCTAGGGGTTTGTTAGTGTGTGGGAGGGGCACAATATTTTTTTAGTTTGGGGTGGTATTTTTCATGTGGGGTTTCTCATTTTAAGCCTTAACAGACCCAAATGGCCTTGTATGTATTGGGGGGGGGCTATATTTTGTTTTGGTTTAAAATCTTGCAGCTGCAATGTAGATTTGTAAGTTTTCTCTAAAGCCGTACATCTTTGAAACAGCATTTTAGATACATGCTACAGATGCACCACTTTACAGGCAGAGTAACCCCCCCCCCCCCCCCAAGTTTAGCATTTTTAAATGTACTTCTCCTTGTTTTGTTTTTGGGGTTGTCCAAATTGGTGACATTGATATATGTCTCTCAGGGTGGGACCTAGGCCCCCATACCCATTTTAAGGCCAATAACTAGAATATATGCTAGCCATTTGGGGACTAGCAAAAGTAACAAGTAACAAGTAACTAGTCAGTACCCATAGACTGCAGTGGTGTTTTTTTGTATAACTTTTACCCATGTTGTTTTTTCCCCCCCTGGACCGGGGGGGGGTTTGTCCCATCTGTAATTTTGTAGCATGCTGGATGATGTGCTTAATTTTGGACAGGGGGTGGCTTATTTTGTGCTAGCTGTTTTTGGGTTGTTCTCACATGCTCAGGGACTTTGGTTTTTTGCTGTGGCTTTTGGTGTGTGAAATGCATTCGTGTATGTGGCATGGCGCGGCGCACAAGAGAGTACATTTGAGTGTCCTTATAAAGTCTGTAACGCATGTATTTTCTCTTTGTATTTTGTTTGTTATGTCTTTGCAAAACAGATATTTTTCTTTTGTTTATTTTTTTTTCGGGGGGGGGTATTTTTTCCTGAAATATTTTTGATGTTGTCAATGTGTGTTGTTTGTAGGTTGTTAGTTTCACTTTGATTTAGCCCCGGTTCACACAGGGGCGGCAGGACTTGCAGGTCGGCTCACCGAGGCGACCTGTACACGACTTCCACGGCGACTTGCAAAACGACTTCTGTATAGAAGTCAATGCAAGTCGCCTGAAGTCGCCCCTGAAACGCTACAGGAACCTTTTTCTAAGTCGCAGCGATTTGCGTCGCTCCTATTAGAACGGTTCTGTAGTACAGAACGGGAGGTGACTTGTCAGGCTGCTATGTCGCCTGACAAGTCGACCCTGTGTGAACCGGCACTTAATTGTCTGTGCTGCGTTATTTTGCAAAATCTTCCTCAAGCTGTTACTAATGTTTAAATCCTTAAGAGACTGTCGGTTTGTGGGCGCAGTCCTTTTAACTCCTGTTAATTTCCTCTGCAAAATGGTCAGACCTCAAAAAAATATTCTATTAGTGTCTCAAATTACCATACGTGTGTTTTTTGCTTTCCTTGCTCTTTTCCAAGTCCTGTTTTGTTGAGCAATAAAATTTGTAGCAAATTTTTATGTTTTATGTGTTTTGTTAATAATTTGTTTTGCAGATGCATGCTCAATCCAGGTAATGCATTTTACTCCCCCCTCCCCCCAAAAAAAAAACAATATTCATGCAACAGATTTCCCATCTGCAGCTTAACTAGGCTGCTTGGCATGGCAAAACAAAAAAAAAGGTGTGATTTGTCTAAAAGCTACTTTTCTGGTGCCTTCATGGTAGCATATGCATGGGTTGTGCGTATGCTGCCATAGATAGGCACAAGAAAAGGAAAATTACAGAGAGGTAAGTATTCCATTTTTCATTTTAGTGCAGTGGTTCTCAGCCTCAGTCCTCAAGTACCCCCCGACAGGACATGTTTTGGGAAGTTATCTTAGCTAAAATAGCTGTCCAAAATACCAAGCCATTGACTCTGATTTAAAGCACCTCTGCAAGATGAAGGAAAACCTGTAAACGTGGCCTGTTGGGGGTACTTGAGGACAGAGTTGAGAACCACTGATTTAGAGCACTGAACTAAAATCTAGCTCAAGACAATCCTATTCTAATTGTGGGCATTTGAGGGAAACCAAGTGAGTGTTAGAGCCCCTGCTTGTCTTTTTTAGGTTGGGCTTTGTGTCCCTTTTCTGAAAATTGGCTTCACTTCCTGTCACATAGCCAAACAGGAAGTGAGGGTAAAACCCTACCAATGTCTTTCCTTGGGGACACACAGGTCAATCTAACTAGTGTCCCCATTAGGCAAATTTCACTTTAGCACTTTGTTGCGTACACCCCAAATCATTAGGTATTTTGGGGTTTATTAAAGGCAAATCCACTCTGCAATACAAATGTACTCACTGTAAATCTGAGGGGAAGCACTGGTGATTTTATCATCCAATCACTTAGAAGAAAAGATGCTGTTTTTTTATTTTCTTTGTATGTCCACCTCGGATCTCCAGCAACTGTACTTCCAAGTGCACTTGTAGTGTAAAGTGGATTTGCCTTTAGTAAATAAACCCCAAAGTCCAAGATACCTAATACTTTGGCGTGTACACAGCAAAATGCTAGAGTGCAATTTACCTAATGGGGAAACTAGTTAGATTGACTTGTGTGTCCCCAAGGAAAGACATTGGTAGGGTTTTACCCTCACTTCCTGTTTGGCTATGTGACAGGAAGTAAATAAATTTTAAGGAGAAACTTGCAAAATTTGGGAGGTGTCTTCACCCTATCAGGGGTGCAGACATCCTCAAAAACTGACAAGACTTCTAATCCCTCTGCACTCTATCTTCAAACAAAAATAAGAAAGGATTTCATTTAGTTTAACTTTGCAAAGACACATTCCTAAGTTCAACTGTGATGCATGTCAATGGCCCATTTAGACCTTGTTTAATAGAAAACACCAGTTGCCTTTCACTATAAACATTTGTTAGTCCAATCCTGGAAATCTGCATCTGCTTTACTAATAATTTCCATAAAAAATGGGAACCTGCAGCTAGATGCGCCAAATGCATCTAGATGCGCGACCGTTGTGTATGTGAGATGCGCAACTGCCGTGTGCGCGGAGGTATGTGCCCATGGCGCATATCTGGTTCCCGGAAGCAGTGGCCAGCACACAGGAATGAAGTCTCCCACATGCCTTTTTGCAAACTCAAAAGGTGCCATTTTGTTTTTGGCTGAAAAGTAAAGTAAATCTTCTGGCCACTCTGCCATAAAGCCCAACTCTATGGAGCATACGGCTTATTGTCGTCCTCTGTACAGATACTCCAGTCTCTGCTGTGGAACTCTGCAGCTCCTCCAGTGTTACCTTCGGTCTCTGTGCTGCCTCTCTGATTAATGCCCTCCTTGCCCGGTCCGTGAGTTTTGGTGTGCGGCCGTCTCTCGGCAGGTTTGCTGTTGTGCCATGTTCTTTCCATTTGGTTATGATAGATTTGATGGTGCTCCTAGGGATCATCAAAGATTTGGATATTTTTTTATAACCTAACCATGACTTGTACTTCTCAACAACATTGTCCCTTACTTGTTTGGAGAGTTCCTTGGTCTTCATGGCAGTATTTGGTTAGTGGTTCCTCTTGCTTAGGTGTTGCAGCCTCTGGGGCCTTTCAAAAAAGTGTGTATATGTAATGACAGATCATGTGACACTTACTGTAGATTGCACACAGGTGGACATCATTTCACTAATTATGTGACTTCTGAAGGTAATTGATTGCACCAGAGCTTTTTATGGGCTTCATAACAAAGGGGGTGAATACATACACACATGCCAATTATCATTTTTTTATTTCTGAAAAATAATTTAATGTATATATTTTTTCTAATTTTACTTCACCAACTTAGACTATTGTGTTCTGATCCATCACATATAATTCAGATTAAAAAAACATTGAACTAAAGGCTGTAATGTAACAAAATAGGTAAAAAGCCAAGGGGGAATACTTTTGCAAGGAATCGTATGTCTAAATGATTTGGCCTCAAAACACACACCTACTTCCTGTGCACAGATTCACTTCCGGGCCAATATATATTGCGTCCTGCTTCAGTGTGTGTGTATATATATATATGTAGATATATATATATATGTCTATATATAGATGTAGGTTCTTGTATCTATAGGATATCTAGTATCCACCAGCAGAGAGAAGTTGGGTAGATGCCACACTCCCAATTCTGGAGGCATAATAACGGTCTAGCACAGGGGTCTTCAAACTACGGCCCTCCAGTTGTTCAGGAACTACAATTCCCATCATGCCTAGTCATGTCTGTGAATGTCAGAGTTTTACAATGCCTCTTGGGATGTGTAGTTCCGCAACAGCTGGAGAGCCGTAGTTTGAAGATTCTTGATCACTCTAGGATGTCTTGAAAAAGGTGTTTTTTCATGTGCCTTGTATAATGCCCAAGAAATATCGTTTGGAAAATACAAGTGGGTCATGGCCCATCTACATTCCAAATTTGGCATTTAAGATGGTCATGCACTATGCAATCTGTTTGGCCAATCTCTGTACAACTTGATATTTAGGCAAAATAGGTAATAGGAAGATGCACTTGAACAATTAATTCAAATTATAGGAAATCAAACAGGCTCTTGCACTAAATCTAATTTAAGATCTAACTGATTGCAGTGTATGGTCACCTTTAAAGATCAAGATCTGAAAATATTAATTTATTGGGTTTAGAAACACTTCTCTGTTCTTTGTAATGTATTGAAAGATTTGGGTAAAAAAAGAAAAAAACAAATTTCAAAGATATATGAGAAGTGATAGGAATGAGATTAGCATCAAAAGGGTTAATTAACTGAGAACACCTACTAATTGCCTAACAAGACACATCCAATTAGATGAAATTAACCAATTGTTTTGGGCGTGCGGTATTATCAATGAGAAAACCGCAGTTACCCTAGCACCAGTTGCAGTTTACATATGCGGGTATTTATTATCGCTGTTTGCGCTTCAATGTGCGCCAATTCGCACGTTCGATTAATGACTTTTTAGGCGCACCAATTAATGTATGAACTGGTACAGTGCCTTCTTCTTAGTAAATCACCCCCATAGTGTTTGTGCACTGGTGTGTGGTCATGTTGGAACACGAAGGGGTCATCCCCAAACTGTTCCCACAAAGTTGGGAGCATGAAATTGTCCAACTTGCCTTGGTATGCTGACGCCCTAAAGTGTTACTAAACCCACAACAGTAAAATCTGTCTGTATATGCAGAATAGCATGCTTGTCATACTCACTGTGGAACTTAAGGGGTTAATCCTCTGCATTGTGTAAAAAGCTCTTTGACACTATATGGACAGATCCTTCCCACCTGCACTGTCTATCTTGGCAAGACCATATAATACAGTGAGGGTAGCCGTCCTGCAGATGCTCAGTTTAGTCTTTATTGCTGGAGAGAACATTTCCTGTTCAGTTGAACTGTTCAGGTCACATGATATTGACATCATACATGTGGGCGTGTATACAGGCTGTAGTGGAAATCTCCTCCTACCTGAACTCTCAGCACTGGACAAACTGTGCAGTTTATCATGTGACCGTGGTATACAGATCAGCAAAAAAGGTATATAGTGGCAGTATTTTAATGTTAAAAAAAGATTTATAAGCTGTGGGCACTGTAGGGGGGGGGGCGGAGGAACTATTTTCATATTACTGGGTTTAGCAATACTTTAAGAGTTCCCTTCACTGGAACTAAGGGGCCAAGCCCACCCCTCGGAAAAACAACCCCACACCATAACCCACCCCCCCACCAAATGATTTGAACCAGTGCACAAAGCAAGGTCCATAAAGACATGAGTGAGCAAGTTTGGTGTGGAAGAACTTCACTGGCCTGCACAGAATCCTGACCTCAACCCAATAGAACACCTTTGGGATGAATTAGAGTGGGGACTGCAAGCCAGGCCTTCTCGTCCACATCAGTGCTTAACCTCACAAATCCGCTTCTATAAGAATGGTCAAACATTCCCATAGACACACTCCTAAACCTTGTGGACAGCCTTTCCAGAAGAGTTGAATCTGTTATAGCTGTAAAGGGTGGGCCAACTCAATATTGAACCCTCCGGACCAGGATGCCATTAAAGTTCATGTGTGTGTAAAGGCAGGTGTCCCAATACTTTTGGTAATATAGTGTATGTAAAGCACTGTGTAAATTGTTAGTGGTATATAAATACATGTAATAACAATAATATTAATAAAACACATTTGATTTATTATGCTTTTGCCTCATCAAAAAATGATTGGTAGTGAGGCACCATGTGACCTAGGATGCCTTGGCTGGGAGTTGGGAATAGCAGTTTTTTTTTATGTCAAGAAATAAATATTTTTTTATTCAGGACAATAATATGATTGCTAACATATGCCCTATGGATTAATTGTAAATGTGTATGATAAGTCATTTATAATAATAATGTGGTTTGTTTTTGGTTTTGCTTAGACATGTCCTCTAATTTGTCAACAGCAAGGTCAGAAATGTATCCCCTTACATGCCAACACTGCATCTATGAAATATAAACATTTGATTATTATAACCATTTTTTCTTTCACATAGTACAAAGATCTTGATTAAATCCACAATTTTGCTGTGTACCACTGCCTTTTTACTCACAAATAAAGCTTGGTATCTGACATGCACTGGCTATCAGGCATGTACGCAGGTTAATGGACTTGGTTCCATCCTGGTCGCTATGCAACAAATCCAACATGAGTCTTCCCCTGTGCTGTGACCACTATCGCATTTTGCTGTAGCTCAAATACTGTGCTTGACTGTAAGGTAATACAGTTCATAGGAGCCAATTAAATAGCGTTTTGTCCGCAAGCATGTAGAATTGAGCTGTTTGTCATCTTTTCTCAAGAGTGTATCATTCAGAGGAAATCTTTGACTGAAGTTTAAGCAGAGGTTTCAACCTCAAATACGTCGGACTGCTGTACCATTTTTTTTACCAAAGTTAGCTTAAGCTGTATTAAACCCCAAAACAACAACAAAAAAATAGTATAAAGCAAATTACCAATTCTTAGCTATGAGGGCTGCATTAGTTTTCTTTTTTTAGGATTTTTTTCTTGATTGTCGCCAGGTGATCCTGCCGGTATGTTTGCTATTTTTCAGCCATCTTTAACAGCCTAAGCTGCCCAACAAGTGACAGTTAGAGGGTTGAGACAAACCATTTAACACTGCCAGGGGGGTTTACAAGGATCAGCTTTTATTCATTTATGTAAAACATTTATCCCAAAAGGAAAAAAAAAAACTTGTTGCTGTAACTGCTATAGAGTGTTAGCTGGAGTTCTGCTTTAGTTTGTCAGTTAAGTCCACCTAAGGGTTAACCCAAACTGGAGGGAAGTTTAAGGTAAAAACTTACATTTAAATGCCCATCAATGCAGCCTCATCAGTGTACATCTGCAGCCTTGTCATTGTCATTTGCAGCCTTGTCAGTGTAGCTTTGTCAGTGCAGCCTTGTCAGTGCAGCCTTGTCAGTGTAGCTTTGTCAGTGCAGCCTTGTCAGTGCAGCCTTGTCAGTGCAGCCTTGTCAGTGTAGCTTTGTCAGTGCAGCCTTGTCAGTGCAGCCTTGTCAGTGCAGCCTTGTCAGTGCAGCCTTGTCAGTGTAGCCTTGTCAGTGCAGCCTTGTCAGTGCAGCCTTATCAGTGCAGCCTTGTCAGTGCAGCCTTGTCAGTGCAGCCTTGTCAGTGTAGCCTTGTCAGTGCAGCCTTGTCAGTGCAGCCTTCTCAGTGTAGCCTTGTCAGTGCAGCCTTGTCAGTGTAGCCTTGTCATTGTAGCCTTGTCATTGTAGCCTTGTCAGTGTAGCCTTGTCATTGTAGCCTTGTCATTGTAGCCTTGTCATTGTAGCCTTGTCATTGTAGCCTTGTCAGTGCAGCCTTGTCATTGCAGCCTTGTCATTGTAGCCTTGTCAGTGCAGCCTTGTCATTGTAGCCTTGTCATTGTAGCCTTGTCATTGTAGCCTTGTCAGTGCAGCCTTGTCATTGTAGCCTTGTCAGTTCAGCCTTGTCATTGTAGCCTTGTCATTGTAGCCTTGTCATTGTAGCCTTGTCAGTGCAGCCTTGTCATTGTAGCCTTGTCAGTGCAGCCTTGTCATTGTAGCCTTGTCATTGTAGCCTTGTCATTGTAGCCTTGTCAGTGCAGCCTTGTCATTGTAGCCTTGTCAGTTCAGCCTTGTCATTGTAGCCTTGTCATTGTAGCCTTGTCAGTGCAGCCTTGTCATTGTAGCCTTGTCATTGTAGCCTTGTCAGTGCAGCCTTGTCATTGTAGCCTTGTCATTGTAGCCTTGTCATTGTAGCCTTGTCAGTACAGCCTTGTCATTGTAGCCTTGTCATTGTAGCCTTGTCATTGTAGCCTTGTCAGTGCAGCCTTGTCATTGTAGCCTTGTCAGTGCAGCCTTGTCATTGTAGCCTTGTCAGTGCAGCCTTGTCATTGTAGCCTTGTCAGTGTAGCCTTGTCATTGTAGCCTTGTCAGTTCAGCCTTGTCATTGTAGCCTTGTCATTGTAGCCTTGTCAGTGCAGCCTTGTCATTGTAGCCTTGTCAGTTCAGCCTTGTCATTGTAGCCTTGTCAGTGTAGCCTTGTCATTGTAGCCTTGTCAGTTCAGCCTTGTCATTGTAGCCTTGTCATTGTAGCCTTGTCAGTGCAGCCTTGTCATTGTAGCCTTGTCAGTTCAGCCTTGTCATTGTAGCCTTGTCAGTGCAGACTTGTCATTGTAGCCTTGTCATTGTAGCCTTGTCAGTGCAGCCTTGTCATTGTAGCCTTGTCATTGTAGCCTTGTCATTGTAGCCTTATCAGTGTAGCCTTGTCATTGTAGCCTTGTCATTGTAGCCTTGTCAGTGCAGCCTTGTCATTGTAGCCTTGTCATTGTAGCCTTGTCATTGTAGCCTTGTCAGTACAGCCTTGTCATTGTAGCCTTGTCATTGCAGCCTTGTCATTGCAGTCTTCCAGTTTAAAAATGGCGCCGCCGAGATACAGTGCCGGATGGCCTGTGTATCTCGGCGGCTCTCGGGTCCTCTCGGTGGCTCTCGGGTCCTCTCGGTGGCTCTCGGTGGCTCTCGGGTCCTCTCGGTGGCTCTCGGGTCCTCTTGCAGTCCCGAGCGGAGCAAAGTGTACTCGGCTTGGCTCCACTCACAGTCACGCCCAGTCCCTGTGTTATGTCCATTGTAGGGCAGGACTGGGTGTGACTGTGAGCGGAGCCGAGCCGAGTACACTCGGCTATGTATCTCGGCGGCTCGATCCTCCGCTCACAATCAGCGGGGGATCGGCGTATAACACACACCCGCGATTTTCCCCTGATTTTAAGGGGGAAAAAGTGTGTTTTATACGCCGATGAATATGGTATGTGCTTTACTGGTGCAAGGAAAGGAGTCCTGCGTCTGACGGTCAGAGAGAACCCCCTCATGCAGCTTGTGTCAAATGACTTGGATCCACATGTCTTATGGGACCCAGGTGGTTGGCTGATTTCTGGAGCTTCTGCCTGAACCTCATGTAAAAAAATAGATCTATGTGTGTGGGCAAGTTAGAGTATGTGGTCTAGGCCTGACATCCTTATGACACCCTGAAACCCGAATGTACAGGAGGAGCCCAGTTGCATGTGATGGCCACATGGATATAATCTGGGTCCCCATTACATATGCATTTTGTCTGCATGTTTAGCGTTTTGTCTGAAACTATAAATGGGTAAATACATAATTTTATTACATTTGGCTCGGTGCTCGTTCCATGGCAGGCTCTATGTAAAGGGTAACCTGAAGTATCGCTCTGTGAATAACCGTGGTTATCCAAAAGTGTGGTGGGGTGGAGGAGACGATGGACAATTTCTTGCTTCAGTGCCCCTTCAATATAGAAGTGGGTGGGAGGGTGGGCCTCTGGGTATCCCTTTAATTTCCGGCTTGAGTTACAGGGAGTGGTAATACAGGGCCTTTCAAACTCACTGGGATTTTGATTTTGTGACACTTTCTTTAGTTAGCTTAGTAGTCCGTTACTTCACGTGGAATGCATGGTGTCAGGTTTCCATTCCGAAAAAAGTCCTTCTTGTCAAGGTGGTGATGCCCAACATTCTGGGTAAGGTTGGGAAGATTCGGGGTCTTGAGAAGTACAACAATTTGGTAGGAAAACCTGCGCTAATGAGCAAGACAAGATGAAATAAATTGCTTGAAATGCAAAGTGCAGCTGCAACAAAAAACTTCAAATATCAAATAAAGTGTAAAAACCATATAAACTAAAATTGTGCGCTAGCATAAATATATCATGTAATGAAATTTGCGACTGACAAGCTCCTTAGGTATACTACTCGGAGCTGTAGTAAATTTAAGTTCCAGTGCAGAGAAATAACACAATAAAATAAAATAAAATATAATATAAAAATATAATACAAACAGTTATGAATTATAACACATCTCCGTGACAAAAATGTGAAAAAAATGTGAAAAAACAAGAAAATGAAAGTTCAAAAAATGCGATCGGACCCCCAATCGCTTGAAAAACACCACATTCAGTCCATGAAAGACAAGTTGTATAAAGAGGATAAAACGTTCCTTAGGTGTGTCATATCAGGGTAGAAAGGTGAAAGATGTAGGAACACTTCCAAGCCACCGATAGTTGCGGGAGAGGAGTAATGGATGTACCCTTACCGCACTTGTTGGACCGACTCTATGGCGAGGTCATGCGAGCTTGCAGATATAACCCTCTGCAGGGACAGATGGATATCGATGTCCAGGTCTTGTTTGTGAGCGCCACCCACTCAAAACTGATCTTATTGCTTCAGCGTCAGGAGGGAGACTCATTATTCAGAGGATCCAATGAAAGGATAGCAAGCGATTAGGTGCCGGAGATAAGTCTCGGAGGCAGTCCAGTGACTAACCAAGTTGCCGGTCAGCGCAGCCGTGATGCCGGGAAATGGATGATCCTGCTCGTCTACACAAAAGTTCAGCAGGATCATCCATTTCCCGGCATCACGGCTGCGCTGACCGACAGCTTGGTTAGTCACTGGACTGCCTCCAAGACTTATCTCCGGCACCTAATCGCTTGCTATCCTTTCATTGGATCCTCTGAATAATGAGTCTCCCTCCTGACGCTGAAGCAATAAGATCAGTTTTGAGTGAGTGGCGCTCACAAACAAAACCTGGACATCGATATCCATCTGTCCCTGCAGAGGGTTATATCTGCAAGCTCGCATGACCTCGCCATAGAGTCGGTCCAACAAGTGCGGTAAGGGTACATCCATTACTCCTCTCCCGCAACTATCGGTGGCTTGGAAGTGTTCCTACATCTTTCACCTTTCTACCCTGATATGACACACCTAAGGAACGTTTTATCCTCTTTATACAACTTGTCTTTCATGGACTGAATGTGGTGTTTTTCAAGCGATTGGGGGTCCGATCGCATTTTTTGAACTTTCATTTTCTTGTTTTTTCACATTTTTTTCACATTTTTGTCACGGAGATGTGTTATAATTCATAACTGTTTGTATTATATTTTTATATTATATTTTATTTTATTTTATTGTGTTATTTCTCTGCACTGGAACTGAAATTTACTACAAAAAAGTGGAAAATACCGCGCCAATCAAAAAAATATGTATAAGTAAGCAGCCAACACTCCAATAAGACCAAATTGTGCAAAGTGTGTAGACATAAATAGTGTAGCGCTAACGTGAAAAAAATCTATTAAATGATATATAATATTCAAACAGAATGTAAGCAAATATTCCACAATGAAGTAGAGAATGAACTAATCTAGTTTATAAATCAATGTAAAGTATAGAATGTGCAATGTGACATCATATGAAGAAACACTCGTATATAAGTGAAAATAAAATAAAATAAAATAAAATTCCGTATTGGTGTTTAAAGTGTCCACATTCCAATAAAAAAAGGGGCTTGGAAACTGATATTGTCCAGAATTAAAGGTTGTAGCCACCAAATGGGGCCTAATCCCAGTAATAAATCATGCAAACAGGATAGGTTCCATACAATGCAGATGTTCCATAAAAATCTTCTCCATAGACATCTATTCAACACAAAAGATAGGGTACTCTTACCAACTTTGGTGGACTCACAGGCCGTTGGCGGTGAGTCGGAAAGGCTTGTACTGTCTCAGATGGAGGACAGTATGGAAACAGGTCATGTACTGGAAAGCCTCTTCCTCCAAATGGGGTGCCGGGATCCTAACCGGATGGTCCGCCCAATCTCCGTTTTGTTCAAAAGTGGAAACCATGTACAAAGAAAGAAAAAAGGAGCCTCCACATGGTGTAAATCCAACAATTCAATTGGCATTTATTTGATCAATCAAGACCATTAACAGTCCATATGAGTAAAAAACGTGAAAAATAGAATCGATTCCAAAGTTTAAAAAGGCAAGCGTGGTAAAGGTGGCTGGGTACAGCCTTGGTTTCCTTGCTGTACCCAGCCACCTTTACCACGCTTGCCTTTTTAAACTTTGGAATCGATTCTATTTTTCACGTTTTTTACTCATATGGACTGTTAATGGTCTTGATTGATCAAATAAATGCCAATTGAATTGTTGGATTTACACCATGTGGAGGCTCCTTTTTTCTTTCTTTGTACATGGTTTCCACTTTTGAACAAAACGGAGATTGGGCGGACCATCCGGTTAGGATCCCGGCACCCCATTTGGAGGAAGAGGCTTTCCAGTACATGACCTGTTTCCATACTGTCCTCCATCTGAGACAGTACAAGCCTTTCCGACTCACCGCCAACGGCCTGTGAGTCCACCAAAGTTGGTAAGAGTACCCTATCTTTTGTGTTGAATAGATGTCTATGGAGAAGATTTTTATGGAACATCTGCATTGTATGGAACCTATCCTGTTTGCATGATTTATTACTGGGATTAGGCCCCATTTGGTGGCTACAACCTTTAATTCTGGACAATATCAGTTTCCAAGTCCCTTTTTTTATTGGAATGTGGACACTTTAAACACCAATACGGAATTTTATTTTATTTTATTTTATTTTCACTTATATACGAGTGTTTCTGAAATTTACTACAGCTCCAAGTAGTATTCCTAAGGAGCTTGTCAGTCGCAAATTTCATTACATGATATATTTATGCTAGCGCACAATTTTAGTTTATCTTGAGAAGTACAGGTGGCAGCAAGAGACTGTCTGTCCGTCTCTGGGTGTGCGGCTTTTCTTTCTATCCTATAATGTCCCCTAGATTTTTATAAGATCAGATTTTTGGAAAAAGGTTGCATGCATAGGTTAAATGTTTAATTGTTTCTTAGCCTGAGGGTGTGTTTAGGGTGAAGTAGGGTTGTGTTTTGCATAATTTAGTAGTTTACTGATAATAAAATTATATTTCTTTGTATATATAGTTCAATTTATGTTATTTTTGGAAAAAGCCATTTTCTGTTATCTGCTGATGTAAGATTATTTGTTTTTGTTTACTGTACTGTACTGTACTGTTTACTGTTTATTTGTTTTGCTGTACTGTATGTATATTCTTATATATTTATGTACTGTATGTATATATTCTTTTATATTTATTTTTTGTATATATGTAAATATGTTTTTAATAACAAGCTGTATACTTGGCCGCTTGCAAGATTTTAAATAAACAAAATTTGACACCATTTTATTACATACTGTGCATATAAGCTGCGTTTATTTACTGGCATGTGGGGGATTATAAAAAAATGTCAATATAATTGTACACTCCAGGCATTTTTACTGATAGAATTTTTAAACTGCCATTCTAACTTACTTGTTCCTACACAAGAAAACTGGGTAGGCTTCAGCAAAGGTAAAAGTGAAGTACATTTTTTTTTTATAAACACATCAGCTATTATTCCAAATTAGCTGTCTTGATGAGTTTTTCAGATTTATAGCAATGTGAATTGTGTTATGTGCTTTTCCAGGCTTATTGTCCTTTGAAATGTTGCCATTCATTGGCATAATACTTCCACACTGTAACATAACATTGGCTACAACAGGGAGCAGTCATTTCAATAGTGCTTGTGTGCATGCCAAATCCCGCTCTACAGCTATGCTTCCCATCCCTTCCTTCCGCTATTGTTGCTTATCACCCTCGCCTTCTGCTGGTGTATTTACTTCACAGAACATTACGGTGGCTTTTGTGGATTGTACACGGCTTTCATTGCCTTTTCCAGATAATTGCTCATCATTGCCTTTGTACGTTTTCTTTACCTAGCTTTCTTTTTTAAAGTGATATTTTATTGATCAGTCTTAGGACACATGTATATATATTTGTCTATTACTCTTCAAAATCTAATATGATAAAAGGCATAGCCGCTGATCACAGGATACTGAAGGTAGTCTATCAAAAAATACAGACTAGTCACTTAGCCGTCCCAAATTTGGCCGACCATTCTGATGTTTGAAATGAAAAAACAGTTGAAAGTGCTTTGGTTTTGTCAAAATGTGGTTGTGCTGAGTGAGATCTGGAACGGGAGCCATTGATCCATCTTATGCTCATTGACTGGAATCTGCTAAACTCAGAACCAGGACTCTGTTAGGTATTTTTACTTTTAAAAACTTTTTTTTTTTTTGTCTTTCTGTTGCATTATTGTCTGTTCTTTGTGATATCCATTTTCTGTAAATATTTTGTTTGCTCCAATTTACCTGCTTACTTATTATATATTTTTAAAATTGTAAAATTATCTCTGATGCACTAATGCAGAACTTAAAGAATCACTGCCTCTTTGAAGAGTTCTCCCATATAATAAATCTCTGGTTATATCTATCTGTGGTGACATTGGGGTTTATTTACTAAAGCTGGAGACTGCAAACTCAGTCTCAGGCTGGATTCACACCTATGCAGTTTTAGTGCTTTTTGCATTTTGCAGATTTGCACTACAGTCCATTTAACATGGTTTCCTATGGAACACGTTCTGTAGTGCAAATCTGCAAAATGCAAAAAGCACTAAAAATGCATAGGTGTGAATCCAGCCTGAGTCTCAGTCTCACTTCTACATAGGAACCAATCAGCTTCCAGGTTTTATTGCCAAAGCTTAATTGAACAAGCTGAGGTTAGAAGCGGATTGGTTTCTCTGCAGAAGTGAGCCTGATTTTGCACTCTCCAGCTTTAGTAAATGAACCCCATTCTGTGTGAAAGTATAACTAAGCCAAAATTTTATTTTAGTTGTGGATAGAGTGGAGAGGGATTAGAACACCTTTTTTCTGTTGTCTGTGCCCCTGTTAAGGAGATTCACCTTCTCCGTTTGTTCTGTTTACCATCTGACGGGGTTATACCCCTCTCTTACTCTATCTAAAATGAAAAAAAAGTTTTGCCTATAGCTCTACTTTTTTTTTTTTTTCTAAGTAAAATTTGTTATCACTAATATTGTGAACATTTGATATTTAGGAAAACCTATCTGGTGGCAAAGTAAAGAGTTAATTGCATAGTTAATGAAGCCCAGTGACAATCATGCTCATTCTGCTAGCACTTAGATTGTGGTCCTGCAAGTTGGAAAATCTTTGTGCAGGGTGAAGCTGAGAGTGTTATTGCTGGGTATTAGTGACAGCGCAGTGTGAATTTACACAGCTGATCCAGAGATAATAAAAAAAAACCATATAAAGCATGGTCCAATGTTTATCCAGCAGGGGAAAAATAATTCCTTCCTGATCCCCTGAAGGCCATCGGATGTTCTCTGGATCAACAATCTTTGGTGTTATTACCTACAGTATAAATGTTAATATCCAGTTATATTATGTGCATTTAGGAATGCATCCATGTCTTTTTGCGCCATAATAATTTCTTGAGGGAGCCAAGTCCACATTTTCACAGCTCATACTGTGAAGAAGCCTTTCCATATGTGGAGGTTAAATCTCTTTTCCTCCAGGATAGAAAGAGTGCCCCCTTGTCCTTTGTAATGAATTAGGCTGAATAAATCTTCAATAAGTTCACTATATTGACCACTTATGTATTTATTCATGGTGATCATATCCCCTTTTAATCGCCTCTTCTCTAGGCAATTCAAAGGACCCTGAGGAATTCTTTAATGTGACTTGTGATGGGACTCTGAAGAGCTTTTTTTGGATCACCCCTTTTACTCTAGTTCAAACAGCCACCATATCAGCATCACTTCCCTGTGCACTCTGCATTGTAGGGTTATATATAGAATTTCTAACACTTCCCTATTCCACCCAAAACAAAAATTTAAGTTGTGCTTATACATACTTTAAACACAGAACTTAAAAAGACCCTGTCACTTTAAAGGATGGATGCTCAACCTATGCCACCCCCCCCAGCTGTTGCGGAACTACAAGTCCCATCATGCCTCTGCCTTTGGGAGTCATGCTTGTAACTGTCAGCCTTGCAATGCCTCATGGGACTTGTAGTTCTGCAACAGCTGGGGGGGCCACAGGTTGCACACCCAGAGTCTTTTTAAGTTCTGTGTTGGCAGCATGGAATGTATAGCCTACAACCGGGAACACCATTCTTGTTAATGTAGGATGTTCAGGAGAGTGTCTTGTCCTTGGTGATACATAAAGGTTCACAAGAAGGGATTTTGTTTCCCAGGACCCTGAAAGACCCCTTTAATGTTTAATATCTTCCTTGCTGTGTAACTCCTGATTTGGAGAGGAATAAAATATTCAGCATTATCATAAGTGCTTCAATTCAATATTGTAAGAACCAGTAACACATTTGGGTATCAGCGGTTTCCATTCCTGAAAGTCAAAGCATGACTATTTGTGGTGTTTCAAGCAGGGAAGATTAAGGACTCTGCAAGTGAACAAATAATCTGCGAGTTCTTAGCAGCATGATTAACCAGTTCATTGTCTACAAAGGAAGATAATCTAACAGAGCTGCAAGTATGAGAAGTGCCTTTCCCTTCAACTGTCCTCTAATACATGGCCTTGCCTTGCATTGATAGTCTTTAAAATGGGGTCAGAGATGTGTTCCATGGGCCAAAAAAGCTGTGATTTGAATACAAATATAATTCATTATGAATATCAGGTTCAGCTGCAAAGAAAAACTGGCAGCTATGTGATGTCTGCGGGATGTCCCTCCAGGCAGCACAGTTCACTTCCCGAGTATCATTGTATACAATAGAGAGGGGAGGGGCCTCTGACCCGAGCAGGCACCAGATTCAGTGCACAAGTTTGTCTCTCTGCTTATACACTCTGAGTCTTGCTGATACACGCTCCGGTCAGAGGCCCCTCCCCTCTCCATTGTATACACTGGTACTCGGGAAGTGAACTGTGCTGCCTGGAGGAACATCCTGCAGACATCACAAGGAAGCATGCTGCTTCTTCCATATGGGCTTCTCATGTAAGTTAAGCACAACACTGGCCCCCATCTGTCCCCTCTCACACTGGCCCCCACCTGTCACCTTCCACACTGGCCCCCACCTGTCCCCTCTCACACTGGCCCCCACCTGTCCCCTCTCACACTGGCCCCCACCTGTCCCCTCTCACACTGGCCCACACCTGTCCCCTCTCACACTGGCCCCCACCTGTCCCCTCTCACACTGGCCCCCACCTGTCCCCTCTCACACTGGCCCACACCTGTCCCCTCTCACACTGGCCCCCACCTGTCCCCTCTCACACTGGCCCACACCTGTCTCCTGTCACACTGGCCCACACCTGTCCCCTCTCACACTGGCCCCCACCTGTCCCCTCTCACACTGGCCCACACCTGTCCCCTCTCACACTGGCCCCCACCTGTCCCCTCTCACACTGGCCCACACCTGTCCCCTCTCACACTGGCCCACACCTGTCCCCTCTCACACTGGCCCCCACCTGTCCCCTCTCACACTGGCCCCCACCTGTCTCCTGTCACACTGGCCCCCACCTGTCTCCTTTCACACTGTCCCCCCACCTGTCTCCTCTCACACTGGCCCCCATCTGTCTCCTGTCACACTGTCCCCCCCACCTGTCCCCTCTCACACTGGCCCCCATCTGTCCCCTCTCACACTGGCCCCCACCTGTCTCCTGTCACACTGGCCCCCACCTGTCTCCTTTCACACTGTCCCCCCACCTGTCTCCTTTCACACTGTCCCCCCACCTGTCTCCTCTCACACTGGCCCCCATCTGTCTCCTGTCACACTGTCCCCCCCACCTGTCCCCTCTCACACTGGCCCCCACCTGTCCCCTCTCACACTGGCCCCCACCTGTCCCCTCTCACACTGGCCCCCACCTGTCTCCTGTCACACTGGCCCCCACCTGTCTCCTTTCACACTGTCCCCCCACCTGTCTCCTCTCACACTGGCCCCCATCTGTCTCCTGTCACACTGTCCCCCCCACCTGTCCCCTCTCACACTGGCCCCCATCTGTCCCCTTTCACACTGGCCCCCACCTGTCCCCTCTCCCACTGGTTCCCACCTGTCACCTTCCACACTGGCCCCCACCTGTCTCCTGTCACACTGTCCCCCCACCTGTCCCCTCTCACACTGGCCCCCAGCTGTCCCCTCTCACACTGGCCCCCCACCTGTCTCCTGTCACACTGGTCCCCACCTGTCACCTTCCACACTGGCCCCCACCTGTCTCCTGTCACACTGTCCCCCCACCTGTCCCCTCTCACACTGGCCCCCAGCTGTCCCCTCTCACACTGGCCCACACCTGTCCCCTCTCACACTGGCCCCCACCTGTCCCCTCTCACACTGGCCCCCACCTGTCTCCTGTCACACTGGCCCCCACCTGTCTCCTTTCACACTGTCCCCCCACCTGTCTCCTCTCACACTGGCCCCCATCTGTCTCCTGTCACACTGTCCCCCCCACCTGTCCCCTCTCACACTGGCCCCCATCTGTCCCCTCTCACACTGGCCCCCACCTGTCCCCTCTCACACTGGCCCCCACCTGTCTCCTGTCACACTGGCCCCCACCTGTCTCCTTTCACACTGTCCCCCCACCTGTCTCCTTTCACACTGTCCCCCCACCTGTCTCCTCTCACACTGGCCCCCATCTGTCTCCTGTCACACTGTCCCCCCCACCTGTCCCCTCTCACACTGGCCCCCACCTGTCCCCTCTCACACTGGCCCCCACCTGTCCCCTCTCACACTGGCCCCCACCTGTCTCCTGTCACACTGGCCCCCACCTGTCTCCTTTCACACTGTCCCCCCACCTGTCTCCTCTCACACTGGCCCCCATCTGTCTCCTGTCACACTGTCCCCCCCACCTGTCCCCTCTCACACTGGCCCCCATCTGTCCCCTTTCACACTGGCCCCCACCTGTCCCCTCTCCCACTGGTTCCCACCTGTCACCTTCCACACTGGCCCCCACCTGTCTCCTGTCACACTGTCCCCCCACCTGTCCCCTCTCACACTGGCCCCCAGCTGTCCCCTCTCACACTGGCCCCCCACCTGTCTCCTGTCACACTGGTCCCCACCTGTCACCTTCCACACTGGCCCCCACCTGTCTCCTGTCACACTGTCCCCCCACCTGTCCCCTCTCACACTGGCCCCCAGCTGTCCCCTCTCACACTGGCCCCCCACCTGTCTCCTGTCACACTGGCCCCCACCTGTCACCTTCCACACTGGCCCCCACCTGTCTCCTGTCACACTGGCCCCCACCTGTCTCCTGTCACACTGGCCCCCACCTGTCTCCTGTCCCACTGGCCCCCACCTGTCTCCTGTCCCACTGGCCCCACCTGTCTCCTGTCCCACTGGCCCCCACCTGTCTCCTGTCACACTGGCCCCCACCTGTCACCTTCCACACTGGCCCCCACCTGTCTCCTGTCACACTGGCCCCCCACCTGTCACACTGGCCCCCCACCTGTGACCCTGGCCCCCTCACCTGTCTCCTGTGACACTGGCCCCCACCTGTCACCTGTCACACTGCCTCCCCACCTGTGACACTGGCCCACCACCTGTGACACTGGCCCCCCACCTGTGACACTGCCTCCCGACCTGTCACCTGCCACACTGGCCCCCCACCTGCCACATAGCCCCTCTTTTATCACACTGCCCACGTCATACTATTTCCCCATCACACTGCCCTCCACCTGTCATACTGCCCCCATCTGTCTCACTGTCCCCTGTCACACTGCCCCCTTGGCACAATACCCTCCTGTCATACTGCCCCCTCCTGTAACACTGCCCTCCATCATTCTGCCCCCTTCTGTCAGATTTACCCCCCTCCTGTCACACTACCCCCCTCTTGTAAAACAGCCCCCCTCCTTTCACAGTGCTCCCTCATTACACTGCCCCCTTCTTGTAATACTTCCCAGGTATCCTTTTCCTGTCACACTGCCCCCCTCTTGTCACAATATCCCCCTGTCACACTGCCCCCCTGTCATACTGCCCCCTCCTGTCACACTGCCCCCCATCATTCTGCCCCTTCTTGTCACACTGCCCCCCTTCTTTCACAGTGCCCCCTCTTATCACACTCCCCCCTCTGGTCACACTTTCCAAATACCCTTCTTTGGTCACACTGCCCCCTCCTGTCAAAATACCCTGTCATACTGCCCCTCATCCTTTCACAATACCCCCCCATCATACTGCGGGTCAGGGGCCCTTCATGGTTTCTTGCACTGGGGCCCTGAAGGTTATAGTTACGCCTCTGGGAAAACAGCTCCAGTTCCATGAAAAGTTTACGATGTTCCTCACACTTGTGCATCCCATAAGGGAATGTACATTCTCTATCCATTTACTTTAAACAGCTAAGCGTCATGTTAATGCTCCTAATAAATGCTTGAAATATATTTCCTTACCCAGACTAAGGTCCATTTATATGTTGCAACTTAGGGTACTTTCACACTGGGGAGTTGGGGGCATCGGTGGTAAAGCAACGCTATTTTTAGCGGCGCTTTACCATAGTTTTAGCTGTGTTTTTAGGCCGCTAGCACTTTTAACCCCCGCTAGCTGCTGAAAAAGGGTTAAAAGTACAGGCAAAGCGCTGCTGTCCATTGATTTTAATGGGCATGGGCGCTTTAAGAGCGGTATATACACCACTCCTAAAGTGCCTCAAAGAAGCTGCTTGCAGGACTTTTTTTGATGTCCTGCCAGCGCACCGATCCAGTGTGAAAGCCCCCAGGCTTTCACATTGGAGTGACAGGAGAGGCGCTTTACAGGTGCTTTGCAGGCGCTATTTTTAGCGCTATGGCACCTGTAAAGCGCCTCAGTGTGAAAGGGGTCTTAAGATTTACGGCTTGTATGCTTGACACTATTGTTCTTGATTTACCTTGAAAATCCACAAATACTATTAAAAGTCAACAAAAAATAACCTAAATGTGTAATTAAAGGTAGATATAGCCCATACAGAAATTTTAGTTTTAGGTGGCATCTAAGGGTTGCAGCATCCCATCTGGCTTAAAATCAAAATTGTAAAGAGCCCTGGTCAGTTCTTTGGCAATAGGTTCTCTCAAGGTAGGCTCATTCTGCATTAATTCCAAACATACAAGGGAAATGTATCAAAACTGGAGCAGCTAGAATCTGGAGCAGTTGTTCATAGCAACCAATCAGCTTTTATCTTACATTTTCAAAGCTTAACTGAACAAGTTGAAGATAGAAGCTGGTAGGTTGCTGTGCACAGCTGCTCCAAATTCTATCAGCTCAAGTATTGATAAATGTATTGTATATACACAACTGCAAAAAAAAACATCTTTGCACATACACCAAAATTAAACTAAGGACCACCATTATTTTCAATGGCTTGTCCTGGTCCACAAATTGCACAATTTAATTAAAAACCTGCATTGAAATTTAGGACAGCAACAACGCTGTAAGATTACATGCAAGGCTTGCATGAGTGAGTATTGTAGAAGGAGGTGAAATAGGCAACTAAGCAGTTAAATCAAGAACCTGAAGCTGTGTAAAGGGGTTGGTAGTTACTTGATTGGAGGTTGGCTTCCAGAAGTGAGGATTCCCAGGGGTCTATTTTTAGCAGTTGGCAGTCAGAGGTTAGTTAGTCAAGCAAACACCCCATCAAAGATTTTGGTAGGTTTGCTTTTTTTTGCATTTAGGTTTAATTATGTCATTGCAGCTTGCAGGTTTATGGGCGGGGCCAATGAGTTGGTACCTAATGTGAGAGAACAACCTTTGACAAAGTCCAGTATGGACGCAGACGTCAGACGGGTGGAGTCCTGTGACGTCATTGTGCCAGCGTAGGCGCCATCTTGGATTGTCATCAGAGTATGCACACTCGTGGCTAATTGTCACTATATGCAATTACTACACAGTTATTTTGTAAGTGCAATATTTCCTTTTATTTTCTGTAATACATTTTATTGGTTTCATACTCTGGAGCGATATTGGGTGCACTATATTGTAGCTCTGAAAATTGAGACGCTGTCACCCATGGAAAGGTGCCTGGAGTGATAATTGGTGTGAGGGCACACCTAATATTGAGCATGGTGCTGTTGTCTGGACACATTGAAGATTTTTTTGGCACTAAAAATTCTGTGCGCTATCAGGGTGATAGAGTCTTTTAAGGTAATCTTCTAAATTAAGTTGTAATGGGGTTGGGGACCCATCTTAAGTTGAGCATGGAAAACTATATTTTAGCATCATCCATGGTGTACTTTCCCAATTATATTTGGTTATGCTGAGGGACAATGGGCAGTGCTGATTTATACTGTAAATCTGATTTAACACCTTAAAGGTGAGTTTAAGTCAAGACAAAAATAATTAATAAAAGTCAGTGTCAGCTCCTGACAACCACATAGATATTGTTTTCTTGGAAAGATCTTACTTCTATTCGATTTTTTGGCTATTTTCTTATTATCCACGCATAATTGACTTTTCCAGTTAGTTGGTTCTTCTTTTTGTGTCCACAATAAGCCAACTCTTCATTCTAATGATCTGTGTTTTTAGTGAAAGATACTAATAGATCCATTTGTCTGCTTTCCTTGCTGCCCACAACATTCTTAGAATGTGTAGCCAACAGCATCAAAAGCATCAATACTTTTCTTATGCTGCTTCTTTATTGTCTAGCTTGCACATGGAGAGTGACATAAACACCATATGCTGGACAATTCTGATCTTTTTTGTTACACTTAGTTATTCATTACATTTAAAAATCTTTTTTAGGTCTTTCATCAATGCTCTTCCAAAAAATTATGCCTGTGGTCAATTTATCATTGTGTGTCATGGTCTCCTCATCTGTAATCCTTACATTACTTTTGATCCTGTAGATCCTCTGTGGTTGTTTCCCAATGCACTCAAGTGTCGGCAGACAATTCAGCACCAAGAAGGCCATAGCCCAGATAGCAAGTGTGCTGCAAGTTTGAAAATGACTTGCTAAGCTATTGCTAGACTTGCCAGGCTTCATAAGTTTGTTGCACAATTGCATTGCATGACTCTAGATCAGTGTTAATCAACCTTTTTTCGGGCAAGGCACCCTTTAAATATTATGGACAGTCTGGAGGCACCCCTTTCTAAAATGTAAAAACTACCATATGTATCGGCGTATAACACGCACTTTTCCCCCCTTAAAATCAGGGGAAAATCGCAGGTGTGTGTTATACGCCGATCCCCCGCTGACTGTAAGCGGAGGAGCGAGCGCCGCCGACATACATACATAGACAAGTGTACTCGGCTAGGTTCGGCTAGCTCTGCTCACAGTCACGCCCAGTCCCGCCCTATGATGGACATAACACAGGACTGGGCGTAACTGTGAGTGGAGAGGAGCTAGCCGAACCTATCCGAGTGCTTTCGGTTTCTCTCGTAGTGATGTGGGTGGAGCCGAGCACCACCGACATTCATACATAGCCGAGTGTATTTGGCTAGGTTCAGCTAGCTCCGAGTACACTCGGCTATGTATGAATTTTGGCGGTGCTCAGCTCCGCCCACATCACTACGAGAGGAGCCGAAAGCGTCATATTTAAAAACTGACAAGTCTGCAGTGTCACTGGGCAAGGCTGCAGATGACACTAAAGGGCTACAGATGACACTGAAAGGCTGCAAATTATACTGAAAGGCTGCAGATGACACTGAAAGGCTGCAAATGACACAACAAGGCTGCAAATGACACAAAGCTGCAAATGACACTGAAAGGCTGCAAATGACACTACAAGGCTGCCGATGACACTGACAAGCCTGCATTGATGGGCATTTAAATGTAAGTTTTTTTTTCCTTAAAAAGTTTTTTTCCCTAAAATTCCCTCCTAAATTTGGGGTGTGTGTTATACGCCGGCGCGTGTTATACGCTGATAAATACAGTATTCTAATAGTTTTACATAATGCATACATCCACACAACTTGGTCACCCAACGCTAAAGGAAGTTTATTCTTCCAAAGCAAATACACTTTTGCAAACTGGTACTGGTAATATTCCAATGTTTCTCTTCTCCCTAAGTTTTTCTCCATCACTCAGCTAATCTGACCCCAATGCGGACAGACCCCAATGCAGGCAACTTACATCCTCCATATCAACTGATGATGCCACTGGTTGTTAGGATGCCGGCAGCTAGAAGGTTGTAATGGTGCAGAATGAAAAGCTGTGGCTTTGTGTAACTAAAAGGCAGGCTTCATCCACACGCTGGCTTGTACTGTATACAATTTTTGGACATTTTGCCAAGGCACCCCTGAAGAAACCTCAAGGCATCCCAGGGTGCCTGGGCACCGTGATTGAAAAAGGCTGCTCTAGATCAACTTTCTTTGCAAACATTTTGCAAGTCTGCTGCAAGTTCTGGTTCAGTTATGTTGTGTAATAGTCATCCCACCACAGGGGTCACTGTGGCTGAATTTTCATGCTGTAGACTTGCACAGCTCTTGCTGTAGACTCACCAATGCAACTTTGCTGTTGCTAGAGAATTGTCACACAAATTTGCTACAAATTGGAAAAGTGTCTGGAAAACTATAACTTGTGCTTCAGGTGCTCTGCAAGTGTACAACTTGCCAGTGAAAATGTGCAGCAAGTTAACAGACTTACAATTCACCACTGCCACAAACTTGTGGCAAGTTATCCTTGTGATGTCAGAAGCACTGAATATTGCCCATGAAAATGTTTAAATTTGTTGGAAAATCCAAGGTGACCCTTTTCAATGAGGGGATAATTATATTTACTCACTTTTGGTATGCAAACAGTGGCTGGTTCTTGGCTAGATGACATGCAGATGCCTCCTTGACCACTATTCTAAGGGAGACATCAGCCTATCTATGAGTTACACTTTAAATGCAATTTATAGTGTTTTTATTTATATTTTATTCATTTGTAATATATGGAATTTTTTACTTTATTGCTATGCTGTAAAAAGACCTTGAACAAAATATATCTGTATTAAGAGAAATATGGAGGCTCGAAGTGCTGAACCAATGGCTTCAGTACTTTGATGCCACTGACCTGGTACATGTACGTGTTCATCCTCTCCACTCCTCTCAAGACCTCCTGCTCTCAAGCTCCCCTGTCTCCTCCTCCCATGCTTGTCTCCAGGACTTCTTCAGAGCCTCTCTCATCCTCTTGAAAACTCTATCCTAATCTGTCCGTCTATCTCCTACTCTGGCTGCCTTTAGGCGATCCCTGAAACCTCATCTCTTCAGGGAAGCCTATCATGCCTCCAACTAATCTTTTATTACTTCCATCAGCTCATCCCCCTTTTGTACCACTTGCACCATCCTATTAGATTGGAAGCTCTTATGAGCAGGGCCCTCTTAACCCTCTTATATTATATTGTATTGTATCTGTACTGTGTCCCTTTTATATTGTAAAGTGCTGCGTAAAATGTTGGCGCTATATAAATCCTGTATTATAATAATAATAATAGTGATTTGAATGTATTAAAGCCCTTCCCTTACTCCTTAATACACAAGCTGTATGGATTTGTTACACAGAGACATAAATAGTGAGCAAGCAATGCTGGACTTTCTCTTTGGAAAGCCCAGAATGCTCTGCATAGTCAGTTTTAAATGTTTATTTGTAAAATAAAGCTTTCATACAAACAATTAAAAAAAACCAGAGACATTAGTTTTTAAACTGATGTTATTGAACTAGATTAGTTCTGTTAAGTTCTAAGCCTTCTAGGTTTAGCTAGTTCCTACATTTTTAATTTTCTGTGTTATCTTGTGCATTTTTGCTTGGAACTACATTATGCAAATTGGCCAAAACACTTCCAGTGCTAAGTTGGTAAAATTGTGTGATTAAGAGCTATCTGTTATCACAGACAGAACAAAATGACTGTAATTACAGAAGAAAGAGCCAGAAAGGAAACATTGTAGAGACTCTTCAGTTCAGTCAGGAGCAGTAAGATTTAGGTAAGATAGATTGCGGAAATACCGCTATGAGGTCAGCATCCAAACAATTTCTTTTAAGTTTCCAGACATCTCTCTGTATTATAACAATCAGTCGGCGTGCTATAACCCTGTTTCCGAGATCCGCAGCTAGAAGGGTCACAGTGCTCTTTGGTTTGCTTGTACCAAGAATTTTCCAGCACATGTAATTTCAAATGTGTCTGTGTGTGGGATATTACAGGGGGTGTATAGTGTTTTGTATATAATTTCATTTATTTTTAATGTGACCAGCACTACAAAATATATGTATTTTTAAATATGGTATATAAATAATTAGTATGCACTTTTGTAGCCTGCAGGTGGAGCTCTAGGCTCCTTTTTATGTAAATTCTGGGCTATCCTTATCATCTTTGCTGAAAGAAGCTGCTGGGTCTTCTCAGCTATCTTCTCGCTCTTTTGCTGGGTCTTCTCCGCTGTGTTCTCCCTCTGTTCTTCTTCTTCTGATGTTCACTCGACGCTCTCTTTCACTCTAATGCTGGGTGCGCGCTGCCCCTACTTATATTGGAATTGGGCGTGGTCACCGGGTGATGTCACCCAGGAGCCCCGCCGCTTATGACGTCACCACCCCATCATGCACGGGCGATGACGTCATAAGGAGCAAAGAACAAAGAGAAGCACACTGCTCCAGGCAAAATTAGGTACAGGATGGATCGCAGGTGCAGACCTTGGCTCACCACCGTGGAAGATGAACAAAACAAGGAAGTGGTCGCACACTGGAACTCCAAATTATCTCGATGTCATCTTTATTGTCAGACAGATACAGGCAATGGTAGACGTTTCACAAGCGATAGCTTGCTTGTTCACAACCAACGTAACACTAAACAGGCAGGTCTTTTAAGGGAGTCCACCCAAATTGGGATACACCCAAAAACACACCTGACTCTAATAGTGCCACATACAAACAACATTTCAAACAACATTTTAAAAACATTGCAACGTTTAAAACACATACATATGTCTAAAACAAATGCACACAAAAACAGTAAAAGTAATAATAAAAATATATATATATGTAAGCTTGCTGTCATTTATCCAAAATTCAGTCACAAGCAAATCATGAAAAAGAAGAAAAGTAAAGAAAAGGACAATAAGGCCTGGAAAAAAAGACACAACAGTGTCCAAATCCAGGCTTTTGAATGCCTAAAAAGGATTAACCCAAAACACACCTGTTCATTGAATAAATTAATGCAAAATGTCTATGCAGACATGGTAAACATTCATAGGTGTGTATGTAAATAGATGTATAAAGCCAAATCTCATTGGGTATTAAAAGTTCAGAACCAAAACTTTGTTCAGCTAAACTGAACCTTAATGTAATCGGACTATTGATGTGAAAAACGCATGGTACTCATTATACTGATGCTGCAGAAAAAACAGGGGAGTTCTATGCTCCCCTGTCAACGCCTATGCATCAGCCCACAAGACGGCCTAATTTTACATTCCATGCCCAAGATCCACCCCATTGCTTGGAAGGTTTTTTGAAAAAGATCCAAGGTAGGGTACTTGATCTCAGAGAGAAACAGTGATAACGTCACTGGTCTGCAAAGATCTATATTTTGCAAACAAGAACTTATTCATTGGTAAGGGGGGTAGAGTGGAGAACAAGGGAAGGTATTATATGCCAACATAACACTTAATATTTAAACAAAACTTCAAAATACATAGACTAAAACTGACCCTAAAGCATTATTGTTCATACCTCACAACTTTCTGAGATGGGAAAGGGGTACACCTATTAGAAAAAAGTATGTAGGCATAGGACACACCAGCCGCAATATCCCGATTCATGGAGAATTGATACAAAAAAAATAATTGGTTAAACTCACAAGTGCTTTTTTTACCATTACCATTTCTTTATATTGCCTTTTGAAATTTACAAATGCAAAAACTTTAGAAATTGGATGAAAGCTTTAGCACTGTAAAAACAACTTTCTGATAGATCAATAAATAGAGAGAGAGCATCCCTCCAAATCAGGGACAGTTGGGAGCTATACAAGTTTCCCTTTAATGTAAAGCTGAAAGTCTGTTCAAAGCAAGAGTCTGTAATCTACCAAACCACTTTGGCACAGCTTAAAAATCTTATTATGACTTTTGAATTAGCTGTTTCACACACTTGTGGCTGTGAAGTGTTTATGATGTTGCTATTAAGACATGTCTGCGGGAATTTGTAAAGGTTTTTTAATTTGATTTTTAATGTTTGACACTGCATTTGATTCTTATTATTATCATGTGTTCTCCATGGCATCCAGAATCAGCCCCATAATGACTAAATAACAGCAAGTAACATCTCCAAGGACCACAATGTGACGGGTGCTTTCCTCTGAGATCCCACCTATATGCTGCTGATGGCTCTTTCTGTCACTGATCAAAACTGTTATTTGTATTTTAACTACAAATGATTTTGTTCCCTGTAGACTGAAGCGGATTTCTGAGCAAGACTTTGCCTTTTCCTCTGGGAGCAAAACAAGGCAACTGTAATTTGATAAGTCTTACAGCACCAGCATAGCAAATCATCTCACATGAAAATCCTGGACTAAGACAACTGATTAAATCACACCAGGAATTTGTAACGGCAGTTTGTGACAACTGCACAAGAATTGCTAGTATACGATAATTTTTTAAAATGAATTTATTGAACTTTTAACAGATAAATACAGTGTCTTGAAAAAGTATTCATACCCCTTGAAATTTTCCACATTTTGTCATGTTTCAACTAAAAATGTAAATGTATTTTATTGGGATTTTATGTGATAGACCAACACAAAGTGCCACATAATTGTGAAGTGGAAGGAAAATGATAAATGGTTTTCCAAATTTTTTACAAATATGTGAAAAGTGTGGCGTGCATTTGTATTCAGCCCCCCTGACTCAATACTTTGTAGAACCACATTTCGCTGCAATTACAGCTGCAAGTCTTTTTGGGGATGTCTCTACCAGCTTTGCATATCTAGAGATTAACATTTTTGCCCATTCTTCTTTGCAAAGCAGCTCAAGCTCTGTCACATTGGATAGAGAACGTCTGTACAGTAAACAGCAATTTTCAAGTCTTGCCACAGATTCTCAATTGGATTTAGGTCTGGACTTTGAATGGGCCATTCTAACACATATATATATGCTTTGATCTAAACCATTCCATTGTAGCTCTGGCTGTATGTTTAGGGTCGTTGACCTGCTGGAAGGGGAACCTCCGCCCCAGTCTCAAGTCTATTGCAGACAGGTTTTCTTCTAAGATTGCCCTGTATTTGGCTCCATCCATCTTCCCATTAAATCTGACCAGCTTCCCTGTTCCTGCTGAAGAAAAGCATACCCACAACATGATCCTGCCACCACCATGTTTCACGGTGGGGATGGTGTGTTCAGGGTGATGTGCAGTGTTCGTTTTTGCCCACAAATAGCGTTTTGCTTTTAGGCCAAATAGTTCAACGAGACCAAAGCCCCTTCTTCCACATGTTTGCTGTGTCCCCCACATGGCTTCTTGCAAACTGCAAACAAGACTTCTTATGGCTTTCTTTCAACAATGGCTTTCTTCTTGCCTCTCCTCCATAAAGGCCAGATTTGTGGAGTGCACAACTAAAACCATATTTCCCCGAAAATAAGACCAGGTCTTATTAGCTACAGTTTATTGAAGGAACCATGAATGCCAACATGTACTGTGACATACTGAAGCAGAGCATGATCCCCTCTCTTTGGAGATTGGGCCGTAGGGCAGTATTCCAACATGCTAATGACCCCAAACACACCTCCAAGATGACCACTGCCTTGATAAAGAAGCTGAGGGTAAAGGTGATGGACTGACCAAGCATGTCTCCAGACCTAAACCCTATTGAGCATCTGTGGGGCATCCTCACAAGGAAGGCGGAAGAGCGCAAGGTCTTTAACATCCACTAGCTCTGTGATGTCATCATGGAGGAGTGGAAGAGGACTCCAGTGGCAACCTGTGAAGCTCTGGTGAACTCCATGCCCAAGAGGGTTAAGGCAGTGCTGGAAAATAATAGTGAATCAAAATATTGAAACATTGGGCCCAATTTGGACATTTTCACCTAGGGGTGTACTCACTTTTGTTGCCAGCGGTTTAGACATTAATGGCTGTCTGTTGAGTTATTTTGAGGGGACAGCAAATTTACACTGTTACACAAACTCTACACTCACTACTTTACATTGTAGCAAAGTGTAATTTCTTTAGTGTTGTCACATGAAAAGATATAATAAAATATCTACAAAAATGTGAAGGGTGTACTCATTTTTGTGAGATACTGTATATAAATTTTGGCTACAAAAAGACCCTGGGGCATATTTTCAGGGGGTGTCTTATTAGTATCAATATTTTGACATCATTTTAATCCCCAAAAAAACATCTTGGTTAAAGTACTTTTAGGATTATTTAGTCCGTTTTGTGGGAGCATTGTGCTGGTGTAGGGTGCAGTGGGTCTCCCTTTGTGGCTGTTTTTTGAGAAGTACCTTTTTTACAGCTCCCCTGGGTGCTCATGTGACCTGCCTGAGCTCTTTTCTCCGCTCCGAGATCCACACTGACGTCAGCCTGCTCTGAGCACTGCAGAGGGAGGGGCCGCAGACGTCAGCCAGGAGGAGAGGAGTAGAGGGAATAGCCGGGATCCCTGCTGACATCAGCCCTCTCCGAGCACTGCAGAAGGAGGGGCCGCAGACATCAACTGGGGAGGAGAGGAGTAGACGGAAGAGCCAAGATCCCCGCTAATGTCAGCCCTCTCTGAGCATTGCAGAGGGAGGGGCCTCAGATGTCAGTAGGGAGAAGATCCCCGCAGACATCTGCCCGCTCTAAGCACTGAAGAGGGAGGGGCCCCAGACATCAGCCAGGAGAGGAGAAGACCTCCGGCGGGTCAGCGGCGGCTGTGGATGGGGTATTTTGAATGATAGTTGCAGGGGAGACACACTGAACCTTATGCCAGTGTGGTCGTTTTACAAAACGGATTACATTTTTTAAAATTAACTTTACTAGGGCTTATTTTTGGGGTAGGTCTTACATCGCAGCCCTCCCCGATAATCACGTTAAGTCTTATTTTCGGGGTAGGACTTATTTTCGGGGAAACACGGTAGTTGTCATGTGGACAGATTCTCCCACCTGAGCTGTGGATCTCTGAAGCTCCTTCAGAGTTACCATGGGCCTCTTGGCTGCTTCTCTGATTAATGCTCTCCTTGCCCGGCCTGTCAGTTTGGGTGGACGGCCATGTCTTGGTAGGTTTGCAGTTGTGCCATACTGTTTTCATTTTCAGATGATGGATTGAACAGTTCTCCGTGAGATGTTCAAAGCTTGGGATATTTCTTTATAACCTAACCCTGCTTTAGGCTGGGTTCACACCATTGTGAATTGGATGCAGAATAAACGCATCCAATTCGCAATAGCAGGAGATTTTGACCGGCTCTCTATAGAGCTGGTTCACATATCTCCACAGCGTGTCCAGTGCGTTTTGCACAAAAATGTGTGCGTCTTTTGGTCCATTTCTGGTCCGAATTCAGCCCAAAATTTAAATCAGCTGAAATCGGACCTGAAACGGTGAACCAGCATGCACTGGACCCCTGCTGTGAGCTGCATGTGGCTCATATGTGAACCAAGCCTTAAACTTCTCCACAACTTTATCCCTGACCTGTCTGGTGTGTTCCTTAGCCTTCATGATGCTGTTTGTTCACTAAGATTCTCTAACAAACCTCTGAGGGCTTCACGGAAAAGCTGTATTTATACTGAGATTACATTACAGCTGTATTTATACTGAGATTACATTACACATAGGTGGACTCTATTTACTAATTAGGTGACTTCTGAAGGCAATTGGTTGCACTAGAATTTAGTTAGGGGTCTCAGAGTAAAGAGGGCTGAATACAAATGCACGCCATACTTTTCAGATATTTATTTGTAAAAAATGTTGAAAACCACTTATCATTTTCCTTCCTCTTCACAATCATGTGCCACTTTGTTTTGGTCTATCACATAAATTACATTTACGTTTTTGGTTGTAACATGACAAAATGTGGAAAATTTCAAGGGGTATGAATACTTTTTCAAGGCACTGTAAATATCCCATGATACTGTTCAGTGAGTTCAGCATGATAAAAGCACTACAGGTTGGGACTATGTCTGGATTTCAACAAAGATCATAGGTTTTAAAAGGTTTGGTATGCCTTAAAGAAGTTGTAACCCAAAAAAAAAATGTTCTTGTTCCTTTAAAGCATGATAAATAGCATAGTGCATCTGCTGTGTAATTTGTCCCTCTCTATGCTGTAAAATACATTGTTGATCCTGCCTGTTCCTGTGTCCCCCTATGTGAACTGACCACGGTAATCATGGCTGCTGATACCGTGGTCAGTTTGCATGCCTCCGTCATCCCGCAGTCTATTCCTCCCTTCCTGCCAGCTTAGTAGTCTATGTGTGTGTGAGCCATTTCCTCCCCGTTCCTCCCCGCCCCTTCTGCCACTATTCAGCTCTGGCTGTAAAGTCACTGATCACATACCCTGTAATCCCTTCTGTTACAACAAGATATACAGTGCAGTGTTTGTGCTTTTTAAAAATTATGCAGCTAAATACTTTAGATACACCTGACTGAGGTCAGCCCTTCCCTCTGTAGTCCTTAGATCGGGAAAGGAGAGTGGCAGGAGGTCACGTGACTGCACAGTAGGCATGTGCAATTCCTTTCGTTCCAAATTCGTTTTTTAACAAATTTTGACAAATTCGTTAATTCGGAAATATCTGAATTAACGAAAACCTGTTTAACGAATTTTTCTGAATATTCATAAATTAGAAAAATTTGTACATTCGTAATTTACAAATGTACATTCATACATTCGTAAATTCGTACATTCGTACATTAGTAAATTAGTGAATTCATAAATTTGTAAATTCAGAAATCTGAAATAATAATTAACTAATAATAACTTAAATATTACTAGTAACTATTAAATTATAGGTATTGTAATTTCCTTTCAAATTTGGCTGTTAGTGAACGTAACACATACAAAATTTATCCAAAGTTATGAATGAGCCGAAATAACGAATGCCGTATCCAAACGAATGGAACGTAATGAATTAATAATAATAAATAACAATAATAATAATAAAAACGTTTTATTATTATTTATTAATAATTTGTTCCGTTCCATTTGTTTAGATGCCGCATTCGTTTTGGATAATTCGTAACTTTGGATAAATTCATATTTGTTACGTTCACTGACAGTCAAATTTGAAAGGAAATTACAATACCTATAATTTAATAGTTACTATTTCAGATTTTCAAATTTTCGGGTTTTTGGATTTTCGAAATTACAAATTTCCAAACTTTCTAATTTACAAATGTACGATTTTACGAATTCACGAATGTGCGAATGTACGAATTCACGAATGTGCGAATGTACGAATTTACGAATGTACGAATGTACGAATGTACGAATTTATGAATGTACGAATTTACGAATTGCGATCATAACGAATGACCTGAAAAACGAAAAAAAAATAAACAAATGAAACGAAAACTGGCTGTGCACATGTCTACTGCACAGTGGTGCTGTAAAATAAGATATTTTGCTGTATAATTTTTAAAAAACACAGACACTGCACAGTATATCTTGCTGTAACAGAGGGGATATCAGTAATTGTGATCAGTGACTTTACAACTGCTTTAAGTTGGCCTTACATTATACAATTTTCTTATTCAATTTCATTTAGATTTACCTTTACCTATGTAGTGCAGGCACCTGTCTGATTGCATACAAATTGAAAGTGTTTATGTTTGACCTCATATTATATGGTTTTAGTAACTCTAAAGAAAAATTGCACAAGAAGATTGTATAATGTATATCCAGCTTAATGCCGCATACACACGGCCGGACTTCCCGACAGAAAAAGTCAGATGAGAGCTTTCGGTCGGACATTACGAACGTGTGTATGCCCCATCGGACTTTTTCTGTCTCAGATATAGAACATGTTCTAAATCTTTCTGTCGGAAATGCCGATGGAGTTTAGCCCGTTGGCAAGTCCGGCCGTGTGTACACAGCATTAGTGCCTACAACATGCATGTCAGATTTAAAGTGGGGCAAACCAAGTGGAATTAATCTTCAAGGGACCACATTATGTCTACTAAGGGCCTCACCTACTTAAGGCGGAACATTGTTCTTTAAAGAAAAAAAAATTGCACTGAGATAGTTTGTTTTTTGGCAGAAGAGAATTGCATGTCTCTTCCCCTAATAAAACCCTTTCCTCTTGCTTTGTGATATTATTTTCTGGTGTTCTACCTAAGCACATGCACATCTGTAAGATGTTAAGAATACAGCCAGAAGAAGCAGTGGAGAAGATGGGGGCAGATTGTTGAGGGGCAGCTGAATTGCCAATGCTGGTGTAGGACAAACGAAAAAGGTAATCTGCCATAATGAAGGCCCCTTGAGGAAAGGGAGCCTTGACTGCTGGATGCTTGGAAACTAAGCGGGGCATCAACCTAATCAGGAAGTCAGAGTGGCTGCATTGGGATTGGCACAAGGTGACTCGGTGGAGCCTGAACTCCAGAAAAGGCTATGCAGAGGCGCGCCCCACTACTTCCAAGAGAAGTTGACATCACAAGAGTTGGCCTCCTCTGCGTTCCTGCTGGCTTCGCCATGGACACTGACGCCTTGATCAAGAGGGTCAGGGATCTACTAGCAAGAGGTCAAGCTGACTAGCTCCTGCTTTTACTCGCCGGTGAGACTGTTTCCCTGGCCTTCACCTCCCATGGATGTTTCCGTGGCTGGCAGGCAGCCAGCTTCCAGGGAGCGCAGGGCCACCCGCCCTTCCTACAGACTGAGCCCCAGCCCTCCTAGGGCTGCAATTTGTGCATCTAGGACTGATAGTGGAGCCACTGGCACTGATGGTGCTGGCTCCTCTTCTCACCCCCAGTCCCGGCGCGCTTCATGTGGATCACGGAGTCTTTCCAGCCGCAGCTGTGGCTCTCATAGGCCTTCCCCAGAAGCTCAGCAACATCTCCCCAGCTCTAGGAGTGCCAAAGCCCAGCCACACCCTGCAGGACATCATCGGCTGGCTGCTCGGTCTTGCACTGTGCCTGCTCCGGATCCAGTCCCCAGCAATCAGCTCTCAGTGCCCTGCAGGGCGGGAGCTTTTGTTACTGTATCTCTCCCCTCTCCCAGTGCCGCTTGGCGCATGGGCGCCATTACTGATAGCGGGGTTTGCCCCTCCAGACAGCGGGAGGTGTCCAGCTCCCTGGCTAGCCTCCACCCGCTCCCTGGCTCTTGCTCCAGCATCTATGCCTCCCCCTCCTCTCATGGTGCCATGGGGCGCGCGAGCGCCAGTACCTGTGTGAGTGCTGGCACGTCTCATCTGCGGGAGGCTCCCGGCTCCCAGACCTGCCTTGGCCCACTTACTGGCTCTTCATCTGCTCCTGCTGCTTCCCATGCCTCCTCAAGTGACCATGCCTCTGTTCCCTGGACGGGTCTCAGAGGCAGAAGGCTCCAGCGCTATTAGGTGAGTTTTCCTGCTCTGCACTGCCACCTGCTGGCCACTACACTCACCAACAGCCTGTGTCTCTTCCTTTAGATCTGAGCTACTCCCAGCGTTCACTTCCCTCTGCACCTCCTCCCAGAATCAGCTGTCAGTCTCCCGGGTTTCAGCATCCACATCCAGCTCCTCCTGACAGCAACCACTTGCGGCAAAGGGCGACGCCTGATGGACCTCCACTGGGTTCCCCTGTTCAGCCTCCGTTGCATGAGTATGACTGTGGGGTGGTTTGGGGTAGCAATTCTTGCTCTATTTCTGCAGACGACCGTGTCCTCACTGCGGTAAAAGCGCCATTGCTGCATTTGGGCGTTACGCCAGGCATGGCGCCCTCCTCGTCCCCCAGGGTCTGGTTTTCACCTGGGTGGCCCCTATGGTCTGTTTCACCAGTGGGTTTGCACATGGCACAGGACATCAAGGACAACAGTGGGCACCGTGAGTTCATTGACATCCTGACGCTGGTGCCTTTTGATAAGGAGACAGTGGATAAATCTAGGCGGATCATTATTACGGTTCAGGCTGAGAAGACGAAGCAACTTCCTTGCACATTTGGGAACTGGCTGCAGGGTTTCTGCGCCTATGCAGGGGTACTCTGTGAGAAGTTTCAGGAGCTGGGTTCTTCTCTCTTCGGATATGTGGATATCATTTGGGGGGCATACAAAACATATGGCGGGCAGTGCTGGTTCAATTATGACACCTAGAGAATGGCTGCCTGGAAGGACCTACCTTTTGACTGCGAGGATGGGAGTCTTTGGCTGCAACTCATGTGCCCACATAGACCAACCACCTTTCAGTTCCCTGTCAGTGCTCTTGCCGGAACGTTGGCAGCATCCAAAAAAGGCATCTGCTGGATGTTTAATGAAAGCCACTGTAAATGGTATACCTCGTGTCGCTTTAAGCACAAGTGTTCCACCCGCGGTGGAGCTCACCCAGCGGTCCGCTGTTTTTGGAAAGCGAAAGGGCCCCGTATGACCAAACTGGGTTACAGAGCCGACCTTCCTAAGCTGTGTCCAATAACAGCTGATCACATGTAAACAAGGAAATGCCGTTTATCGGCATTCCTTTCCTCACACAGACAGCGTGTGAGGAGAGGAGAGCTGATCAGTGGCATTTCCTCAGAGGGGAGATCTGCACAGATAATCAGTGCCTTGATTATCAGTGCAGCCCCAGCAGTGCCCAGCATTTATGCCAGTCAGTGCTCAGCAGTGATGCCAATCAGTGCCCAGCAGTGATGCCAGTCAGTGCTGCATTTTATTGGCCATCAGTGCCTGCCTGTCAGTGCCACCAATCAGTGCCGCCTATCAGTGCCACCTATCAGTGCCCATCAGTGCCACCTATCAGTCAGTGCTCATTAGTGCTGCATATTAGTGCCACCTCATCAGTGCCCTGTCATCAGTGCACCCTATCAGTGCCCATCAGTGCAGCCTCATCAGTGCACATCAGTGAAGGGGAAAAACTACTTATTTACAAATTGTTATAACAGAGACTAAAAAAAACCTTCTTTTTTTTCCCAAAATTTTCGGTCTTATTTTTTTTTTTTAAGCAAAAAATAAAAAACCTAGTGGTGATTTAATACCACCAAAAGAAAGCTCTATCTGTATCAAAAGATTTAGCAAAATGTTGTTTGGGTAAAGCGTTGCATGATCGCACGTTTGTGATTCAAAGTGTGTCAACGCTGAAAGCTGAAACTTGGCCTGGGCAGAAAGGGGGTAAAAGTTACCAGTAGTCAAGTAGTTAATCCTACTTGTTTCAAAATTGAGGCAAGCACACTGAGGTGGCAATACTGCAAGGGCTTATGTTCCTGCAGATCATGGCCACCAAGAACTTGGAAGTAAAAAAAAAAAATTTAGAGGATGCTTTATGTTTTTTTTACTTTTAGGTTTACAGCCACTATAATAAACAATTTTAGTCTTGCTATAATGTTTTCTTTGGGTAGCAAAGGCTTTTGCCAACACCAGTGTTTCTCAACCAGCGTTGAGAAACACTGGTGTAGGGGGTTCCTCTCACTAGCCTCTCGCTGAGCCAGGTGCTAATGCAGGCTTCTGGATGGATCCCGACCATATGGTTGCAGTCTTTCCCCAGCCTGGCCCGGCTCTGTGATGCCAGCCGACAGCAGGCTTCAGCCCTCTGCCAGCTGAAAATGGGGCACAGGAGTGCAGAACAAATGCTAAATGGTAAAACACCTTCCATGATCAGCTCCCCCCCAATACTTACCTGAGTCCTATCTCAATCCAGAGCTGCTCTCTCTCTCTCTCTCACAGGTACAAAGACAACAGCAGGAGTCATTGGCTCCAGCTGCTGTCAATCAAAGCCTGTGAGCAGAGAGCAGGAGGTGGGGCCGAGCCATGCTGTGTGTGCCCAGCAAAGCCCTGCTCAGGAGCAAGCCCGCACATCTGTCTGCGTAGCAAGCAACATGCTATGGGGAGAGAAAGAACAGAAAGGGCTGAAAACACCACCCGGGACCCCAGAAGAGGGGGTTTCAGGCCACTCTGTGCAATACATTGCACAGAGCAGATAAGTATAACATGTTTTTTTTTAATTTTAATAACGAATTAAAATAAATTATGCCTGTTCAAATATGGTGACAAAGTCAAAGGTCTTGATGGGGTGTACTTATTCTCTCACATGACATTGCTGGCCAGAAAATGTTGGTTTCCTGGCTGTGTGACCCCTTGTAAGCATTTAGCAAAGAACCCAGAAAATGACAAACGTATTATTCCGGGTCAGGGACTGAAAATGCGCTAATGCCAAAACATCAGTATGACAGCTAGGCAACGAGCATTTTCCAGGTTGATATTAGCAATATCAACCCACATATCTCTCATGACAGGTGGCACTTTAAACATTATATCCCTCTTTTGTGTTCCTTACAGTCAAGCTTGTACCTGGATGTGAAATCTTGGTAATTATCAGTACTTCGTTGAAATGCACTGATCCCCTTTTTATGTAAGTGCATTGTTAACTTTTTTCTCCGATCTCTTTAGTCATCTGTCATGATACTGTCACCATGGCAGAGAGACATTGTAATACAGGTTTCATGCTGAAGATTAGATAAATATTATGCAGCTCATTCTTTTCGTAAGGCATCTGGTGTTTAGTCACTAGTGTGGGTTGGCATTTAGGCAGATGTTAGTGCATACAAATAACTTTACAGATTGTAAAGAAGGCAATTCCTATGAGAATTTGCGAGCTGTTAGTGTGACCAGAGTAAAAAACTTTCCCAGTGTATGTTTCACTGTGGATGAACACTGAAGAGCTTAAAGTGTTACTAAACCCAAGGCTCTGCATTTACTATCCCTGGTCTCCCACAGTACACAGAACATGGAAATGCAATTATTTTAGTAAATATAAACTGCTAAATACATTTTTCCACCAGCAGCATATAGGAGTCTTGTGACTTATATCAGTGTCCAGCCGAGCACTGGTTAAAGCTTGTAAGAGGAGTTTTCATTCTCCCCTGACTGTCCTATGAGGTTGCATGACCCCTGACTTCCTGTCTGGACAGTGCTGATTGGCCCTGTGCTGATCACATGCACCCACCGTCCCAAAAATACACACCAAAGCCCTAGGAGGCAGTCTGCACATGCATGAGCATATGCAGACTCCCCCTTAGGGCTCTGTCTAGGGATCAGCAGATGGATTGAGGACAATAAAAGAAGGGGAATATAAGAGAAGACAGGATCAAACAGCCTTTTTACACAATGCAAAGGATCAACCCCTTAGGTTCCACAGTGAGTATAACAAGCATGCTTTACTGCATATACAGACAGATTTTACTGTTGTGGATTTAGTAACACTTTAAAGTAATTATTAATTATTATCCTTTTTTTTCCTATTGAAATAACGAACGTGTTATACTTACCTCCTCTGTGCAGTGGTTTTGCAACGGGCAGCCCAGATCCTGCTCTTGTCGAGTGCCCCCACAGCAAGAAGCTTGCTTTGGGACACCCAAACCGAGCTGCAGCTTAGTGTTTCCAATCAGACACGGAGCTGCCGTTCGGCCCTGCTTCCTCTCTCTCCTGGATGGCTAACTGAGTTTGATTGACAGCAGTGGGAGCCAGTGGGAGAGTCTTGGACAGCTGAGACACTCGTGGACATTGCTGGACAGAGACGGGGCTCAGGTAGGTATTACAGGGAGTGAGGGGGGGCTTCTGCACACAGAAGGCTTTTTATCTTAATGCATAGAATGCATTAAGATAAAAAAAAAACTTCTGACTTTACAACCCATTGTAAAGTAATTGTAAAGGAAATTTGTAAGTTCTGTATATAATTGTATTCTATTTTGTATGTATTGCACACTGCACTCATTGTGCACACAGCACTAATAATGTTTTTATTACATGTTTGCATTCTTTTGAGTCCTGATTAGAATTAGCCTGCCTATGTTACGCCCCTTGTTACCATAATATTAATGTGAAAAAAAACCTACTTAAAAAAAAAAAAAACCTACTTAATCATGTGTATAAAAACCTTCAATTGTGTCATAATAAAACAGAACAGTTATTTGGAAAGATGCGGAGTGTATCTTTTGTTGTATCTTTTGTTTCTGTTCCCAACTGCGGTAGTTATATTGATTAGTAGTTCCAAATTAATAATAAGGATAGGAGTTGCCTATCTATAAAAGAATCCAGTACAGATGGCAAGCTTTGCCTAGGAGGGGGTTTACAGGTGACTCTGAGATGTATCCCCTGTGTCTCCTCCCTCCTCCTCTATGGCGACCAATGGCGACCAATAGGATCACTTCTCTCGGCCAGTCGGGTGACGGGTCTCAGGACCCGCTTCCTGATTGGGCGGGAGGAGAATCAGGACAAGACAATTGTGAACATTAATTCGCTATTTTCATGCAACTGGGTGGGCTCGGGGGCAGTGCTCTGCCCCCGAGCCCACCATTTTTGAAGCCTATTAGAGCCTCTAATCACGTGCTCAAAAAAAAAATAAAACCCCATTGGAAGCCATGCGTCTGGCACCCCACATGTAGATTAGAGGGCCAGATACATGGATTAGGGGCCGCCACTGTCTAAAGGACAATTGTACAAGAGAATCGTATAATGTATGGCTAACCTTACACTATACCCTTTCACATAATAAGCTGGTTATCTGGAACTCCCACTGGATCCATTGTCTGGGGTTGGGGAGCCCACACTCCAAGATAGAGATTATGGCCCCTAGTATACTATTAGGAGGTCCAAAAGACCAATTGACTGCATGTCAGGCAGCAGACTGAGCACATCCCCTCTGAATCTATTCCAATGACTTATGTCCAAAGTGTCCAGTCCAGATATAAATTGTGTCTAGCTATGATGGGGTCCTGAGTGTAATAATTGTGGTAAGCTCCTATGCAGTGCTTACTACTGAACCTATGATTGTCATTGCTTTCTATATAATTAAAACAGTGCTTCCCTTATACATTTATATGTTTGTATCTATATATCTAATTTGCCTGACCTATTTTTATTGACTATAATACAATCTATAGATGAATAATACAGCTATTCATATTATAGTTGTTTTTGAACCTCTTGAGCCAAAGGTATATCTAAAAACATCTGGACCTGGTGATATGTGTATATCTGGATGCATGACATTTTCTTATTGCTAACAGCACCTATACAAATGCCGCCCACAATATAACATACTTGTAACTTCTCCTTGCTAACGTATGTCCCATGCATTGAACAGAAGAGACTGGCATTGAATCAGATCTGAACCCCAGGGGCCTCATAGCAGTATAAACTTCTGCTATTCCTGTTACGTTGTCAGTCTGGAGCTGATTCGACCAGCGGCTGAGTCACTCGCAGCATGTTTTCACTGGGTACTGGAACAAAGAAGATTTTAGCAGTAATTAGAAGATTATTAAGAATTACAGGCAGCTATTCCATATAGGTACTCATTTTACTTCCTTTGGCCTATAGTTTTGAGAAATGATCTTAGCACTGATTAGTTCATTAAGATCATTTTATCTAAATAAAATCTAGTTATAGAGTCTCTACTCAGACATTCTGTAATTAAATCACTCTGACATCAAATGCTTCAAGACCTGAAAACATGAAACAGATTTTGTAAGTCGCATCGATTCAAAATCAGCAAAAAAATAACCCTAGAGGAAGAAAGTACTTTTTAAACTTTTCTTAACTCTTTTTTTTTATAACAGCTGTCAACGATACCCAGGTTGCAATGCAGAAACCAATTTGCGTAATTATGAATATCTTCTGTCCTTCCTTGAATATCAGATATTTACTGCAGCCTGTTTATAGCCCCTTTTGTCTGCACCCACGATGAATAGCATGTTGTGTTATTAAGGAACAATAATATATTATGTGTGGAGCAAGGAAACCTGGCACAGCAAATTCAGCATAAAGAATGTGGCTTCCCACAGTGATTGGATATTAAATATGGCTTTAAAAAACAGTGGTGCACTAAAAGTGGCATTGAAAATTAGCGATACAATAAAGTGGCATTGAAGAACAGTAATGCGAAAAATGTGAAAAATTAGGCATTACAGAATATTGGTACACTCAATTCCATATTACAAAACAGTTGCGCTCTAAATGTGGTATTACAGAACAGTGATACAACCAAATGTAGCATCACAAAACAATGATACACTAAATGTGGCATTACAGAACAGTGGCAAACTAAATGTGGCATTTCCAAACAGTAGTGCACTTAGTGTGGCATCGCAGAGCAGTGGCACACTAAATGTGACATTACAAAACAGCGTGGCTCTAAATGTGACATTACAGAACAATGACCATAAAAATGTGTACACTTTAAATGCGGCATTGGAGAACAGTGGTGTACTAAATGTGTCATTACAGAAGAGTGATAGAATAATTTTGGTATTACAGAACAATAGTACACTAAATGTAACAATACAAAATGGCACACTAAATGTGACATTACATAGCAGTGATGTACTAAATGTGGCATTTTAGAACAGTGATGCAATAAATGTGGCATTACAGGACAGTGATACAGTAAATGTGACATTATAAAACAAAGGTGTGCTAAATTTGGCATTGCAGAACAATGATAAACTAAATGTGGCATCATAGAACAGTGCTGTGCTAAATGTGGCATTATAGAACAGTAATACATGACAGTGGCACACTAAATGTGGCATTGCAGTACAGTGGTGTGCTAAATGTGGCATTACAGAACAGCGATAAATTAAATGCAGCATTGCATGAAAGTGATTCAGTAAATGTAGCATTACAAAATTTTGGTATGCTAAATGTTACATTACAAAACAGTGATAAAATAAATGTGGCATTGCAGAACAGTGATACACTGAATAAGCATTACAAATAGTGGTGAGCTAAGTGGGCCACAACAGAAGAGTGATAAAATAAATGTGGCATTACAGGACAACGGAACACTAAATGTAGCATTGCAGAATGGTGGCACATAATATTGCATTATAGAACAGTGTTGTGCTAAATGTGGCATTAAAAGACAGTGATACGGCAAATGTGACATTACAAACAGAGCAGCAAAGTGCTAAATGTGGCAGTAGAGACCAGTAAAATGTGGCAGTACAGACCAGTGATACATTAAACCTGGAATTACACAAAAGTTATACATGAATGTGGCATTAGAGATACAATTAATATGGCATTACAAAGCAGTGGTACACTTAATGTGGCAATTTAGATCAATAAAAAACAAACTTTTCTTTAGTAAAAATTAAATTAGAAGTGTTTAGAGAACACAATATGTATAAACAATGAGTGCATAAAGTGCTTATACAAAGGTGGAAAAAATATATTAAAAATCGGTGATCATAGATAAAAAGCCACTCATAATCCGTCCATAATAATATGAATCATTTTGACCAGAAAACAAAAAGTCCACTTCATGTGTTTCATCGCCACACACTAAGGGTTGGTACACCAAGATACTTCAGATCAGATGTGCATTGATAGCGGTAGAGGAAGTAATAGATGTGCGCTTACCCCAAAAAATGGACCTCCCCTGTGGCAAGGTCTTATCAGCTTGCAGATTTCGCCCTCTGCAGGGACCAGCTGTTAGTCTCCTGGTCTTGGCAGCGTGTACCGCCGACTTCCGTATGGCCGGGATGGTCCAACTGTCCCAATCTCAAAGGGGGGAACTCAGAAATGGAAAAGTCCACATACAGGAAAAAATGGCATAAGGAGAAAAAAACTCCAATAGTGTGATAACGTTTAGAGTATTTATTGGTTAAAGCAAACCACAAGTGAACATTAAAAAATCCAGATATAAAATTCTATTAAAAAAGCCGGCATAATCAAAGGCAGAACGCCCGTGCAAATAAACTTTCAAGAACACGTGATGGCTAGCACTGCGAGGCCACGCCCTACATGTTTCGTCATACGTGACGTCACGTATGACGAAACATGTAGGGCGTGGCCTCGCAGTGCTAGCCATCACGTGTTCTTGAAAGTTTATTTGCACGGGCGTTCTGCCTTTGATTATGCCGGCTTTTTTAATAGAATTTTATATCTGGATTTTTTAATGTTCACTTGTGGTTTGCTTTAACCAATAAATACTCTAAACGTTATCACACTATTGGAGTTTTTTTCTCCTTATGCCATTTTTTCCTGTATGTGGACTTTTCCATTTCTGAGTTCCCCCCTTTGAGATTGGGACAGTTGGACCATCCCGGCCATACGGAAGTCGGCGGTACACGCTGCCAAGACCAGGAGACTAACAGCTGGTCCCTGCAGAGGGCGAAATCTGCAAGCTGATAAGACCTTGCCACAGGGGAGGTCCATCTTTTGGGGTAAGCGCACATCTATTACTTCCTCTACCGCTATCAATGCACATCTGATCTGAAGTATCTTGGTGTACCAACCCTTAGTGTGTGGCGATGAAACACATGAAGTGGACTTTTTGTTTTCTGGTCAAAATGATTCATATTATTATGGACGGATTATGAGTGGCTTTTTATCTATGATCACCGATTTTTAATATATTTTTTTCCACCTTTGTATAAGCACTTTATGCACTCATTGTTTATACATATTGTGTTCTCTAAACACTTCTAATTTAATTTTTACTAAAGAAAAGTTTGTTTTTTTTGCTAGCGCAATTTAGTTTATTTATATGTTTGTCACTTCATAGATATTTGGAGTTTTTTTGCAGCTGCACCTTTTATATATATACATTTTTCTATTACATATTGCTCATTAGCGCAGGTTGATTTCACCATAATTTAGATCAATACCATATTATCGGGAAAAAATAAATAAATATCATATTATCTAGGAACTGTATACCAAAGATACCCTTTATGTGACTTCCCAGGGCATTAGCACACATATGCCCTGTACACGCGTTTGGACACTGATCGGACATTCAGACAACAAAATCCATGGATTTTTTTCGACGGATGTTGGCTCAAACTTGGTAAATATTAAAATTCTGCGCTTAGGATAGAAGGTTGCAGCCTCCCCTGATGGGTTCCCAAGGGAACTTACATGTATAATTAAGGAAAAAAGAAAGGGGTGGTGGCGCTACCATAAAGACACTAGTGATTAAAAGAAATTGTTGTGTAATAAACTAAACTCCTTACCCTTATCATAAAGTATAAAAACCAATAAACGTGTACACAAATATGTGATGTGAAAGTGGACGTGTAAAAGAAATACACAGAAAGGGGAAAGGATAAAGGTATATGTACCCTAATAGGTAGAAAAGTGTATTGAGGTGTGTCTAATTAAGACTAATAAACAACCTAAAAAAGAGGTTAATGAGATGCGTGTCCAATCTCATCCAACCAACCCAGAAACCATTATAAACATATTCCATAAACCATAAATAATGAGTGATAAATTATGCAAATTCACCACATCTAATATGTGTAAAAAGCTAAGTTGATATAAACACACCCTAGAGAATGTGCAAAGCAATCCAAAGTTAATAATTAATGATATGAGTGTTCAATAAAAAGTCCAAAGACACTGACCATAAAAGACCATAAAAATGTGCAAAAATGTCAATCAATCAATCAATTAAAAAAGAAGAACAAAAATATGATCCCAAATGTCCAGGAACCAGGTGACTCCGGTGACAGATAAGGTGACTGTAGTGCTCCCCCAATGGGTCCCCACTCACCAAGGTAGTTACCCCTGCAGGGGTAGTAGGCAAAAGAGTGGGCATCTCCAGTTGGATTTTCTCCTTGGTAGGCCGTGCTGTATCTTCTATACCTCCATATCCCTTTGCGCCTGTATAGTGAAATTTCAGGTATTCCTCTGATCAGGGCTTCCCAGGTCCTTTCACATCAGTAGGCGGCACAATCCTGTGATTGGTTAAAGGTAGTTTTCAATGGTCCTGGCACGAGTCAGTATCTGCAAACAATGACCACACAAGTATCCAGCATGCATGAGTAGAGAGCTCCTCCATTTGTTGCCATAAAACCATTTAAATGTCTTGCATACACACAGTGGCACAAAGTTGTCAGAAAATCTGATCGTTCTGAACGCAGTGACGTAAAACACGTACGTCGGGACTATAAACGGGGCAGTAGCCAATAGCTTTCCTCTCCTAATTTATTCTGAGCATACGTGACACTTTGTGCATCGGATTTGTGTACACAAGATCGGAATTTAACCGATCGGATTTTGTTGTCGGAAAATTTTATAGCCTGCTCTCAAACTTTGTGTGTCAGAAATTCCGACGGAAAAAGTCCGATGGAGCCCACACACGATCAGAATTTCCGACAACACAATCCGATCACACTTTTTCCGTCGGAAAATCCGACCGTCTGTACAGGGCATAGATGTCCAAAACTATAGCATGTTAGCTATCTCATTATAGAACAACAATGGCATAAGTGGCATCTAAGGATTGGCACAGTAATAAAATATTCAGTATAGCATTCCAGATACATATCACACTAAATATGACTTTTAAAAACTGTTTCTTACTTTAACAGTCTTCCGGTGGCACAAGGATAACAGAACGTTGGATGTTGCATTACAGAGCCATAGCGTGTTGACCGTGGCATGCCATGGTAGGATTCCAGGGTGTTGGCACTCCAAAGGTGGCATTGCAGAATTATTGTATATTGACCATGGCATCCCAAACAATGGCATATTGATGGTGGCATCACAAACCAGTGGCACATTGATTGCACTGATCCAGAAAAAATAGCACACTGACGATTATACGGTACTAGTTGCACAGATCATGAAATACGCTGGAAATGAAAGCCAAATGTGTTGTGACAACTGCAGTGCGCTTCAGGCAGTCTGCCCACACCACAGCTATACAAGTTATATAAATAGAATCAGCAAAATATTGTCATTATTACCAAAAATATCTCAACGCTATTATACATTTCATACATCTTCAAGATGGGGGTTGGGTTTTATCAGAACAGGGGCCCTGTATCATTTCATTACAAGAAAATCATCAATGTAAGGGCTTCCCTCCTGCACCGCAGAATGAGTTGTTATTCACAGATGAGCGGACATATTGAAAAGTCACTAGGTGTTGTCCTAATATAGGAGACAGCTGAAGCTGCACAGGAAACAGAAAGTGACATTGTGACTTCTCTGCCAGCATTACAGGAGACAGGACCTTCACAGCCAGTACCTGGGGATAGCCACGGTGTCACTTTAGGAGAAAATGTCCGTACACAGATTTGTCACTTTCCCTTCATAAAGTCCAGCTGGCATCATCTTTATAACACCTACATACAACAGCAGAAGACTGATGGTGCTTACTTTGGTTTAAAAAAATAAAACTACAACACCCAACTGTTTTTGTTTTTTTTTTCTTTCTATAACCCCTCTTTGGGTTAGTCTTTTCTTTTAATGACCTGCTGTATGATCTATCTACATAAATGTATAATACAAAAAAATGAACTTGGAATTTCGACCTTTATTGCTGAATGTTCCCAGCTTCTGGTCATTATTAACGTCCTTTATACGGGCTTCATCGCCCACCCTTTTTATTTGTGTATACTCTGCATTATTCGTTATGTTTTATAATGCCAGGTCTTACTTGATCATATGGAGCTATTATATGTTCTTTCCTCTCTGTTCTATATTACATTGTTGAATTCATTGAACAATAAATATTAGAATAGAATTTATGAAAGAAAATTACCAGGTGCAATCAGAGTTTTTTTACTGGAGAACTTTAGTCAAAAAACACCTTCATTATTAACCCCTTCATGTCCAGTGTCAAAACAAATCTTAACAGGGAAGTATGACCGAAGCTTTTCTTTGATGTGGGTCACAGGGGTGTACTTACTTGTTCTCTCCTCCTGCCTGATGATGTCACAGAGCTGCTCCGGGGTCTAGGAGGGTCATGACAATAATGTCGGGATCCACCCAGATGCCTGAGTGGCAGCTGGGTCACCCTCTCAGAGAGCTGTTGAGAGCCTGAGCGAGGTTGATTGCTGTCAGTAACAATGCTGGGAGCCCGCAATCAAATGCATGTCCAGCACAAACTCAGGAGCAGATATATGCAGCACCCAGATATAAAGTCCACTTCCTGGATGCCGCTTATACAGTATGTTACGTAGTCATGAAGGGGTTAATAAGATAGCCCTAGATGGCATGCCTTCTTTGGCCGATACATTAATTTGTCTAACAGTAAACCGCTGAGGTACAATGCGACCTTCTCAGCTGAGTCTCAACAGAAGACATCTATAGTCCTGTCAGGGCTGGGCTGAGCCCTTCCTTCTCTGAGCTGGCTGCTTAGCTGTCGGCTAATTGCCAGCTTCTATCTCTCCACAGTGACTCACCTGTTTATAATATCCTGCTCATCAGTCCTGCCTACTTAAGCCGTCCAGCCCATATGATCTCCGCCTTCGCCTTGGTCACATCTCTAGAGACGCTCTCCTGTGTTCCTGGTAAAGACTTGCTTGGCTGACATTCCTTCTAGCTCCAGATCCTGCTTGCTGTTCTACTACATTCTGGCTCCCTGGCGTTTTGGCTTGTCTGACTATCCATTCAGGTTTCGATTTAGTTTTAGGCCTGGTTCACACCTATCCATTTTTTTTGTGCGTTTTCAGTTCTGCAGAAACACACTACAGTCCGTTTAACATGGTTTCCTATGGGTCATGTGCAGATCAATGCATTTTATGGAAAGGGCCAGGGACTTTTTTCTGGTTTTTGATTCCATAGACTTCAATGGATCAAAAACATGTAATGAAAAATGCAAAATGCACCTGAATATGCAAAGTGCAACCTGCAAAGGTGTGAACCAGGCCTTAGTCTTAGTCTTTTGACTGAAATGCCATTTTAGTTTTATTTGTATTTTAGTCATCTAAATTGTTTTAGTTTTAGTCGTATTTTAGTTGGCTAAAATAGTGTTAATTTTGTCAATGAAATTACACTGGTTGTTAGGTCCAAGCACTGTCATATGACTAAGGGTTTTCCATCATTGTTGAGTTGCCAAAACAGTTGATGCCAACACTGGCTGCAGGGGAGCAAGGAGCCTTGAAAGAGTGCAGGTAAGTATATGGTGGTCATATTGGGGGTTATTTACGAAAGGCAAATCCACTTTGCACTGCACTCTGAATCTAAGGGGTAGATCTGAAATGAGTGGAAGCTCTGCTGGTTTTATCATCCAATCATGTGCAAGCTAAAATGCTGTTTTTTTATTTTCCTTCCATGTCCCCCTCGGATCTACAGCGACTTTACTTTCAAGTGCACTTGCAGTGCAAAGTGGATTTTCCTTTAGTAAATAACCCCCATTGTGTTCTGGCATGATAACAATTTAATGTATACCTTACTGTACTGATCTATAATCAGTAAGAAATGTACAGTTCATCACTACATACCCATCACTGCATTTGAAGGTCTTATATGAAGGATATGACTGGTTTTTGAAGTCGCATCATCTACTTGAATCTAATATTTTCTTTTACTTTGTATGTTTTTCTTGTATCTCCACATGTTTTGTGGAAATGCTTTCTGTGTTCAAGTTTTGTTTTAAACTGAAAAAATATGTTAAATAAAAATTACCTGATTCAAAAAACAAGTATATGGTGGGATGTCCTCTCCAGAGACACCTTGCCCTGTATAAGTAAGTTAATAGTACCTCTTTAAAGTTTATTAGATTTTTGTAAATAGGTTTAAAAATATGAGGGCTGTACCAAAAGTGATGCAAAAGTGAACCTAACTTTTTACATAACTCTTACATAGGTAATTCAAATTTCACATGTTAGTAGAGCAACTCTTTCTCTATAGTAACTCTTTTTCTACTTCTTTTTTTATTGCAGGTAAATAATGGTTTCCATGCAGAAGCAAGGTACAGTCATTGAGTTCTTCATGAATAAAGGGTGCAGGCTAACCAACATCTACAGAAGTCTACAGAATGTTTATGGTGTTGACACCATTGACAAGAGCCACCAATGAAAAACATTGTTCTATCAATGTTGTTATCAATCAATGATGTATCAATGACGGCATGTTGCTTCTGCTTAGCATCCATTATTTACCTGCAATGAAAAAGAAGAAAAAGCGTTATTATAGAGGAAGAGTTTAGAAATCATCAAAAAAGGAGGCTGTCCCCAGGGGGGTTTTCTAGGCAGCAAAAAATAAGAATTGTATCACGGAATTATGTAATAGTTGAAATTCTTTATTTTTATTATCACAAGGTATCAAAACAGTAGCTGTTTAAAACATATATCGTCAAAACATGAGCTGTGGTACATGTATAAAAAACAATATCATTAACATGACAATGTACAGTGAAGATGCATCATGGTCAAACACCATAGATGAAAGTATTATGTATAACTTGTATTAGAAATTCTGACGCGTTTCGACCGCAACGGGTCTTCTTCAGAGGATTATGTAAACTGTAAAAACGTTAACATATATTGTAGTTTTTGGTTAATAAAGAAAAAGGGGAGGGAATAAACAAACAGTAATAAATATTTTCGTATATTTACCAATCATGGTGTATTGGACCATATTCAGTGCTCTCAGTGTGGAAAGAACCCACTTATACGATCTCAGCGTCTCTCAGTGGTCGGCACAGTCAGCAAAAAAGGGGGAGGTTGGGGAGGCCCAAGGAGAGGGACAAGTGGAGCCTGTAGTCAAGTTATTGTATATAATGCATTAGTTATGCAGCTCAAGAGGATGGTGAGAGAATATAATTCTGTATCTACACACTAGTTTGTGATCTATGTACTATGCATGTATTCTATATATAACAATTGCTGCGACTTGGATGGTCCGTGTGAGAATCAGAAAGTGAGGACGGGGAACGTGGGGGATGGAAATAGAGAAAGGGGGAGAGAGAATTATGTGAGACGAGGGGGAGGAAAAAGGGGGGGTTTTGGGGAGGGGAAAAAAAATTAAAAATAAATAAATAATTGTAAAAGGGGGGGAATGAGTGAGGAATGGATAGGAGGATTAGATGAAAAGAAAAGAAACACAGACCAAAACCAATGGCAACAAAATGGATGCATTGTAGAAATGATTAGTAAATTTGTAGCAAATTGGGTGCAAGGTGAATGACCAAGTGAATGTGAAGGGGCCTATGAGAAAATGTGTGAGGGTGAGATGAAATAAAAAGGTATGAGAGTGAAGGTGAAAAAAGGATGAAGTGCAAAATAAGTGTACCATACAGCGCAGCCGTGACAAACCAAACTAACAAGGAGCAAAAAACAACAAAAACGGTGAACCTCAAGTAACTGCAAGATACCCTAGGGCTGTGAAAAGGAACAGGATACAAGAAAGGGAAGAGAAATGTTGCTGTGCAGAGTGAGATATGCATGTGGTTAATGAATCCCCAATCAATTTACCTTATTTCATGTGTGACTATTGGTTCCGGTTAAGAAAAGGGGGGGACACCCGTGGGTGTACCACCTTGACGTCTATGCATTGAGTGAGAAATTATCTGCAAATGTCAAAAATTAAACTGTAAGTGCGTGGTTCTGGGCGACAGTCAGGGTAGGAGAACATAATATATAGTGTGGTAAGGTAATATAGCTAGTTTCACCAATCCTCAATTGCTGCTGCAGACAGGTACAAGTCCGGGTAAAGCATATGGGGTATCAATAGGTCCCCATAGTGTCCAATCACCTTATATAGGTGAGCATATCATGGTGGGAATTTACCTTGATAATATACAGGTGCCACTGCTCCGCCTCCTGGAAACTCCCCGTTCGCCAGTGATAGTGGCGTGAAGCGTCACTTCTATTGTGGCTCCCCGGCGTTCCGGAAGGAGAACCCCCGGCTCCGCCGCTGCATGCGCCACAGCTGCATGTACGTCGTGACGTCGCGCGCGCACGCGGGCATAGCCACGGCGCACGGATGCAGTCCAGAATGACGCTGGCAGGGAAAAAACTGCATTCCGGGTGGTGCTGCCACCCGGTGGATGCATAGGAAGATGCAGGACCCTTGCGTCTCCCCACCCTGAGTTTAGAAATCATACTTACCTAGGTGGATGCAGCACCGATGGCTCAGTTCTCAGTGCTCTGAGAGCAGAGAACTGGTGACCGGCAGTCACCGCTCTCTGCTCTGCACCCCCCCCATGCTCACTGGAACGCTGGGCTGTGGAAGTGGTGGGAACGCCTAAGCCAAGTGTCGGTCCAGGCTCCTGGGTGGATCCCGACCATATGGTCATGATATTTCCCCAGCCTGGACTGGCTCTGTGATGTCAGCCGACAGCGGGCTTCAGTCCCCTGCTGGCTGAAAATGGGTCACAGAAGTGTAGAACAAACTGCACTCCTGTGATCCACAGGAGAACTACAGCCAAACAAGCTTTGGCTGTACTTCTCCTTTAATTATTTTTAACTGTATTCATCTACTTGTTTTGTATTATTTGTTTCTTGTATTTCTTTTGATCCTTGCATTTGTGCAAATTTTAGTTGTTGGCGCTGTAATTACTGTTGACTCAGCAAAAAAATAAAAAATAAAAAGAGTTGCCTGAAATAGCCAAGGTCATTATATGATTGCTGGCAAAGAGGCAGTTATGTTCCTTTAGCTGGTGTTCAAGTTTTCAAGTCTCATTATGAAATCCATTAACGTGGTTTGGAAATGTTGTTTCCTCTTGAGAATCTCAGCTGGTCGATTTTTACATATGAATTTTCTTTTTTTGGTCCTGCTCATTTTGGTTCCTATTATATGTTTATCTTGAAAACTGCCTGGGTACAATGGAGGCAAGGTTCTGAAGACCCAAATTATTCACACGTGACACTTCTGCTTTATTTCAGCAATATCAGAATGCCTCAAAACTGGAACAGTTTGTGACACGTTTTCTGCTGAAGGAAACACTGAACCAGCTGCAGTCTCTCCAGAACTCATTAGAATGTGCCATGGAAACTACGGAGGAGCAGACACGCCAGGAAAGGTGGGTTTGGGCAAGCTTCATAAAGTACTAGTTCATAGAGCTCACATCAGTTTATCATTTAGGTTCAGATCCACTTTTGTTCGAATTGATCTGTACTATGTGTGAAATTTGCACATTTGCTGTCAAAAACTTTTACAGAAATGTCTGTCTGTATACTCAGTAGGGCTCTGTAAAAAGAGAGGGGAGAGGGAGTGCTGTCCCTAGCAGTTGATCATATTTCAGTTGTGATAACTATAGCTCAAGCAAACAAAGTAAGCATCTGATTGGTTGCTTTGGGGAGGTGCCAAATTCAACCTTCATAATTTTTAAAAGCCAAAATTCAACATATTTTGTGTTTGGCTACTATATCTTTTAAAGGGATAGTTTATCCTTACATTTTAATGTCTTTACTAACATCCTTCATATTTGTTAATTCAGTTTTGGGAGGACACTGAAGGCCTGCAGCACACTGGGGTTTTCTTTACTAAAGGCAAGCCCACTTTGCACTCAAAGAGCACTGCAAGCGCACTTGGAAGTGCAGTCGCTGTAGATCTGAGGGGAAGATAGAAATGAGGGGAAGCTCTGCTGATTTCTATCATCCAATCATGAGCAAGCAAAAATGCTGTTTTTTATTGTCCTTGCATGTCCCCCTCAGATCTACAGCGACTGCACTTCCAAGTGCACTTGCAGTGCACTTGTATTGCAAAGTGGATTTGCCTTTCGTAAATAACCCCCTCTATCTGCACTCCAGTGAGGAGACCCCTTTGCTGAAAATCCTTTACAAGCTGTGTTTGCTCTGCCAATGAAGAAGACCACTGCCCTGCCATTTGCTCTGAGCTCTTGTAGGGTACCCTGATTTCATGTGCTCTGATCCCATGTGCTCTGATCCCATGTGCCCTGATCCCATGTGCCCTGATCCCATGTGCCCTGATCCCATGTGCCCTGATCCCATGTGCCCTGATCCCATGTGCTCTGATCCCATGTGCCCTGATCCCATGTGCCCTGATCCCATGTGCTCTGATCCCATGTGCCCTGATCCCATGTGCTCTGATCCCATGTGCTCTGATCCCATGTGCTCTGATCCCATGTGCTCTGATCCCATGTGCTCTGATCCCATGTGCCCTGATCCCATGTGCCCTGATCCCATGTGCTCTGATCCCATGTGCTCTGATCCCATGTGCTCTGATCCCATGTGCTCTGATCCCATGTGCCCTGATCCCATGTGCCCGGATCTCATGTGCATTGATCCCGTTAAAGTGCTCTGATCCCAGGTGCCCTAATCCCATGTAATGTGCCCTGCTGTGTGCCCCAAAATGTGCCCTACTTTCAAGTATTGTGCCCCACCCCCATGTAATGTACCCTGCTGCCCCCCATGCAGGGCTGTCAACAAGGGGGTACCACCAGCCCTCCTGTACCAGGTAGGGACCGGAGGGGACTCACAAATTATGGGTACTATACTAATCCTGCACTCAGATGCCATGCCTTAATGTGTGTGGGGGAAAGCAGAACGCAAACTATTTAACCACCTTCGGGAGTAATCTGCAGCCGCATGTCCAGACGATTACATTAAAGTCCCGGCCGGCGTATTGATATAGAAGAGACCAGGACTTTAATGTAATTGTCTGGACATGCGGCTGCAGATTACTCCCGAAGGTGGTTAAATGGTTTGCTTTCTGCTCCCAGCACCAGAGGATCCTTCCCCTAGAAGAAGCACTGCACGCTGACCCCAGATAGAAGAAGAAGACAGGACCAGGTGCTTGGAAAGTCGGAAATGGGGGGGGGGTGTTGGGGGAAGGTGGAGACTGAGCCCAGGCTGTGAGCATAAAGTTGGCCATACCGCATATTGCTCTTCCCCATATCTAAAAGATTGTGGGTATTCACTGTGTTTAAAGTAAAATTATTTTCCATGCTGTACTTTCTATTATGTTGATATACAGTATTAAATTCTGCCACAGTAACCACATGATTGGAGGGACACGTCTCAGGGGCATTATTGCTGTGTATTAGTGAATGCTTGTGTTGTCCACTGAAGGGTGATCCACAGTGGATCACGTTTCAAAGGGTGTTTGTTGGGCAGTGGGGAAGCAATTAATTGCCTCCTGATTTAATCCCTAAAAAAAACATTCATTGTACACGGTTGCAAGCGGCCCCCTTCAATGGTATGGGTCATTTTTGGCCATCAAATGCGACTTGGGGGATAACGTTTGTATACCCCCATTTGCTGCCTTTGCCGGTTACTCCCTCCTGACCCCTGCACCCTGTGTGTTACATACTTCAGACCCCCTGTATTCTATGCATTACCCACTCCTGAGCCTGAATTATGCACGTCCCCCCTCCTGACCCCTGAATTATGCACATTACCCACTCCTGACCCCTGAATTATGCACATTACCCACTCCTGAGCGCTGCACTCTGTATGTTACATACTCCAGACCCTTGCATTCTATGCATTGCCAACTCCTGAACCCTGAAACATGTACATTACCCACTTCTGTTCCCTGCACTCTGTATGTTAAACCCTCTTGAACACACCCCTGACTCGTGCACACTATACAATACATACTTCTTAAATCTGCACTCTGTTCATGACATCTTCTTGACACCTGCATTCTGTAAATTACATACATCCCCCTGATCTGCACTCTGTATGTTAAATACATTTGGGCACTGTGCTCTGTGCATGTTTTTAACCTTACTGTTGCAATTTCACCACACCCACATTTCTCTATTGTAAACAGTCTACGCCATCTCCTTCTCCACTGGCTGCCTGTGGGCTAGACGGAGAGGTGCTCTGGTTCAGGCTCCACCCCTGTCATGTGGGGGGGGGGGCCCTGCCAGATGGGCTGTATGGGGCCCCATGATTTCTAACAGTAGCCCTACATGCCTCCATGTAGTATGCCCTCCTGACCCCCTGTACTTTGCAGAAAAAAAGCAAAGCATAAGTTTTACAATAAACAGGTACGTTTTAATATTGATTCTATTATTATTATACAGGATTTATATAGCGCCGACCGTTTACACAGCGCTTTACAACATTAGGGCAGACAGTACAAGTACAATACAATTCAATACAGGAGGAATCAGAGGGCCCTGCTCGTTAGAGCTTACAATCTAGGAGGGAGGGTCAAGTTCTAAAAAAGGGTAATAGCTGTGGGGGATGAGCTAATGGAGAAAATAGTGCAGTTGTTAGATGGAGGCAGGATAGGCTTCTCTGAAGAGGAAAGTTTTCAGGGATCGCCTAAAAGTGGATAAATTTGGAGACAGTCTGACAGATTGGGGTAGGGAATTCCAGAGGATGGGCGAGGCTCGGGAGAAGTCCTGGAGGCGGATATGGGAGGAGGTGATGAGGGAGCTAGAGAGCAGGAGGTCTTGGGAGGAACAGAGAGGGCGATTAGGTTGATATTTTGAGACTAGGCTAGTGATGTAGCTGGGGGCAGAGTTGTGGATGGCTTTGTAACTTATTGTTAGTGTTTTGAATTTAATTCGTTGGGCAAGTGGTAGCCAATGGAGGGATTGGCAGAGAGGGGTAGCAGACACTGAGCGGTTTGTAAGGTGGATGAGTCTGGCAGCAGCATTCATGATGGACTGAAGGGGGGATAGTCTATTAAAAGGTAAGCCAATGAGTGGTTGTTATTATTATTATTTAATGATATTTAAAAATATATAGTATTGTTATAGCAGCAGCTCGTTAATCACACCAATGTTCCCTGAGCTGTAGATTTGAACATTACTTCAGACAAAGTAATCATTAGCAGCCGTTCCCTGTGACCAGAGAGGTCACAGATCTGGGGACAGTGACCCCATCTCACCTGGGGACAGGGACCCCATCACCCCTGGGGACGGGACCCCATCACTATCTCCCCTAGGGAGGCGGCCCCCATCTCCCCTAGGGAGGAGGACCCTATCTCCCCTGAGGGCAGGAACCCCATTTTCCCTAGGGACAGGAACCCCATCTCCAGACCAGGCTAGCTTCAGCCACCCTTGGGTGCCAGAATGGGGGAGGGGGCACAGGACCCAGAAACAAGTGGCAATAACTGTAATAGTGCTGCCTACTACAGTAATTTCCAGTTTCCAGGAGGATCTCACAGGTATGGCACATACATATTTAAATTGATCCAAGCTGGGCCAATGTAACTAACTGCTAAAGATTGCTATACCTAAACTTAAGCTCTAATGACTTCACGTCAGTGTTCTGATGTCATATACAGTAATTGGTCATTACACCACCCATAATAGGGAGAATTCCAGTATGGGGTGCTATGGGAATATGGTACAAGTTTAGGTAAATGACCTGAATAGTAACTTTATATGTACTGACTGAGTACAGTTATCAAAAATCCTATGCTTTGTGATAAAAAAAGTGATGTAAAGAGTATAGAGCACTGTGTACTCCACCATGTCCTATAAAATGTCACCAATACTCTAATCTTTTTATCTAACACATAAGCTAACTGAGAGCTAAGAGATTTGCAATTAGGTAAATGACAACAAAATGTTTCAGTCTGATTAAAAGCAATCATGTATGCTAATGTCACTAGCACTTCATTGCAAATGACAGGTTTTGGGGCACCAGCAGGTGCTGCTATGTATTCCAGAGCGTGCTGCTGCTAATAGAGCATCAAAAAAAACTGTATTAAAATGATACAAATATCAAATACATACTGGAGAAGTTGTGGCTTTGTAGCTTGAAAATACATTTATTTTTAACCACTTCAGCTCTGGAAGGTTTACCCCTCTTCCTGACCAGGCCATTTTTTGCAATATGGCACTGAGTTGCTTTAACTGACAATTGGGCGGTCGTGCAACGCTGTACCCAAATAAAATGTATGTCCTTTTTTTCCCCAAAATAGAGCTTTCTTTTGGTGGTATTTGAATTTTTTTTTTTGCGCTAGAAACAAAGAATGACTGACAATTTTGAAAAAAAAATAAATATATATATATATATATATATATATATATATATATATATATATATATTATTATTATTATTATTATTATTATTATTATACGAGATTTATATAGCGCCAACAGTTTACTCAGCGCTTTACAATGTATAAGGGGGACAACACAATTACAGTACAATACAAAAGGTACAGGAGGGCCCTGCTCGTAGAGCTTACATTCTAAAAGGGAGGGGGTGGTGGTACAAAAGGTAATAGCTGCAAAGAATGATTTGATGGGGGTGGCTCAGGGACAGTTATGTGGGTGTGGGATAGGCTTCCCTGAATAAATGAGTTTTCAAGGATCTCCTAAAGGTGGACAGGGTAGGGGCTGATCGGACATACTGGGGCAGGGAATTCCAGAGGATGGGAGAGGCTCTGGAGAAGTCCTGAAGGCGAGCATGGGAGGAGGTAACAAGGGAGCTAGAGAGCAGGAGGTCCTGGGAGGAGCGGAGGGGGCGATTTGGGCGATATCTGCAGATGAGGTTGGTGATGTAGATGGGGGCGATGTTGTGAATGGCCTTGTATGTTATGGTTAGCATTTTGAATTTTACACGGTGGGATAGGGGAAGCCAGTGAAGGGACTGGCAGAGAGGAGCAGCAGTCACGGATCGATTAGTGAGGTGTATTAGTCTAGCAGCAGCATTCATAATAGACTGAAGGGGGGACAGCCTGCTTAAGGGTAGGCCATTAAGGAGAGAGTTGCAATAGTCGAGGCGGGAAATAATCAAAGAGTGAATAAGTTGTTTTGTAGTGTCATTAGTCAGAAAGGGTCGAATTTTGGAGATGTTGCGGAGGTTAAGGCGGCAGGATTTAGCCAGTGATTGGATATGGGGGCTGAAGGAGAGGTCAGAGTCAAGGATTACACCCAGGACTCTGGCATGTGTGGAGGGACCAATGGTTGTGTTGTTGATATTAATGGTGAAGTCACAGGAGGGGGACCGTGAAGGAGGAAATATAACAAGCTCAGTTTTAGAAAGATTAAGTTTGAGGAAGTGGCGTGACACCCATACCGATATGTCATTCAGCAAGTTTGAGATCCGTGAGGAGATAGTGGGGGTGAGTTGGGGAGTGGAGAGATAGATCTGTGTGTCATCGGCATAGAGATGGTATTGGAAGCCATGGGAGGTGATCAACTGGCCCAGGGAAGAGGTATAGAGTGAGAAAAGGAGAGGCCCAAGGACAGAGCCTTGGGGTACCCCAACAGAAAGAGGAAGGGGAGCGGAGGAGGTGGAGTTGTAAGTGACGCTGAAAGTGCGCTGAGATAGGTAGGAGGAGAACCAGGATAATGCAGAATCACGGAGGCCAAGGGAGTGTAATTTGCTGAGGAGCAGCAGGTGGTCAACTGTGTCAAAGGCAGCAGAGAGGTCTAAAAGTATGAGTATGGAGTAGTGGCCATTGGTTTTGGCAGTTATTAGGTCATTGGTGATTTTTAGTAGGGCAGTTTCAGTCGAATGTTGTAGGCGGAAGCCAGACTGTAGGGGGTCGAGAAGGTTGTTGTCCGTGAGGTAGCGACTCATTTGGTCATGAACAAGGCGTTCGATGAGCTTGGAGGCAAACGGGAGAAGGGAGATAGGTCTTAAGTTATTCAAACAGGTGGGGTCTAGTGAGGGTTTTTTGAGTATGGGGGTAACCAGTGCATGTTTGAACAGGGAAGGAAAGGTGCCGGAGGAGAGGGAGAGGTTGAAGATGTGGGTTAGGGAGTTGAGGATAGAGTGGGAAGGTGGTCGCAGCAATTGAGAGGGGACAGGGTCCAGGGGACATGTAGTGAGATGGGCCATGGAGAGGAGTTTATCAACTTCTTCTGTGGTAACTGGGCAAAAGGAGGAGAGTATTGAGTGTGGTGTTGGACCTGATATGTTGGGTGGGGAGGAATTTTAATGCTGGATATCTCCTTGCGAATTGTGTTGATTTTGCTATTGAAGTGGTTGGCAATATGTTGAGCGGTAAGCAAGTTGGTGGGAGGGGGCAGTGGGGGGTGAAGTAAGGAATTAAGGGTAGAAAAGAGTTGACGAGGTTTGGATGAGATATATTGTTTACTTTCTGCTCTAAAACCAGATAAAGTATGTATAAGGGCGTTCTGAGTAACAGACCAAGCAAATATCAGTCTATGTTGAAATGTAAAAGGGTCTTCATACACTTAAGGCAGCACATGCAGAGAAAAGCAGACTCTGGAAGTAAAATCGACAGAAAAATAAAATAGACAGTGCAGAAGTAAAACTTTATGTATCCCAAAAGGGTTAAAAACACTTACAAAAGGGTAGATGGGTAGGAGCACATCATATTAATAATATGGCAGGTGGTCCGGCGTTCTGGTAGTCCCAGGGATATCCGAAGGTGTAACTCTTTGGCAGCATATTCTGAAGTGGCCAGCAGAGGGAAGCCACAGCTCCCTGGATTCTGGGGAGACAGCTGAGCTATTATCCACAACTTTTAAATATACTCCTTTTAATATATCTTTTAATGAGTCCCTTTCTTATCCTATACATTCAATATGATACTATAGATCCACCAATGTATATTGTTCACCATTTTTTGTTTATTGTTAATGTACGCATACACAGCGAGTGACGTGCCATCTAGCTGCTATGTTCCATTTGCATGCAGTGCTTTTTCCTTTTGTGTGCCTAGTACGCTGTTTTTATATTTATCATGTCACTTTATAGGCTTGTATAAGCTTAGTGTTCCCCTTTGTCCTCCTGATGTCCGCCCACAGCCCCGCCCAAAGCCCACCCACAGACCATAAGAAGTTCTGCTTCCAGTAACCTCTTATCATTGCTTGAAGAAGGAACCAATTAGCTGTTCCGAAACACGTCGCATGTTGATGACATTGTTTCTGGCTGTCCACGCTGGTTGCTGGTCCCTTTCCGCTGACATCACTTCCGGGATTCGGTTTCCACGTTGTCTCAGACAGCTCAGCTGTCTCCCCAGAATCCGGAGAGCTGTGGCTTCCCTCTGCTGGCCACTTCAGAATATGCTGCCATAGAGTTACATCTTCAGATATCCCTGGGACTTCTTGGGACTACCAGAACACCGGACCACCTGCCATATTATTAATATGATGTGCTCCTACCCATCTACCCTTTTGTAAGTGTTTTTAACCCTTTTGGGATAAATTTTTACTTCTGCACTTAGAGAACTTTTTTTTTCTTCATCAATTTAGGCCAATATGTATTCTGCTACATATTTTTGATAAAAAAAATCCCAAAAAGCGTATATTGATTAATTTGCGCAAAAGTTACAGTGTCTACAAACTATGGGATATTTGAATTTATTTTACTAGTAATGGCGATGATCTGCGGGGTCCATGTCTTCTGTACTCACGGAATGACAGTCTGCCTTGTTTACATAGGCAGACTGTGATTCTGTCAGAGTACTGAACGATCGGCAGGTCCCGGTGGACATATGGTCCACAGGACCTGCTGATCAGTTCCTGCTGTGTAAAATCACAGCAGGAGTGAGCCAGCACAAACTCGCTCCCAAAACACAGAAGTGCAGAATCACGTATATATACACAAGATTGTGCACAGAGCGGCTGCCCTGTAGCAGTAAATATTTTACAGAGGGTATTAGCAGATCCAGTATGATCATATGTACCCAGCAAACTAGTGTCAGTGCACCTAACTGCTTATTTTTTTTTTTTAACTTTAGTCACTTAGACTAAAGTGTCACTTTAGTCATTTCTCTGCCCAGCAGTGCGGTGTATTGTGCTGCTGTGTGGTGACACCCGGTGCCTTCAAGTGCTATGTAGAAAAATACAGACATGCACCGGCATTGTGGTGTAAACAGGACACATAGAAAACAATTGTTTTCTAGGTGCCCTAGCAGTGACATGCATTTATCCAGAAAAACACAGGTCACCACAGATAGTATAATCAAGCTCCAAATGCTATACTTATTTCATGTGGTTTTAATGGTAGAAAAACACTGCCAGGTTCAGGTGTGTGTCATGTAAATGTTTTATGACTGAAATAATAAAATGTCTGTGTCCTTTTTGGGTCACATCACAAGAAGGTAAAGTCATATCTCCCAAGTTTCTGAAATTATAAACAGTGACACCTTTTAGCACACAGTATGTAGGGAGAGGTTGGGTTTCCAGTTCCACTGACCACAAAGATCTAATATGCAGAACTACACAAGTACTGTTTTGACCTCTACTTTTCCTTTATTTCGGCTTTTCAGTATAATAAATGCAGTTATTGGCTTAAAAGTTTAGTGCAGCATAAGGCTTGTGGTAGGAAAATAGTTTATTTAGAATAGAGATATTCAAATAAGACCAGAAAGAGGGACACAGGTATTTGGTCTCAAATGAGGAACAATTGGGAACTTAGGTTATAGCACCTCCAGGAACCAACCTCAACAATGACTGCAAAATCTGTAACACTGCTAAATATTACTAGGATTGCTCCTAGTACATAGAAACCACAAGCACTTTCATAACTCTACTTAGCAGGCAGCAAGTAAAATGGGTCTAGCTGGTTTGGGACCGAAAGTAAGTAACCACCTTATAGATCTGATCCAGCCAAAAAATGTGTGCTACTCCTTCTCACAATGCAAGTCTACGGAGTTGATTTACTAAAGAGGTAAAACATGTTCACTTTGCAAACTGAATTTTCACTTTACAATGAAATTCACTTAGCTTAGTGAATGTGGTAAAAATTATTTTTGCAAAGAATACCAAATCACATGAAGGGAATTTAAAAAAAAAAAGAGGATGTTTGCTTGCATAAAATTGGGTGATGAAAGTCAGCAGAGCTTTACTTCAAACCAATAAGCTAAGGGAAAGATCCTTTGCAAAGTAAAATTTAACTTAGGTAAGAGAACAGACAATTTGACTTTAGTAAATTAACCCCTATGTGACTTGTATACAATCGCAGCTTATGACTTCACAGTGTAATGATGGTGTAAAGTTTCATCATTTTAAGAAACAGTGTCAGTGTCATAGACTAATCAGCATGTACAATGTTGATGTAACATAATATTGCAGCGCCATCTTTTCAGGATAACCAACATGTACATAAAGTAGGCCAGCCATTGTATCAATAGACTCTATATATCAAATTACAGAAATGCAATGTGCATTACACCTCTGAACATTGTGGCATTCATAGGCGACCCCCAATGGTGTACAGGTGCATTGATTTTTTATCATAAGGTAAAATTAATATCTGTCTTCATGTGAACAAAGAAAAGCTGCATAAAAAACGCTCATCTTGAACATCTCCCCAGTCATCAATATGACCCCCAGGAAGTGAGAGAACAAATTCTCTGAACACACAACAATGACGACTCTCATAGGTTTCAACCCTTTTTGGCGTGCTGTGTTATTTAGGATTCTTTATGATAGTTTGTGTCTTTCAAAGTGTTTTTTTAAAAACACAATTGCATTATCTTGTAGTCTGAAGAGATAGGGGATTGGCGCTGTTCACTGATAAAGACGGATAATAAATCAATAAACTATACACACTCCTAACAAAAGGAAAATATAACAACCCAATACTAGGTGGGTAAAACGTGTAACACAATGTAAATAATTGTTAAAAAATAGATATACGTGCTGAGAATGGTCAAAAAATGTGCAGAGTGCCCAAAGTACAAAAATTTTTTACAAAGTAAAATTAGTAAATAGAACTCCAAGCATTACCAACGTAAATGACAAAAAACACAAAAAATGTGTGTGTGTGCAATTAAAGGTTTGGGTGGGTATGCCTAAAAAGGGGACAAAACACAGTGTTGCCCACTGAGAATTAATATGTGTACTATTGAAGCTGAATAGTGTTGAAAAAAATGTGAGAATATATATAAACTCAAAAAGGAACAATCGGCATGTAGTGTGCAAACAATCTTAGTGCAAAAAAAAAAAAAAAAAGGAAGTCCAAACAACCAGATAAATTGTTTCAAAAAAATATATAAATGTAAAAAAATATATTAAAAAAGATATAAAAAATATATATATATGTCTGTGAATAAAAACAGTTCTATTGCAGCAGGCTGATGTATCTTCAAAGGTTGCGGGTAGATCTGTCTCAATGAGTATATGCTGTCCCGTGTGGAGTCCCCTCTAGTGCCCCCACTCACCAGAGTGCCCAACCCCTGCAGGGGTAATGAGCATGTAGATGATCCGATGATCCAAGCGGTTGGTGTCCCCCTCACCACCTAATTTCCACCTGTGTCACCCGATCACTTTCAAACGGCATCCATCCGGAACAGTTACCTTAAGCAGCAGCAGGTGAGGTCAGACAGCCTTCCAGAGGCAGACAGGAGACACAGAATCTGAGACAAAACCAGTCAGACTGTCTAACCCCTGGGAACACACAGCACAGCAGGGGAGCAAACAGCAACAAGTCTTTACCGCACAAGAGAAAACTGGCAGGACTGCAGAGAGAGGATAGAAACCAAATTCCTCCGCCTGCTCTAAGATTGTTTTCATCACTGCAATCCACAGGTGGCCTGGAGCAGATTGGAGGGAAAGGCTTGGGTGAGCACATCGTTGGATCCTGGGACAGGTGAGTTTTTGTAGCTGCTGACTTCAAATAAACACAAAAATGACTGGAGCTTCTTTAGAGCTGTATGGCTCTATGTTGACGTCAAAACTATCGCCCCACAAAGCCAAAAAACAATGTTCCCCTTTTTTTTGCCTCTGAGTTCAACTTGTGATATCTGTTTATTTGCAGGCAAGGACCTACAAAGCCACATGTGCTTTCAATCCCATGGTCAGGAAAACGATCCAATCGAAGACTTCAGAGAAATAACAGTTTTTCACCTAACAGCCCTCAGTTCAACATTGGTATTTTTTTTTGTAATAGACATTATAAAAATGTATTATATACAGGATTTAAATGGTTCCCTTTGTATGGTCATTATTTAAATGTAATTTTAAAATACAGTTACGGTTTTCACATTAATGCCCCGTACACACGGTCGGATTTTCCGATGGAAAATGTCCGATCGGAGCGTGTTGTCGGAAATTCCGACCGTGTGTGGGATTTTCCATCGGATTTTCCGACACACAAAGTTGGAGAGCAGAAGATAAAATTCCGATCGTGTGTACACAAATCCGACGGACAAAGTGCCACGCATGCTCAGAATAAATAAAGAGATGAAAGCTATTGGCCACTGCCCCGTTTATAGTCCCGACATACGTGTTTTACGTCACCGCGTTCAGAATGATCGGATTTTCCAACAACTTTGTGTGACCGTGTGTATGCAAGACAAGTTTGAGCCAACATCCGTCGGAAAAAATCCTAGGATTTTGTTGTCGGAATGTCCGAACAAAGTCCGACCGTGTGTACGCCCTATTAGGCTGCATTCATACTAGGCGATTTATAATTATGGGCGTAATTGCCACAAATCTGCCCGCAAATTTAAATTGTTGCAAAACGCACCATGGGCATTTGGCATTCATTCTAAATAGCATTCCAAATGTGGTGTGATATTGAAGCAATTTCCTACAGGCTCGCCCAAAGTTCATATAGGGTGTTCTTGTGAATTGGTGGATGAAACCACTATGCAATCATAAGAAAATAAGGATCTTTACCAGCACACTTGGTATAGTAATACTCTTGTCCTGTATTTGCATAAAGCAACAGACATCACAGGGCAATTTTTGGGACCTTGCAGGATCCTTTTTTTTTTCCTATAAAACAAATAATCACCAATATTCTGCTAGCCTTGCACTGCTTTCCAACATTGGGACAGTGAGATGTCATTATCGTTTGAGTTTACTGGAAATGTTATCTTGCTATTCCTTTTTGCTATGAATGAGAACAATCAGAACCCTCCACAAGCACTGGAAGTACATACGTACTTAGAGAGATTGCAACCCAGCCTTCACTGAGTCTCAGAGACCTGGAGCACATGCATTTGCAGTAGTTCCACTAATATTACTATACAGTTACACTGTTCCACCATTTAGGTATGTTATGTAATAAATCCTAACGACTAAACAAATGTTGAACACAGAGATATGTGCTGAATCGTGACAGCATTTAAAGAGTTTTCCTGCAGGGCCTCCTTGCACTGAACAGCCATTCCTGCCTGCTTAAAAAAGAAATCCTGACTATTTTCCATTCGATTATTTATTTATTCTTCCTGTAGGCTTGTTAGACGAAGACAACCAGTGGATGACCCAGATAAACAGACTTCAGAAACTAATTGATAGGCTGGAAAAGAAGGTATTGAAATTTGTCTTTATTTATTTATTTTCTTTGCAAGAGCCAGTCTTCCTTGTTATTGAGCTAAACAAGCTAGCATTAGGTGTGTTTTAGATGCTAATACTTAAGGCTAAATTCCAAGGAAACAGCTAAATACAAAAGATAAAATTGATATTTAGATTTACAAGAAATGCAGCAAGAGAGGCAAGAGAACAACCAGTTAAGCTGAAATAGAATATGCAAAGCATATTGCTACTGTAAGTAAAACAAACCCTCCAAGATTCTTCAAATATATCAATAGCAAAAAAGGTAAATTGCCAGGACCAGATGACTTACACACCTTACTGATTGGAATGGTACCAACGGATTTGCGTAGCGCAAATGTTGTACCAATATTCAAAAATGGGTCAATATGTATACAGGAAACTACAGACCAGTCAGCCTAACATCAATAGTATGCAAAGTATTTAAGGAAATGTTAAGGGACTAAATTCAAGAATTTGACTGCGATAAAGGTATCATAAGTAATAAACAGCATGGATTTAATGAAATGGCGCTCACATATATATGCAAAACATTAACAGTGGCAAATTAACAAATAGGAAAATATATAAATAAAAAAAGTAAATAAATAAAAAAAAAGATTATATCAAAAAGTCCAATGTGTCAAAATCCCAACACCAATGTTTCTTCTACATCAAACTCCTGTAATCTTCACCACCTGTGCCCAAAGTGTTGATGTACTCTCACCAAAAATGTTTGACCCCCTCATACAGGTAGGTCAAAAAGTGCTTTTGCTATCAAAGACTGGGATTCCCCTGATGTTAGGCTCCAATTTGATCCTCTGGTTTTAAATGGTGGTCATATATATATATATATATAGTGACCAAACCGGAGACAGGATGAAAGATTTCATAGTGTCGTATTTATTAAAAGTATACGTTTACAAGAAATTGTATTGCACTCACACGTAATAGTGGACCTCACCTTAGTAGCAGAGTTTAGCTGTTTCCCACCCAGTTTTAACCCTCCTACACAGCTGTTTCTGTTTCAGTTAATGACTGTTTCTCCCTACATATGAAATTGATGATCATTAGCACCTACTTGCTATAACTGTTTAATCATACACCTGATTATAATCCTACAAAATCCCACACTTTGTGCAAGTGTATAAAGTGGACAATTATAAGAATTGATGTTGGTTTAATTTAAATCTTACTTCTGTTAGCTCACTCTGCATTTTGTAAATTGAAAACTTGAAAGAATTCTTACTTTATATCATATCTTTCACACTTGTCTAAAAGTTTTGCACAGTACTGTGTATGATATACAGTATACTCATTCTCTAAATCATCCAAGGTTGTGACTGTTTTAACTTATTTATTAATGATATTGAAGTTAGAATTAAGAGCAGAGAAATACATTTGGCACAAGATGTTGCAACATTACAGAAGACCTTAAAGTGATTGTAAAGCCTCATTTTGTTTTCTCAAAAAATAACAAACATGTTATACTTCCCTGCTCTGTGTAGTGGTTTTGCACAGAGCAGCCCAGATCCTCCTCTTCTCGGGTCCCTCTTCGGCTCTCCTGGCCCCTCCCTCCTGTTGAGTGCCCCCACAGCAAGCAGCTTGCTATAGGGGCACCTGAGCTGAGTCACAGCTCCCTGTGTCCATTCAGACATGGAGCCCTACCCCCTCTCTCTCCTAAATGGTTAACTGAGTTTGATTGACAGCAGCGGGAGCCAATGGCACAGCTGCTGTGTCTCAGCCGATAAGGAGGAGAGTCCCGGATGGCCAAGGAACTCGAGGACATCGCTGGAGAAAGATGGGGCTCAGGTAAGTATTAGGGGGTGCTAGGGCGGCTGCTGCACACAGAATGTTTTTTATCTTAATGCATAGAATGCATTAGGATAAAAGACCTTCTGACTTTACAGCCACTTTAATAAAATAGGGGAACTGACAGCTACAGTTTGATGCTAAAAAGTGCTCCAGTGCTTGAGTGAAACCAGACATACAATGCTGCTTAGCCATGGGCGTGCGCACGGGGTGTGCCTGGGCACACGCTAATGCCCAGGCACATCCAACACACACTAGGACTTTTTTGTCAGCAGAATGTGCAGGATCTCTATTTTGGCGCATCTAGTAATGAACAATGGCAGCGCTGCTACTCTGCGAGTGGGACTATTATTTAGTTGGCTGTGTAACTTTTGTGAGTGCAGCCACTGATCGCGGAGTGAGCTGGCAAGCGGCCACATTTTCCGATGCTACCTCTATAGTTTTGGTTACAGCATCCCTGACAGCCGAATATTACTCCGCTGCCTGCTTTCAGGGATGCTGTAGCCGGAACTATAGAGCTAACATCAGGGCTGGATTAACCCCACTGATTTTGTCACGAAGTCCTTGCTGCTGCCACCGCAGGGCTTTCTCAGCCCACCACTGTCATTTGTCAACCACCGAGAAAACCATTGGTTGCCAGGACCATCCCAGGCAGAGGAGAAGGATGTATCTTTCTCCTCCCTGCTCCGCCTCCGAGTGTCCCCCCTCCCGGCTTCCGCCCTGCAGTGAATGCCGACAATGGAATAAACTGAGGTGAAGGAGACCCATCGGGACTTGGGACTCAGGAGATGTCACTGGTAAGGAGAGAGTGGGGGGCACAGACTCTGGCAGCGTGTGTGCAGCACTACAGCAGGCAGGGAGAGAGGGTGTCCTCTCCTGCAGTGCAAGTCACACTGTATTTGGGGCACCAGGGAGCAGCTGAGAAATAGGAGTCCGGCCTGCTATGCTGGGATTTGTAGTGCCATGGAGGGGAGGGAATACTCACACATACTGGGAAAGGGGGCTGGTCATATAAAGAAAAATAATCTGTGTTGTGAGGGGGCTGCTATGGCTGACCTGACCCCCTTCTAGAAATACTTATTGTCTGGTTTAAAGCGAAACTCTGCAGACCCTGGGGTAACGGGGAACTCTGATGTAAGTGGGATCTGAGTGGAATCTGTGGTAACCAGAGACCCCCTCACATCAGAGGCCCCCCCCTTACATCATAGTCAGAAAAGATCCCCTTTGTGTCAGAGCCCCACTTACAGTGTATATAAAGGGGGATTTTGATGAAAGTGGGGACTCTGGGAACCCTGTTATAAGAGGAAATGCTGGGGACTCTAGTGACCAAAGACCCCCTTATATGAAAGTTCCCCTTTACACCAGAGTCCACAGCATTCTTTACATCAAGTTTCCCAGTGTAAAGGGGAAATCTGGGGACTCTGATGTAAAGGAGGACTCAGATTTGAGGGGAGCACTGTGGCATATGTAGGGGCACATTCACAAATGCTTTGATTTCTGAAGAGCGATCCGCAAACAAATCAGTCTTCATAGAGCATTTTAGAGGTGACGAAGAGGCGTTGTATCGCCCTCCACACCACCTGCTTTAACCACTTGAACTCCACACTGCACACAGTTGCGGGGCACTTGCTGAGTGCCATCATTCACTTGAATGGGTCACAGTCAGCAGGTGCTACACCTGCTGAAAGCAAAAAGGGGTATAATTGCAGATGCGGCATGTGAACATGCCCAGCCACTGCCTCTACAGCTAAAAGGTGGTAGCTGTTAAGAGGCGGTAAAACAATGGCTCAGTTGCAAAGTTTTCCTGCCCCTCAACCACTAGTGTAAACAATTAAATGTTTTAATAAGTAAAAAAAAAAAGCTTTTTTTAAAAAATTTTTAACAGTGCATGTGTGTATGTGTATATATATATATATATATATATATATATATATATATATATATATATATATATATATATATATATATTTAAAAAATATGTATACACACAAACGTATGTGTTTGAGCATTGGGGTGCACAGATCTCAGCACTGGAACTCATGAGAAAGGTAACACCCAGGTAGATTGCTCAAAGGACCATCCTTCCGGCATGGATCATTAGTGCAGACTGTCGTGTGTAGTAAAATCACTCTGCTCAAAGGGTCATCCACCCAGCATAAATCATCAGCATAAGACCAGATAGAACGGTATTCACAGCCACAGCATTCACATATATAAAAGAAAGGAGATGCTTCACGGTGCAGTAAGCTTAAAACATGTTTATTACTGGGGCAATGCACTTACAATAACAGCAGTAAAGTACACAATTGTATATAATGCAACTCATGCAAGCACAGTCACAAGTCACAGAGTCACGGAGGCAGGTGTGTGCGGTGACGTCACCCAATCGAGCTCCACCTGACATGCTTCACCCAAAAGCACTTTCTCATGTTTCACCCTTTTGGGTGAAACATGTCAGGTGGAGCCTGGTATATATTTGGTAAGTAGGGATGGGCTCAGGCGTGTTCGAATCCTAGTCCCAACCCAGCTGAGCAATCCTGCCAGGAAGCCATCACTGCACACCACCAATCATAGGCAGTGAGGCATTTCCCGGCCCGCAGCTGCACATACCCAGGCCGTGACTAGGCTGCTCATGATTGGCGGTGTGCAGTGATGGCTTCCTGGCGGGATTGCTCAAGTAGGTTGGGACTAGCATTCGAACACGCCTGAGCCCATCCCTATTGGTCAGCAGCTTTGTATGTCTGGTTTCATTCAATCTTTTTCTTGGAACATTTGAACACTTCTCATCACTGGATTGGATCAATTATTAATTGGGACTTTTTTGCATATAAGTTTATTCATTTTTTTATTTTATTTTTGTGATTAAGTTACATACTTTCTGCACTTTTTTATTGTACATGGAGTGGTTGATTTACTAAAGGCAAATATACTCTGCATTGCATGTGAAGTTGCTCTAGATCTGAGGGGAAGCTCTGCTGAGTTTTATCATCTAATCATGTGCAAGCAAAAATTTGTTTTTTATTTTTATTTTCTTTGCATGTGATTGCAAAGTGGAGCTTTACCCAATTTACTAAGCTATGGAGCAAGTGCACTTGCAGTGCACAGTATATGTGCCTTTAGTAAATCAACCAAACTGTTACATACAGTTTATATCTTTTGCATTGTTTGGGACTTGGTTATATATATTTAGAACTCTTTTGCACTTTATATATTGTTGCACTTTTTTGAGTCATGTTTATATTATCTTGATGCCATTTCTTGATTTTTCTTTTTTTATATGGTTAAGCTAAGGCTACATGTTCAATGCTTTGTACAATTTTCCTTTAGATTTACCAAAAATCATATAATATGAGGTCAAAACTAAGCAACACTTTCAATTATATCCAATTAGGCAGGCCCTTGCGCTGCATAGTTGAAGGTATATCTAAAGAAAATTGTATTCAGGCTTTTACAGGTGCTTCTGCCAATTTAGCTCTCATTCAAGTACTTGCACTGTTTGCGTTAAAAAAAAAAAAATATATATATATATATATATATATATATATATATATATATATATATATATATATATTTAAGAAGGTATTAATAATTACAGAGCTGCATTTGTATCTGTCTGGAGTTAAGCTTTAACCAGTGGCGGCTGGTGCTCAATATTCTGGAGGGGGGGGCAGCAAACAAATCTGGACTAAGTCCTAAGACTCCCTGGCCAATCGGGTCTCAGGACCCGCTGCCTTCCAGGAGGAGAAGCAGGAAGACATTAGCGAAAAATACATAATAATACATAATAATAATGTCACACGAGTGGGTGGGCTCAGGGCACAGTGCTCTGCGCCCCCCGAACCCACCCTTTTTTGAAGCCAATTAGGGCCTCAGGCTTTAATCATGTGCTTCAGAAAATAAAAAAAAAAAACATTGAAATCCAAGCATCGGACGCCCTGCATGTAGATTAGGGGCGGGGTGCATGGATTAGGGGGGCGCTGGCCCTAATGGAAGTGCTGCCACTGGCTTTAACTATGAACAGAGTAATCAACATAAATTCATAACATAAAGGAGAATTTCAGGCAAATAAAACTCATATGGCTAGTAGTAAGTGACATGTAACTGGACCTGTTCTGCAATGTTGAAGACATTTTGCTATTCATCCTGGGAGAACCACTTGAATGAGTAGTAAACCATTGTCAACAATACCAAACAAGTTCAACTGAATGTGACTATTAATACTATCTATACTATGACATGGATGTAATTCTGGGGCCAAAAGAGGCTCTAACAAAGCCATAGGTATTTTATCTGTGTGGACACTGTAGTAGCATATGAATACGTATAGAAGCATATGAATGCTGTACACAAAGACAAATTCTATAGATAAGCATTGGATGCAATATAATTATACAACATCCAATGAGAATCACCTAGGTTCATAAGATCCATATAAAGTGATATTAAACCCTCATTTTGAGACACTTACTGAGATATGATTCCCATTTATTATTTAATTCTTGCCTATATTCCAGTTTAAGCTAGGTCCAAGAGCGTTGCCCCGGGCTTCCTGTTTTATGATGGCTCCTTTCTCTCCTATGAAGCCAACAATGTATGCAGGGACTAGAGTTGTGTCTCCCTACACTGTGTGCATCAACAGAAACACACAGCTCCACAACCTAGGATGATAAGGATCTCCCCTACTCCCCCCCAATCCCTTCTCCAAGCCAACAGACTGTCTGAAGACTGCACTGCCCCCTGTTAACTCTCTCCTGTAAAGACTGGAAGTTTAGGAAGGCAGCACTGGTAGAGCAGGAGCCAGAAGTATTGAAAGTTGTTAAACAGCAAGCACTGGGGTAAGAATTTTAACAAATAGTTGTGAATGTTTATTTCATTGTGCTCAATATGTTAGGCTAAAAAACACCGAGGGTTTAATACTACTTTAAAAATTCTAAAATCTAAACTCAATTCTTCTCATGATCCTCTAATAAAATGCTAATTATTCTGCACTATTCTTGTTTTTGTAAAGGACCTAAAGCTGGAGCCCCTGGAGGAAGAGATCTTAGACGGCAGCACAAAATCTGTAAGTAATTGATTGTTTTCCAGGCTAAGTGCTAAACCTTCCTCAGTAAAAGCCCACGAGTGTAGTCTTTGCAAGAATCGACGGCACGTTTTACATTTTTATTTTAACTAAAGTATTTTATAAGCTGTTTTTCATGTTATTGCAAATCTAAAACACGAGATGGTTAGAATATGCTGTAAAAGTGTGAATATTTTATAATAATTGTCAGGAAAAAGCATGGACTTCAGACCGCTCTCTAGAGCCATGGCTTCCTAGGCACAGACAGCTGTACACCAAAATTATCTATAAATAAGCATCATAAAGTTTTTTGTTTTGTTTTTTTGAATGGATTTTACCACAGTTTCTGTTCTATCTGAAATGGAGTATCTGTTTATTGTTGAACACATTTGTCATTTAAAGGCTAAGTTCACATTTTACATCACCCCTATTTACGGTGTAACATGTGCACATGCCCCCCACCTTGTGACAGTGTGCAGTGGTTCTTCTCCGCAACAGAAGCTGTCACTTTTAGATTTTGAATGGTACTGCAGAGCTGTGTCTGCAGAGCTCCATCATTCATTCACAGGGATCTGTGAATGAATGAACTACAAGTCTCATCTTCCACAGTGGCAGATGTACTTGTAGTTCTCAAAGGAGTGCAATAATCAGAGTGCTCATAGTCCATTGTACTTCCTCAATCTCTGCAACTTACAGCCCATAGAGAGGTATGGATAGAGAGCTGGAGGAAGTGTTGGCAGGAGCCTGACATTGCACCCTCGATCCACTGATTGCAGGTTCCTGTAAAAAAACAAAAAAAACAATGAATGCACATTTTTCCTGCAAATAAATGTGCATTTAAAAGCTAATTTCACCTTAAAAAAATAATAAAGTGTATCTCCAGCCAAAACTTGTAGCACCCTGGTGTTTAAGCAGGGTTGCTAGTAAATTTAGTTTGCCAGGCGGTAGTTGCCCTGGTTAATTGTTAGTAGATCCATTGATTCCTTTCTAGTTCTGGACTTGCTGCACCTTCTCTCTTCTGTCGCTAGGTGGCGTTATGCTGGTGACATTAGATAGACAAAGGCTTAGCAAGGTCAGTTTATGAATGGATGGGGTGTTTCAGCCAATTGGCGGGGGATTCTTTAGTCCCTTGGCCTTCTGGGAGAGCCTATTTATTTGGGTGGAGTCAGATAATCAGGGTTCTGTGCCACCTGGACGGCTGTCTGGGTGGACGTGTGTTATGCTGCCCCAGGCTCCTAGGCCAGAAACCTGAGGCCTATCCTGGGGACATCTGGCTGCTAGGCTGTCTGTGGCCTATCCAGAAGCAGGAGAAGCAGTGCAGGGTTGGGACTGCAGGATTGGAGTCCAACTGAGAGTAACAGTTCTGCCAGACAGGGAACCAGTTGTGGTTGGAGGTAGAGGGGAAGCAGTCGCCACTAAGGGACCATCCACCTTGTTACCAGAGACCACCATGAGTAAGCTGGAGCCAGTACCAGAGCAGTTTTCTCACCAGCCGGAGTCGGTGAAGAAGTGGGAAAACTTCAGCAAGTGCCAAGCCAGGGACCCAGCGGGACAACAGAGGTGACGCTTGAGGACCATCAGCAGGGGAGGACTGACAACTCATGGGGCCCCCGGGCAATAGAGGATCATGGGGCCCCCTTTGTCTCCACCCACCCACGCACAAGCCACACCCTCACAAAGCCCCACATACATATTGCACTGCTACATTACATGCATTGGTCACAGAATTTCTCTACTGTATGTTCAAAATAAATGTTTAAAGAGTTAAGAAAATAAAGAAAAATAAACTCACATTAACCACGTACATTTATTGAGGGGCTCCTGTGAGCAGAATCACAAACAGGTACTTGATTCTGCACTTGCGGGTCCGCGCGCTGTTTGAGACGCTGCCGCTGTGATTGGACACACCGAGAGCTAATCAGCGGGTCTAGCGGACCCGATGTCCGCTGGGCCCCGACGATCGTTTCCAACAGAGGCAGAACGGTGGTCTGCCAATGTAAACAAGTCAGATGACCATTCTGTTAGTAGGGAAGACCGAGATCCTGTGTTTCTGCTAAACAGAGCAGCATCTCTGCAAATGTTATTATATTTGTATGAACAAAGTCAACAATACCAAGAGTTGCCATGTAGCTCCTGTCTCCTACCTCCTCCTGCTGTGTTACTCTGATCTCTTCACAGTAGGCTCTCTTAGTGTCCTCCATAGTGGAATTTAGCTGTGGAACTCAAGTCTCAATACCTACCTTTCCTTTAGCGGTCCAACGTCCCTCGTCTATGCTGACATCTTCTACCCAGCTTCTTCAGGGCACTGGGCTGCATCGAATGATGTCACCCCTGTGCATGCTCAGGAGTTTAGTCATCTCGGCACACAGGCATGCTGAAATGAAAACTGAGCTGCACTTGTGAGCAGTGTTGCCAACCTACCAGATTGAAATTTACGGAATGGGACACCCAAAATTTACTGGCACAGTCAAGTTTTTACTGGCATTTCCAAAAGTTACAAAATTATAATTTTACATACAAATTGGCTTTCACAGTGACACTAACAGCACTGTGTGTAGCAGCACAGATGATGATGACACCTCACCGACAGGACACGTCCCTTCCTGTGTCACAGTGACAGTCTCTCTCCATACCAGGTGGTCACTTCAGTCCACTTCAGTCCAAACTACCGGCTTGCCTTGGTCCTGTCCCGCAGATCCACCCACGAGGCTCCGTCCGCTCCACTTGGCTTCCTTGCACCATGACATCACACGATACGCTTAGGCACCACCTCCACCAGACCCACCCTGAGCCAGCGCCGCCCAACACACTGTAGCAGGCAATCGAATTGTCTCAGCCAGCTCTGAACCAGAACTGTGTATGCGCAGTTCCAAGCCAAGCGTCACAGCCATATTTTTTACTGCCAACCTTTTCCTGTCGCTGCCATTTATTAGCAGAAGAAAAGTGCCTGTTTTTTAATGGCTACCATAAAAAATACTGATGGTTGGAAACACTGACTGCGAGCAGGCAGGTAGGTTTATTTTATTGCAGAAGAGACCTTGCAACTTAACCACATAGCGACCGGCACACGCCAATGTACTTCGACAGAATGGCACGGACAGGCAAATGGGCGTACCTGTACGTCCCTTTGAATTTGTCGCCGTGCCATCGCGTGAGTGGCACCAGCACACGCGCCCGTCGCAAGCTTCGTGAGTCCGACCGCGGGTCCCGAGGACTCGATGTCCGCGGGGATACCTGCGATTGTCTGATGGAGAGTAGGGATGAGCTTCGTGTTCGAGTCGAACCCATGTTCGACTCGAACATCGGCTGTTCGACCGTCCGTCGAATTGCGAACGATATGGGCCGTTCGCGCCAAATTCGTGTGGCGCGTCACGGCCCATAATTCACTGCGGCATCGCAGTGCATTGCTGGCTGATGATTGGCCAAGCATGCACTATGACCCGCATGCTTGGCCAATCACAGCGCCGTCAGTAGAGAGAGCTGTAATTGGCCAAAGCCAGGGTGGCTTTGGCCAATTATGGCTCAGGGGATTTAGTACACACCCCACACTATATAAGGCCGCCTGCACGGCGGCCCTGTGTAGTGTGTGTTCCGGTGTGCTGAGAGATAGAGAGAGAGAGAGACAGTGTCATTTGATTTGAGTTAGATAGATTAGGCAGAACAGTCAGTCAGTTAGCTGCACTTACAGTGTATTGTGTATATATATGCATCCCAGGTGTTGCATATATATATATATACACTGTATTCAGTTTAGCTAGATCCGTTCCTGTTATCTTCTATCTAGACTATTTACATTTAGTGCAGTGCGTCCTGCTCACAGTGTTCAGCTAGATCCGTTCCTGTTATCTTCTAGACTATTTACATTTAGTGCAGTGCGTCCTGCTCACAGTGTTCAGCTAGATCCGTTCCTGTTATTTACATTTAGTGCAGTGCGTCCTGCTCACAGTGTTCAGCTAGATCCGTTCCTGCTATTTACATTTAGTGCAGTGCGTCCTGCTCACAGTGTTCAGCTAGATCCGTTCCTGCTATTTACATTTAGTGCAGTGCGTCCTGCTCACAGTGTTCAGCTAGATCCGTTCCTGCTATTTACATTTAGTGCAGTGCGTCCAGCTCACAGTGTTCAGCTAGATCCGTTCCTGCTATTTACATTTAGTGCAGTGCGTCCTGCTCACAGTGTTCAGCTAGATCCGTTCCTGTTATCTTCTAGACTATTTACATTTAGTGCAGTGCGTCCTGCTCACAGTGTTCAGCTCGATCCGTTCCTGCTATTTACATATAGTGCAGTGCGTCCTGCTCACAGTGTTCAGCTAGATCCGTTCCTGCTATTTACATTTAGTGCAGTGCGTCCTGCTCACAGTGTTCAGCTAGATCCGTTCCTGCTATTTACATTTAGTGCAGTGCGTCCAGCTCACAGTGTTCAGCTAGATCCGTTCCTGCTATTTACATTTAGTGCAGTGCGTCCTGCTCACAGTGTTCAGCTAGATCCGTTCCTGTTATCTTCTAGACTATTTACATTTAGTGCAGTGCGTCCTGCTCACAGTGTTCAGCTAGATCCGTTCCTGCTATTTACATTTAGTGCAGTGCGTCCTGCTCACAGTGTTCAGCTAGATCCGTTCTTGTTATCTTCTAGACTATTTACATTTAGTGCAGTGCGTCCTGCTCACAGTGTTCAGCTAGATCCGTTCCTGCTATTTACATTTAGTGCAGTGCGTCCTGCTCACAGTGTTCAGCTAGATCCGTTCCTGCTATTTACATTTAGTGCAGTGCGTCCTGCTCACAGTGTTCAGCTAGATCCGTTCCTGCTATTTACATTTAGTGCAGTGCGTCCAGCTCACAGTGTTCAGCTAGATCCGTTCCTGCTATTTACATTTAGTGCAGTGCGTCCTGCTCACAGTGTTCAGCTAGATTCGTTCCTGTTATCTTCTAGACTATTTACATTTAGTGCAGTGTGTCCTGCTCACAGTGTTCAGCTAGATCCGTTCCTGCTATTTACATTTAGTGCAGTGCGTCCTGCTCACAGTGTTCAGCTAGATCCGTTCCTGCTATTTACATTTAGTGCAGTGCGTCCTGCTCACAGTGTTCAGCTAGATCCGTTCCTGCTATTTACATTTAGTGCAGTGGGTCCTGCTCACAGTGTTCAGCTAGATCCGTTCCTGTTATCTTCTAGACTATTTACATTTAGTGCAGTGCGTCCTGCTCACAGTGTTCAGCTAGATCCGTTCCTGTTATCTTCCTACTGACAGGCAGGCTTGTCTGGTTACAGTATATAAAGCTACCTGAAGAAAATTACAGGTGTTCTATTTGATCCTATTAGTACCACGGTCAGGCAGCTAGACTATTTACATTTAGTACAGTGCGTCCTGCTCACAGTGTTCAGCTAGATCCGTTCCTGTTATCTTCCTACTGACAGGCAGGCTTGTCTGGTTACAGTATATAAAGCTACCTGAAGAAAATTACAGGTGTTCTATTTGATCCTATTAGTACCACGGTCAGGCAGCTAGACTATTTACATTTAGTACAGTGCGTCCTGCTCACAGTGTTCAGCTAGATCCGTTCCTGTTATCTTCCTACTGACAGGCAGGCTTGTCTGGTTACAGTATATAAAGCTACCTGAAGAAAATTACAGGTGTTCTATTTGATCCTATTAGTACCACGGTCAGGCAGCTAGACTATTTACATTTAGTACAGTGCGTCCTGCTCACAGTGTTCAGCTAGATCCGTTCCTGTTATCTTCCTACTGACAGGCAGGCTTGTCTGGTTACAGTATATAAAGCTACCTGAAGAAAATTACAGGTGTTCTATTTGATCCTATTAGTACCACGGTCAGGCAGCTAGACTATTTACATTTAGTACAGTGCGTCCTGCTCAAAGTGTTCAGCTAGATCCATTCCTGTTATCTTCCTACTGACAGGCAGGCTTGTCTGGTTACAGTATATAAAGCTACCTGAAGAAAATTACAGGTGTTCTATTTGATCCTATTAGTACCACGGTCAGGCAGCTAGACTATTTACATTTAGTACAGTGCGTCCTGCTCACAGTGTTCAGCTAGATCCGTTCCTGTTATCTTCCTACTGACAGGCAGGCTTGTCTGGTTACAGTATATAAAGCTACCTGAAGAAAATTACAGGTGTTCTATTTGATCCTATTAGTACCACGGTCAGGCAGCTAGACTATTTACATTTAGTACAGTGCGTCCTGCTCACAGTGTTCAGCTAAATCCGTTCCTGTTATCTTCCTACTGACAGGCAGGCTTGTCTGGTTACAGTATATAAAGCTACCTGAAGAAAATTACAGGTGTTCTATCCCAGCTTAGTGCAGCTACAGGCCATTAGTATGTCTGGAAGGCCAAGAAGGAGAGGCAGACAGTCACAAGCCAATAAGAGAGGGCAAGCAGGCTCTGTGTCTAGTGCTGGTCGTGGAGACGGTGCATCCTCATCAGCACGTGGCCATGGGACACGCTTGGCCTTTTTTTCGGCAGCTGGCCGTGTTGAGCCGCAACATGCGGAAGACTTGGTCGAGTGGATGACCAAGCCGTCCTCATCCTCCTCATCCTCTCTCACCCATGCCCAGGGTGCTTTGTCTGGCAAAGCAGCGGCCTCTTCCCTCAGCTCAATGTCATCAGTGACTCCTTCCCTAGCTCCACCATGTCCTCATGAGGATTCCCTCGAACTGTTTGACCACAGTGTTGGGTACATGCTCCAGGAGGATGCCCAGCGTTTGGAAGGCTCTGATGATGATACTGAGCTCGATGAAGGCAGTAACATGAGCACGGACAGAGGGGGTGCCCAAGAAGGACAGCAATCTGGCAGTCATGCTCCCCCTGCTGCAGCATACTGCCAGGTTTGCTCCAGTGATGAGGAGGGAGGGGATGATGAGGTCACTGACTCAACGTGGGTGCCTGATAGGAGAGAGGAGGAGGAGGAGGAGGAGGAGGCGACACATCACCAACGAGGCAGGATGCCCTCCAGGGGCCAGCCTAAGGGCAGCACATTGACTGCATCACACCCCAAAGCTCCACATGTGCAGGGCGCTGCAGTCTCTGCGCGTTATTCAAAAAGTTCTTTGGTGTGGGCCTTTTTTGAGACAAGTGCATCAGATCGCACCGCTGCTATTTGCAACATATGTCTCAAGCGTATCTCGCGTGGCCAAAACATCTCCCGCTTGGGTACCACATGCTTGACCAGACATATGTTGACCTGCCATGCAGTTCGTTGGCAAGCGTATCTAAAAGACCCACACCAAAGAACAAAGAGGATCTCTCCTTGCTCCTCATCAGCTGAGATTTCCAACCCCACTAGACCTTCAGTCCTCTCTGAGACCTGCAGTGAGAGGAATGAAGGTGTAGAATTAAGTGTGTCACAGCCAGGGGCGGACTGACCATTCGGTCATTCGGACGGCGACCGAGGGCCCGCGGCCAGTAGGGGGCCCGTGAGACATGCTCGTCGGGTCTAGGGGTATGCTGCTAGACGTGCTGCGGTGGAGCCGTTCTGCCGACTGCCGCTGTGCGGGGGGGCAAGACACAGCATCTCCCCCTGCACCTGTGGCTTTCAGTTTTATTGCAGTGAGGAGAGTGGGAGGCGGCGATCAGCAGCTCTATGGTGCTCGCAGCATCTCCCTGGGACTTGTATTTCTCCTCCAAAGTGTATAGAGTGGAAAGGGGAGGGGCCTCTGACCCGGGCAGCTACAAGTTTCACTCTCTGCTTGTACACTGTTACCGACTGCTTCCCAGGTCAGAGGCCCTTCCCCTATCCACTGTACAGAATCAGATGGAGGACTACAAGCCCCAGTAAGATCCACAGGCACCACAGAACTGACGATCGCCACCTCCCACCTCCCCCTGTGCTGGGGGTTGGACACAGCCAGGTACAGGGGAACCTCTGGGGGGGGGGGGGGTTACATCTGGGAACCCTGATGTATGGGGGGGCTCTCTGGGGACCCTGATGTATGGGGGGGGCTCTCTGGGTACCCTGATGTATGGGGGGGGGGCTCTCTGGGTACCCTGATGTATGGGGGGGCTCTCTGGGGACCCTGATGTATGGGGGGAGGCTCTGGGGACCCTGATGTATGGGGGGGGTCTCTCTGGGTACCCTGATGTATGGGGGGGGCTCTCTGGGTACCCTGATGTATGGGGGGGGCTCTCTGGGGACCCTGATGTATGGGGGGGGTCTCTCTGGGTACCCTGATGTATGGGGGGGGTCTCTCTGGGTACCCTGATGTATGGGGGGGGCTCTCTGGGTACCCTGATGTATGGGGGGGGCTCTCTGGGTACCCTGATGTATGGGGGGCTCTCTGGGGACCCTGATGTATGGGGGGGAGGCTCTCTGGGGACCCTGATGTATGGGGGGCTCTCTGGGGACCCTGATGTATGGGGGGGGCTCTCTGGGTACCCTGATGTATGGGGGGCTCTCTGGGGACCCTGATGTATGGGGGGAGGCTCTCTGGGGACCCTGATGTATGGGGGGGGCTCTCTGGGGACCCTGATGTATGGGGGGGGGGGCTCTCTGGGGACCCTGATGTATGGGGGGGGGGGCTCTCTGGGGACCCTGATGTATGGGGGGGGCTCTCTGGGGACCCTGATGTATGGGGGGCTCTCTGGGGACCCTGATGTATGGGGGGAGGCTCTCTGGGGACCCTGATGTATGGGGGGAGGCTCTCTGGGGACCCTGATGTATGGGGGGCTCTCTGGGGACCCTGATGTATGGGGAGGCTCTCTGGGGACCCTGATGTATGGGGAGGCTCTCTGGGGACCCTGATGTATGGGGGGGAGGCTCTCTGGGGACCCTGATGTATGGGGGGGGAGGCTCTCTGGGGAATCCTGATGTAAGGGGGGGGGCTCTCTGGGGAACCCTGATGTAAGGAGGGGGCTCTCTGGGGATCCTGATGTAAGGGGGGGGGGGGGTTCTGTGGGGACCCTGATGTAAGGGGGGGCTCTCTGGGGAACCCTGATGTAAAAAGGTGGCTCTCTGGGGAACCCTGATGTAAGAAGGGGGCTCTCTGGGGAACCCTGATGTAAGGGGGGCTCTCTGGGGAACCCTGATGTAAGGGGGGCTCTCTGGGGACCCTGATGTAAGGAGGGGGCTCTCTGGGGACCCTGATGTATAGGGGGGCTCTCTGGGGATCCTGATGTAAGTGGGGGAGGCTCTCTGGGGTCCCTGATGTAGGGGAGGCTCTCTGGGGCCCCTGATGTAAGTGGGGGGCTCTCTGGGGACCCTGATGTAAGGAGGGGGCTCTCTGGATACCCTGATGTAAGGAGGGGGCTTTCTGGGAACCCTGATGTATGGGGGGAGGCTCTCTAGCTACCCTGATGTAAGGAGGGGGCTCTCTGGGGAACCCTGATGTAAGGGGGGCTCTCTGGGGAACCCTGATGTAAGGAGGGGGCTCTCTGGGGAACCCTGATGTAAGAAGGGGGCTCTCTGGGGAACCCTGATGTAAGGAGGGGGCTCTCTGGGGAACCCTGATGTAAGGGGGGCTCTCTGGGGAACCCTGATGTAAGGGGGGCTCTCTGGGGAACCCTGATGTAAGGAGGGGGCTCTCTGGGGACCCTGATGTATAGGGGGGTTCTCTGGGGACCCTGATGTAAGGGGGGGCTCTCTGGGGACCCTGATGTAAGGGGGGGCTCTCTGGGGAACCGTGATGTAAGGGGGGGGCTCTCTGGGGAACCGTGATGTAAGGGGGGGCTCTCTGGGGAACCGTGATGTAAGGAGGGGGCTCTCTGGGGACCCTGATATAAGGAGGGGGCTCTCTGGGGATCCTGATGTAAGGGGGGGTTCTGTGGGGACCCTGATGTAAGGAGGGGGCTCTCTGGGTACCCTGATGTAAGGAGGGGGCTCTCTGGGTACCCTGATGTAAGGAGGGGGCTCTCTGGGTACCCTGATGTAAGGAGGGGGCTCTCTGGGGACCCTGATGTAAGGAGGAGGCTCTCTGGGGACCCTGATGTAAGGAGGAGGCTCTCTGGGGACCCTGATGTAAGGAGGAGGTTCTCTGGGGACCCTGATGTAAGGAGGAGGTTCTCTGGGGACCCTGATGTAAGGAGGAGGTTCTCTGGGGACCCTGATGTAAGGAGGAGGTTCTCTGGGGACCCTGATGTAAGGAGGAGGTTCTCTGGGGACCCTGATGTAAGGAGGAGGTTCTCTGGGGACCCTGATGTAAGGAGGGGGCTCTCTGGGGATCCTGATGTAAGGGGGGCTCTCTGGGGAACCCTGATGTAAGGGGGGCTCTCTGGGGAACCCTGATGTAAGGGGGGCTCTCTGGGGAACCCTGATGTAAGGAGGGGGCTCTCTGGGGACCCTGATGTAAGGGGGGGGGGTTCTGTGGGGACCCTGATGTAAGGGGGGGCTCTCTAGCTACCCTGATGTAAGGAGTGGGCTCTCTGGGGAACCCTGATGTAAGAAGGGGGCTCTCTGGGGAACCCTGATGTAAGGGGGGGTACTGTGGGGACCCTGATGTAAGGAGGGGGCTCTCTGGGTACCCTGATGTAAGGAGGGGGCTCTCTGGGTACCCTGATGTAAGGAGGGGGCTCTCTGGGGACCCTGATGTAAGGAGGGGGCTCTCTGGGGACCCTGATGTAAGGAGGAGGCTCTCTGGGGACCCTGATGTAAGGAGGAGGCTCTCTGGGGACCCTGATGTAAGGAGGAGGCTCTCTGGGGACCCTGATGTAAGGAGGAGGTTCTCTGGGGACCCTGATGTAAGGAGGAGGTTCTCTGGGGACCCTGATGTAAGGAGGAGGTTCTCTGGGGACCCTGATGTAAGGACGAGGTTCTCTGGGGACCCTGATGTAAGGAGGAGGTTCTCTGGGGACCCTGATGTAAGGAGGAGGTTCTCTGGGGACCCTGATGTAAGGAGGGGGCTCTCTGGGGATCCTGATGTAAGGGGGGGGGGTTCTGTGGGGACCCTGATGTAAGGGGGGGCTCTCTAGCTACCCTGATGTAAGGAGTGGGCTCTCTGGGGAACCCTGATGTAAGAAGGGGGCTCTCTGGGGAACCCTGATGTAAGGGGGGCTCTCTGGGGAACCCTGATGTAAGGGGGGCTCTCTGGGGAACCCTGATGTAAGGGGGGCTCTCTGGGGAACCCTGATGTAAGGGGGGCTCTCTGGGGAACCCTGATGTAAGGAGGGGGCTCTCTGGGGACCCTGATGTATAGGGGGGTTCTCTGGGGACCCTGATGTAAGGGGGGGCTCTCTGGGGACCCTGATGTAGGGGGGGGCTCTCTGGGAAACCCTGATGTAAGGGGGGGGGGCTCTCTGGGGAACCCTGATGTAAGGAGGGGGCTCTCTGGGGACCCTGATGTAAGGAGGGGGCTCTCTGGGGACCCTGATGTAAGAAGGAGGTTCTCTGGGGACCCTGATGTAAGGAGGGGGCTCTCTGGGGATTCTGATGTAAGGGGGGGGTTCTGTGGGGACCCTGATGTAAGGGGGGGCTCTCTAGCTACCCTGATGTAAGGAGGGGGCTCTCTGGGGACCCTGATGTAAGGAGGGGGCTCTCTGGGGACCCTGATGTAAGGAGGGGGCTCTCTGGGGACCCTGATGTAAGGAGGGGGCTCTCTGGGGACCCTGATATAAGGAGGGGGCTCTCTGGGGATCCTGATGTAAGGGGGGGGTTCTGTGGGGACCCTGATGTAAGGGGGGGCTCTCTAGCTACCCTGATGTAAGGAGGGGGCTCTCTAGCTACCCTGATGTATGGAGGGGGCTCTCTGGGGACCCTGATGTAAGGAGGGGGCTCTCTGGGGACCCTGATGTAAGGAGGGGGCTCTCTGGGGACCCTGATGTAAGGAGGGGGCTCTCTGGGGACCCTGATGTAAGGAGGGGGCTCTCTGGGTACCCTGATGTAAGGAGAAGGCTCTCTGGGGACCCTGATGTAAGGAGGAGGTTCTCTGGGGACCCTGATGTAAGGAGGAGGTTCTCTGGGGACCCATGTAAGGAGGAGGTTCTCTGGGGACCCTGATGTAAGGAGGAGGTTCTCTGGGGACCCTGATGTAAGGAGGAGGTTCTCTGGGGACCCTGATGTAAGGGGGTGCTCTCTGGGGACCCTGATGTAAGGGGAGGCTCTCTGGGAACCCTGCTGTTAGTGGGGGAGGCTCTCTGGGGTCCCTGATGTAGGGGAGGCTCTCTGGGGCCCCTGATGTAAGTAGGGGATGCTCTCTGGGGCCCCTGATGTAAGTGGGGGAGGCTCTCTGGGGACCCTGATGTAAAGGGAGGCTCTCTGGGGACCCTGATGTAAGTGGGGGAGGCTCTCTGGGGACTTGTTTACATAGGCAGACCACAGTTCTGCCTCTGTTGGAAACGATCGTCTGGGCCTGGCGGACATCGGGTCCTCCGGACCCGCTGGTTAGCTCTCGGTGTGTCCAATCACAGCGGCAGCAGGTCAAACAGCATGCAGTAAATGTACGTGGTTAAAGTGAGTTTATTTTTCTTTATTTTCTTAAATCTTTAACATTTATTTTGAACATGAAGTAGAGAAATTCTGTGACCAATGCATGTAATGTAGCAGTGCAATATATACGTGGGGCTTTGTGAGGGTGTGGCTTGTGTGTGGGTGGGGACAAAGGGGGCCCCATGAGCCCCTATTGCCCGGGGGCCCCATGAGTTGTCAGTCCGCCCCTGGTCACAGCCAAGTACTTGTGGGCAATCTGCTTTTGGTACACCGACGTCAGATTGTACCAGGCAAATTTCAATGCCCCAGCTGCTGCACCGCCGAAAGAAGTTTGCTCCCAGCCATCCACATGCCCAGCGGTTGAATGCTAGCTTGGCAAAATTGCTAGCACTTCAACTGCTGCCTTTTCAGTTGGTAGACTCTGCCCCCTTCCGTGAGTTTGTGGAATGTGCGGTTCCTCAGTGGCAGGTACCCAAACGCCACTTTTTCTCACGGAAGGCGATTCCGGTTCTCTACCGGCATGTGGAAGGCAATGTCCATGCCTCGCTGGACAGGGCGGTCAGCGGTAAGGTGCATATTACCGCTGACTCATGGTCCAGCAGGCATGGACAGGGACGTTACCTAAGTTTCACGGCGCATTGGGTGACTCTGCTGGCAGCTGGGAAGGATGCAGGACAAGGTGCAGTAGTGTTGGAGGTTGTTCCGCCACCACGCCTCCAAAATGCTGATTGTGACACACCTCTCTCCTCCACCCCCTCCTCTTCTTCTTCCTCCATGGCCTCTTCCTCGGAACCAGCGGTGCTCCGTAGGCGTTCAAGGGGCTATGCAAGTACGCAGGCCAAAAGATGCCATGCGGTGCTTGAGCTGGTGTGCTTGGGGGACAGGAGCCACACTGGGGCAGAGGTTCTGTCAGCTCTGCAGGGGCAGGTTCAGAGGTGGTTGACGCCACGCCAACTTAAGGCAGGAATGGTGGTTTGCGACAATGGCACCAACCTCCTCTCTGCCCTCCGACAGGGACAAATGACCCATGTGCCCTGTTTGGCTCACGTCCTTAACTTGGTGGTGCAGCGGTTCTTGGGCAGGTACCCGGGCTTACAGGATGTCCTGAGGCAGGCCAGGAAAGTCTGTGTGCATTTCCGCCGGTCATATAATGCCAGTGCTCGGCTGACGGACCTCCAAAAGGAGTTTAACCTGCCCAAGAACCGCCTAATCTGTGACATGCCCACCAGGTGGAACTCAACGTTGGCCATGCTGCAGCGGCTGCACACGCAGCAGAGGGCCATCAATGAGTACCTGTGCGACTATGGCACCAGGACAGGGTCAGGGGAGCTTGGTTTTTTTTCCCCACGCCAGTGGGCCATGATCAGGGAAGCATGCACCGTGCTGTCACCATTCGAGGAGGCCACGAGGATGGTGAGCAGTGACAGTGCATGCATCAGTGACACTGTCCCCCTTGTCCACCTGTTGGAGCACACGCTGCGTGGAATAATGGACAGGGCACTTGAGGCAGAACAGAGGCAGGAAGAGGAGGACTTCCTTAGCTCTCAAGGCCCCCTTTATCCAGACAGTGTTCCTGCGTGCCCGCCGATCACACAGGAAGAGGACGAGGAGGAGGAGGAGGAGGAGGAAGATTGTGTCAGTATGGAGGTGGAGCCTGGCACTCAGCATCAGCAGCAGTCTTTAAGGGATCAGTCCCAAGGAACACATGGACTTGTACGTGGCTGGGAGGAGGTGGCTGCGGACGTTGTTGTCCTTAGTGACCCAGAGGACTCCGGACCGAATGCCTCAGCAAACCTACGCTGCATGGCCTCCCTGATCCTGCAAAGCCTGCGTAAGGATCCTCGTATTCGTGGTATCAAGGAGAAGGACCAATACTGGCTGGCAACCCTCCTTGATCCACGTTACAAGGGTAAGGTTGCGGACCTTATCTTGCCATCGCAGAGGGAGCAGAGGATGAAACATCTTCGGGAGGCCTTGCAGAAAGGTCTGTGCAACGCGTTCCCAGAGACTGGGAGGTTACAAACTCCTGTTTCTGGACAACGTGTTGCTGAGGCTTCGGTCAGTCAAAGAAGGAGCAGTGGAGAAGGTGGCCGTCTGACCGATGCGTTCAGACAATTTTTTGGTCCGCAGCCCCAAGGTATGATCGGTTCCAGCAACCATCGCCAGCGTCTGTTTTACATGGTGCAGGAATACCTAGGGGCAAGATCAGACTTGGACACCTTTCCCACCGAAAATCCTCTGGGTTACTGGGTCTTGAGGATGGATCACTGGCCAGAGCTTGCACAGTATGCAATTGAGCTACTGGCCTGTCCTGCATCCAGCGTTCTTTCGGAACGCACATTCAGTGCTGCTGGAGGCGTGGTAACCGATCACAGGGTGCGTCTGTCCACCGACTCGGTCGATCGGCTGACCTTCATAAAAATGAATCAGTCTTGGATCACCACCAGCTACCAAGCACCTGATGCTGATGTAACCGAATAATTTTTTTTGAAATCTCAGATCCCTTCAAAGACTGCCTATGCTGATGCTGAGTGACTATCCCTGAGTAATTATCCTCTTCCTCCTCAATCATCACGCTGATAGCTTGTAAGAACATTTTTGGTTCTGGGCGCCACCACCAGTGCCTAAGGCACAATTTTTCAGCCCCTGTTTAACAGGGGCGTGTAATTACAATTTTTGATGTAATACTTTGCAGCAGGGCTCGTTCCTGCATTCCAACTAGAGTGTCTGTGAGGGGTTGCAGTGTTGTGGCACCAGCACCAGTGCCTAAGGCCCAATTTTTCTGCCCCTGTCTAACAGGGGCGTGTAATTACAATTTTTGATGCAATACTTTGCAGCAGGGCTCGTTCCTGCGTTTCAACTAGAGTGTCTGTGAGGGGTTGCAGTGTTGTGGCACCAGCACCAGTGCCTAAGGCCCAATTTTTCTGCCCCTGTCTAACAGGGGCATGTAATTACAATTTTTGATGCAATAGTTTGCAGCAGGGCTCGTTCCTGCGTTCCAACTAGAGTGTCTGTGAGGGGTTGCAGTGTTGTGGCACCAGCACCAGTGCCTAAGGCCCAATTTTTCTGCCCCTGTCTAACAGGGGCGTGTAATTACAATTTTTGAAGCAATACTTTGCAGCAGGGCTCGTTCCTGCGTTCCAACTAGAGTGTCTGTGAGGGGTTGCAGTGTTGTGGCACCAGCACCAGTGCCTAAGGCCTAATTTTTCAGCTCCTGTTCAACAGGGGCATGTAATTACAATTCTTGATCTAATATTTCACAGCAGGGCCCTGTGAGGGCTTACAGTGTTGTGGCCACAGCAACACCTAAGGCCCAAATTTCTGCTGAGTATATAGGGCAGGACCCTACTTTCAAACATCTAACTTACAAACGACTCCTACTTGCAAACGGAAGGAGACAACAGGAAGTGAGATGAAATCTACCCCTAGGAAGGGAAATTCTCTCCTGTAAGAGTTAATATGGGAAAACAATTTCTCCTTTCCACTGATGCTTTCCAATCCTTGTTCCACAAAAAAACCCAAATTTTCAAAAAACATTTTTCATTGGGACAAAAAAGTGAGGTGAAATCTTCTGAAGAGGAGGAAAGACAGCAAAACAAATGTCACAGGGGTGATAACCCTTCCCTATGTTTTCCAAAAAGCTTAGAAAAGATTTTTTGGCTGGAGCTAAACACGTTAAAAATGTTCAAAATTACAAACAGATTCTACTTAACAACAAACCTACAGTCCCTGTCTTGTTTGCACCGCCTGTATACTGCTGTTCAGAGTATATAGGGCCTGGTGGCCCCACACCTTTCCTTATTTTAATTTGGGTGCGGGGTTCCCCTTAATATCCATACAAGACCCAAAGGGCCTGGTAATGGACTGGGGGGTACCCATGCCGTTTGTCTCACTGATTTTCATCCATATTGCCATGACCCGACATGACATTAAACCCGCAAGCAGTTTTAAATGAGATTTTTTCCTTTAAAAATGACATTTGGTGCAGGGACTGTTCTAAACACGGGAAACACGCGTCACTTTACAGGCATACTATAGACACCCCCCAGGTACGATATTTAAAGGAATATTTCACTTTTTTTTTTTTACTTTAAGCATCATTAAAATCACTGCTCCCGAAAAAACGGCCGTTTTTAAAAGTTTTTTTTGCATTGATACATGTCCCCTGGGGTAGGACCCGGGTCCCCAAACCCTTTTTAGGACAATACCATGCAAATTAGCCTTTAAAATGAGCACTTTTGATTTCGAACGTTCGAGTTCCATAGACGTCAATGGGGTTCTAACGTTCGTGCGAACTTTCGGTCCGTTCGCGGGTTCTGGTGCGAACCGAACCGGGGGGTGTTCGGCTCATCCCTAATGGAGAGGAAGAACAGGGAGATGCTGATGTAAACAAGCATCTCCCCGTTCTGCCTAGTGACACTGTCACTGATCATAGCTCCCTGTGATCAGAAGTTATGATCAGTGACGTGTCACACACAGCCCCTCCCCCCACAGTTAGAAACACTCCCTAGGACACACTTAACCCTTCCCTAGCCCACTAGTGGTTAACCCCTTCACTGCCAGTGTCATTTTTACAGTAATCAATGCAATTTAATCGCACTGATCCCTGTAAAAATGACAATGTCCCAAAAATGTGTCAAGATTGTCCGATGTGTCCGCCATAATGGCGCAGTCATGATAAAAATCGCAAGTCGTCGCCATTACTAATAAAAAAAATATTAATAAAAATGCCATAAAACGAACCCCTATTTTGTAGACGCTATAACTTTTGCGCAAACCAATCAATAAAAGCTTATTGCGATTTTTTTTACCAAAAATATGTAGAAGAATACGTATCGGCCTAAACTGAGGAAAAAACATTGAAAAAAAGAAAATGGATAATGGGACTTTATATGAAGCAAATCGCTAACTTAAATGAGCCAATCAGTATACACATTGTTTATTGATTGCAGAGGTCATACATCCACATATAAAGTCATAAACAGTAAATTGATGTAACAATGTATTAATAGATCTCAATGAGTGGATCTAAACAATTCATGGTAATACATGATAGATTCATTATCAAAAATATATGCTAATATAATATACTGATAGGTATTAATAAGTAAGATCAAAGCATTTCATATCAATACATAATTGATTCAATAATATACATTATTCTAAACCTTAGGTATGTAGACCCCAATAATAGTAAAAGCAACGTATGGATATAAAAAGCAATGGTGGATTGGTTCATTAGAATAAAATATGGTATGGTACAAATATTGAGCATGAATACTGTGACAACGCATCATAGGAAAGCTCTACGCGTTTTGTTATAATACCACTCATCAGGAACAGATGCAGGATTGAGGGATATCTATAATGAAATAAAATTACCAAATGAGTATAATAATAAAAAATAATGTAGAAACATAAAGGGGAAAGGGGGAACACAAAAGGTCCCAAGCATTCTCACCTATCTGTAAAATAAGGGTACAAGTGTAGATGGTATCACAGGTAAAAAACATTATAGAGAATGTCAACCCCGGAAGCTGAGATGGGAAACCTCGAGGCACGGCAAAGGAACCGATGACCAATGGTAGGTGTGAAAATAGGGAATCCCAATTTGCAGCTGTGGTATGTATAGTTATTGGTCTGTATGGTTCGTATTGTAGCTGATTCCCAGGGGTATCTGTAGGGATCAATGGGTAAAAAATAATAAATAAAAATAAACAAGTTCCACAGCTGAGAAACTGGGGAGAAACTCCGAAGGTGGGGTGTTTAGGAAGGTAACCAAGTGGGTAAAAAGGGAGAGGTGCTAAAATAAATTAAGAAAAGGGAATATGGTTAAAGTATAATTTTATGTGAAAAAGCCTCATATAAAGTCCCAATTTAGTCCTAGTTTTAGGTTTAGTCCTTTTTCCATTAGGAAAAAACATGTTGTTTTATATATTTTTTGGGGATATTTATTATGGCAAAAAAGTAAAAAATAATGCGTTTTTTCAAAATTGTCGCTCTATTTTTGTTTATAGCGCAAAAAAAAAAAAAGCGCAGAGGTGATCAAATACCACCAAAAAGAAAGCTCTATTTGTGGGAAAAAAAAGGACGTCAATTTTGTTTGGGAGCCTTGTTGCACGACCGCGCAATTGTCAGTTAAAGCAATGCAGTGCCGAATCGCAAAAAGTGCTCTGGTCTTTGGTCAGCAAAATGGTCCGGGGCTTAAGTGGTTAAAGAGCCTGCCTGCTCACAGTTCTTACATCTGGGACTTTAGTTTCACTTTAACTGCTCCGTCTCAGTGCTTCTGGTTTGTAAGGTCAACGTTCATTGCTCCAGCATAACACACTTACTGTAACTACAACAAATAAAGTAGAAACTGCTTCTCATGTAGGAGTTTAAAGTGATTTTAAACCCTTACTGATACCCTCTGAAGAGAATGGCCTCAGGTAATACACAGAGATGAAACAAATCCTCCTACATAAGTTGTACTTGTTTATCTTCTCTACAGCCATTCAAAGTATATAAAGCTTGTCTGAGTTGTCAGAAAAAAGGGACAGGGAGATGAAACTACACTCTGCAGAGCATAGAGAGGAGAGCTCTGAGAGCTGATTGGATGGAAAGGGACACGCCCCACTTTAAACAGCACACAGGAACAGAGCTGAGGCCGACAATTAGCTGGAGATCCCTCCCCGTCATCTTTTTCTCTTGGTGTCAGGAAAACTTGTCAGAAGTGACTAATGCTAATAGCAGAGGAATGAAGCAGCAAACAGAAATGACTGATTTACTAAAGGCAAATAGACTGTGCATTTTGCAAAGTACAGTTACACTCTACAAGTGCTTCGTAAATGAGGTAAAGCTTCACTTTGCAAAGAAGACCCAATCACATGCAAGGAAAATTTTAAAAACAGCATTTTTGCTTGCACATGATTGGATGATAGAAGTCAGCAGAGCTCCTCCTCATTTACTAAGCTCTGGAGCAACTGCTCTTGTAAAGCGCACAGCCTATTTGCCTTTAGTAAAACAACCCCCAAGTGCTCTTAAAGCGGAGCGCCACCTAAAAAAAAATTTTTAAAAGTCAGCAGCTACAAATACTGCAGCTGCTGACTTTTAAAACACGGACACTTACCTGTCCAGGGCGCCCGCGATGTCGGCACCCGAGGCCGAAGCGTCTCTCCGTCCTCGGGTGCTGCCGCCTCCATCTTCGGTAAGGGAATCAGGAAGCGAAGCCGTACGGCTTCACTTCCCGGTTCCCTACTGCGCATGCGCGAGTCGCGCAGCGCAATCCGGATGGTCCCTGCTGCCTCTGGGACCCGTGTGTTTCCCAGCAGGCAGCGGGGAGGGAGCAGGAAGTGGCGTAAATACCCGCAGATTCTGCGGGTGTCTATGCCGGAAGTGGGTACAGATACCTGTAATATACAGGTATCTGTACCCCCCTCCCCCCTGAAAGGTGCCAACTGTGTCACCGGAGGGGGGGAGGAATCTAATGAGTGGAAGTTCCACTTTTGGGTGGAACTCCACTTTAATTTAGGCAAGTACACACTGTAGAGGGATATGCTTTGTTCATACTTCATGTCTGAGGTTTACAACCACTTTAAAAGCAAAAATGTGTTTATTGAAATGACACTCCTAATTTAAAAGCTTGTTTCTTTGCACATCTCATACAGTCCTTCAGCACCTTAATCCTCACCAGGTAAGGATTCTTCTTGCACATGACGTACCGCTAGCCTGTGCCCTTAAAGCGGGGGTCCACCTATCTATCATTTTTTTTTTTGGAGTTCATTCACAAACTTTTCTTCTCATGATTATCTACTCACATGTTCTGTGTAATAAGTCCGCCTGTGTCCGATTTCGTTGTAAAGAATAACTAATAAAATTCACTGAAGGCGGTTTCCATCTTCATTGTGGGCATTTGAAGCCCACAAGCATGTATTTCCTGGATGCGGTGAATGCTGTGCTCCCAGCATTCACCGAGATGTTGTGATGACGCTGTTGCACAATGCATGCTGGGAAGGCTGAGACTAGCTCCCAGGGGACTGTGGGAGGTCTGGGAGAGGCTAGAAACACGCCTACTCCCATGGGAGGAAAACCAGGAAGTGCTAAGAAGATTAGAAAAAAAAAGGTAATTACGGCAATTTAAATTTTTTTACACAGCATGTCAGCATCTAGGCAAGGAAGAGAATGCATAGAGATAATGTTCAAAATTTGGGTGGAACCCCGCTTTAAATAGTAATAATGTGAAACTCCTGCACTACCAACATATGATAAAATTAACTCAATAATGCTAAATTAATGTGCTTAAACAGAGAAATTCAATTGTGATATCACAACTGCTGCTAAAACACCAATTTGTGTTCCTACGAATAAGAGCTAATCATAAAAGTGTGTTGTGCTGTTGAGTGTGACTACTATATACTTCAATAATGTGTTCTAAATGCTTGTCTAATAAAACAATAACAACCAATAATATCCAAATGAATAACACACCATATCTGAATAGTTGTGATTTATGATATTCATTTTAAAACTTAACAAAAAAATAAAGTAAAGTTCATAAATCATGTCTTTCCAGAAAATATCCTTCACTTATGCAGTGTTTGCAAATATCTGTGACTTCTGTATCCCACACCGTTGTGAATCAAACAATAATGCGTATAAATTTTAACACCATGTGCTCCCCCCAGGCTCCCGGAACTCTCACCTCCATTTGGAATTGAGAGTTCCAGGAGCCTGGAGGGAGCACATGGTGTTCAAACTTATAAACATTATTGTTTGATTCACAACGGTGTGGGATACAGAAGTCACAGATATTTGCAAACACTGCATAAGTGAAGGATATTTTCTGGAAAGACATGATTTATGAACTTTACTTTATTTTTTCTTAAGTTTTATCATGAATATCATAAATCACAACTATTCAGATATGGTATGTTATTAATTTGGATATTATTGGTTGTTATTGTTTTATTAGTAAAGCATTTAAAACACATTATTGAAGTTCACAGTGGTCACACTCAGCCTGTGCCCTTGCTGTAGGCAACCCCCCCCCCCCCCCCCTTTGGTTAGAAGCTTAAAAGCTTAAATAAAATTTTTTTTAATGCATGTAAAGTATGAACTGCACCCTTCTTTGGAAAAAGTTATTTATAGGTAAAAACCACCCCACTCATCTTTATACCTAAAAGGATCTCCCCCTTACAGGAAACAGTTTAGATTAAACTCAACATTCAAGCCTTTGACCTGAATTGTATTCATTCTGTAGATCCATTGACCCCGTTTTTGGAATGTAACTCACACAATATCTCCTCCCCTCCAATCTTTCTTTATTTGCTCGATACCCATAAATCTCAGATCTGCTGGGTTACAGGCATATTTCCCAGCAGAATGGGCTGAAAGCCTTTAACTGTGATTCAATATAGTAGTTGCAATATTTTTTTTGGTGGTTTGGAAGTATTATAAATGGCTGTGCCTAATGGAGGAAAGCCTTGTAACAGTTCTATTGCTAATTGCAACACTTCTATTGCTAAATGCTAATTCAGGTAATTCTTTTATGCAACAATTTAACATTCTGTTGCTGTGACTGCAACAAATTCATAAACCGCCATGTTGTTAATAAGGAAAGGGAAGGTAAATAATACATCTTCTATGTGAGAGTAAATTGTGCCACATGTACATTTTGTGTCATCATCTTTGAGACAATTCTGTGACAAAATTCTTTGGAGACAGATTCATATACTTTTTTTCTGCCACATAAATAAATCTGTTGCAAGCTGCGCCATTCGTTAAACTACAGAGACAGATTTCTTAAAGGTATGTACAACATGATTTATGAATTTCACAGTATTACTCTTTTAATCCATTCTATATGTTCCTAACGTGTTCTTCAACCCAAACATATAGCACCTCCTTAGTCCTTCCTATATATATCTAAAAGTGGTGTTCTGGCCGAAATTATACATTTTAAATAAAAATAAGCCTATAATACACAAGCTTAATGTATGCTAGTAAAGTTAGTCTGTAAACTAAGGTCTGTTTTGTTAGTTTATAGCAGTAGTTTGTTAATTTATAAACTTACAGCAGGCCGTGGCCATCTTAAGTGTGGGCATCTGAAGCCAGACTGTATTTTTCCTGGATCTCATCCTTGCAGATCTCGCACATGCTCAGTGCAGCACAAGCACTGTAATAGGTTTCAGGTCTGGTTTCCATAGCAACGGCAGTTTCAGAGGAAGTTGCCGCCCCTTCCCAGAAGGCATTGCAAACAGGAAATGATGCGATGGGCCGCGGCCAGGGAGGAGGAAGTGAAAAATGAATACAGCAGATATACAGTAGATGCTGAGAAAAAAATAAAAAAATATCCAATTTGTTTACAGTGCACAGTTTAGTGAGGGATGCTGAAGAGTTGTAAAAGTGGATGGAACTCCACTTTAAGGTGTAAATACATTCTAAGAGGTATACCACCCTCTCTGTGTCCTAAGTTATGCATTGTTTAATTTTATATCCCTTTCCAGTTGCTATTAAATAAAAAGTTTTAATAGATGTACATACAGTATTATCCTTTTTACTGTTGTTTCATGTCGCTGAAATTACTTCCTTGATACTTTTTCACTCCTAATAAAGCTTTTTATAATCCTATCTTTAAAAGTTTGTTTTCTTGTAGAAAAGACCCCCTAAAGAGCACCAGAGTTTAACAGGCCCTCCTAGATGGTCTACTAGTGAACTGGCTTACTTCTACCCCTAATCACCCATAGACCTACCAGTGCCACCTGACTAACGTCCACTCGTGTCAATCTTTGCATGTAAAATTTTTTGTCTCAAGTTGCAGTGGAGAGAGGTATATGGTTTACGGGGCACAAAAAAGCAACATAACCTACATAAGTATTACTCCTTAACCCTGTAACCACTAGACATAATGTGAGAGCCCCACTGCAAGAGTATTTTTTTTTCCAGCCTAGAGTTTAGCTTTAACTCGAAGTTGATGGTCTGTGAAGGCTTCAAAAAAGTAATCTCTGGACAATTTTGCAGTTTGAAGGCACACAGTTTGAAGTCCTAATGTAAGGAACACTCCACTTCCTAAAGCAAATATGCCAGCAGCCTCTCTGGGATGAGGTCAACTAGTTGTGGCACCTTTTGTAGAAGGTTTTACGAAAAAGATTATAAAAAGGATGTATTAGGAAAGGTTTTAAAAAGGCTGAGAAGAAAGAGAGAGATGACCTACTAAAAACAGAGAGAAAATAGGTTCAAATGAAAAAGCAAAAACAGTCCTTTCTTTGGGATGGGATTGAAAGGGTTAATAAGATTTTGAAGAGAAATTGGCACATTCTGCAGGGGAATGAGATTCTAAATACATTTCTGACGGAGCAACCTAAAGTCATAGGAATGAAAAAGTACCAGGTAATTGGTTTGGCAGACTTGAAAGGACGGTATTGTGTTTATTGTAAAAGATTCAGGGCATGTAACAACAGTAAAGGGGTAATATATCTGTTAATATTTTTCATTCAATAGCAACTGGAAAGGAATATAAAATCAATAAGTGTATAACTTGCAACTCAGGGATGGTGGTATATATATATATATATGTATATATATATATATATATATATATATATATATATATATATATATATATATATATATATATATATATATATATATATATATATATATATATATATATATATATATATATATATATATATATATATATATATATATATATATATTACAATATATAAGACAGATTAAGAGGATGTGGAAGAAAATGTTAGAAACATACAGAAAGGGCTAAAAAAGCATAGGGGTATTACTAAGACTGCTTGCGTTCGTCACTTGGTACATATTGCCCTAAACATCAGTAACATAAGTAATAGTGCACCGTCCAGCCCCATCCAAGCACAGCAACTGTCAAGCTCTTGTAAACTTTTACAGGTTTCCACCTGTACATAAAATCCAGAGCTCATGCACCAGAGCTAAATGCCCATTGTGCATGAGGCCATAGTTGTTCTTATATAGTATGTCCTGTGTTGAGGCGGAACAATTAATCCAGCTAACACCCACTTTGGAGGATGCTAGGAAAGCTTGCTGTAAGAATAATGGGGTAACAGGACAGGAGGCACGGCTGTTGGAGAAAAGAGCTACCTGTCAACAGATTTAGTAGTGTTAGGTAGGTAATTCTTCTTTCTGCTCTTCCAACGATGAGTAAGAATTTTACCTCAGAGACAACTTTTATAGAATTCAGGCCCTGCCCTTCACACCCTATGCCCAAATAACCAATAATCTTAAATCGTTTGTGTTCATACTTTAGTCCACGCCCTTGCCACTAGGCCATGCTCCCTGCAGCTATGACTCCCTTCCCCTATGGTATCAAGGGGCCCTCAATGCAGGTGTTCCCTATCATTTTTTGGATAAATATATTGTGTAAAGGATCAGAGTGCTGAAACCAGGCAATCCACTGGGGGGAAAAAAACTGCACTGATATTTACTTTTCATACTTGTGTAAAGGTTCATACCCTTCCCGATGCTCTCCTAACCTAACAAAATTATTTTGGCTGGTGTCACACCTAATGTGTATGTTTAGCCAAAATCGTTTCTCTTAATCTTACTTTAGGGAACACAGGTTGAAGTATTTCTAATGCATTGGGATTTGCTATTGCCTTCAGAAGATTGGATACTGGCAAACAAACCGGTAAGCCCACTGTATAACCCTTTCCACTCCCATCATGCTCCTGTTTTTTGCTAGTGTCCTAGGGGAATGAATGTCTTCTCTCCGCTAAGAGAAGCAAACCATTTCTTTGAATTCTATCCTTTTTGTCAGGATCATTTTTCTTCTAGCAGGTTTCTAATGTTGCTGCAGGGCTAGAAGGGGCTCATATTCCAACTTTCCAGATCGGCTGATCCTTGACATAACTATAGGGGCCATACCTGGACCCCACTGTGAGGAAGAAGCTTTGGCCAACCTGTAATGTGCCTTTCGAGTACTGGGCTGCCGATGTGCTCTCCTGAACACTTTGTGTAATGTGCGAGTTACTGCACAGCGGTTTACAGGTCCAGGTACATTGTGCACTGGTTTGGTGCAACCCTGCCCCTGAAGATTCCTTAGGGAGTATGTCCACCAGAAGTAGAATGGCTGTCTAAATAGGGCTTGTTCCCTTGGTCCCTGCCTGGCACTCTATTTCTCATATGCTATGTGGGTCATAGGGCATCTTCCTGACCACAGCTGTGGTAAGTTGAAGGCTTTGCCCTTTGAAGGGAGCCTAGGGTGTGCTTACTACTGTGTTTTGCTTGTCCCCACATGGCTTAATGTCGGAGGCCTGGCTGTGAGAGTTTTAGTCGTGGGTTGGTGGCGGGAACAGAGTGCTGTGTCATTTTTAAATATAGTGCCCAATGCCTGCTCCTATGAGTCTGTACTGGGCAATTGCATCTGTTGCGCAGGTTCTGTGACTGAGTTTGCTAGGCATCTCCTGTGTTGCCACCCTGTGAATTCATGCACCTAGTGCACTTCTGCATCTTCTAAGCCTTCCGCTGTCTCCTCTGCTGCACACTGCATGTTCTTCTCGGTATATTCAACCCTGGGCTCTCTGCTGCCTCCAGTGACAAAGTCACAGATGGCATTAACCCTTCCTCCTTTCACAGTGGTTGTGTGAGTACCCCTTGATGAAAATCTATGATTTGAATACTTGGTATGAGGGATGATAAGCACTAGTGCAGCAGTCCTGCAGGAATTACCACCATACGATCCATGAACAGTTCCAGCATGATTTACAGTGTATCTCTTAAAGGACCTGACACTGGTAGCAGATGATGCAAGTCTGAAAAGGAGGGTCGCACACCGCTGGTATCATCCACAAGAAACTTTATTGGAGACTGCTCGAACAGAACATGGTTCTGCCATGATGTTCTGTTTGAGCAATCTCCAAAAAGTTTCTAGTGGTTGATTCTAACGGTATTCAACCATCCTTTTTAACTGGCATAGAACTATTTAACTGGCACAGCATTATTCTCATAATAATTATAACCAGATGTCCAGTGCACTCCACCCCCCTTACATAAGATGTCATGAGCCGCCTAACATCAGAAGTCAAGATTCCCCTACCCACCCTTACATCGCAGTGCACCCCCCTTTACCTTGTGTTGCTGCCCGGAACAAGCTGGGGTGGAACTGGGAAGCAGAAAGTGCAGGGTGTGGAGGAGGGAAGGCTGGAGTCAGCTGCCGGAGTCTACTGAATGCTGAGACAAGGCAAGGTGGGGACAAGGGGGTGCTGCAGCTGCACAGAGAGGTGCAGGATTTGTAGGAGGAGTTCTGTCTCTGCTGCTGATTGCTGAGACGGGGGAAGGGGGTGTCCAATCTGGCGGAGGGGTCCTGTCTTCCTCTCTGTTGCAGACTGCTGAGAACAGGTGGGGATGGAGAGAAGGGGGGTGCCAGCTGCAGGAGAGCTGGATTTGGCTATAGACTTTAGGAAACGGTTCCACCTTTCCATATCAAGCTTACTCCACTAAATCAGTTAGTTATTAATGGGATTCTCAGCATCAGGCATCTGATTCTTAGATTTGCAAGGATGCTACTTGGTCTTCTGTTCATACATTTTTTACGTTTTACTAGGTGAATGTTCAGGCTTCTTTGGATGCTGGCTTCAGTCACATGATTTTATTAAGTGGTCCTGTAGATGCTTTTGACCTGTCACATGTTAGTATTTTGTTAGCTGTGTTACCCAGCCCTTAGTTGGACTGCTTTTGGATGTCCCAATGTACCAGAATTATTTCAACCCATATCAAAAAGTGATTGTAAATGCTCGATTTTAATTTTTTTTAAATAACAAACATCATACTTACCTCCACTGTGCAGCTCGTTTTGCACAGAGTGGCCCCGAACCTTGTTTTCTGGGGTCCCCCGGCAGCTCTCACGGCTCCTCCCCGCATCAGATAACCCCCTAGGAGAAAAGCACTCTCCCAGGGGGTTACCTTGCGGGTAACTGAGTCCAGCATTTGCATCCATAGACACGAATGCCGGACTCGGCCCCCGCCCCCCGGCACCCACGTCATTGGATTTGATTGACAGCAGCGGGAGCCAATGGCTGCACTGCTATCAATCTATCCAATCACGAACCGAGACCCTGTGGAGAGAGGGAGAGCGCATCTGCGCCGACAGAGATAAGGGGCTCAGGTAAGTAGAACAGGGGGGGGGGCTGGGGGGCGGTCACTGTCAGGTGTTTTTTCACCTTAACGCATATGATGCATTAAGGTGAAAAAACACTAGGGTTTACAACACCATTAATGTACGAATAAGAAAAACTATTTTTCACTTACCATGAATTTGTTTTCAATAGGGACACGTGTTCTCTCCCCTCTGTTCAAATGATCAACTCCTACTATTGATTTACCACAAAACTGGAGCATGATGGGAGTGGGGGGGGTTTTACTGTATTGCCTTACAGCTTTGTTTGCCAGTGTCCAATCTCCTGAAGACAGCATTTCATCTGAATTACTTCACGCTATGTCCCTTAATGTCCTCCAAAAAAATTATGTTTTCTATAGAGTGGGGAAGGCTTAGGACTCCCATTGGGTTTTTACTGCTGGGGCTCAGTTTAAAAACTTTTCCTTCATGTCCTGTCCTGCTAACAATGTTTACCATACAGGGAGTGAGGAAAAATCGGCAACAGTGACAGAGGAACAAATAAAAATCTAGGCTTAATCAGCATCTGGATTGATTTTACCAATTAACCCTCAGGATCCCTCCAGGTATCAGTCCAGCAGAACCAGGCTTTGATCAACTGTACCTAGTCCAGAAGAAGGAAGAGATTTTGAACCCTCAAAAAAACATTTTTTTATGATATAAGAGACTGAATAAAATAAAATTTTACCTTTTATATGTTCTCTTTTTGTGCTTTCCTCCTTGCATATCCAGTCCTTACTTAAACAAAGAGCAGATATTCGGCTACCACATTTGGGAGATCCAGTATCCCAGACCCTTCTTCCACTTCCAGAAATAAACTTTAACAGGGAATCTAGCCTTCCCTTAATCTTCTAAATATTTTTTTTTTATGTATGTGTACCTGTTACAAATTTTTTATGTATCCTCTGCTGACACTATCGGCTCGTGTAAATTTGCTGTTCCCTCAAAATAACTCAACACACAGCCATTAATGTCTAAACCACTGCCAACAAAAGTGAGTACACCCCTAAGTGAAAATGTCCAAATTGGGCCCAAAGTGTCAATATTTTGTGTGGCCACCATTATTTTCCAGCACTGCCTTAACCCTCTTGGGCACGGAGTTCACCAGAGCTTCACAGGTTGCCACTGGAGTCCTCTTCCACTCCTCCATGATGACATCATGGAGCTGGTGGATGCTGGAGACCTTGCACTCCTCCACCTTCTATACACTTCCGGAAGAATGGTCAAACATTCCCATAGACACACTCCTAAACCTTGTGGACAGCTGTTATAGCTGCAAAGGGTGGGCCAACTCAATATTGAACCCTACATATATATAGTATGTACATCTATCTATAACCATAATGAAATACTAACCTTCCAAAATATCCTTTCAATATAGAATACCATACTGTTTGTGTGATCAAGTGCCTGCAGAAGGAATTATTGTTTAAATAAAAACATTGTCTGATTTTCCTGCAGTGGCCTTTGTGCAATATGAATGAATAGCCAAGACCATTAGATGTAAGATATAAACCCTCGGGAGAATGAAAAGTAGCAGGAGATCTGTGACCTTTTCAGAACTTGTGTTCCAGCTGCCTCTCTCTACTTCACCTTTGATGCTTTTGTTCTTTAAATATATTACTGTTCAAATGCCAAAATATTTTTCACCCAAATATAAGAATGTAGTTGTGCTTAGTACTTTACTGAACTTAAAGTGATTGTAAGGCTCTGTTCACATCTAGGTGTTGCTATTTTACAGGCGTTTTTGCAGAGTTTTGGAGCGTTTTTGTACAGGCGTTTTCAAGGTTAAAAGATCACCAATGTAAAACCAGTAAAACGCCTGTAATCTGCCAAAAAAGAAGCTCCTGTACTTTTTTGATCAACGGGCGTTTTGCTTCAGGCGACAGAACGCTCAGATGTGAACAGGGGCCATTGAAATGAATGGGATTTGTCTTGTTGGGCGTTTTTTAGAGCTTAGGCTTACAGCAGAAAAACGCCCAAAAACACCTAGGTGTGAACAGAGCATGAAGGTTCAATTTTTTTTTTTAAATAAAATAATAATCACGTCATACTTGCCTGCTCTGTGTAATCGTTTTGCACAGAGCAGCCAGGATCCTCCTTTCCTGGGGTCCTCCGCCAGCGCTTCCGGCTCCTCCTCTTCTGTGAGTGCCGCCATAGAAAGCCAACTCAAGCTCACTCCCAAGCCACTCTGTCTGCGTCTATTGACACACAAAGTGTGCATCAGCCCCGCCCCCAGCTCCCTCATCACAGGATTTGTTTGAGCAACAAAAGCCAATGCCTCCTGCTGCTCTCAATCTGCCCAGTGAAGAAGGAGAGAACAGAGGAGGCGCTGCTCTCATGCACAGCGCTGGATCAAAAATGGACCCAGGTAAAAATAAGGGGGGCTGGGGGGGATCCTGGGACAAAGAAGGTTTTTTTTACCTTAATGCATAGAATGCATTAAGATTTTTACAAAAAAACCTTTAGGCTTTAGAATCTCTTTAAAGTAAATATGTACTCTGCTAAAATCAAACTAAATCAACCTATTTCCAGCAGTTACCATAAGATGTCTACCAGTACCTACCCCTCACTGGTAACTTTTGGTACTCCCTAAGCGTTATGTGCCTAAATGCTTAGCTTATGCAAATCCCAACTTTGTTTAGGTATTTTGGGAGCTCTAATGGTGGTTTGTAGGGACCTGGCAGTACTGGGAAAATAAGATCAGACTTGTTATGGTGCTTGCATACATTAGCTTGGTTGATTAAATCTTTATAAAGGTTAATTTATTAAAAAAAAAAAAGAAAAAAAGAAAAAAGGAATCTGCCAAAGTTTGGAAGTAAACACTAATTCTGCCACTATGCATCCACAAATAGAAACTATTTATAATATATAATAGAAATAGAAATATATATAATAGAAATAGATATATAATATATTATAGATGATATAAGATAATATACTATAATATAATACAAGATATATAATATACTATATAGTAGAAATAGAAATATAATATAAATAAATAATAGAAAAATAATAGTCTAGCGTGGCTAGCCTTTAATTAACACGTGTGCTCTCGGCATGTTAAAGTTATATTGTATTAGACATAATACATATGAAGATCTTAGAATGGTTTAAGTATTGTTTATGTGTTCATTTCCCATCAAGCATTATAGTCATACTATAAAATAAAGGTGAGAGTCACATACAATACTAAATAAGCAGCTATACAGGGCAAGCTACTCATTCTATCTGACATTTACTATCTTATTTGTCTCTAAGGGAATTTCATGAAGATCTCCTCAAAGAGATAAATGCTGATATAGATCTTTGTATTCAGTTCACATATAAACTCTGGAACCTATAATACTAGAATGTGTTTCCAGCAGCTGTTACAAAAAAGTGAATATAAATAATTGAAAGGCCAATCTTGTTTTTACAACATCTCCCAGCTCTTTGGATTTATTATTTATTTGGTTTTATTGCAGTTGTGTCTCTGTGATCTTACAGACCATATCTATGTTCTCCAAGCCATATCTCCGCTGGGTACCAGTGACTGCTGAATGTGGGATGTTTAGAGAAGCTGTAACACTGAGGAGTAAAGTGTATTATCCTGGTGACATAAGGGACAACCTCTGTGTGCTGTCTGTTGCAGAATTATGCCTCACGCTAAATGCAGGGGGAAAGTATAACACAGAAGTTGTATTTAAAGGTTCTATGGCAAAGTGGCGAACATTAAAGTGGCAATAAACCCAAAAGCAAACATTTGTTATATTGCTCCTTACCAATTCTTAGATGTGGAATGCTGTAAACGGATGTATCTATTGGAATTAGCCAAGCAGATAAAAGATGATAGCTAGAGGCAACAGAATGTACCCATCAGGCACCAATAAAGTGTAACTGAACTAAGAAAGTGAAGTTTTGCTATGATATTGGGATATTTAGAATAGTCTAATGTTTCTAATGCCGCGTACACACGAGTGGAATGTCCGACAGAAAAAGTCCGACGGAATCTTTTCATCGTATATTCCAATTGTGTGTGTGCCTCATCGGACTTTATTTTTCGAAAATTTTGACGGACCTAGAAATAGAACATGTTTTAAATATTTCCGACGGAACCAATTCCTATCAGGAAAACCGCTCTTCTGTATGCTGTTCCGACGGACCAAAAACGACGCATGCTCTGAAGCAAGTACAAGACGGAAGCTATTGGCTACTGAACTTCCCTTTTCTAGTCCCGTCGTACGTGCTGTACGTCACAGCGTTCTTGACGATCGGACTTTGGTGTGATCGTGTGTGCGCAAGACAGTTTCAGCGGAATTCCGTCGGACAAACCTTCGGAGTTTATTCCGACAGCAAAACCGGTCGTGTGTATGCGGCATAAGAGGTATTCTAAAAAAAATTACCTTGCGTTTAGAATTTCTCCTGAAAAATAGCAGTGCACTTACTAGTATGGGAGGGTGCCAGTGCTGGATTGAACTCTGTGGGGGCCCTTAAGCAGTCGGAACCTTGGGGCCTCCCACGCAAGTTTCTGGAGGTTTCTCGCGTGATCGCTCTACTGGGATAACATTGAATGTGTACATAGGCCTCTAGATGGAGATGACCATCACATTACACATACGTAGGTTGCACCAATTTTTTTTTTTAACAAAAGCGTAATAGATGTTACAAAATGTATTACAATGACAATTAGCAACTCATATAAGGATGCATGTAGAATGCTTGTCATCGGAGTCAGGAAGGGGTCTTGTCCAGAAAGGACATCAGTAAATAGATGGAGTATGAACACTGGCAGGAGAGACACCTATAGTAATCACTTGTATGTGGTCCTAGGAAGATGTTGTCCTGCTATAGTTTCCAGATGCAAAGGGTTAACATCGTCACCGGGAAGTGATAGTATGGTGTCCTAGGAGCCCAGGCACCCTTGTTGAAGAATTAGAAGCAGCACAATGACTTCGGTAGGACGCCCCTGAAACCGGAAGTGATGCAACCGAGTCAACCAACTGCTGACAATGGGCGTGGCTACATGTTTCAAGGCGTTTCCTGCCTCTTTATCATGACACGTGCCTACTCTGCCTATTTGGTAATTCACAACTGGCAGGTACCTAGTCACACCTGTGCCTACTTCCTCATAGCAGAATATTTGCAGTGTGAACCTAAGGCTCCGCTGCCTGTAACCGCTAGTGTTAGGAGATATGAAGTGAGATTTGGTGATGCCACTACTCTGCTGCTCAGTGTTGTTCTTGCTGGAAGGCATGCGATCTAACAAGATGGCAACCTCTACATAGAGACACAGTGCATGGAAAGTCAGTAACAGGGAAACATCAACTGCTTGGAGACCACAAGCCAAACTAATGACTTTTCTTGCTAATCAATGCAGTTCCCTCCATTCATTCACAAAACTCCCCCTTGTGGAAAGTTTTAAAGCCTGGACCAGCACATGCTCTTTGATTTGCAGAAAAAAAGATTGACTATATTACAGAATAAATTAGGCTCAATGTGCTGGCTCTATTACAGAGTTAATTTAAAATCACTGAGAATGTTGCTGATTCTTCAAGCACCAAAGAATTTCCGGTGCCAAATATATATGTCAGCGAGAGGCATGTAAATTATCTTGGGATCCTTTTATCTTCCATTTGAGTCTTTTCTAACAAACTATGCATGATTAATGGGTCTTTCTTTGTTTGATTGTCAAATTATGTCAATCTCTTTGAATTCTGCAGCACATAATGATTGTTCAGCGTCAGTTGACTGTGCTAATAGAGGAGCTAGAAGAATTTCGCCTTTCTTTGAAACACTACGTAGATTCTGTTTCAGCTCAGTCAGGCTGTCTACAGTAAGTATGTGGTATAACCCAAGCCATTGTCTCTTGTTATATAATTCTTTGTATCACAGCCAGGACTGTATACACCAGTGGTTAGCAGCCATCCTTTGAAGAGTTGAGGTCTTACATTTAAATACAAAATATCCTGTCTACAAATACCTAATACAAATACAAAGTATGTTCTTCATGTGTTTGTGTCTGTTTGTTTCAGATCATTGGTAGGAAAACAATTTAGTTTGGGAAGCATTTAAAAGCGTCCCCAATTTCCCTTGGGCCTACACAATAGGACAATAGCTATATGTGATGGGATCATTGTAAGACCCTCCCAACTCTTAAACTTCCATTTTAAAAACACTTACACAACTGAACTGTGCCAATAAGAGAGAAATATGCTTGTGAATAAGTTAAATGTTTGAAAATAATGTTGCTGCAGAAAAACAGGTACCATATTATGGCCTGGTTATACCTTTTATGACCAGCCATAAGTAACACCAGAGCCCCCTCAAAGTGCCTGTGCCAATAACAACTCTTTAAAAGTGGCAATTTATGCATCTCCCCCTGCATCCAACCTGCACCACTCAGGCACAGGTTGCCACAGATTGAGATGCAGGAGGTAGCTAGCTCTGGAAAATGTTATATTTAGATCCTAATGAGAAAATAGACAGAAATGCACAGGCAAAAATGGTATATTGGTTTCTGACACCGAGAACCCAGCGCTGGTTATTCTCAGGGAAGGCCATGCGACTCGGGAAACAAGTAAAAAAAAGTATGCCCGTGTGCTAACCCTAATCTCATCTCTCTAAATAATTATTAACACTTAACCTCCTCCTAGCATCTAATCCTGAAACTTTGGATGATCAGAAGAACAGGAATAGAGAGGAAGTCTTTCAATAGGGACACTAGTTCTGGTGACCTGGGTACAGGAACAGGAAGTTATGGAAAATCTCCTCAATGGGACACAGATAGCAAAAAAAATAAACAAATACCTGATTGGGATTATAACGCTCCTTTACTCTATACAAGGTATAAAAAAAGTTTTGGCTTTAGTTCTACTTTAAAACAGAACATAGCATTAAACATACAACCATCCCAAAAGCTCCCTCAACTGCTCTCTCTGCCTTGCAGTCTCAATCCCCCTGCTGCACTTTCCATAATGTAAAATAAAGGAAAATAAAGGAGCATATAGCCTGAGAGTGATTACATTTACCAATATCAACCTGTAGGTTCAATATCAGTTTGGTTGGACTAATAAGTGGAAAGCCTTTATGCATAATGTTGGCCATAAACATATCAGCTTTTCAAATATTAAAACTGGTGACATGTCATGGGAACCATTGGCAAGTTCGCATTGGCATCATTCCGTAAATATATTGGAAAATGGTACAGTATAGGGTGATGAGACTTTAAATATACCAAATGAGAACAAAGTAAAAGTATATATAAATGTTATTGTTGTACAAATATAGAGAAAGGAAAAGAAAAAAATGAGAGCAAAAAAAATGATTAAAAACCCTTTTATATAGAAGAACCTCCTGGTTTATTTAGAACCATATTAATGTATTGTATACATGTACTTGTAAACGGTCTACGCGTTTCACAGGATCCCCCACTTCTTCAGGACCATACATGTATCATAGATACGTTATATATAAGGTTCTTACTAAAGTCTAAAGGGATTGGTTAATCGTCACTACTACAGAGGGAAGGAATAAAAAGGCCTGTCTCGAGATGTTTTGCCTACCTGCTCATGGGATAAAATCCAGATCCATTAAGGTTAGAGATAAATATTCAGGATGATATATTAGATGTATATAAACATAATCCAAAAAGTATGTAGGTAACCTCAACATTAAAAGGAGTGCCCCCAATGAAGCGATGAGGCAAATCATCTCTATTAGTGTAACATGTGATGATATTAGAGTACGTCCAATTACTCCTCTCCTCTGGCAAGATCTGCTAGTTTTTCATGTGCTTAAACATCTAATTCAACTGTTTCAGGCATCTGATTAATTAAAACAATAATTTATTGTACTATATTCTAAACATGCATAAAAAAATGTAAAGTAACAAAGCCTCCATATACCATACAACTCATGCAATCTCTCTCTAAATCTTTGATTCAAACCCCACCAAAAAACAGTAGTTGAAACGATGGTGAAAAATTCTCAAATTTATTCAGAATATAGAAAAGAATATTTCATTTAGCAATTCGATCGATAGGTGTATAAGCAGCACAGGTTATCACTTTTTGTTTTCAGAGTGATATCTTTGTATTCTGTAAAACATGACCAGCTTCTAATCTGCAGCATTGCATTGTCTTCTGCAGCGTTTCCATTCAGAAACTTTCCAGCGAGTCCAGATACATCATTTATGAATTTTGGGAGAATAGTAATATATGGAAAAAGTAAGTAAATATGTTAATTCTTTGTTTACTAATTATGCTGGTGCACTCAGACTGGAGTATTCATAACAACTTTATATTAAAGGACAAATTAACTTAAAATTACTATTTTTGATGACTCTGGTGGGGGAATCTCCCAGTAACAAGCTAGCCACTATTAGGCCCCATGCACACTGCAGCTCAAAAAAGCTACTTCTTCAGGCGTTTGAGCTTTTATTTTTCTCTGCCTATAAACTACCCTCTATGTTAGCCCATGTGTCCATGCACACTAGAGGTGTTTTCAGGAATTCAGTGGCAGGGAAATTTACAGGCAGAAATAAAATTACCCATCACCTGTGCGTTTTGAAGACAAACTTTTGAGCATAAAAAAAGCGTGCGTTGGAACATGAAATATATTATGATGGCATGTGCTGTCAAGTCTCTAAGGCTTTTGGTGTATGCTTTTAGTTTTTTACAGGTTTACTTTGAACAGTTAATTTTCACATATTAACTGATGAAATGTTTACACAGTCATCTCCAAGCTAATTACAGCAAGACATTTCAGCGGAGTAACGTTGATTTCCTGGAAACACCAGAGCTGATGACTACGATGCTCGTACCTGGTTTGTATAATTATCATCACTGCATTAATGAACATTATTATATGCTATTGCATGGGCTATTGTGATTCCGTATGTATGGTTCATGCCTAAACATCAACCACTGTTATTATTGCACTTTATCATTTTAATATTCAGAGGCTAAACTGTACATGTTTAGATATACAGTATCTCACAAAAGTGAGTACACCCCTCACATTTTTGTAAATATTTTATTATACCTTTTCATGTGACAGCACTGAAGAAATAACACTTTGCTACAATGTAAAGTAGTGAGTGTACAGCTTGTATAACAGTAACAATAACATAAATTTACTGTCCCCTCAAAATAACTCAACAAACAGCCATTAATGTCTAAACCCCTGGCAACAAAAGTGAGTACACCCCGAAGTGAAAATAACCAAATTGGGCTCAATTAGTCATTTTCCCTCCCCGGTGTCATGTGACTCATTAGTGTTACAAGGTCTCAGGTGGGGAGCAGGTGTGTTAAATTTGGTGTTATCGCTCCCACTCTCTCATACTGGTCACTGGAAGTACAACATGGCACCTCATGGCAAAGAACTCTCTGAGGATCTGAAAAAAAGAATTGTTGCTCTACATAAAGATGGCCTAGGCTATAAGAAGATTGCCAAGACCCTAAAACTGAGCTGCAGCACGGCTGCAGCTGTATGGCCAAGACCATACAGCGGATTAACAGGACAGGTTCCACTCAAAACAGGCCATGCGATGGTCGACCAAAGAAGTTGAGTGCACATGTTCAGCGTCATATCCAGAGGTTGTCTTTGGGAAATAGACATATGAGTGCTGCCAGTATTGCTGCAGAGGTTGAAGGGGTGGGGGGTCAGCCTGTCAGTACTCAGACCATACGCTGCACACTGCATCAAATTGGTCTGCATGGTTGTCGTCCCAGAGGGAAGCCTCGTCTAAAGTTGATGCACAAGAAAGCCCGCAAACAGTTTGCTGAAGACAAGCAGGCTAAGGACATGGATTACTGGAACCATTTTCTGTGGTCTGATGAGACCAAAATAAACCTATTTTGTTCAGATGGTGAGGAGTACAAAGACAAGTGTCTCTTACCTACAGTCAAGCATGGTGGTGGGAGTGTCATGGTCTGGGGCTGCATAAGTGTTGCTGGCACTGGGGAGCTACATTTCATTGAGGGAACCATGAATGCCAACATGTACTGTGACATACTGAAGCAGAGCATGATCCCCTTCCTTCAGAGACTGGGGCCGCAGGGCAGTATTCCAACATGATAACGACCCCAAACACACCTTCAAGACAACCACTGTCTTGCTAAGAAGCTGAGGGTAAAGGTGATGGACTGGCCAAGCATGTCTCCAGACCTAAACCCTATTGAGCATCTGTGGGACATCCTCAAATGGAAGGTGGAGGAGCGCAAGGTCTCTAACATCCACCAGCTCTGTGATGTCATCATGGAGGAGTGGAAGAGGACTCCAGTAGCAACCTGTGAAGCTCTGGTGAACTCCATGCCCAAGAGGGTTAAGGCAGTGCTGGAAAATAATGGTGGCCACACAAAATATTGACACTTTGGGCCATATTTGGACATTTTAACACATTTTAATAGGGGGTGTACTCACTTTTGTTGCCAGCGGTTTAGACATTAATGGCTGTGTGTTGAGTTATTTTGAGGGGACAGCAAATTTGCACTGTTATACAAGCTGTACACTCACTACTTTACATTGTAGCAAAGTGTCATTTTTTCAGTGTTGTCACATGAAAAGATATAATAAAATATTTACAAAAATGTGTGGGGTGTACTCACTTTTGTGAGATACTGTATGTGAGCAATAATATTAGCTCTGCTTAAAATGCCTGGGCCATATAAGAGTCAACAAAAGAGAGGTAAGGCCAAATTCTAAACATCACATGTTGGAACCTGTCAGAACAGCAGAGCTACTACTATATAGTAGCTCTACTAAATTGGTTTTCCAGATAAAAAAATCCAAGGTTGTCAAACCTATCTTTGCTTCAATACTTAGGCTGGATTTATACCTTTGTGGTGCATTACAGCATGCATCCTAAAGTGCATTGCAGTAGGGTAGCCCATTCATTACTAAATTCACTAAAGTTAATTTTAGGGCATACAAACACAATATATTAATTCATTTTTGGTAAAATATAAAAGATGAGGTTGTGCCGACATTTACATTCAAACATGTGATAACAAAATCCTGATTGCCACACAAAAATGCTGCACACAGGACTTTATTCCAATGCAATATTTGTAATTGGCCCTTACTGAGAAGAGCAGATCACCCCATGTCTGTACAAATAAAAGTCTGCAAAAAAAAAATGACAGTACAGCTGGTGAGTACGAGCCTTAAAATAAGATTGCTGAGCTGTCAGTTGGTTTTAATAACAGAAGATCTCGATAAGAGTTAATTTTTATGGTGTAATTCACATGCATTACAAGCTTAGATTTTCAAATTAGAATTAGCCAATTTAATTAGTGCTCGCGGTGTTATCTCCTGCACGAGTGATTCACCAGGAGTACACTGGAATGTCTATAATGAAGCTAAGGCTGCTTGTTTCCATAGACAGTCTGATGCAAAGATGAATCTAGAGGATAGAATATTTATATTATAATTTTATAGTATATATTCATTGACAGCAATGACATAATGTACACATTAAAGAGGGAGTAAACCCTGATGGGTTTTACTTCCTTCCTTTGCCCCTGCAAACTAAAAGCATAATGTGCTATTTTGCATTGCACTTACCTGCAAACGAAGGCCGCGCTGTCCCCGCGCTGGCCGCATTCATGTTCGCTCAACTTCCTGTGACTGGCTGGAGCCGTGTGACGTCACTCCCACACATGCACGGGGAGCCGTTTCTTCACAGCGCATGCCCCGATGACATAATTGGCGCAAAACACAGTAAATGCCTCCTAAACGGCGCACGTTTAGGAGATATTTACAGTACCTATAGGTAAGCCTTATTCTAGGCTTACCTATAGGTTCAACTTCCACAGAGAGATTTACAACCCTATTTTATAGTTACAGCTGCATCTGCACCTGCATACAAGTGTATTGACGCTTAGCATTAAGAACTATAGAGGCTCATAATATGACCCCCCCCAAAAATGTGTTCTCTGCCTTTATTTGGATTTGGTATGTTGATGAAATATTAATTTGCCGAATATGTATACTGGTAATGAACGTATTTGAACAATTTAATTAAAGTGTTACTAAACCCACAACAGTAAAATCTGTCTGTATGTGCAGAATAGCACGCTTGTTATACTCAGTGTGGAACTTAAGGGGTTAATCCTCTGCATTGTTTAAAAAGGCTTTTTAATCCTGTATTGCTGCACATGATCAGTTTGGTCTCTATTGCTTGAGAGAATATTTCCCGTTTGAGCTGAGCTTTTCAGGCGGGCAACTGCTGCGTCATCTTAAAGGAGCGACATACAGCAACAGCGATTTGCCCAGCCGAGCCAACCTGCCGCAGTATAACTGCGGTGGCTGGTCGGCTAGTGGCTAAGTATAACTAAAGGCAAAACTTTTTGTTTGTTTTTTAATAAATAGAGGAGGGATTGCAACACCTGTCATGTTTTTATTGCTGTCTGTGCCCCAGTTAGGGAGATTCACCCTCTCCATTTGTCATTATCAACAAGAGTTCAAGTTAAAAAAAATCCCACATTTTGGGTTGTCATCAGAACAGGAATAGAGGAGAAATCTCCCAATGGGGATACTAGTTCTGGTGACCCTTGTGAAAACCAGTGATTCCCTCACTTTGCAGGGATTTCCTTTCACATCCTGATTTGGCTATGGATCAGGAAGTGAAGGAAAACCTCCCCAATGGGATACAAATGGCAAAAAAACCGACAAGGGTTAAAACCCTCTCTTACTCTATCCAAAATGAAAAAAATGTTTTGCATTCAGTTCTAATTTAAAGTGTATATGTACTGTATGTATCAACCTTCTCAGTGTAAATGAATAGGCAAATCTCTGTCCTTTTCCACATAGCAATGCTCCTTTTCCGTATGGCATGTGGATCAGCCTAGGCAAGGGTGGGGGGGCCTACTGCTTATGTAAATCCAGACTTTTGGGGCTCTGGGAGTGCTGTGGAAAAGAATGTAAATCACAAGATTGTTGTGTCCTAGCACCTTATGGTGTCTACTCTTTATGAAACACCTTATATACAATGCCCTGCATAACGTGAACCCCATGTAAAATATCTATGCCCCTGGAGCCCAACCTGCGATCCTTTGGTATATGATGTGCGGCCCTCTGCCCTCAGCAGTTTATAGTGGGAATATTGATTAGGGTAATAGCATTGATCTCTATTAGCTTCATGTAACATGTTCCCTATTTTGTATTATCTTCTGCAGCATGTTCACACTCTCTGATCCTGATCTTCTCTAGTAGGTTTGCAGTTTATGGCAGCCCTCTCAAGCATTACATATATTAAACATAATGCGCAGCCATTTGGTGATGTCAGGGGCCATATTTGAATCCCCTTTGCTCATAAGTTGACAACCACTTATCTATGCCATCAGTACATTATGACATCAGAACGTGTTCTCTATGCAGTCTTAGCAATGTCATACTAAACCCTGCATGTCCTTGTGGTAAACCTTGCCGACCTTGTACAATATTATTTCCCCCCATTTCAGACATTGGGTTCTTCAAAAGCAGGCAGCATTTTACTAATTGTTTTTGGCTTGTCATAACAAAGACCAAAATATGTCTGTCCATAACTATGTGTCATTCTTTGTATATCACAGTATTACCCCCATACAATCCGTCTATCCATTGAGATTTGTCCATCAGTCAGTTATCTGTTCCTTCACTGATGTCTTTGTCCATGAATGTCTACTCATCTAAGAGTCAGTTGGATGCATTAAACATAATATAAAATGTACTTGTCCAGTGATATTGTGCATTCACATGGTCACATACTGTAACTCTTTGGTGATTCCTGTTATTTGTATTGCTAAAAGTAGGATGAAAATTATCATTTATAATTGATTATAGAAATTACTATTCCATTCACTTCTTTTATTCTAACCTGAGTTTCTTGTTTTCCAGCTTCATGGTGGGTTCTCAATAACAACTGAACTCGTATTCACCTGGAGACATGCCAATATTGTTTGACATAGCATATAAATGAAGAAGACCTAGCATAGCCTCCTTAGTGTATCTATCGGACTGTAACTGGACAGAAGTATCATTTGTCCTTGTCATGATGCCTACTTACAGTCATTTGTGTCAACTAAAGAAGTTGTACACTACGATAAGCTGGCATTAACCGATCTTAAGCTGTGTATGGTGTTCAGAGACTTTAATATTTATATGTTAGACTAATGTGCCAATAACTGCTCTCTGTACTTTAACACTTTATCAAATACAAGGCTCAGTTCATCAAGCTATAGCAATCATTATTTATTGTGACAAAATGTAGAAGAAAAAATTGCGCTCAAAGGTCCAATCAGCAGCTAATTGACATAAATTGATACAAATAAAATTTAAAAACAGTGCATCGCTTTAAATGAACATATAATGAATAAAAATGCATACATTTGAAGAAAACAAAAAAATAGATGATCAATAAAAAGTCCAAAGTGTCAACACCACAGTGACAATCCAAATGTCCACTTCAAAGGTCACCATATGCTATTTGTGATACGCCCGATTATCCAGTAATCCACCACAATGGAGAAATGCAGGCTTACCAAAGTTAATGGACTCTCAAACCATAAGTACAGAGTCGGACACGCTTGTGTGGTTATAAACCACTACTCAAAGGGATGAACACATCTTCAATAGGACCCCACTGGTCTCTGTACATCGATTTGCAAAGTTCCACATACACACTCGTGGCCGATCACAACTCAGCACCCCATTCATTAAACATTTGAGGAAAACAATGTCACATAGTGTAAAACTGCCTGATAAATGTTATTTAAACAAAGAATTAACACTCACAGAATATGATGAGTAACAGCACTTGTAAAAAAACATCTGTCCCTGGGATCAAAACAGTCACTTCGTAGGTATAAGAAAGCGATGACATCACAATCACACTATGGACTGATTGATCATCTATTTTTTTGTTTTCTTTATATTTATGCACTTATATTCATGTTATGTTCATGCATTATTTATTGTGACCCTTGTTATTTTCAACATCCAGAGCTGAATCCCATTGCTGCAAATTACTAATCTTATAGCACTTAGCACATGCGTTATAGGTTAATGAACTGAGCTGTGTTATAATATTGTAAAGAAATATAAATGTAAAAAGTCAGCTAATTCTGACCATTGTGGATGGCCGACTGTTTATAAGTGTGCAAAAAGATCTGAGAATTCATACAGACTGCAATGTTCTGTTCATTAAATTTGAACAGTGTTTTGGAATATTTATTGACTACATCCAATCAGTGAAAACATAAATGTCCAGGATCATTGTAGCCATATCCAATGGGAGCTGTGAACATCTTATTTATTTTGTGCCTGTAATTGCTAATAAATAGATAACTATCACTGTTGACTATAGATAGTTTATACCCATACATAGACAAGAATGATTGTCTAATATTTGAAAGTGTTAGCTGTTTCAATATGTAAAGAGTGTACATGTTTCGGCTATTCAGCACGTCATTCTCTGGTTGATCCCTGGAGCGTCACAGGGTGGCTACTTCAAAGCGGCGTACATGCTGCACGAGGTATGTGCTGATTACCTCAAAGCTTTACATACCTGTGCTAAAAGTTCAGTGTATTTTCAGTGAGCACATATTTTACTTTTCGTTTTAATTTTTGGCAGTGTTTTGCAGCACTTTATGAAATTTGTTGAAAGCCTCCTAGCAGCTTACATAAAGTGGCATTTAGCACGCCCATTAGAATATGGGTTCAATATTCACAAACTGGAGCTGTATGGTATTATAAAAGCTTCAACAAAGCTTGCTGAAAGCTCTGCAAATGCTTTGTCAAAAACTTGCTGTTTACACTGCTCTTATACAAGTTGAAGCCCATTGTGAAACAGGCCTAAATGATAAGGTCACTTAACAAATAATAAATAAAAATACAGGTAAAAAATTGCATTTATTATTTATTTTCTTACGAACCTGCAGAGCATTGCACCTGCAATCGGCATTTTGCGGGTGCAATGTCAGGCTCCTAAAGACTCTTAGTACAGCTGTCTGCCTGTACCTCCCATACGGGCAGACAGTTTCTAAAGAACAGGAAGAATCAATGAATTATAAGGGCGCTCCTCAGCACCCTTGCAGTTCATTGAGAACTACAGCCTGTCTGCTGCAGTGGAAGATGGGACTTGTAGTTCATTCATTCACAGATAGTTGTGAATGAATGAGGCAGTTGTGCGGGTGGAGCCCTGCTGTTTCCAAAATGTGACAGCGTGTGCGCTGTCACAATGAGGGTATTAGGGGGTGTGCGGGGCTGCCGCTGCTTTAGTAATGTGTTCCATGTTACACCCTGAATATGGGTGTAACATGTTACTAAAGGTGAACTTTAAAAAAACATGCAGACAGGCATTGGTGAATATGGTAGCTACACCTCTGATAGTAATTTATTTATGCACTTTAATCCTAATAAAGCACAGTAATAAACAGCCCAGTTACAATACCTACTACTGGCAAAACTGTTTGTATATTGTGAAGAGATCTGTAAAAAAAATATTTTAAAGAATACTATACTGATCAGCAATTGTATTAAAGAATACCAGTGACAAAGTTATAAAAAGAAAGCACTTATTAGTCAGTTGTCTGGTGACTGAAGATTTCCTATTTATTGGATTACAATGCAATAGGTACACCCCTCTGGCTTCAGCCAGAAGCTGGCTATCTACCGTCTGGCAGCTGACATTCTATGATTTGGTAGAGGCTGTGGTCAAGCTGGGGGCACTCAAACTTGCAATTAGGATTCCTCAGTGCACCCACAGATGCCATTCATTCAGGACCACCATTGATGTGTATTAAAGTACATAATAAATGAGTGTATGGTTTGCTTTATTATTAAGACAATCAGCAGAAATACCAAGAATGCTCACTGGAGTGCCAGGCTGTGCAGAGGTCAGGAGGGGTCCACTCAGGCTCTCAGCAGCATGTTGAGAGACTGAGCCAGCTGCTGGCTCTAAAGTTGAGATCAATCCAGAGCCTAGACCAACTGAGTGACTTCACGGAAATGGGTCACAGGAGTGCAGAATGAACTGCACTCCTATGATCCATAGGAGAAGTAGGGCCAAAAAAGCTTTGGCCCTACTTCTTCTTTAAGTTAACCCTAGCATATACCAATCTAATGCTTAAAAAAAGACTTGATATAATGTTTTAGTTTTTGCAAGTTTACATTTATTTATTTATTTATTTTTTATATCAAATAATTTTTTTTTATTTTTGTTATTGCTCATTACATTCAAGGATATGACAAAAAAAGCAAACTAACTACAACCACATCTTAAACATTATCTTAAACATTTTAAGAGGAATCCCCCTCGGAAAAGCCGAAGGAGTAAAACACATTATGGTATACATAGAATAAAGTAAATTCAAATATATAGTAAGAAGAAAAGAAATAGAAAAAAGCATAAGAGGAAAAAAAGAACAACTAACAAGTCAAACAACACCAAACTAACACCTCTCAGATTAGGATAACTGAATTTCAGAAAACAGTAGGTAGTATTGCCTTGAGTCAAAGACTCCCTTCAATCCCAATTTCTCCAGTCTATTTGACTACTTTGGTCATGTAGCAGCATCTCCTCTCCTATGAACTCATAACTGTGGACAAAGAGGTATGTGTGTCCCCTAGAAACACAAGGGCATCGTCTGCTTAGAGTGCTATTTTTTCTTTGCCTGTATACCTTCGAAACCCCGCTATATCTGTGCAGCCACGGATAGCCTCCATGAGAGGTTCTATGGCTAATGCAAAAAGGAGACAAGGGACAACCCTGCCTTGTTCCTCTATTCAATAAAAAAGGGTCTGAGATATATCCCTTTATCTGTACTCCTGCATTCGGATAACTATATAAAAGTTGTATCCATTTTAAATATCTTGGCCCAAATCCGAAGCGCTTTAAACAGTTCCATAAAAAGTCCCATTCAATACTGTTGAATGCTTTAGCCGCATCCAGTGACAAAATGGCTCTGTTTCCACTATTATCTATGGGAAGCTGTAGATTTAAGAATAAGCGTCTGACATTGCTAGCTGCTGATCTATTAGGGATAAATCCAGACTGATCACGATAAATTAATTTTGTAATATACTTTGACAGTCTGCTCGCCAATAATTTTGCTAACAATTTGATATCTGATGTTAACAAAGAGATTGGACGATTTGCATCAAGACAGGTTTCAGAAGGACAATAATCACTGCTTCATTTATCAAGGGGGCAAAAAGCCCACCTCTATGGCATGATTAAAAACTTCCAGCAAGTCGATTAGCAATAGATCCCCATATTTTTTGTATGTTTCCCCTGGAAAACCAGGTGTTTTATTATTAGGTAGCTAGCTGCTGCAAGTCTTAGCTCTTCCAATCTTAGTGGTCCATCCAATACCTCTCTCTCATCGTCTAATAACGTAGGTAGGTTAACGGATTCAAAGAATCCTAACATATCCCCCTCTAGGTAGGATGCCCTACTTTTGTATAAATCCGGATAGAATTCCAGGATCTCTGGAGTGGTGTCGGCCTTCTTATATAAGGGAGATTGTACTTCAGTAATAAATTATACTGGCCGCTGCACTTTTACTATAGTGGCCAATAGGTGCCCTGTCCCTTCTCCCTCTTCAAAGTATGGTTGTAAGAAAAATCTTTTATTTTTATGCCTTTTTTTTATGGCCACCTTTGCACATTGTTCTTGACTGTGTAGCCACACAGTTTGAGTATCCTTATTAGGATTTGCTACAAATAAAAGTTCAGCCTGCATCAAATTATCAACTATAGTGTTTTCCCATTACCTGAATTGTTTCTTTTTTTTTATATCTGTGCAATGAGAAGACCAGAAAGATACGCTTTCAGTGCATCCTAATAAATTAAAGGTGAGACAGGATTTATTAATTCTCTGGAAAGAAAAAAGGTCTAGCTTAATTTCTTCTGTGAAAAAGAGTGACATCCAATATGGATTCACCTTCCATAAGTTACACCCTGTATTAATCCTGAAAGAAAAATGTAAAACCAGAGGGGAATGGTCTGATACACCTCTGGCCTCATATTTAATTTCACAGAGAAAAGGTAGTAGAGAGTGAGTTCCCAAGGTCAGATCTATTCTGGATAAAGTTTTCTAAGTACTCAAAAAACATGAAAATTGCTTACTTGTAGGGTACGCTGTCTCCAAAAATCTATCAACCCCATCTCCGCTATATATCTAGCAAAATCCCTGGCGGATATTGCTTATCCGGTACGTGAAATTTATCCATTGAGGGGACCATATAGTTGTTAAAGTCCCCTATTAGTAGTCAAGGACTATCTGGTTTATCTAGTGTAAACCAAATAAATTCCTTCAATATTTGCGAAGAGTAGAGCGGTGGAATATAAATATTCACCAATACATATGATCGCCCAGCCAATATGCAATACAAGAAGATAAAGCGGCCCTTACTATCCTTCTTAACATGTCTGCATTAAAAATCCATTCTATTAGATATAAGTATGTAGAGTGAAATTAAGTCTTTATCTGATTCCTCTTTAAATAATGTAGGGTATTAGGGAGTAAATTGGTTTCCTGCAGACAGATTATTGAAGGCGAGAATCTCTTCAATGACGTAAAGACGTAAGAGCTTGCCATTTAGGGGACGTACCAAGACCTCTAACATTCCATGAGACTACTACATCACTCAGTGGGACCATAAAACACAATTAACATATAGATTAACCAAAGATATAGCCCAGATGTGTGCCATCTTGTCTTTTTTCAGATTTATCCATCCATGTTTTTTCACCCCTAAAATCCCAGAGGAGGAAGATAAGGGGGCTGAACAGGGGGAAAGGGGACAAGAGAAAAAAGAGAAAACCGGGAGAAGGGACTGATGAGCTAATGTCTACAAATAGGTGTACACAGACTAACATACAAGACAAACACAATTGACATAGAAAAACATATATACATTCATAGGGGCTATATGAGTGAGAGAACCACAAAAAACAGTGCTCTCCTTGACCCTTTAATTTCCCTTTTCGTTTTAACTCTCTCTCCATATTTTCTTTCCTTTTTCCTTGACCCTCTCTTAACCCCAAAAACACTACGTAACCCTCCCCCAAGAGAGTAGGAGGAGCAAGAAAGAAGAAAAAAATCAAAAATCAAACTGTCTCGGGGAATTAATTTGGCCGCATATAATTATCCAACCACTGAGTCGCTAAGTCCGGGGATGCAAATAATAGTGTATTATCCTGGACCTTTACTCTTAACCTGGCTGGAAATAGTATAGAGTAGGACAACTCCATCTGCCTCAATCGTCGCTTCACCTCCATAAAAACCCACCCTCTGGTGCGATACAGCTGCTGAGAAGTCTGAAAAAAAAATATCTTTGAGCCATCCACGCATATATCTGATAATTGTCTGGGTCTCTGCAATATAATGTCTCTATCCTTATAATTTAACCTTTTCAGAATAAAAGTTCTTGATCTTGAAATCTCTCCCAAGGGCGTGGGTCTAGCAGGGACTGGGACTGGTGTATTTCCTTCCAGCCATTCAGGGAGGCCCACTAGCCTAACATTGTTTCGTCGGAGGCGGTTCTCCAAGTCCTCCAGCCGAGATTCATGTTAAGATAGTTGTGTGTTTTTTTGTTTATCAAATTTCATAACTGTTTGTAAGGAGTCTTCAAATGTACTTATTCTTTCCTCTGTTCATGACATTCTTTTACAAAAGGTTTTATTGATAGCCATAGCAATTTCACAGTTTAACAGTGTAGAGAATGCATCATGAATAAACATAACATAAAATTTAGCATCTTATAAATAAAATAAGTATGCTAGTAAATCAAAGAAAAACAAAATAATAAAAATATAACAGAGGCTGAAAACAGTTGTACGAATAAGATCAAGAAACACCGCGCTTGCTCTATCACAGCAGCTCACACACAAATAAAGGAAATTTGTAAGAAATATGGATATAGATAGTGTAGCGCTAATATTGAACAAAATCCCAAAAAGCATAATATCCAACTATGACCACCATAGATCTAACAAATACTACCATAAAGGTTTTGGATGAATGTATATTCACCTCTAAAGGAATCTAAAAACCAATGAAAGCTCAGATTCCACTGGTAATGTCTGTACATTCCATAGCTAAATCAAATGGGACAGTAGGCAGAAAAGCAACAAAAAAATATATATATGGCCACTTGATTCATAACTCTATATATTCTAAATGGTACTGAAAAGAGTCTCTATAAGTGTCTATTAATATAGAAGCTGTAGAGGCCCAAAATGGGTGATGATATCCACACGTCACATAGAATAAAAAGAGATGGTAGATACTGATGGAGGCTTACCGGAACCGTTGGACTCACAGAGACGTATATCCCTTGAGTCAGAAAAGCTTGTGTTGCCACCGGGCAATGTAGTAAGATGTCACGCTAGACCAATACGGAATCCGGATGGTGTGTCCAAAGCTCCTATCAGACTTCTTCCGTGCTTGATCAAATTTCTTATACAAGTAGCTGCTTCTGCAAAGCAAACTTCAGTCACAACCACCCAAAAAAGGTCACTCTCTTTACCCTCAAAAAGTTGTCAGGGTCATTGTCTTATTGCTGCATTGAGATAAGGCGACCGTTCACTCACAAACTGTAGAAATTCATGGAGTTTAAGACGGCTGTAATCGAGGCATCACACCAAATGGCTCATTGTGCCAAACAATGTTGACATCCTACAGAACTTCTGACTGTCACAAACTTCTCTATGATCATCAATGTGTGTCAACTGGAGCCCGGGAGGCTGGCAAAAGTCCGGTTGACTTGATTTCTAAACCCAAATGCTGGATTATTTTTCCACCTTCATCGCTTGCTACCAAAGCCCGCAGCAGCAGCAGCAGCAGACCCCCTCCACACTCAACTGCCGGGGGTCTGCTGCTGCTGCTGCTGCGGGCTTTGGTAGCAAGCGATGAAGGTGGAAAAATAATCCAGCATTTGGGTTTAGAAATCAAGTCAACCGGACTTTTGCCAGCCTCCCGGGCTCCAGTTGACACACATTGATGATCATAGAGAAGTTTGTGACAGTCAGAAGTTCTGTAGGATGTCAACATTGTTTGGCACAATGAGCCATTTGGTGTGATGCCTCGATTACAGCCGTCTTAAACTCCATGAATTTCTACAGTTTGTGAGTGAACGGTCGCCTTATCTCAATGCAGCAATAAGACAATGACCCTGACAACTTTTTGAGGGTAAAGAGAGTGACCTTTTTTGGGTGGTTGTGACTGAAGTTTGCTTTGCAGAAGCAGCTACTTGTATAAGAAATTTGATCAAGCACGGAAGAAGTCTGATAGGAGCTTTGGACACACCATCCGGATTCCGTATTGGTCTAGCGTGACATCTTACTACATTGCCCGGTGGCAACACAAGCTTTTCTGACTCAAGGGATATACGTCTCTGTGAGTCCAACGGTTCCGGTAAGCCTCCATCAGTATCTACCATCTCTTTTTATTCTATGTGACGTGTGGATATCATCACCCATTTTGGGCCTCTACAGCTTCTATATTAATAGACACTTATAGAGACTCTTTTCAGTACCATTTAGAATATATAGAGTTATGAATCAAGTGGCCATATATATATTTTTTTGTTGCTTTTCTGCCTACTGTCCCATTTGATTTAGCTATGGAATGTACAGACATTACCAGTGGAATCTGAGCTTTCATTGGTTTTTAGATTCCTTTAGAGGTGAATATACATTCATCCAAAACCTTTATGGTAGTATTTGTTAGATCTATGGTGGTCATAGTTGGATATTATGCTTTTTGGGATTTTGTTCAATATTAGCGCTACACTATCTATATCCTGAAAACAGTTGTACGTTGGAAACATGAAAGTGGTTGGACACACTAAGGTTTCAGGAATGCCCGTCGGACCGCACCCGATTTTTAACAAATACTTGAAGAGTTTGTCTCAACAGGGGCTTAACAGTAAATAGTCCTGAGTATCTATCCATGTAACCATCTCATCCAAGGCTATGCCCGGTGGCCAGATGGATTCTTAGGTGCAACTGAGAAGTAAGAGTATTGAGAGGGAGGTTAAAGAACTGGGGTTGAGATTAGCTAAGAAGGGAGGAGTAAAGGATAGGGGGGAAGGAGAGAAGAGGAAAAAAAGGGGGGGGTCCTCACGGTGGGAAGCAAGAGTGCATTAAATCCGAAGAAGGGTGGTATCAAATCTGGTGGGTTTAGTATATTCGACCCATGGCCTCCATACCTTCAGGAACTTATCATGAGTGTAAGAAAGGACAACAGTCAGCTTTTCGTTATATAACCATTATATCGTCCATGCAATTCTTAACCGCCTCAAAACTTAGTGCCTGTGTCTTCCATGCCCTAGCTATCGTTAGTTTGGTTGCAGTAAAGAGATGCAGAGCCAGTTGGCGCTCCAGGTGAAGCAGTTCTGCAATTGGGTTGCAGAGAAGTGCTTCATATGAATCTTTTTTGAGGTCAGCATGGAGTATGTTTCAGAGGAGGGAGTAAACTCTGATCCATAACCTGCGTACCCTCAGACAGCTCCACCAGATGTGTGTCATTGTGCCCTCCTGGGAGCACCCTCAGAAACACGGGGGGGGGGGGGTAGGCTGGAATGAAAAGTCTAGCCGGTGTGTAGTACCACCTGTAATGTACCCTATAGGCATTTTCTAAAAACATGACGTTCTTTGAGCATTTGGATATCCTTAAAGTCATGACCTGCCAGTCCTCCGGATCCAGCTGTTTTCCTAGTTCCCTTTCCCATTGAAGGTGATAGGGCTGTGTCGGTGGTTTTCTAGAGATAATAATAGAGAAATAGATCAGTGATATTAAACCTGAGGTTTGGGGTCTAGCTCTGCAGAAGTTCTAAAAGGGGGTCAGAGTATAAGGGGTCAGTCGAAATTTTATAAGCCCCTGGAGAAAATGGTGAATCTGTAGGTAGCTGTAGTGTTCGCGTAACGGGATATCGTGAGAGGAGCGTAGAGCCTCAAATGATATTATCCTAGGGGGGGTAAAAAAAAGAGTGGATGTCCATGCAACCATTTGTCTTCCACCAAGAGAACTTCTGGGGATTTTCGCAGCCTGGTGGGAACAATGGGCACTGGAGAAGTTGAAGTAAGGGTAGATGAGGAGAAATCAGGCCGGCCGAGTACTTGACCGAGTCCCATATGCGAAGGGAATGGGCCAGACATTGCCCCCTCATGAGAGGGCGATGTGTGGAGGGGAGCCAGGGCAACGAGGAGATGGGTGTTGGGTGCAAGTTCACTAGGTCTATAGTGGCCCATAGCGGCATTTGGTGTTGTGCATGGAGTTGGGATAACGGGGCTATGTTTGCAGCTATATAGTAGTTTTGTAGGTTAGGGACTGAGAGTCCTCCATTGATTCTGCGGGCATATAGTATTTGCTTATTGATCCTGGGACGGATAGAACCCCACACAAATTTCAGGATTTTACGCTGATGTATTCGTAGGATATGCGTGGCGGAATCAGGACCGGTACGGCTCTAAAGAAGTAAAGTAATTTTGTCAGGTATGTCATACGAATTGCCACGATCCTGCCGAACCAGGATAATGGGAGATGAGCCCAGGTGGACATGTCTGTCAGCTTCTTAAGTATAGGAAGAAAGTTTGCCTTATAGAGTCCCGCGTAGGTTGGGGTGAGCCGGATCCCCAGGTAGGGTAATGAGGTCAGCCATTGGAACGTGAAGCTGTTTTTTAAGGTTATCAAGTCCAAGGGCAGAAGAGTGATTGACATGGCTTTTGATTTGGTGGGGTTAACGGACAAGCCAGAGAGGGAGGCAAAAGAGTCTAGTAAAGAGAACAGGTTAGGTAGGGTGATTCTAGGGTTTTTTAGGGTTAGAAGGATATCATCTGCGAACAGTGATATCTTATGGGGTGTGCCTGCTATCTCAACACCAGTTATGTCCGGGTGAGATCGGATCGCCTCTGCCAACGGTTCCATGGCCAAAATAAATAGGAGTGGGGAGAGTGGGCAGCCTTGCTAAGTTCTCCTTCTAATAGAAAAGGGAACTGATTTAAAACCATAGTATTTGACCTTAGCCTGGGGGGAGTCATATAGTGCCATTACCCATTGCAAGAATTACGATCCGAAGCCATAGTGGCTGAGTATTGTCTTCAGGTAAGGCCAGGACAAAGTGTCGAAGGCCTTGTTCATGTCAAGAGACAGTAACATAGTTGCTATAGACCGGCTATGGGCTATGTGCTGAAGTTGTATTATACGTCTAATAGCGTTTCCTGCTTGTCGCCCCGGAATGAACCCCACCTGGTCCTTTTTGACCAGGCGTAGTAAGAAGGAGTTTAAACGATTGGCCAGGATCTTGGTCAGTATTTTAATGTCTATAATAATAAGTGAGATGGGCCTAAAAGTGGTCTAAGATGAGTGGTCAAGGTCAGGTTTTGGAATCATACCAATATTGGCGGTTAAGAGGTTAGGGGTGAGTGCATGGCCATCTTTTACTGCATTGAACATAGCAGTTAAATGGGGGGCTAAGACGTCTGCTAACTTCCTATAGTAAACGGCCGTGAAGCCATATGGGCCTGGACATTTGCCTACTTTCAGTTCTTTTATGCCCTGTAATACTTCTGTTAACTGAATGTCTCGGTCCATTAATGAAGTGTGTGTATCGGACAGTTTAGGCAATGTCAGTCCTGTCAGGAAGGAGGCTGAGTGGGGGCCTTGTAGAGGGTGGTGAGGCGGTGCCTAAATTTTTCCAACACTTTCAATGGGTTACCTGTGAGGACATTATGTCTAGTGTGAAGAGTGATAGGGTTGTGTTTTGGGGTAAAGGTGCGCAGCCTATTGGCCAGCATAGAGTTGGGTCTGTTGGCTTTGGCATACCATTTCTGGCGGGCCCAGCGTAATGTATGTTCTGCCTCTTCAGTGAGGCATAGGTTGAGTTCTATACGCGCCCCATCTAATAATTTACGATTAGCCGGAGTAGGGGACTGTTTAAAAATTGTGGATAGGGAGTCTAGGTGCGCTTCTAAAGAGTGCTGCATTGCTATTCGTTCTCGCTTGTGTTTTGCTGCCAGTTGAATTATATGCCCCCTGAGTACTGCTTTGTATGCTTCCCAGAGAGTCACCTCGGAGGAAACCGATCCAGCATTAAGCCTGAAATATTCCACTGAGGCTTGAGTAATATCGGTGAGGACTTCCTTAAAAGATAAGAGTAAGTCATTCATAGTCCAAGGGGAATATTGCGGTTTGCTGAGTAGTGAGTGGCATATGACCAAAACAGGGTCATGGTCTGTCCAAGGAGCTGCTAAAATGGAAGCAGACACAACCAGGGGGAGATGTTTCCTCAGAACAAACATATGGTCAATTCTGGAATGGGAATGATGGGGGTGGGAGTAATGGGTATAGTCCCTGCAATGGGGTGTAGCTCCCTCCAGATATCTACCAGGTCATGACTTTGTAAAGTATGTGTAAACGTTTTTGCATCGGGTGATGGAGCTTTGTGTTCCGAGGGGTACTTATCCAGAGCAGGGTTCAGCGTAACATTAGAGTCTCCTGCTAAGAGGAGAGTGCCTCTCTGGTGGGACTGCAACAGGGAGCAGATATGGGAGAGGAAAGGTCCCAGATTATTATTTGGAGCATAATAAGTTATGATGGTGACCTCCATGTCCTGAATAGTGCCTTGTAGTAAAAAGTACCTATCATTTGGATCAGCAATCTCTCTACTGCAACTGAAGGGGACCGACATGTGTATGGCAATCAAAACGCCCCTTTGTTTAGTCGGGCCATTAGCTAGAAAAACTTGAGGGTACAGGGCATCAAAGTATTTAGAACAGGAAGATGAGAAATGAGTCTCCTGAAGGGGTGCTATGTTCACTTTCTGTTGCTTAAGATATTTAAAAACTTTAACCCTTTTTGGGGGGAGTTCATTCCCTGCACATTCAGGTATAGCCAGTTAAGCATCATGGTACATGGGAAGTTAGCCATAAAACTACTTTACTCACCCACCGCAAGGACCAGAAAAAGGGAAAAGGGAGGTAGAGAGGGAGTGAAACAAAGAAAAGAACAAGGTAGAAGGGCATACTGTAGTACATATAATGGCCAGTAAAAAATTGTAGCATATAGTGCTGAAAAAGTATGAGTGCAACTGGTTGTGGGGCTAAAGGCACACAAGGGGGTTGGATGTTGGTTGGGACTAATGTTCCAACCAAGAGCCAACACATGGGGGGAGAAGTGGTCCAACGGCACTAAAGAGGAACACAAACATCGTAAAATATGTGGTTGCCTTTTATCATAGGTCTCTCTGTCGCCCTGGGCTCCCCTCCACTGTCAAGGGGGCCCATGGCGAGTGAGCGACCAAAATTACATTGAGGTATTCATATATGGCTACCAAATATATAGAGAGGGAGAGGCAATCAATCTCAATAAAAATGTTAATCATAACACATAACATGGTGAGGAAATAACAACATATTTTGAAACCCACCCACCTCCCAGCGGGGACGGGAGACTACTGTTAGCAGTCAGGTAAAAAACAAAACTCGACAGAGCAAGATAGAACAAAGTAGAACCTGTCAGAATTCTGTTATTCCAGTGTTTAGCAGGGTGTGAGTGCACCCCTCTACAGAGTGGTGCACAGCAGACAGGGCAGACGGCTCGGTGATTCAAAGGTTCTGGTCAAAGAATAAGAAGGATCAATAGGAGAGCTCCATCCCTAGTGTCCTCCCACAAATGTCATGATACATTTTGTTTCTAGGGTTCCTCTAAGATTGCTAGGGATTCCTTTAGCTGTGACTAATTGACCTCAATTCTGATGGTGCCTACATAGTTCTGGGTCAAATGCTACTCTGCAGAGCCAGGCCAGCCATGACAGCAATGATTGTTTTAGCTGTGTGTGAGGGGGCATTCTTCCCACAGACTGGGTTGAAATAATTTTAGCAGAGACCTGAAAATTATTTCAAGGGTTCCTCTGGTGAAGAAAGATTGAGAAAGGCTGTTGAAAAGCATGCCAGAACTCCTGTCCATCCGGACCTAGTAGGGTCTAACTCAAACAAAGCTAGCTTGTATACAAAACTAATTTAAAATAAATCAATTCAAACCCTAACTAAGCTTAAATCTACTCCCACTCCCATTCTAAGCCTATTCCATCTACCCTGTAAAAGGAAAGATGCCTATATGTACCTGTTCTGAAGTTGCTCCAGTCCAGTCACATGATCAGGTCCCAGCGCCGGCTTCATTTTAGAGGAGAGACAGCTGACAACGGATGCCCCAAAGTAGGCTCTGCAGCCGTTGTCTGCAATCTCTCCTCTACACTGAAGCTGGTGCTGGAGAGATCATGTAACTGGACCGGAGTGACTTCAGAATAGTAAGTATACACGTTTTTCCTTTTACAGGGTAAATAGAATAGGCTTAGAATGGGGGTGGGAGTAGATGTGAGCTTATTTAGGGTTTGACTTGCCTTCCACTTAGAGCGGAACATCTGATGCCCATCCAAATTATTCTGAGGTAGGTAGCAGCTTTCACTTCCTGCATGGCCAATTTGCCTACTGCCCTGCTAGCCACTTTTTTGACTCTTCCAAACTGCTAACCTTTCTTCCATGCCACTTTATTGCCTGCAAGCTAGCCACTTCGCATCCCGCCCATAGTCATATGATGTCCGCAGAGGGGATCTCTTATCCCGGGCAGGCGTCATGACATCCTCCGCTTTCCGCCAGCATAGGGGGCGCACGCATCACTAAGTAGCCGATGTGCATGCCTGACAGCCGCGTTGTTCGCCGGGAACTTGCAATTGCTCGTGACAGAGCAGAAACGTGGATCTGTGTGTGTAAACACACAGATCCACGTCCTGTCAAGGGAGAGGAGACAGATCGTGTGTTCCTAGTATATAGGAACACCGATCAGTCTCCTCCCCCAGTGAGTCCCATCCCCCACAGTTAGAACACACAGTCAAGGAACACAGTTAACCCCTTGGTCGCCCCCTAGTGTTAACCCCTTCCCTGCCGGTGACATTTATACAGTAATCACTGGCTATTTATAGCACTGATCGCTGTATAAATGTCAATGGTTTAAAAAAAGTGTCAAAAGAGTCCGCAATGTCGAAGTCACAATAGATATCACAGATCACCGCCATTACTAGTAAAAAAAAATAAAATAAAAATGCCATAAATCATCAATAGCCTATTTTGTAAGCGCTATAACTTTTGCGCAAACCAATCAATATTAACTTATTGTGATTTTTATTACCAGAAATATGTAGAAGAATACATATCGGCCTAAACTGAGGAAAACATTTGCTTTTTTTTAATTTGGAATAGTTATTATAGCAAAAAGTAAAAAATATTGTGTTTTTTTCCAAATTGTCAGTCTTTTTTTGTTTATAGCGCAAAAAATTAAAACCACAGAGGTGATCAAATACCACCAAAAGAAAGCTCTATTTGTGTGAAAAAAAATTATCAAAATTTAATTTAGGTACAGTGTTGCATGACCGCGCAATTGTCATTCAAAATGTTAGAACGCTGAAAATTGGCCTGGGCAGGAAGGGGTTAAACGTGCCATGTATTGGAGTGGCTGGACACTTTTTTTTCCACGGATTTAATTTCTGCCTATTGAAGTCCTGTCCATCTTTTCAGATAATAATTCATCTAATTTATTTTAGAACTAGTTCTGGGCTCCAACATTGCCCCCAACTGCCCACTGCTCCCTATTGTTCACTTACTGCACCTCTTTCCTTCTAGCATGCCATTGGTTTAATCTGGGCAAAGGCACTGGGCCAGCATCAATAACTTACTGCTTTTGATATGTGTCCACGTGGGGTTCCCCATAAGTTTGGTACCCGACTGTTGCTGATAGGCTGAGTGACACAGGAAGTGGTAGTGTCTTCAGGCAAAGCAGCAGCTGTGTTAGTTGATCACCAAACACAGATACGGCACATGCTTGGGTTCCTCCTGTGCAGCACACCATTCATTGCAAAACTATAGCCCAGAGCTTGTCCATTGGAAAAGGGTATAAAGAAATTTAGATATACGTACTTAAAAGGATTATATCTATAAGACAATTTCAACGTATCTAACTCCTTGAACGTAAATGAAGAAACAGAACTATCCATCGCCATCACATTAGAAGAATTCTGAAACTCAATGGGAATAAAATGAGTCAACACTGACAGCAAATTCGTTTTTTTTTATTTGATTTAGAGTGTACAAAATTGCAGGGAAGAATATCCTTATCTTTAATAAGACCTGCAGTATGTCCTTCTACGGATTGTCTGCATAGTTAGTATCTTGCCAAATGTACGTAGTTCAGCTTATCATAGAAGTGGTATTTCATATGAACAATGCTGACCATGGTATTTAGAGAAACGTGTTATTTTCTTGTGCAATACCTTAATAAAAATGCTTACTCCTCACTGATTCTTATTCATGTTGTTCTACAAGTGTGCTAATCTCTAACTTTAATAAAATCTTAAAAATTTAATTATTGGGGGAGGGGGAGGTTCTCCAATGTATAAGACAAGTCCATTTTAAAATTGATAATTAAAAAAAAAAAGGAAATAAAAATCAGCACAAGGAATATTACTTACAGTCAGCAGGATATGTCCCTTGTGCTGATGCCTCTTCTTTTAGGTAAAATCCCTCTTCGTCCAGGCCCCCAACTCCTGTTAACCTGTAATCTTCAGGTTTGGCGAGGGTTAAATGAATTAAGGGGCTGTCATAGGCTCTCATAAAAAGAGCAGACCTATGTCCACCCAGCTGTTCCATTCATAGAAGTCGTACTACATGTGCATGGAGCACTTGGTTCTATTCTGATCTGTGCCTTGGTTGCTGAGCTAGCATGGTAGAGAGCTTGAACCCCCACCACTGTTCGACCTCTCTGCTTGCTAAGAGACAAATTCCTTATGAGGTCTGATTGACAGGCACAAAGAGAAGAGAGGGGATTGACAGACAGTACACAGATGAGAGGGGCATAATATGTGTATCTCTGCTATCTAATCTCCTTCCGTGTCTAATTTGCTCTGCTTTGCACACTGAGGAAAGACTATAAAGCCCAGACCCACCCACCTGCTATTGCAGGACAGGTACAAAAGTAGCAGCTGCCTACTTGTGTTGTGAATGATGGCGGGCTACAGATGAGCGCTAATAATCATTTAAACACATCAGCAGCTCCTATTCTAGTCCCTCTCCCCACAATAGCAGACAGACTGGTCTGAGCTTACTGTAGTTGACTAATGCCGTGTACACACAATCGGTTTTCTCGTTGGAAACAGATGACGGCTTTTTCGACGGGGTTCCGCTCAAGCTTGCCTTGCATACACGCAGTCACGCAAAAGTGCTCTGAAATTACGACCGTCAAGAACACGGTGACGTACAACACTACTACGAGGCGGGAAAATGACGTTCAGTACTTCCGAGCATGCGTCGAATTGTTTCCGAGCATGCGTAGGGATTTTGCGCATCTGAATTGCCACAGACGCATTTTCGGATAGGAACTTTTCCCGACCGAAAAATTGAGAGCATGCTCTCAATCTTTTGCTGGCTGGAATTTCGCCAGCAAAAGACCGATGGAGCATACACACGGTCGCATTTCCTGACGAAAAACTCTCATCGGTCTTTTGCGGGCCAAAATTCTGACTGTGTGTAGTAGCTGCCAGCTTGTGTTATGGGTTTGTGATTTTTTTAAATGATGGCGCTTGTCACCAGCACACTGTCATTCACAAAACAGGGTGGCAGCTATCACTCAAGTCCCTCTCCACAGAATAGCGTGCGTTCTGTTCTGGGTTTAGTTGCCTGACAGTACTAGCTGCTGTATTGTGTTTTCATTGATGACAGTGCTTGTATACAGTGCAGTATCATTCACAACACAAGTGGGCAACTAGTAGTCCCTCTCCCCCAGATCAAGTCAGCAGTAACCTTTTTACAAGTGTGTATAGGTGTGGGCTGCTGCTTGGGTGATGAGAGGTATGCACATTCAATATATGGGATCAGTGAGAATAAGGCTCATTTCACACAGAGCGGAGTCTGCTCCACTCAGCACGGAATCCTTGAGTAGATCCCATTGATCCGGAGCCGAAGGGACGGGTGTCAGTTTTTTTTACATCTGTGCCCGTTCAGTTAGCACCCACGACAGCTCTATGAGTGACGGTGTAATTGGACTCCATTTTTAGTTTACATCAGGCTAACTCCATCACTTTTGGTCCTTTTCACTTTTCTTTCCAGAACTGGATGGCCTTGGAGGTAGACACAAGTCTGTTTACATCCGACTCTCCATAGGACTGCATGGAGCTTCCATTCAGAAAAACAGACAGACGGACCGGATCAGAAAGCTTGTGTGAAAAGACCCTTAAAGTGATTTTAAAGGCTTACATTTTTTTTTGAAACAATAAACATGTCATACTTACCTGCACTGTGCAATGGTTTTGCACAGAGTAGCTTTGATCCTCCTTTTCTCAGGTCCCCTGCTGGCGCTCTTGGCTCTTCTACCCTGCCGAGTGTTCCCATAGCAAGCCTCTTGCTATGGGGGCACTCGTGTGTGCTCGCTCCCGAGCCCCGAATCGGCCCGCCCCCTTCTCACTGGCTGTGATTGACAAGAGTGGGAGCCAATGGCTCCCGCTGCTGTGTCTGAGGCAATGAGGAGGTAGAGAACTGGGACAGGAGCTGCTCTTGTGTACATCACTGGATCGAGATTGGGCATGGGTAAGTATTAGGTGGGGTGCATACTGAAAGTTCTTTATCTTCAGGCTTTACAGCCACTTTAAAAAGGGACAGGAGCTAGTGCTAGTGTAATGCCCTCATTCCCACTTTTGTAATCTAATTTGAGAAAATCCCACTATACTATATGCTTATTTGTTCAATACATTTTTCATTTGTTTTGTTGGTTTTATTCTCATCTTACATTAAACAAAATGCATTAAAATAGCCTTTTAGAAGGCAAGGTCAGCAATGGCAGCCTCCATGCCTCCTCACTAGAGGTCTCTTTTAACCAAACTAAATTCTTCTCATGACAAAATGCAACAAGAAGCATACACACATTTATAGTTACTCACACTGCAACTTTAATATAAACTGTGTTTTAACTGGGGACCTTCTTAAACAGTGAAAACAATGAGTGTGCAATTCTTTTAAAGAAACATAATTTACCTAGTAATTTTACTTACATCAAACACACAAATATAAATTACAAAAATGTAAAACAGTATGCAAAAAAGACACAAAACCGTGAATATACACTGATCAGCCCAAACATTATGACCACTGACAAGTAAAGTGAATAACATTGATTATTTTGCTACAATCGCGACGAAAAATGGTTAGGATATATTAGGCAGCAGTGTAAACATGTTGTCCCTGAAGCTGATGTGCTGAAATAAGAAAAATGGGCAAGCGCAAGGATTTGAGTGACTTTGACAAGGGACAAATTTTAATGGCTAGATCAGTGTTTCTCAACTCCATTCCTTAAGGCGCCCCAACAGGTCATGTTTTCAGGATTTCCCTCAGACGAAACAGCTGTGGTAATTACTAAGGTAGTGAAACTGATCAAATCACCTGTGAAAAATAATGGAAAGTCTTAAAAAATGAACTGTTAGGGCGCCTTGAGGACTGGAGTTGAGAAACACTGGGCTAAACGACTGGGTCAGAGCATCTCCAAAACTGCAGCTCTTGTGGGTTGTTCCCAGTGTGCAGTGGTCAGGACCTACCAAAAGTGGTCCAAAGAAAGCAAACTGGCGACCCAGTGACAGGGTCCTTGGAGGCTCATTGATACACATGGGGAGTGAAGGTTGGCCCGTGTAGTCCAATCCAATGGAAGAGCTACAGTAGCTTACCTTACCTTACTGAAAAAGGTAATGTTGGTTCTGATAGAGGGGTGTCAGAACACAGTACATCGCAGCTTGTTGTGTATGGGGCTGTGTAGCTACTGCCCCGTCAGGGTGCCCATGTTGACCTGTGTCCGCAGCCTAGAATGCCTACAATGGGCACATGAGCATCATAACTGGACCACAAAGCAACGAAAGGAAGATATCATGGTCTGATTAATTTAAGTATGGTTTGTGGAACACAACTAAGAGTTTGCGGTGTTGACTTGGCCTGTAAAATTCTCCAAATCTCAATTCAATATCTGTGGGATTTGCTAAAAAAACAAGTCCAATCCATGGAGGCACCACCTCGTAACGTATAGGACTTACAGGATCTGCTACTGACGGCTTGGTGCCAAATACCACAGTATACCTTCAGACGTCTAGTGGAGTTCCTGCCTTGATGGGTTATGGTGGGTGGTCATAAACATTATGACTGATTGGTGTAAGTGCAAAATATAATCAAAAATAAAAGTGCCAACTGTTTCCCCATCCCTGGGCCCAGGCCAATGTGACTATTTCTCCAGGCCTACAGTGAAGGAAAAAAGTATTTGATCCTCTGCTGACTTTGTACGTTTGCCCACTGACAAAGAAAAGATCGGCCTATAATTTTAATGGTAAGTTTATTTTAATAGTGAGAGACAGAATAATAAAAATATCCAGAAAAACGCATTTCAAAAAAGTTATGAATTGATTTGCATTTTAATGAGTGAAATAAGTATAGATCCCCTATCAATCAGAAAAATTTCTGACTTCCAGGTGCCTTCTATACAGGTACCGAGCTGAGATTAAGAGCACGCTCTTAAGGGAGTGCTCCTAATCTCAGCTTGTTACCTGCATAAAAGACACCTGTCCACAGAAGCAATCAATCAGATTCCAATCTCTCCACTATGGCCAAGACCAAAGAGCTGTCAAAGGATGTCAGGGACAAGACTATAGACCTACACAAGGCTGGAATGGGTTACAAGACCTTCACCAAACAGCTTGGTGAGAGGGTGACAAGTCATGTTTTGCGAAGGGGTCAAATACTTATTTCACTCATTATAATGAAATCTGTTAAAAAAAAACCTACCATTAAAATTATAGTCTGATCATTTCTTCGTCAGTGGGCAAGCCTACAAAATCATCAGGGGATCAAATACTTTTTTCCCTCACCGTACATACGGTTCTGGTCTGCTCTCTGTCTAGTGTGGTTAGACAATGGAGATCACCAGGAAGCATGACTACTGAAAACATACAAAGTACAAAGATAATTTACACTATACATAAACATAGACATTAAAAACAGCAATGTGCAGTGCTATTCATGTAATCACTGTAAGAAAAAAAAAAGAAAGAAAAACATTTTCCACAGTCATATTACAGTGATAGAATTTCTCTTTATTATGACCATATTATATACAGCTGGTATTCTTTTCACAGGTTTCAGCATTTGTGACCAGATATTCAGATCTGCTTTTCATGCAGGGATGTTGGTGGATGACCAGGGACCAAACTCGCAGACCTCACACAGCTGCAAACAGAAGACACATTTGTGAATAGTATACATACAAGCATTTACTCAGTTTTAACCACTTCGCATCCGCCAACTTTGAGTGGGGATATCTGAATGATACCTGCAGTTACAAGCATCATTCAGATATTCAGATATCTTCTTTTAGAGCCAGCGATTCCCTTCACCGTAAGAACAATCATAGCGGCTGTTCAGTCACTTGATCATTCTTACAGGCTCCTGCCACCCTCTGGAATCGACCGGTTAAACAATTTCAACGGAGAGCACTAGGTTCTGCCTTCCTTCTTTTGCATATCTATCATATCTGGTGAGATGATCATGGTTTTTATCTTATGGAAATAAGCGATTTGAATGAGGAAAGTGATTACCAGCACCACGCCAGCCTTCTCTATTATCCCCAGAGGGGAACACTGATGATGATGTATTGGTTTTTTGAATTCACTTCAATCATTCACAGATACTATATATGAACCTTCAGCAATATATGTTTATTGATCACCATTATTAGTTACACTTTTATTATTGATGTTTTTTATAGCGTAGCACTGTCTATTGTTTATTTGCACCTTTTAAGTGAAGTGAGAACACTTATAAGTGATAGCAGCTATTATTAATCAAAATTTGTTTACACCAGATACACATATTAATATTTACTTTAAACAAACATGTTATACTTACATTCTCTGTGCAGTGATTTTGCACAGAGGAGCCCCGCCCCGGCACTCCTGGCCCCTCCCTCTTGCCAAGTGCCCCCATAGCAAGCAGCTTGCAATTGGGGCACCCGAGCAGGCTATTTACCCAAACAGGTATTTATTTACCACTGGGTTTTTTATTTTTTGCTTTATAAACGAACAAATATCAAAAATGTTGAAAAAAATAAAATGTCTTAGTTTCTGTTATGAACTTTTGCAAACAAATAATCTTTCTTCATAAATTTATGCCAAAATGTATTTTCTGATACAAAATTTCTTTGGTAAAAATATAAAATAAAATTGGTGTATATTATTTAGTCTGTATGAAAGTTATAGTCCACAATCAATCCTGATGTACTGAAGGCCTATCTCATTTCTTGAGGCCCAAAAATGCCAGGACAGTACAAATATTCCCCAAATAACCCATTTTTGCAAAATAGACAGTCCAAGGTATTTAGTAAGAGACATGGCGAGTTTTTTAAAGTTGTAATTTTTTGGTCACAATTGTTTGGAGTATGAAGACATTTTCACAATATTTTTTTTCTGTTTGACATACTGTCACCAGTGCAGTACAGAGTCATCATATAACTAGTGTGGAGGTGATCAGAGATACTGACTGATGACAATATGTAAAAAAAATAAAACAAATATAAGAAAGTGAACCGTAAATAGACACACGTATCCTCTTTCCCTCAGCACTCATAGAAAACTCAAAAAGGTAAAAGACCCATTAGCTGCTGCTATCAAATAAACATTATAATAAAGATGCTAGAACCTCAAAAGGAAATACCCGCATTAGCAGTGCTAAAATTAAATACAGTTTAATAATGTCCTTGGGTATAAATGCTTTGTAACAGCCACAATGTCCTTAGAATCAAAACCAGGAAAGGTGAGTGACAAGCCATCCAGGAAACCAAGGTTTTATAGTGATCCTCCTGTCATCAAACCTCGTGCAGCACCGCTCCCATAGGATATTAAACTCACCAAATTTCAAATGTAAAGCAAGCCTTCAGATTAATGAAGATAACACATCTCCTTCTCCCATCAGCGGATCATGGGACAGACTACCTCTTAAACTCCAAGGTTGAAAACACTGGTGCAAATTCTGCAACTCATTTGTCAGTTATGCAGTGAGCAGCTGTAACAGGCTTGCCGCTAACAATGGTTCCTCCGCAAACATGTTGTGATTTTCGTCTTATAGATACCATTCAGGGGTAATCAATTTCCTTTGCTGTTGACCCACCGACAATTCTCGAGAGAAGTCTGCAGTCATTCACTGAAGGCCACTCTTCGCACCTGGAAGCTTGTTCCTACACAGGACTAAGTGCTAGCAATATAATGCCTTGTTTCCACTGAACGGATCGGTTCAGGTCGGTACAGTTTGAACAGCCTAGAATGGTCCGGTCTATTCTGGTGAGCGTTTCCACTGCAAGTGGGACCACAAGGGGCCATACAGGGTTTAGAAAAAATGCCTCAGCATAGCACAGCCGAGGGTTTTCTGTCAGCCAATCAGTGGAATATATCATAGCTCCGCCCTAACCGAACCGTTCCATTTTCTATGGCCCCACATCTGAAGCAGGACCCTGAATGGAGCAGTACGGTTCGGTTGTATGGGCCATTTTCATAATGGAAACACCCAAAATAGCGTACCGTACAGAACCGAACCGATCCGCTCAGTGGAAACGAGGCATAAGCAATACTTTTAGCTGTCATTAATGGTTTTCATTCATGACAGCTTGCTTACTATTGTGATCTAGAATTGGTTACAGCTAATCACATGGTACAGGGTGCCAGGTGTTTAGCTGTGTGCTATTCACAGCATTACAAAAGTAAGCAAGCGGTCACGAATGGAAGCCATTCAAGACGGTTTTGTTTACAATAAAATCATGTTATTGCTATGATTGGTCCTAGTAATCACATGATAGCCCAGCCACTGTGAGAGTAGTGGTCACAGGATCATGTGATTGTACCACTGTGCGCAGCAACGTACCAGTACATCACTAAGTCTGTATCTGCCACCTGCTCATAGTAAAAGTACTATGGGCGGGCGGCACATGGTTAAATTAAATGTCCACACAATAAAATGTGTGAATTTCTCAAATCATTTAGGCTGGGTTCACACTGCGGCATGGAGCGGCTCACAGCAGGGGTCTGATGCGTCCCTGTTCACAGTTTCAGGTCCGATTTCAGTCCGAGTTTTTGGCTGAATTTGGACCTGAAGACGCACACGACTCCTGTGCAATTCGCACTGGAGCTGCTCTCGAGATATGTGAACCGGCTCCATAGAGATCCGGTCACAATCTTCTGATATGCGAATTAGAAGCGGGGAAACCCTCATCCAATTCGCAATAGTGTGAACAAAGCCTCAGTAAATCAGTCTCAAAGTGTATACATAACCTTTTTTTTTTTCTTTTTAATTTTTGGTAGAGTAACAAAAATCCCTGTCAGGTTGTTTATTCATGTATGTACCATTGGAGACATTTTCTTTTACTTCCTGTCCTAGAAGCATGACAGGAAGTTGCAGGAGAGTGAGGGAATTTCCGTTCCTAAACAGCTGTCCCCAGAAAAGGTGTCCAGCGCATGGGAAGATTTACCCTCACCTAACCCATTCCAGGGACTACTGTAAAATTTTTGATTTCCCCTCACATTCTCTCTGGGTGATCATGATCACCATTATAAATAGAGAAAGGAATGTTCCCAGCGGAGACAAAGATGGCAATAAAAACTTGACAAAATGTCTAACCCTTCCTTACTGTGCTCGTACTCTAGTATTATGTTTTGCTTTCACATTTTTATAAGGGTGTACAGGTGGCTCCATGTTCCTTCTTGCTGCCTCTGTTTATCTTCAGATTGCTCAGACATTCCCAAACCCCCATAATCGACCATGGAGCTTCCTGATGCACTATAATGATTTTACTTTGAGAAAATAAACCAAGTGGTGCTGCTCACTGCCAACAATATATACAGTATCTCACAAAAGTGAGTACACCCCTCATCTTTTTGTAAATATTTTATTATATCTTTGCATGTGACAACACTGAAGAAATGACACTTTGCTACAATATAAAGTAATGAGTGTACAGCTTGTATAACAGTGTAAATTTGCTGTCCCCTCAAAATAACTCAACACACAGCCATTATTGTCTAAACCGCTGACAAGCGAGTACACCCCTACATGAAAATGTCCAAGTTGGGAAGTGTGAAGTGAAGTGTCAATATTTTGTGTGGCCACCAATATTTTCCAGCACTGCCTTAATCCTCTTGGACATGGAGTTCACCAGAGCTTCACAGGTTGCCACTGAAGTCCTCTTCCACTCTTCCATGATGACATCACGGAGCTGGTGGATGTTAGAGACCTTGCGCTCCTCCACCTTCCGTTTGAGAATGCCCCACAGATGCTCAATAGGGTTTAGGTCTGGGGACATGCTTGGCCAGTCCATCACCTTTACCCTCAGCTTCTTTAGCAAGGCAGTGGTCGTCTTGGAGGTGGGTTTGGGGCCGTTATTATGTTGGAATACGGCCCTGCAGCCCAGTCTCCAAAGGGAGCGGATCATGCTCTGCTTCAGTATGTCATAGTACATGTTAGCATTCATGGTTCCCTCAATGAACTGTAGCTCCCCAGTGCTGGCAGCACTCATGCAGCCCCAGATCATGACACTCCCACCACCATGCTTGACTGTAGACAAGACACATTTGTCTTTGTACTCCTCACCTGGTTGCCGGCAAACACGCTTGACACCATCTGATCCAAATAAGTTAATCTTGGTCTCATCAGACCACATGACATGGTTCCAGTTATCCATGTACTTAGTCTGCTTGTCTTCAGCAAACTGTTTGCGGGCTTCCTTGTGCATCATCCTTAGAAGAGGCTTCCTTCTGGGACAACAGCCATGCAGACCAATTTGATGCAGTGTGCGGCGTATGATCTGAGCACTGACAGGCTGAGTCCCCACCCCTTCAATCTCTGCAGCAATGGTGGCAGCACTCATACGTCTATTTCCCAAAGACAACCTCTGGATATGACGCTGAGCACGTGCACTCAAATTCTTTGGTCAACCATGGTGAGGCCTGTTCTTAATGGAACCTGTCCTGTTAAACCGCTGTATGGTCTTGGCCACTGTGCTGCAGCTCAGTTTCAGGGTCTTGGCAATCTTCTTAGAGCCTAGGCCATCTTTATGTAGAAAAATCAAAAAAAGACTGCGCTAAAACAAAAGGCAATAATCATGTGATATGACTAATCAGAACATATACAAATGTTTAAAAATGAGTTATTCAAAATTAATATTAAACACCAGAGCTCTCTTGAAAAAGTGACTGAAAAATATATAAAACCCAAATGAAGATACAAAAGTCCCAAATGAAGGTAAGAAAAGTGACTAGCGTCACAAAAACACACAGTCCCTGGAGCCAAGGCAAATGCAAACAGTGATCATGGACATGTAACGCAGTCCTTGGAGCCAAGGTAGATGTATTCAGTGTACATAGACGTAAGACACCCAGTGAAAAATCCTCCACCTAATAAGATGTCCGCTTACCAGAGGTAAGCTGTGAATCAGCTTAGTATTAAACCTCTACACGGGGAAGATCAGCTCCTCAGGTCTCCAACCAAGGAAGGGGGTGGGCAGGATCTTACGATGTGTTGAGCTCAATCCACACAGTAGGAGGACCCAAAAGGACAAAACAAATTCTCCATAGTGTAAAACTGTATTGCAATTTATTGAGGTAAAAAATGGTCACACTTACATTTAAAATCAAGATATAAGGGCACATATGATAAGAATCAGCCGGCCGGCTTGCATGCACCCGTTCAGGCGAAAAACGATGACGTCAGCGCGTCAACCTTCCGACGTACGTTTCGTCCTACTGGACGTCGTCATGGGAACGGGCGACTTTCCTACAACTGTGGTCATTAAGCCCAACATCAGCCTGTTCTGACTCCTGGAAGAAGATTTGCTGTCTCCTGGCCACCTCTGACCCCTTGATGAGAACTTCTGTCTCCCTCACTGGGAGCGATTTCCAACCTGGAAGCCGCTGTATGGTCTTGGCCACTGTGCTGCAGCTCAGTTTCAGGGTCTTGGCAATCTTCTTAGAGCCTAGGCCATCTTTATGTAGAGCAACAATTCTTTTTTTCAGATCCTCAGAGAGTTCTTTGCCATGAGGTGCCATGTTGAACTTCCAGTGACCAGTATGAGAGAGTGAAAGTGATAACACCACATTTAACACACCTGCACCCCATTCACACTTGAGACCTTGTAACACGAACGAGTCACATGACACCGGGAAGGGAAGATGGCTAATTGGGCCCAGTTTGGACATGTTCACTTAGGGGTGTACTCACTTTTGTTGCCAGCGGTTTAGACATTAATGGCAGGCGTTTTGAGTTATTTTGAGGGGACAGCAAATTTAAACTGTTAAACAAGCTGTACACTCACTACTTTACATTGTAGCACAGTGTCATTTCTTCAGTGTTGTCACATGAAAAGATAATAAAATATTTACAAAAATGTGAGGGGTGTACATTCTTTTGTGAGATGCTGTAAATATATGAAGAAGCTGCTTAAAACACAAAATGTGTTCCCACACTAATAAAACTGAAAAAAAGTGTTTGATAGAATAATTATAAATGCACTAAACATAAAATAAATAGTTAGTGTGAACAAATATGAAAAATGCAAATAAATGTGAAATTGGTGGTGTAACGCGGGGACTGTTTTATTGAAGCTGGGACTTATGTCAATACCTCTATAAGCACTAGCCAATGCGGTTTTTAAATTAGTGATATGGGAGTATATCTATAAGCAGTTTAATATCCAACAATAAAAGAAGCATACTCCACTATATGTGGCCATTTTTTTATTAATACGCTGAACCATTTGGAGATGGAGCCAGTCGAGATCATCATTTACTGCTAAGTGGATTCAAGCTGACAACCTGAGTTGTACTATCAATTTGTTCCTGATTGGCTTGATTGTCCTGTACTTGTATATGGGTCCACTAACAGGGTGCGGGAGCATTCCAGCTGGTGGAGAATCGCTTGTGTTGTCTTGGAGCACTTAGTTTATAAGGGTGATGAGCCTTAGATACACGATTACAATGCTTTGGATTTTTTTTTCTAGACTCTTATGGATTATTGTATATTTGTTTATCTATTTATTTTTGGCACATTTTTTATCATCACAGATGAGCAGAGTACTTTGAATTACTTGGACTTTCACATGATTTTGTATTTTTCATATATTTTTAACACTAATTTTTGTATATTTTATTTTTAGTGCATTTAGAATTATTTTATCATTGTAGCAGCGCAAACACACTTTTTTCTTCAATGATTTTACTATGGAGCTCCATCACATACAGTGCATCTGGAAAGTATTCAAAGCGCTTCACTTTTTTCACCTTTTATGTTACAACCTTATTCCAAAATGGATTAAAATCATTATTTTCCTCAAAATTCTACAAACACTACCCCATAATGATAACCTGAAAGAAGTTTGTGTGAAATCTTTGCAAATTTATTAAAAATAAAAAAAAATCACATGTACATGAGTACTCATAGCCTTTGCGCAATACTTTGTTGAAGCACCTTTGTCACCAGTTACGGCCTCAAGTCTTTTGAGTATGATGCTACAAGCTTGGCACACCTATTTTTGGGCAGTTTCTCCCATTCTTCTTTGCAGGACCTCTCAAGCTCCATCAGGTTGGATAGGAAGCGTCGGTGCACAGCAATTTTCAGATCTCTCCAGTTCAATCAGGTTCAAGTCTGGGCTCTGGCTGGGCCACTCAAGGGTATTCACAGAGTTGTCCCGTAGCCACTCCTTGGTTATCTTGGCTGTGTGCTTAGGGTCATTGTTCTATTGGAAGATGAACCTTTGCCCCAGTGTCTGAGGTCTAGAGCGCTCTGAAGCAGGTTTTCATCAAAGAATGTCTCTGTACATTGCTGCCTTCAGCTTTCCCTCGATCCCGACTAGTCTCCCAGTTCTTGCCACTGAAAAACATCCCCACAGCATGATGTTGCTACCACCATGCTTCACTGAAGAGATGGTATTGGCCAGGTGATGAGCGATGCCTGGTTTCCTCCAGACATGATGCTTGCCAATCAGGCCAGAGTTCAATCTTTGTTTCATCAGACCAAAGAACTTTGTTTCTCATGGTCAGAGTCATTCAGGTGCCTTTTGGAAAACTCCAGGCGGGCTGTCATGTGCCTTTTACTGAGGAGTGGCTTCCGTCTGGCCACTATACCAAACAGGCCTGATTGGTGGGAGTGCTGCAGAGATGTTTGTTCTTCTGGAAGGTTCTCCTTTCTCTACAGAGAAATGCTGGAGCTCTGTCAGAGTGACCATTGCGTTCTTGACCACCTCCCTGACTAAGGCCATTCTCCCCGATCACTCAGTTTGGCCAGGCGGCCCTCTCTAGGAAGAGTCCTGGTGGTTCCAAACTTTTTCCATTTATGGATGATGGAGGCCACTGTGCTCATTGGGACCTTCAATGCTGCAGAAAATTTACATGGGATTTTTGCATTTTTTATTTTTAATAAATTTGCAAAGATTTCAAACTTCTTCTTCACGTGATTATGGTGTATTGTTTGATTAAATTCATTATTTTCCTCAAAATTCTACAATTTGGAATAAAGCTTTAGCATAACAAAATGTGGAAAAAGTGAAGCGCTGTGAATACTTTCTGGATGCACTGTAATTAGGCCCATGGAATCAGGACAGACAAGACATCAAAAGGCATCTGCGGAAATACATCTTACTGAAGCCCTGACACTCTGCTTGTTACAGAGCTGTTTATTTACAGATCCCGTATTACAGAAAGATCTGAAAATCCCTTTGAACATTAAACAGAAGAGACTGTCTTTATTACATTTAATACCAGGATAAAGAAAATCTCAACAATGTTATCCACAGTGGGAAGCATAGAATATATGGCATCTATACAGACACATTGGGATTGGTGGAACTAGTCAAGTCCCTGCAAAGCTTATTTAGGAAGGCCAATAGCTTTATGTGACAGCTGTGGTGAGCAATGATAGCGGCTCTGCTGGCCATATGAGATATATGCTATTCATCCATTGGCAATTGCCTAACGTTAATCACCTCCTAATTCTACCCCTACCTACCTCCATAGCTATAATCTTCTGGTGTGACAGAGGTTAATAGAGATAAGGAACCTGTCATACCCACCTATCAAGAGTGAAAACTATGCCCACCCTTTTCTCCCACCTCCTCTATTCACAGAAACCTTACTAAAGCTTCTCTGATAACAATTGCTCTATGAAAGAAGGATAGGCAGATGAACAAAAGATCCACGTCCTCTATTGAGTTTTTTTGGCAAATATATATATATATATATATATATATATATATATATATATATATATATATATATATATATATATATATACATATACATATACATATACATATATATATACATATACACACACACACACACACACACACACACACACATATATATATATATATACACACACACATATACATAGTATCTCACAAAAATGAGTACATCCCTCACATTTTTGTAAATATTTTATTATATCTTTTCATGTGACAACACTGAAGAAATTACACTTTGCTACAATGTGAAGTAGTGAGTGTACAGCTTGTATAACAGTGTAAATTTGCTGTCCCCTCAAAATAACTCAATACACAGCCATTATCTAAACTGCTGGCAACAAAAGTGAGTACACCCCTAAGTGAAAATGTCCAAACTGGGCCCAATTAGCCATTTTCTCTCGCCGATGTCTGTTGACTCGTTAGTTTTACAAGGTCTCAGGTGTGAATGGTGAGCATGTATGTTAAAATTTGGTGTTATCACTCTCACTCTCGCATACTGGTCACTGAAAGTTCAACATAGCACCTCATGGCAAAGAACTCTGAGGATCTTGAAGAAAAAAAAAAAAAAAAGATTTGTTGCTCTCTACATAAAGATGGCCTAGGCCAGTGTTGGCGAACCTTGGCACCCCAGATGTTTTGGAACTACATTTCCCATGATGCTCATGCACTCTGCAGTGTAATTAAGCATCATGGGAAATGTAGTTCCAAATCATCTGGGGTGCCAAAGGTTTGCCATCATTGGCCTAGGCTAGAAGAAGATTGCCAAGACACTCAAACTGAGCTGCAGCACGGTGGCCAAGACCATACAGGGGTTTAACAAGACAGGTTCTACTTAGAACAGGCCTCGCCATGGTCGACCAAAGTTGAGTGCACATGTTCAGCGTCATATCCAGAGGTTGTCTTTGGGAAATAGACGTATGAGTGCTGCCAGCATTGCTGCAGAGGTTGAAGGGGTGGGGGGTCAGCCTCTCAGTGCTCAGACCATACGGCACACACTGTATCAAATTGGTCTGCATGGCTGTCGTCTCAGAAGGAAGCCTCTTCTAAAGAAGATGCACAAGAAAGCCCGCAAACAGTTTGCTGAAGACAAGCAAACTAAGGACATGGATTACTGGAACCATGTCCTGTGGTCTGATGAGACCAAGATAAACTTATTTGTTTCAGATGTGTCAAGAGTGTGTGGCGGCAACCAGGTGAGGAGTACAAACAAGGACAAGCGTGTGTTGCCTACAATCAAGCATGGTGCTGGGAGTGTCATTGTCTGGGGCTGCATGAGTGCTGCCGGCACTGGGGAGCTACAGTTCATTGAGGGAGTCATGAGTGCCAACATGTACTGTGACATACTGAAGCAGAGCATGATCCCCTCCCTTCGGAGACTGGGCCACAGGGCAATATTCCAACATAAGGACCCCAAACACACCTCCAAGATGACCACTGCCTTGCTAAAGGAGCAGTTCAATGGCACATGTTCACATCTAAACATTTTGTCACCTGAAGCTCAAAAAAGTACATTTTTAGGCACATTAGAGGCGTTTTTCTGCTTTTTACATTGGTGACCTTTTTTTGACCTGTACAAAATCACAGCCAAAATGCACAACTTTCTCCCTGAAAAAAATACGCTCAGGTGTGAATGCAGCCTAATGCCCTGTACACACGACCGGACTTTCTAGCAGACTAGGTTCGACGGTCTTCCCAACGGACTTTTAGCAGACTATCTGAATGAACAGACTTTCAAACACACGACCAGACTTTCCGGCAGACTAGGCCTGCCGGTCTTCCCGACGGACTTTCGACGGAGTTACGGCGGACTTTCAAATGACCTTCGCCCCCTTATGACGTCACAGTCCCAGCATGCCCCGGGACTGTGCCGTATTAAGGAGCGGGATCACCAGGTGACAACACCGGGGGACCACGCCCCATACCTATACAAGTTATTGCGCACCACTCACACAGCATTACAGCGGGAGAAAGCGTCATGTCAAGATCGGAAGAAGAGAAGAGGGAACAAGACGATGGAGAAGACCGGGCCACCGCCAGCAAAAGAGAAGAAGATAGCGGAGGAGCCCGGCAGAAAAAGAACCGGACACTGGGAGAAGAGGCCGGAAACAGGAAGAATAACCGGACACCAGGAGAAGAAGTCGGAAGAAGACCCCTGAAGCTGCCTAATAAAATTACTTTTAAAACCTGTGTAGTGTATTTTTTTACTTTTTTCCCTAGGTGAATGGGTAGGGGTACGATGTACCCCATACTCATTCACATAGGGTGGGGGGCCGGGATCTGGGGGGCCCCCTTATTAAAAGGGGGCTCCCGGATTCCGATAAGCCCCCCGCCCGCAGACCCCGACAACCAACGGCCAGGGTTGTTGGGAAGAGGCCCTTGTCATCATCAACAAGGTGCTGTGGGGGGGGGGGGGGGGGGGGCAGTAGGGCCATACAGACGAACGGGCTTCCCGATAGGAACTGGGTCCGGCGGAAAGATGTGAAACAAGTTTCAAATCTAAAGTCCGTCGGAAGTCCGATGAAACCCACGCGCAGTCGAATTGTCCATCGGACCAGTCCGGTCGAAAAGTCCGCTCGTGTTTACTCACTTTTGTTGCCAGCAGTTTAGACATTAAATGGCTATATGTTGAATTATTTTGAGAGGACAGCAAATTTACACTGTTATACAAGCTGTACAGTCACTACTTTACATTGTAGCAAAGTGTCATTTCTGCAGTGTTGTCACATGAAAAGATATAATAAAATATTTACAAAAATGTGAGGGGTGTACTCACTTTTGTGAGAGTGAGTGCATACAATTACCAAAAGTATTGTGCCACCGGCCTTTACACGCACATGAACTTTAATGGAAGCCCAGTAGTCCGTAGGGTGTTCAATATTGAGTTGGCCCACCCTTTACCGCAAAAACAGCTTCAACTCTTTTGGGAAGGCTGTCCACGAGGTTCAAGAGTGTGTCTATGTGAATGTTTGATCATTAATCCAGAAGCATATTTGTGAGGTCAGGCAATGATGTTGGATGAGCAGGCCTGGCTCGCAGTCTACGCTCTAATTCATCCCAAAGGTGTTCTACTGGGTTGAGGTCAGGACTCTGTTCAGGTCAGTCAAGTTCCTCAACCACAAACTTGCTCATACATGTCTTTATGGACCTTGCTTTGTGCACAATCATGTTGGAACAGGAAGGGGCCCTCCCAAAACTGTTCCCACAAAGTTGGGAGCATGAAATTGCCCAAAATGTCTTGTTATGCTGACGCCTTAAAGCGTTCCCTACACTGGAACTAAGGGGGCCAAGCCCAACCCCTGAAAAACAACCCCCAACAAATGATTTGGACCAGTGCACAAAGCAAGGTCCATAAAGACATGGATGAGCAAGTTTGAGATGGGTTTAGATCAAGTTCCTCCAATAGAACACCTTTGGGATGAATTAGCTCTAAGATGGATATTTCACCAAAAAGTAAACACAGTTGTTGCCAACATCCCTAATACAAAATTGCATATTGGGAGTCCCCCATGGGGAGGTTGGGACTTTAAAGGCAACAAAATATCATAAAGGATACAATAAATTTAAAAAAAAATGATGTATTTTATTTAGTTAATGATTAAAAAGTCAGTGCATTAAATTGCAACTGGCTCATTACTAGCAACAATGACATAAAGGAAAAAAAAAAAAAAAAAAAAAAAAAGGGGATATCAAAGTACAAAGCCCATTTTCTTCTCTTCTTTTTCTTTTCCAGGGCGAAATCAAATTGTATTTGTACATTGATGTTTGTATTCTAGGAGATCACAAGTGTTATTTTGACATCCCCCCTTTTTTCTTTTTTATGTCATTGTTGCTAGCAATGAGCCAGTTGCAATAATTTTGTGCACTGACCTTTTAATCATTAACTAAATAAATAAAATACATCAAATTTTAAATTTATTGTATCCTTTATGATATTTTGTTGCCTTTAAAGTCCCAACCTCCCTATGGGGGACTCCCAATATGCAATTTTAGGATGAATTAGGAAGAGATACGGCAAGCCAGGCTTTCTCGTCCACATCAGTGCCTGACCTCACAGACAAATGTGCTTCTGGAAGAATGGTCAAGTGTTCCCATAGATGCACAGAGGAAGAAGAAGAAAAAAAAAAAAAAAAAAAAAAACACACCACACACAGATCCCTTCCCTCCCCCCAGCACTACAGGGAGAAGTTCCCCATACTGTCAGTTTTTTTTAAAGCAGCACAGCCGTGCAGAACTCTGTCCCAATGGCTGCGTCTTTCATTCACAGAATTCTATGAATGAACTACAACTATCGGAATCCTTTTTGGATGTCGGCTTGATGAACGAACTTGGTACTGTGGAGCGCTGTGGTAGTTCACCAATTCTTTCTCTCAGTGTATCCGCTTGCCAGTACGGGATGTACAGATACACTGACAGATCTCCAGGAGACCTGGTGGAATGCTTTACAAACTCACAAAAAAAAAAATAAAAAAAAATTATAATAAAATGTACATCTTTTTACATGCAAAACAAAATGTGCATTTATTTATTTTTTTAAGTGAACGTGTCCTTTAAAGTGATGTAGACGGTGCAGCTTTTCTCTCTTGTATAATATACCAAGGTGGATACTGAGTGGGAGCATCTGCTTTTATAATTAGTGGGAGAAAAGATATGGAAAGAAACATGAATTTCCACAAAAGAGATATCGGTGGGAAAAAAAAAATTCACTTTAAAGTGACATTTACCTCTGAGGGAAGATGGGTTCTTCCCATAATATAGAATTATGCACATCAATGCATACTTCTAGGCCTATACAACACACCAATAAGTGCCTGAATACAAACTGGATAACAAATAAACCCCAATAGGGGTAAATGACAATAAAATCAAATCCACTGATCAAATAAATAAAAAAAAAAAAAAAAAAAAAGGAAATACAGTAACACCCGCCAGCTCCTCTAATCAGTGGGCAATGACGTAGGTGATAAATAAGCTGATGTAACAATAAACAGATATAAAAACAAAACATTCACAATATCAATTGATCCCAAATAAATGTGTAAACAATAAAACACCCGGCTGACCATCAAATACATATATGTGCAAAATATTTAGTAGAATGTGAAATATATAAAATATAGTGAAATTTAAAGTTCAGTCAAGTCTAGGGTCAAGTGCAAGGTCTAGGTTTCAGTTGCGGCGCCGTGCCTGGCTTTTTCTTCCTGCGTCACTCCTCATCTGTTTGGTGGCCACGGATAACAAAACTCCTGCTGATGTTTACATCATTCCCACCGGCTCCATCTGGTTCCACGGTTGGCAAGCTCTGTGCAGCGCACATTGAAAATGTAAAAAAAAAAAGATTTTTGGCAAAAGGATTTCGCATGTCTATTCTGCTTCAATCCATTTTAAATGATGAAGTGATGATCAACAAGAGGTTAAAGCCCAACCCTGGGCAACTAAGGCTAGGTTCACATCTATGCAGGTTGCGGTTGACACTTTGGGGGTTTTTTTGGCCAATAGGAAGGTATGACAGTTCTGATCATTGAGTGCAACTTTACACTTTCTAGAACACTCAAGTTGCATGAAAGTAGTGCAGGAACCTTTATGTGTGCAAAGTCACAGGTTAGGGTTAAGGGCTAGGGTAAGGGCAAGTTTAATGCCCCGTACATACGGTCGGACATTCCAACAACAAAATCCTAGGATTTTTTCCGACGGATGTTGGCTCAAACTTGTCTTGCATACACACGGTCACACAAAGTTGTCGGAAAATCCGATCATTCTGAACACTGACGTAAAACACGTACATCGGGACTATAAACGGGGCAGTAGCCAATAGCTTTCATCTCTTTATTTATTCTGAGCATGCGTGGCACTTTGTGCATCGGATTTGTGTACACACGATCGGAAATTCCGTAAACGGATTTTGTTGTCGGAAAATTTTATATCCTGCTCTCAAACTTTGTGTGTCGGAAATTCCTATGGAAAAATGTGTGATAGAGCCCACACACGGTCAGAATTTCCGACAAGGTCCCATCACACATTTTTCGTTGGAAAATCCGACCGTGTGCAGTAATCATTAGGGTTTAGCAATAGCTGTAATCATTAGAGTTAACATTCTAACCCTAACAATTACCGCTATTGCTAACCCTAATGATTACCCTACCTCTTATTAACCCTAACATGTAACTTTGGCACTCAAGTTGAATCAAAGTAGTGCAGGAACCTATGTCCAGGGAGTGTAAAGCTGCATCCAAGTCACACTCCATGAACAGAACTGTCAAACTTTCCTATTAGCCAAAACACACACACACACACACACACACACACACACACACCCACACCATTTTTGGTGCAGGTCCATTGACTTCTAAATACATTGGCTGAAAATGAACTGATGTGAACTTGATCCATAGGAAACCATGTTAAATGGGTTGTACGGTGTTTCTGCAAGATGAAAAACACACACAAAAAAAAAAAAAAAAGGCTTAGGTATGAACCAAAAGGTAAGACATTATGCCCGTCAGTGGGGCTGCGCCCCCAGCATTGCAAGCACTTAGGCCTGATTTACACCTATGCAGGTTGCAGTTTGCATATTCCAGGTGTATTTTATGTTTTTAAATACACACTTTTGATCCATTGAAGTAGTTGGAACCAAAAAAACAGAAAAAAGTCCCTGGCCCTTTGCATCTTTGCATAAAATCCACAGATGTGAATGTGACCCATAGGAAACCAGGTTAAATGGACTGTAGTGTGTTTCTACAAAACTGAAAACACACTCAAAATGCATTAGGTGTGAACCAGGCCTAATTGGAGAGGAGGTGAGAGGAGAGAAGGGGAGGGGAGAAACCATTTTACTTACCTGATCCTCGACGTCCCCAGTAGATGGCGCTCCCACATGCTCCGGCAGTGGTCTGTCCTTCAGCGCCATCACGTCCAGTTTAGAGCTATGAACCCTGCTCTGGTCTTGACGACATCAGGACCCTAGACCAGTGGTTCTCAACTCCAGTCCTCAGGACCCACCAACAGGCCAGGTTTGAAAGATAGCTGAAATACATCACAGGTGAAATCACTTGCTGCTCAGTGATTGCAGTATTCTAGTCTGCATCTCCCCAAGGTAATACTTAAAATCTGGCCTGTTGGTGGGTCCCGAGGACTGGAGTTGAGAACCACTGGTCTAGACTGATGGAGCATAGAGGTGCAGAAGCTGCGGGGACTCGTCTAGCAGCAGGGCGGAGCAGAGGATCAGATAAATAAATCTTTTATTTCTCCCCTATTTATAAACAAGCAATTAACCGTTACAAAGTGAGCACAGCCCTACTGCAAATTGCCCAGAGTTGTGTTTTAAACAGCTCTATGAACTAGCCTTCCCACTACACCCCATTTTTTAGCCTATTCTAAATGCAGATGTATTTTCCTGCATTTAGAGATTTGTCCTTAAGATTTAGATGTGTTTACATGGTCAGATCCTAGGTGCACAGAATTCTATTTTTTCTAAATGTACCTAAACTTGCCTGCAGTTAAAACAGATAAACTTATGATGATACCATTATATGCATTTAGAAATGTCACCTAAACGCATATAAAGGTTTGACAGTGCCACTAAGCCCCAAATAAGAGGCCTGTTCAGGATATCTGGTCCAAACCTTCTGCAACATTTGTCCTAGTTACACCCATTACCCTCTGTACATGTTGCTGCTCAATGTGCATTATTATAAATCTGTATTTTTAGTACAGTACTTAATCTTTGTTCCTGTATGGAAAAACCGTGTCTGGGTATTATGAAAAGATTAGACGTGTGTTTTGATTTATTTTACCTGGAAATTATGAGAATCTAGAAGAGGATTGAAAAGCTAAAAAGAAGGAAAATGTTCATTTAATCTCTACACATGAGGGATAATCATTAGTGGATCTGATGAATCAGTTCATGGTCTCAAATCAATTTACATCACTCTCTATAAATCGTATCTGAAGGTATGGGCTTTAAAGGATAAGGATCATTTTTTTTTTTACTGAACTCTAGGAAGCTCAATTAACCAAGAGCACTCACCAGCACCCTCGCAGTTCATTGAGCGCTACAGTCTGCTGCAATGGCTGATGGTACTTGTAATGCATTCATTCACAGGACTGTGAATGAACGTGACTGTTTGGGCGGAGCCACTGTTTGAATTGTGACAGTGGGTGTGGGGAGAAGACCCCCCCCTCCCGGTCACAATGGGGGCATCAGGTCAGAGTGGCGGCAGGTGCTTTAGTAACATGTTACACTCTGAACAGGTTACCAAGGGTCCATGCACTCTGGGCTTAAATAAATAAAATAAAATAAAATAAAATAAATGAAATGCTCAAATAGAAAGATTTTGTACATGCATTTCGAAGCGTTTTTTTCTGCCAGAAAACTGCTCAGAAACGCAAGACAAAGGGTTTTTTGTTTTTTTTAAGCCTCTAAACGCTCAACTTAAAATATGCCTCTAAACATTATTAGAGCCGAAGAGTGCACCCAGAATCTTTCGAGCCCCTACTTGGGAGGTGACTGAAACTGGCATATCATAAATGGCATCCATCTCACACGCCCACTGCACTAGGGTGGTGGTGGGGGGGGGGGGGTGCGGGGCCGTTTGCTTTACGCCAATGCCTAGCGATCATGGTATGTGCAAAGCTGAGGATATGACATAGCAGGAGGTTCTTCATTTGTTTGCCTGACCCAGGCATCAGGGAGAGGATAGTGATTTTGGTGGTATTCAGGATCTTATCACCTACCAGTTTGTGATATATCTAGCAGCATTATTTTAATATAAAAAGGTAAATAAATCAAGAAGTAAAGGTTTTTAGTGCAAGTCACTTACGCCTACTTGCAAATTTCACTTTCGCACAAATATTGTAGGATTGTTAAGATTATACTGTATTGGTGTGCACAAATACTTTAGCATTTAAAAAGTATTGCTTTCTCTGGTAAACACAGCTGTCATGGGATCTACAAACACAGTGGTACCGGCTTTTAATTCTATATGTCCTACATTTAGAAAAGATGGTTGGGGGGGGGGGGTTTGTGTATGTTAAAAATGGCAAAATGAATCAGTCACCTATGGGGCAGAATGAAAGGCAATGCAATGGTTTATGCTTTATGTTTGTATAGGAGTAGCTGGGCATTATTAATGCTGTTCTGATTTAGATGAGGATTACATGTCTAAAAACAGAGTTTCACCTTAAAAACTCCTGAGGCCATGTTGGTATATGATGGCAGTAATGACTGAAGGACTTCCTTGCCTCTGCATGTCATACTATATAATCACAGGTGATGTACTGTATGTGTGAAGGTAAGGGCAGGCTGGAACAGGATGAGTAAAATAAATCTATAAAGAAACCACAAGGCTACGCAGAGAGCAGTTGCAATCAATGTGGCATGGTGTAATCAGTATCCTGGCTTTGTAAAAATCTCAGCTCCTTGGTAAGTTTATTCTGTTGTCGTCTGTGTACGACCCAATAATTTCTGATGATTTAATTATTCAAAAACGCACAGCTTTTATTTTCTGACTGGAATGTTTTATTTTTCTTATGAACATAAAAAAAAAATAAAAATCTCAGCTCCTCTTATTTTCACATATTAGAATTGGTTACTCTAAAAATCGCTATAGGAGGAACAGAACCCTACATATTCTGGTTTTCAATCTACTTTATTCATTACACTTTGGCACCATCTGCTGTCTACACAGAGGAATAGCTGTTTTATATTTTAAAGCAAACCAAGATCCCTTTCACACTGGAGGCGTTTTAGAGATAAAAATAGCGCCTGCAAAATGCCTCATCTGCAGCCCCAGTGTGAAAGCCTGAGTGCCACGGCTCTTTACACAGATCTAGAACACTGTGTCCGAACAATATGGTGTGGCCGCCGCGTGACCCCAGGGGTGCACGAGAGCGGTCGTTCTAGGAGGCTGTCATATGACGTCCACCCAGAACCAGAGCTGCACCGCCCAGCCGTCATTTGATGGTGGGAGGGCGGCAAGTGGTAAAAAAATAAAAATAAAATAAATATTGAAACAGTAGGGCACACCGAGATCGGTGCATCAGCACTGCAGGGATCCTGATGGACTGCAATGTACACCAGCCACTGCATTATGGTTGAGGTGACTAGACCCTTAAAAATAAAAAAGGCAAAGTCCACCTTTCAAGCAACCATATTAACCACTTCAATACAGGGCACTTCCTATCCCCTTACTGCCCAGGACAATTTTTCAGGTTTCAGAGCGATCGCATTTTGAAAGACAATTGTGCTGTAATGCAACACTGTACCCAAAACTACATTTTTTGCATCCCCCCCCTCCCCACAAAATAGAGCTTTTTGGCAGTATTTGACATGTCCCCTTTTGGATCTGGCATATTCAAGCGACTGGCGCTGCTTTGGAAGTGTCCAGCAACCACGTGCAATGCACATGGTTGTTGAGCACTAGTGAAGGGTTAAAGCAGGTGGTGAGGAGGCAATGCCTCCTCACTGTCAAATGCTATTCAAAGGGCGATCTAAACATGAAGCGCTCTTCAGAGAGCAAAGTACATGTGAATGAGCTTTTTTTTTTTTTTTAAAAAAATACAATTTTACAAATCTTTTACAGCAACTGAAAGCTGGGGGGAGGAAGGAAACAGCAGAGGGACCAGTTTCAGTGGTAAGGCAGTACAGCCAGCCCTCCTCCATTAAACTGATGGGGCCCAGGCCAAGTACAGGAGAGCCGGCTGTACTACACTATCAATGGCCTTGGTGCACAACAGAGAGAGGGCCAAGACATGTTCTGCCTAAGACCAGGTCAGGTCCACTTCTTCCTGAGCACGTTGCTCAGGAACCTCCTCTGCTCTGACAACGGCATTCCCTGAATGAAGAGGTTCTCTAGAACACCACGCCAGGCTGGCCTCTGTCATGAAGACCTACCAATTCCTTGGAAGGAAGGATTTCCTGGTATCCAGCGTCTGAATCTGCACATTTGTCCCGCACTGTCAGGATATTGATTTGCAGCCATCCCAATGCAGGTAAAATCAAGGGGCTTTCCAACGACCTCAGAAGCTTCACCTGGGATCGAAGAGAGGCATTTCTCCTGTAGCGATAGTGAAACTTTCACCTGTGGTGCATCCAAAACTAAGTTTAAGTACTCCAGCCATTTTGTAGGAACCAAGGCCAACTGTTCAGTAGCCAACTGAAGCTTTCCAGCTTTTCCTGCTCTCTGTTAGACATTTGATATCAGTGTCTGAACTGAAGCTTGAGAAGCAGGTCGCACAGGTACCCCAAAATGAAGATATCCCAGGTCCTCAACAACCCCAGAACCAGAGCAGGCACCTTGGTAGACCCTATGGGGGCAGTAGACAGTTCAAAAAAGGAAACGCCAAAAACTGGTGGTGAAAGGAATGGAAGGAACTCTTCTTGGATTTCAAAAGCGTTACCCCTAAAGAAGGGGAAGGTAAAACTGGTAATGGCATGCTTTTTCTCAGTTACCTCCTGGATAAAGACATCTAAGGACGGTTCAAACAAGTGTTCGCCCTCAAAAGGGGAGCATCTTGATTGGCTCCTTGCAGAAGTTCTGCCGACCAACATTTGTGCGATAGGACCCATCTCATCTGGACAGACATGGTGCTGGGGAAAGCATTTTTTCCAAGAACTGTCTTATGGCAGGATCCCCTGCACCTGCTTCTCTAGAATTGAAGCAAATGCTTTGGCCACACTGAGAGGTCGGAAGACTCCCACCGCAGCTACTGCATGCTGCAGAGCCACTTCTACCAGGAAAGCTGACAGCTCAAACAGGACCACTAAAATGTAAAGACCATGAACTAATCCATTGGGACTCCCAGGGTCTTATTCAAGTTGGAAATAGTATGGACAGTAGCTGCCAAATGCTCAACCAATGTCCTGGCCTCAGAAAACAAACAATCATAAGTTACTTTACTGTTGGTACATGACACCAACAGGTATAACAAAATTCACTCCCCGACTCTAATTGTTTTAGAGGGTGCAACCAACTTCATTCCCTTCAACATATTTGGTGGAAATGTTCCAAAGTTAAGAAGCTTTGTATATGGATATACAACTTTTTAAGATCAATATTAAATATCTCCCTCCTAAAGAACCTTTTGAAAGCCTTACTACAAAGACCTAAAACACAATCGCAGACTTGTGTTCATTATATTCCTAGTCACCAGACAATTGCTAGAGCCTGGAGAAAACCAACAAAAGTCCTTTGCAAAGATAAAAACAGAGGATGATGATAGGCACAATAGTACAAGAGAAGAGGAAGGCCGCTCTGAATGACACAAGCTTTATATTTAAAAGACCTGCATGTTGTGAACTTTGAAAATTTTTCTCCACAATATCTATACACACAGGAGGTGAATGAGAGCTGGTCTTTAAGTATGTTTACTGTTGCTCGGAATACGTAAATACTTGGGCATATTCTGGGCACAGAATTACTTTAAAGTGATTGTAAAGGCTCCCCCCCCCCCCCTTTAAAAAAAAAACATGTTATACTTACCTGCTCTGTTGCAGTGGATTTGCACAGAGCAGCCCAGATCCTAAACTTCTCGGGTCCCTTTACGGTACTCCTGGCCCCCGCCCTCCTGTTGAGTGTCCCCACAGCAAACAGGTTGATATGGGGGCAGCCAAGCTGAGTCACAGCTCCTTGTGTCCATTCAGACATGGAGCCCCGCCCCCTTTCTTCCCTGATTGGCTAGCTAGCTTTGACAGAACCACTGCTTTATCTCAGCCAATCAGGGAGGGAGAATATCGGACAGCTGCAACATTCATGTACATCGTTAGACAGAGAGGGACCTCAGGTAAATATTGGGGGGGCTGCTACACACAGAAGGCTTTTTTATCTTAATCCATTAAGATAAAAAACCTTTTGCCTTTACAACACCTTTAATATATGCGAGACACTGAACAGAACAAGCATGCAGCCAGCAAAGTCAAGTCCAAAGCTGCATGTTTGTTTTGGTTCATTGACCTAGAGACCTTTGAAACCAGAGAATCAACAATGCAAAGCCATTACATATTTTAAACTGAAAATGGAAATCAGCAGAAAAACACAGGGACACTTACTGGATGTTCAAGGATAACTGGGAGGTCCGGCAAATATTTTGGTTTCTGTTTGCACATAGACATGCTTGAGAGCTGAAGGAGGAAGTCTCTGCTGTAGGTAATCCGGTCTGTAAACAAACACAATGGTTAGCTAGCTAATCACATAACAGAGGTTATTATGAAGGAGTTTTTCATATGTAAACAAGTCACTTTACAGAGCAGAGCGGGATCTGAGGGGTGGGACTCTCCCTGTTCATACTGGTTGGCATATTGAACCGCTTGCCAACCGCCGCACACATACATTGACAGAATGGCTCGTACAGGCAAATGGGCGTACCTGTAGGTCCCTTTAAATTTACCGCCTTGCGGGCGCATGTCCGCAGGTCCCGTGAACTTGACGTTTAGCGGCAGCCAGCGATCGTGGGACGGGGAGACAGAACGGGGCGATGCCTGCGTAAACAAGGCATTTTCCTGTTCTGCCTAGTGACATGACAGGTGTCTACTGCTCCCTGTGATCGGGACCTGTGATGGCTGTCATGTCAGTGGTAGCCCATCCCCCCCCCCCCCCAATTAGAATCACTCCCTAGGACACACTTAACCCCTTGATTGCCCCCTAGTGTTTAACCCCTTCCCTGCCAGTGTCATTTATACAGTAATCAGTGGCCATTTATAGCACTGATTGCTGTATAAATTACAATGGTCTCAAAAGGGTGTCAAGTGTCCACCGTAACATCGCAGTCCTGAAAAGAAAGAAAAAAAAAAAAAAAAAAAAATTATAAAAATCGATCCCATATTTTGTAGACGCTATAACTTTTGCGCAAACCAATCAATATACGCTTACTGTGATTTTTTTTTTTTAAAACAAAAATATGTAGAAGTATACATATCGGCCTAAACAGGAAAAAAATCATTTTTTTTTAATATAATTTTTGGGGGATATTATAAAAAAAAAAAAAAAAAAAAAAAAAAAAAAATTGCTTTTTAGGGCTGCGGAAATTAACGATTAATTCCTCGATTAATCGTTAATTTTTTTGATCAATCAAAATTCTTTTGATTGGTACTCGCCTCTCCGCCGGTTTCCAGGGAGTTCTGTCTGAGATCCAGTGATGTCACCGGACTCCTCCCCCCTTCCCCAAGTGCCTCCGTCTGCTAACGAAGGGAGGGGGGGGGGCAGGGGGTGGAGTCTGGTGACGTCACTGGACAGCGATGGTAAATATTGATGTGGTTAACTGGGATCAGTGAGCTAAGTGTAGGAAAATTTGATAACCTCAGTTTTTAACATTGTTGTCCTGATAACTGATATTTTTGCCGTGTAAATCGGCTTCAGCTGTTGCCATAACGGCAGGGCTTGCTTTTAAATGACTGTTCAGTTCTTCAGGGTATATTGTCAATAAAATGCGATCATGTCCGCTTCCAGAAAATGTAAAACACTCTGGTAGGTCTGCGTGACTGGCTAAAGTGATGCCTACTATAAAGTGACTGACAGTCAATATACTAGAGAAGTTTTATAATTAAAGTTAAACTAACTTTCTACGTTTTGCTTGCTTAAAGTTTTATATTATACATACATACATACATACACACACACCCCATGTCAGTGCTACAGTTTGAATGTAAAAACATATTTGTGTGAACTGAAGTTAAGTCATGGGATTGTGGAAACTAGTGTCGGGCGATTGTCTATAGTGTATACCACATTTACCATTGACTAATGCAGAGTTGCAATGCAAGGAGATCAGCTAAAAGTAGTTCGATCTGTATGTGCGTTATAATTAATCGAAATTAGTTGATCGATTAAAAAAGAAATTTTATTAAATCAAACACGCAAATTTTAATCAGGAGGGAGAGGTGCAGGGGTGGCCCACCCATTAAGGGCGCCACCCCCCCATGTGTCCGGTCCCTTTTGGACGCCGAGGAGGGGAGGAGCTGGAAGCCGCCATGGAGGACAGAACCCGGAGCCGAGCCGCTACACACTGCCTGCCACAGTGGGGCAAGTTCTGGACGTGCCGCTTGGGGGGGTAGGTAATGGGTGGTTCGGGGGATCTGCAGACAACAGAGCAACATAGTACAGAGGTATGATCTATGCTAGGATTGATCATTCCATTCTGTTCTAGTGAAAAGAAAGTTGGAATTCAGCTTTACCAGTTCAGGGAAGCAGATATACAATTATATTAGTATAGAGTAGTTCAGCCTCCGAATTCAACTGCTAAACTGGCCTGCACTATGTCAAGGAACTTTATGAGCAATGACAGGCGCAGCGCCTATCCAGATACCAATCCTGGAAGAATCGCTGCTGGGCTAAGAACCACAGCACACATGGAGAGAAGAAAGCTTCTCTCCACTGCTGGAGGACATGGAAGCTGCAATCCCAGGCAGTACTGGTTCTCCAGCAAGGAAAGAAAAAAAAAAAAAAAGGCATGTGGCCTGGTGCATTATCCTTGGTGAAAAGTTTTATTAAAAAATTGCAAGTTAGACTTACCGGTAACTTGTTTTCCAATAGGCTTTCAGGACAGCACCCGAGAGATCATGGCTCCTCCTCCCACAGGAAACACCTCATCAATTAAGTCTTTAAATTGGAATCCTCCACGTTGCCTCATCAGTTGTTTGTAGAGAACTCCAGCCCCAGCTGCAACACATAAGCGACAGTTATATCATAGTATTACAGCATTAGCATAAACAAAGGGCGGGTTACTGCTGTCCTGAAAGCCTATTGAAAAACAAGTTACCGGTAAGTCTAACTTGCAATTTTCCAAAACGTCTTTCAGGACAGCACCCGAGAGGATAATCGAGACTTACTCCATTTAGGGTGGGACAACAGCCTGTAAGACTTTCCTTCCAAAAGCCTGGTCCCCAGCCGTCATGAGGTCTAACCTATAATGACGGGCAAAGGTTGTCAGACTTGTCCAAGTAGCTGCCTTACAGATTTGTTCGGGGGTGGCGCCAGCTTTTTCTGCCCAACTCACCGCGGAAGCTCTTGTAGAATGAGCCCGGACATTTAATGGACTCTCCAGACCTGTAAGGGAATAGGCTTCTGAGATAGCCATTCTCAACCATCTGGCAATGGTTCCCCTAGAAGCTTGTCTTCCTTTTTTATTACCGGAAAATAAAACAAACAGAGCATCTGAACATCTAAAGTCTTTAGTGTTTTCCAAGTAACTCAAGACTGCTCTTTTAACATCCAGGGTATGGAATTCTTTTTCCTTCTTACCCGATGGATTAGAACAGAAGGTAGGAAGTATTATTTCCTGAGTTCGATTCTGGATCGAAGCGACCTTCGGCAAAAAATTAGGATCCGTCTTCAGAACAATTCGGTCTGAAAAACTGGAAAAGAAGGGCTCCCTGATTGATAAGGCTTGCAGCTCGCTGACTCTTCGGACTGTTGTAACAGCCACTAAAAACACTGTTTTCAAAGTAATCAATTTCAGGGAGGCTAAATTAATGGGTTCAAAAGGTTCCTTGGTCAGGGCCTGTAGAACAACCGATAAGTTCCATGCTGGACAGCTTTTGATTACCACTGGTCTAGACCGGGTAAGAGCTTTGAAGAATCTTATTACTAGAGGTTCTGATGAAATGGATTTTTCCAGGAATACCCCCAGCGCAGCAACTTGAACTTTGAGGGTGCTGACCGCTAAGCCCTTGTCCGCCCCTTCTTGGAGAAACTCAAGCACAGAAGAAATTTGTTTTGTAGATCTGTCAGATGCTGTGCACCAGGAGTTGAAGATTTTCCAGACCTTGGAATAGATTGCTCTTGTAACCTTCTTTCTACTGGATAGGAGGGTAGCTACCAACCTATCCGAGAAACCTTTCCTCTTCAAGAGCTGCTCCTCAGTAGCCAGGCCGTGAGCTTTAGTTTTGCTACTTCCTGGTGAAACAGAGGACCTTGTAACAGAAGGTCTTTTCTTAACGGAAGGTGCCAGTAAGGTTCTTGTTGCATCTGAAGAAGGGATGAAAACCAAGGCCTTTTTGGCCAGAAAGGAGTGATGAGGATCACTATTGTCTCCTCCTTCCTGATTTTTGCTATGACCCGAGGGATAAGCTGAAACGGAGGGAATGCGTAACAGAGGTGAAACTTCCAATCTTGTGCCAGAGCATCCACTCCCAGTGATGCCTCGTTCCTGTTCAGGGAGAAGAAGCGAGACATCTGCGAGTTTTCCTGGGTGGCAAAGAGATCCACTCTTGGACGCCCCCATTTCTGCACTATTAACTGGAAGACTTCTGGATTCAATTGCCATTCTGCCTCTAAAATCTGGTTCCTGCTTAGGAAGTCCGCTACTCTGTTTAAGGTCCCTTTTAAATGGACCGCGGATAAGGATAGAGTATGGAGCTCTGCCCAACTCAGAATGCCTTTTGCCAAGCTCTGCAGAACTTTGCTTCTGGTTCCCCCCTGTCTGTTTATGTAAGCCACCGCCGTGGCGTTGTCTGACAGGATCTGAGTATGTTGCCCCTGGACTTCTTTTGCAAAGGTCAGTAAGGCCATTTCTATAGCTTTTAGTTCCCTCCAATTTGAGGACCTTAGGGCATCTCTTGTGTCCCAGGAGCCCTGGGCCCACCGGCCGCTCATATGAGCCCCCCAACCCCAGGAACTGGCATCTGTTGTCAACCTCACCTGAGTTGGGAAGGACCATAACAGCCCCTCTGAGTACCTTGTCTGGTTCTTCCACCACCACAGACTTCTTTTTACTGAAGTAGGGATCTTCACTAATGAATCTAGTGAATCCTGCTGGTGATTCCAGGTTTTTAACAGGAAACTTTGCAGAGGTCTGAAATGGAGCTTTGCCCACTGGATGGCCGGAATGGAAGAGGTCAGGGTTCCCAATGCTGACATAACCTTCCTGATGGACAGAACTTGATTGGACTGTAGCAATGACACCACTTGTACCAACTTTTTCTGTTTTTCCTCTGGAAGAAAAATTTTTTGTTCTAAAGAGTTGATACGGAAACCCAGGAATAACACTTCCTGTGAGGGAATCAGATTTGATTTTTGAAGGTTTAAAATCCACCCCATGGATTCTAGATGAACCCGGGCTCTGAGCAAGTTTTCTTGAAGACCTTCTCTGGTCTGGGCAAAAAAACAGCAGGTCGTCCAGATAAGGAATAACTGAGATCCCCTCTAGACAGAGGCGCCAGAGCTTCGGCCATTATTTTCGTGAAGACCCTTGGGGACGATGACAGACCAAACGGGAGTGCTCTGAATTGCAGATGTACCACCTTCTTCCCTTCTTTCAGTGCTAACCTCAGATATTTCTGCGACCTGGTGGCAATAGGAATGTGGAGGTAGGCATCTTGTAAATCTATTGATGCCATATAGCACCCTTGATACAGGAGGTTTCTTACTAAAAATATTGAATCCATCCGAAACCTTCTGTATTCTACTGATTTGTTCAGCATTTTGAGATTCAGGATAATACGGAACTTTCCTGAAGGTTTCTGAACCAGAAAGACATGTGAGTAGAACCCCTGGAAGAACTCCCCTGCTGGGACCGGAACAATGACTCTCTGATTTTTCAGTTCCTGAATTAGGGACTTCATGGCGAGAGCCTTGACTGCGTCCCTTGGGACGTTTGTCACCAGGAATCTTCTTGGAGGTTCTTCCGTAAATTCTATCACATACCCTTGGGAGAGCATCTTTACAACGAATTGATTCGAGGAAATGGCTCTCCACTGGGGAAGAAACTCCTGAAGTCTGCCCCCGACCTTGACAGAGTCATTGTGGTTTTGTGGAGGTCGCAGGAGGATTGAAGAGCACTCCACCCCTACCTTTGGGCTTCTGAGAAGACCATGCCTTCCTCTTGCCCTGCATTTTTGCTTCCTGCTGACCTTTTTGGGGCCGAAAGAAACGCTTACGGGTTTGCACCTGTTTCTTCCTAACCGGAAACGACTTTTTCTTGTCTGCCGTGCGGTCAAGAATGGACTCTAGCTCTGAACCGAAAAGCAGATCACCTGCGAACGGAATACCACATAATCTATTTTTAGATGCAGCATCCCCTGGCCACGTCTTCAGCCATAAGGCCCTTCTGGCAGAATTTGTTAAAGCTGCTGACCTTGCTGACATGCGGATAGACTCCGCAGACGCATCCGCAATATATGATATTGCTGCCGACAGGGTTGAAAAAGAGAGTCTAGAATCTCCTGTTTTGAGGAATCTGCTATGACATGGGCTTTCAACTGGTTAACCCAGTGATCCAAGTTCCTTGCAACACAGGTTGTTGCCATTGCTGGTTTCAGATTGTGCATTACTGATTGCCAGGTTCTTTTAAGAAGCAGGTCCATCCTTTTGTCCATGGGCTCCTTCAGAGTGCCCATATCCTCAAAGGCTAGGTCCGTAGACTTAGAGACCTGAGAAAAGGCAGAGTCCAATTTTGGAACCTTATTCCATATCTGGATTTTCTTCAAATGGAAATCTTTTCTTGTGAGCCCGGGAAAAGAAAGGCTTTTTCTCAGGTTCCAGCCACTCTTTTTTAATCATATCAGTGATAACTGAATGGACTGGAAAAGAACGGCCTTTTGAATCTTCTAAACCAGCATACATGCGGTCATGCAGTGAGAGTTCCTTCTTTTCCTCTTCTATCCCCAAAGTGTCATGGATTACCTTCAGGAGTCCTCCCACCTCTTCTAGTGACAATTTGTATTTAGAAGTGGTATCTGAATCATTTTCCTCCTCCTCAGAATCTGTATCATCTGGAGCGAGGGAAACGGACCCTTGAGAAGCGTCCTGGGATATCGGACCCCCAAAAATTATTTGAGAACCACTCTGGGGTTCTGAAGATGGCTGCGGAACCAGAAGATCCCTAGAGGGACCTGGCTCCTCTCTTAGGTTTGACCTAAAAGCCTGAAAGGTGGCCCGGAGCTCATCCTTTATTGTTGACACCAAGTCGCCACAAACGGATGGAGTCTCCTCTCTGACCAAAGTTGTAATGCACTCTGCACAAAGCGTTTTGGTCCAAGCATCGCTTAATTTTTCTTTGCAGACAGGGCACCTTTTCTTGACTGGTTGGGCAGAACCTTTGGCCTGGACAAACAGAAAAGAGGCATAGAACCACGCTTAAAAGGCTGTAATACAGCGTAAACAATACACCCAGGTGCACTAAGGAAGAAACATCTCATTTTCCATGTGCCCATGCAAGCCACCACCACCTAATCCCCTGTTGTAGGGCAGATATACTAAATCTAGCCACTGCAACATACCTTCTGAGAGGGGAGGAAGGGGGGGGGGTGGTGGGGGAAGGGGGGGGGAAGGGTGAGTAACCCCCACAGGAGAAAACGGCCCAGGGTAATAGAGGACACAGTCCCTTACCTTAGCCTTGCTGGCGCCTTGGCTTGCCCCCTTATCCGCTGCATCGCTATCCATAGCTGTCTGCGGTGCGTGGTAAAACGACCGGTTCCAGATTCGAAAACGCCGCTGCGCTGATCTGGAACCGGAAATAAGGCGCCAGGTGACCCTGCCCTCTCCCACTGCGCTTTGCGCCGGAAATGACGAACGCGCCGACCCGGAAGTGCTGCCTGGACGTGGCTGAAGCGCTCTTCTGCCACCAGCAACATGGCGGCCGCCACCGCTCGCTCCCAAGAAGGGAACGGAGGACGGCCACCCGTCAGGCCAAAAATTTTGAGGCAGCACCCCCGGCGTACAGGCTCTCCCCGAGCACGGAAGAGAGAGAGGGAGCCCACGGGACCGTCCATATAAGAGGCAAGTGGGAGGCTCACTCTCCTGGCCTAAAAAAGACCTAACAGGTGAGAACCTGTGTCTCCCAGGATAAACCTGAGAGATCATGGCTCCCACCAGAGGTGTTCCTCCAGCTGGAGGAAACACAAAAAAACTGATGAGGCAACGTGGAGGATTCCAATTTAAAGACTTAATTGATGAGGTGTTTCCTGTGGGAGGAGGAGCCATGATCTCTCGGGTGCTGTCCTGAAAGACGTTTTGGAAAGCAGAAGTAGGTGAGTACTCACATTTATTAACTTCACATACTACTAAGAGGTCTTAAAACAAACCCCATGTCTCATGCGATAGTGAGATGGAGTGATCGGCTAACGCACAAGGATTTTTTCCTCTTCCTCAGACTCGGTTCCATGAGGCTCTGGTCTGTACGTTTGTTTATAAGTAGTGGACTGGATGGATGGTATAGCCTTGGGGGAATGGTCCTCCGCTGCTGCAATAGTCCTTACTTATCACAGCACACCAATCGATGGTGTTGGTATGACCCTTCAAATCCAGATGAGGGCTGCATAGGACATGCAGTGCCTTGTGGTCCCCTGGGCTGGTGTCACACGATGTGGACTGGGATGTAGGGGTGGCGAGCTTCCTGGAGGTCCAAACCCCATTGACAGCGTGCAAACAGGCTGCTCACAGTGCCAGAGCATCGTTTGTTTCCAATTGGTGGTGGGTTGCTCTGCTGACTTTTCCCGGTTCTCCCCAAGCACTAAAAGGAGGGAGCTCCAGTACATTCCCTGCCCATCAGGGAGAATGTCTGAGGAACCCAAAAACACTGACCAAAAAAAAAAAAAAAAAAAAAAAAAAAAAAAAAGGGCTAGACTCAACAGGACAGCACAGGAGCATGTGGAGCTCAACAGCTCAAAAGAAACCCTGATAAATGCTAAAAAGCATCCCCCTTTTAAAGAACTCTGACATAGTGTTTTGAGGGGCTATACTCTCGAACGTGCTATTCTGAAAGACAAGTTTGAGAAACACCCTTAGAAGGGGGCAGGTGCAGCCCCACCAATCAGCAAAGAGACCCCTAGAAAAGTTTACCATTTCTCTTCTAAAAATAGAAAAGCTACTTACAGTAACATCTCCCAACATAGTGTGAAACAAGCTTAATCCAATTCATAGTTACACAGAAAGCAGAATTTTTCCTCTACACAACCTGGCCTTTTACAGCAAAGGGGTTGATCAATCATTCATTGCTTTCACTGTAGTGTACCTTGTAGTGGAGACACACACACACACACACACACACACACACACACACACACACACACACACACACACACACACACCAGATTTGTAATAGTGGAAGAATGAAGTCCTTCCACCAAGGCACAAAAGGAGCAGGTATATGCAAGATTGTTTCTACTAACAAAATATAGGAAAGCCAGCTCACAAACGTATTGGCTCCTCAAGAGCAATACATAGAAGAATTGAGCCTACTTGAAAGAGGTCTGTTACATACCCAGGATGGGTAGGGGCCAGCTCCTGACCAGTGTCCTCGAGTAAGATAAACATTACCTCTCCTTGTCCACCCAAAATGCTTCAAGTACTTTTTAAGTTGAGTTAGCTTTAAATGTGAACCTGCGCCCTGTGAAAGCTCTGACTGCCAAAAGGCAAATCAACAACTCTGGTGGACGAAGCCAGCACACCAGCAAATTAGAACATCCCATTTTACTTAAATGGCATTCTAATGATGTTTTTGGGCCTCGTTTTCCAAAGGGCTCCAAAACGTTGGTAGAACCATAAGGGGAAGGGGGGAGAGATTTAGGGACTTTTAGGAATCCATGTCCTGTAAGGTCATGTATTTCCATCCCTAGGGACTTTGAATGATATTGTGATCTGGTAAGATCACAGATATCCATCCCATATATATTTGGAGAGGAGGATATGTTGGCAGGGCAGGTGGGACTTTAAATGAAGCATCGGACAGCAAAAAAGTACTTAGATGAATAAGAGGAATTTTATTATTAAAAGACTGGATATGAAAGCATAAAAAGTGTTGATTACAATGGTACAAGGATAACATACATATACTAGTTAGACTGCTAATGACAGTCCATGTACACGTAAAGTAATACCAACGGTAAACATTCAACAGCATATTCAAATTAATAATAATTTCACATATTATAAATACATTAAATTCCTCAGTTCATCTTGAGAGAAAAAGATGTATGAAATGATACAAATGTTGAATCCGCAGGACCTATGGCCTCAAGTGACCTGAAGGGGTAGACATGCATAAAATCTTGAAAAATCTTGATAAATGAATAAGAACACGGCAATCGGTAGCTCTACGCGTTTCGTGGCTAATGTGCCACTCGTCAGGAGCAAGCACGTGTAGTATCTGGAAAAATAATAACGATAAGGGGGAAAAATGAATGAATATGAAGAAAGACAAGGTTGGGGGTGGAATGTCATTCCCCATAACCAAGGCTTACTTGTTGAGGCTTGAGACATTGCCAAGGTGGTGGTGAGGCCACACAGGCACTCCAGAAGTAGCTCCCAACCGGGAGCTGAGGTGGAAAGATGGTTGGTAGAACCATGTAAATTAAGGTCTCTTTTAAATCAAGCTAATTTATTGATGAGTTGCACAATACATATTGGTATGTGCAAACCCTCATGGAGGTAGAAGTCCCATAAACTTTGACAGAGCTTGTACAAGGTACAAATCATGCAACAAGCAAGTAAAACCTAAGGAAACCATTAAAGATAGAGAAGTATACATAAATTAAGTGCATCACTGCTTTAACAAACTCAATCTATATAGTATGTAAATAGGTCTTATTGGAGAAATATTATTTACACATATATAAAGTTGGTTGACAGCAGCGCAGCACTTTATGTATATTTAATATGTTCTGTCAAGTAGCCAAGTGGTATATTTATTGCATTATTTACGGCACTATAATTTATTAGTTGTAGCACATCAGTTTTAGGGATCTATTAAATGTAGATTAGTGAAACATCGACAGGCTCAGAAACGGCATGCAATGCCAAGCTGCTGCTAACAAAGCAAACAGAATATTGGCATGCATTAAAAAGGGGATCAACTCCAGAGATAAAAGGATAATTCTACAAGACTCTGGTCCGGCCGCACCTAGAGTATGCTGTCCAGTTCTGGGCACCAGTCCTCAGGAAGAATGTACTGGAAATAAAGAGAGTATAAAGAAGGGCAACTAAGCTAATCAAGGGTCTGGAGGATATTAGTTATGAGGAAAGGTTGTGAGTACTGAACTTATTCTCTCTGGAGAAGAGACACTTGAGAGGGGATATGATTTCCGTTTATAAATACCGTACTGGTGACCTCACAATAGAGATAAAACGTTTTTGCGGAAGGGAGTTTAACAAGACATGTGGCCACTCAAAGAAAAGAGGTTTAACCTTAAACTACGTAGAGGGTTCTTTACTCTAAGAGCGGCAAGGATGTGGAATTCCCTTCCACAGGTGGTGGTCTCAGAGGGGAGCTTCAATAGTTTCAAAAAACTATTAGAAAAGCAACTGAACGACGGCAACATACAGGGACTTACAATGTAATGCTGTCATATAAATCACACATAGGTTGGACTTGATGGACTTGTGTCTTTTTTCAACCTCTCCTACTATGTAATTTCTACTATGTAAGTGTTTGTACTAGGGGAACACTCAGCAGTTTCAATACCAGAAAGTTGAGAGGTAACAGGCAACCAAAAGGACCAGACCATAGCAAATTCAGGGGTTGTCCTATATGGGAGTAAACAAGTTTGTTAAATAGTAAATAACTTAACTAGATCAATCCATTTTTCAACAGGTGGAAGGGAGTTTGCTAGCCAACACATTGCAATGACTATATAGTGTTCACTGGTAAAACCCAGTAGATACAGCTTCAGATCTAGGGGAACTGGACAACCCATTTGATCATGAATGAACTTAGTGGAGCCAGCAGGCCTGTATGTCTGGGCAGTTCCAATGTAAGTGGTAAAGGGTATGGTCTGGGAAGCCACATCTGGGCACCCGGGGAGTAGAAAGGGCAAAATGTAACTATTCTTAGGCATTAGGTCTGAGTGGGTAACTTTCTGAGACAGGGGAAGAGCAGCTTTGGAGCTTCCAGGGCTTCTTCCTACTCTACTGGATACAAGGAAATGTCTGCTTTCCGTACTTGTATAAATTCACTTACATTAAATCAGGGGTCTCAAACTGGCGGCCCTCCAGCTGTTGCAAAACTACAAGTCCCATTATGCCTTTGCCTGTGGGAGTCATGCTTGTAACTGTCTGCCTTGCAATGCCTCATGGGACTTGTAGTTTTGCAACAGCTGGAGGGCCGCCAGTTTGAGACCTCTGCATTAAATAAAGTGGTCACACTACAGTCAATCACAGCCAGTGATCCAATGAGGAGAGAGCGGGGGCAGGGCTGAGCCACACTGTGTGGACAGATACAGAGCAGCGGCCCGCTATGGGGGCACCCTGCAGGAGGGAGGAGCGCCAGTGGGGGACCCGAGAAAAGGAAGATCATTGTTGTAACTTGCTCTGTGCAAAACCCTTACACAGAGCAGGTAATTATAACATGTTTGATTTAAAAAAGAAATTTAAAAAAAATCTGCCTTTAAAATCACTTCAACACTTTGGGCAGTAATGGGGTATTATAAATATCACCAATACGCTATTTTTGAGGTCCTTTATGCAGCAGAGAGAATTTAGAGGTCAAGAGAATTAAGTGACTGCATAGAGTGACATTTTACTGTTCCTGAATGAGTGTGAAGGCCTTCTAATGTGGGAATCTAGTGGCTCAGTAAAAAGTGCATACAGTAGAGAGGATAGGGGGCAGCACAGATGTGTGCCAGGCTGGATAGGGAAAGTGGAAAAATATCAAACCCTTCATGCAGATTCAGGCCTTTAGAAAGAGCGATATAGTAGTCCGATTCATGCAATGAAGCCATTGCCTATACCAAATCTGCCGAGAATTTTATAGAAATAGGGCCAGTCTATGGATTTGAAGGCTTTTTCAGCATCGAAACAAACCAGGATTCTATTACCCATACAAGAATGGTTGCATAGGTGGTTTTACAAAACCCGTCTTATGTTGAAAATTGAGGTAGTCACTCTTTTTATGTGGTAATTACTGATTAAAACAAGAGAACGTGCAGCAAATACTACAGTAAACACATCAGCATCTGTGGAACTCCTCATTGTTAAAGAGGGTTTCCAAATGCTGATAACACCCCCCCCCCCCAGAGGGGGTTTGTTGAGGGCATGTGGCCTGGTATGCTTCAGGTGAGACGGGGCACATGCTCCCTCCCTTCTCCTGGCTGCACGCTCGGATAAGTGTCTGGTATGGATTTGGGAAAAACCTTGTGCCTTTTTTTGGGCGTTGCATCCCCCTTGAAATTCATAACAGACCTGAAGGTCCTGGTATGGATTGTGGAGGATCTCGCATGCAATTTTTTTTTTTTTTTTTTTTTAAAACAGTGTCCCGGCTCATTTGTTTACATTCACCTGTCAGCCAGGAATCCCCAGCTGACAGCTGAGGGAACACGGCAGGGATTAGTCACTGGTTGTTAGAATGCCAGCACCCTGACAACCAGCATAGCTGAGCTGAAACGGTCACATTCAGCAGGGGTAGGAATACCAATGCTAAATATTTCACCTGCTGCAGCTAGCGGTCCAGTATGCGGCAAAATAAAAAATTGTGGCAAGTACTGCAAAATAAGGAATGTGGTATTTAATGCAAGTTTTAGTGAATTGCCTGTTCGAGACAAAACCCCGCACAAATTTATTTTTTTTTTTACTAAAACAGAAGACTTATATATTTGAAATTTCCACAATTCCATTCTGTACAGAAAACCAAAGGCTCCATATTGATCTTTTCTAATCACTTGTGTTCCCATGGTATTTCACAGTAAAAAAAAATAAAAAAAACACAATGGGGAGATATAAAAAAAAAATACAAGTAGTAATTATTTTAAACACAAAGATTTATTAGTACTAACCTCTTAGTGAATTGAGCCCCCTGTCATATAGGAGAGAGGGTAGTTCGTCACATGCTCTTGCATACCCACAATTAAGCTGTATGTCAGACTGCTTTGCTGGGCTAGTGGAGTGGCACAAGTCATCAGTACTGGGGTCAATACAAGGAGCTGAAAGGGAAGGCATTAGGTAAAATCATGTTCTCTACAATCTTTCTTTTAATTAAAAGAATTGTGAAAAGATCATGTTACAGTAAAAAGAAAAGGACATCATTCTTCTAGTGTTTCTAAATCTAAGATAGTGTAGCGTGCAATTCTGTAGACATGCCGATTCTTTAGGCAATTTTAACCAGTTTTGGATCACAAAAAAACATTGCAACAATTGCAGTTGTTTCATCATTTTGATACACTATTAGTGGTAGGTTATCTTTGATACAAATTTATTTATTTGTTTTTGATATTAGACCTTATGCTGAAAGTTGGGATGGTCAGTGCTTTCCATCCCCTCCAACACCAGGACTAAGAGAGTACTGATAATACATTTGCTGGCTTTGGCTTCATGTTTAGCAAAATACATCAGCCCATTTGCCTCCATCCTTCTCCTTTTTGCATGTAAAACAGAAGCATTTAGAAGTTGAACAAAGCACCACCTGAACTTGGTTTAAAGAGAATCTGTCAGAAGAAATTAATTGTTGAAGAAGCCTCTGAAAACCAGTGCATATTGTATTAGGTAGGGGTCAACAACCTAAACTTTAGGCTTAAAATTAAAGTATGGCCTATTTTTGCTCCCGTGACCCAGAGTCAGCTTATAGCCATCAGCTGACGCCATAGGGCTGCTCCAGAGTCTGGAAGGGTCCACCCAGTTGTCTGATTGACCGCTTGCTCCTGCTCTCAACGTGCAGCCAGCTGTGCCCATCCCCTCTCCTGCCCATCACTCCAGTGAGCTCTGGAGGGACAGAGCAGAGAGTGTTGACTGACAATCACTGCTTTCCACTCCAAGCAGACAGAACTGAGCAGTCAGCAGTCACATGATCGCTCAGATCCCAAAAAAAGAAAAGACAGTTTTTATACACAACATACTGGTCATTTACCTTGTTTGATGTTTGCTGGAGTCTTTTGTGGAGTTCCAGGGGATTTGGGAATCACAGGATCCTTCACTATACCATTCAGCTGGCCAATAGAGCACCACTAGAACAGAAAAGACATGGATTGAATCAAAGGGCCCTTTACACTGGTGCACTTTTGCGGGTTTACACTGGAAAGCACCTTTCCAGTGCAATAAAAGCGCATCAAAACTATTTCCCTTTAAATCCTAATTCTCACATCACTGTACTGTGGTTTGAAAAGTCCTGCATGCTGCTTCTTTGGTGCGGTTTTCAAAAGGTGCAAAGACGCACCTTTCATTTAGGTCAATGGAAAAAGGCACCACAAAAAGGCACCAGGTGCATTTTTGGGGTCACATGGCAAAAAAAAAAAAAAAAAAAAAAAAAAGAGGCTGGACATTAAGGCAGAGCTTCAGTCATTTTTCATCTTTCCCTTTATTAAATAGTCTGCCCTTGTTGTTTTAACTTTGGATAGTAAAACATTTTTTTTTCTGCCAGTAAATACCTTATACAGCCCACTTCCTGTTTGTCATTAGCCTAGGCTTATGATATCATGCACAGCTCTCTCTCTCGAGTTTGCCAGGAAGGGAGGGGGGGGATGAGTCATAAGAGGGTCAATGAGAGCTGCAGGTGTGCCCGTGTCTGTAAATCCAGGAGGTGAACAGGAAGCAGCTTCAGTTGCCTACAGTTAAAATGGATGCAGCCAGACTCAGTGGAGGGAGATTTCTGCAGCATATTTGGCAAGCACAGAATCACAGTATATATAATATGCAGGGTGGTTGGAGGGAAGCTTCAGAATGGCAAAGATGTTTTATTACAAATTATGTGAGCAGACTGCAGTTCCCCTTTAGGAGTGGACCCCCCCACCATCACCATGGTGGTCACGATACTCCAGCTCCTCTGCTTCCTTCCCGTGGAGAGGAGTCTGTCTGGCCGCCCCCCTCTCCTCCCCTCACATTCTTGGAGCCGATGCTCCCGGCAGTCCCGCCCAGTCTTTCCAGCTCCCCCTCTGGTGGTAGCATCTCCTGCACAAGACACTGTGGTGGGGGGGGAAGCAAGGTATGAGTTTAGTTCCCACTGGTTGTTAATAACATTGGTAGGTGCCGGCTGCTTAACCAGTGAATAGCACTGGAACCCAATGACATCCTTAAAAAGAACAGAACAGCCATTTACCTCATATTACGATACTATGCATTTTAAATGCATGGAGTTAAAATGCGTAGTATGTTATACATGGGCTGCAGTGTGAAAACAGCCAAGCAGATTAGGAGAACCTCACATCCCAAAATAAAGAGACCTAAAACAAACATTACTGGATCAGGTATATTCAGCACCAGTTTTATGGTAGCAGAAACATACTGGAGTTGATTTACTAAAAGTGGAGCGTACAAAAGCAGGTGCAGCTCTGCAAACAAACCAATCAGCTTCCAGGTTTTTTGTCAAAGCTTCATTAAACAAGCCGACGTTAGAAGTGACTTGGCTTCCATGCACAGCTGCACCAGATTCTGAGTGCTCCAGTTTTAGTAAAATCAACTCCACTGTCATCAATCTAGTGCAAATGTATTCCATAATAGTAAATCCTACATGTTATCAGCATTAGCCCCATGTACAATTTATTGCTTCTGAAAATTCACCTCTCAAAATGTATTGCACGAAAACTCAAATGCAAAAATTATATACCCACTATGACAAGCCTACAACAAAAGTTATGCCATTTCCAGTATGAGAAGGTGCTTAGGATAAGGACCACTCTTTTAGTGAAGAGACCCGATACCAACCCAACAAATAGATAAAATTCAAGTACTTTAAAATGTTTACCTGCAGAATGTTTTTTTTCCCCATAAACAATGTTTATTGCTTGCAATGTGCCTGTGAACTTGCTAGCGAATATAAGGACTTCAGCAAAGTTGACTCCCTAGTACAAGCCTCTTCCTCCTTGCAATTCATAGCCCTTTCCTCTTCTAATTATGGTTTGTGCTGGTCAAGCTCCTTCACCACTTCCCTCCCTACTTAACCTTATGTAGGAGTAAAGGGGGCGTACTAGTTCAGGGGTATCCAACCTTTTGACCTTGGGTCACATTGCAAGAAGAGGAATTGTCTTGGGCCACACAAAATGTAATGAGAATGGAGAGCTGATAGGCAGAAAAAAAAAAAAAAAAAAATAGGATTTTTGTAAAAGCTTACCTGTAAAATCCTTTTCTTGGAGTACATCACAGGACACAGATCCACAGTAATAACTGTATGGGTTAAATGGCACCTTCAGGTGATGGACACTGGCACAACCTAAGCAGGAAGTTTAATTCCCCATATAACCGCTCCCCTTACCGGGAGTACCTCAGCTTTGTAGCAAAGCAATACACATGTAACCAGAAAGAGGGGAGGGACATCTGTGTCCCATGATGTACTCCAAGAAAAGTATTTTACAGATAAGCCGTTATAAAAATCCTATTTTCTTACATCACGGGATACAGAGCCGCAGTAATAACTGTATGGGATGTCCCAGAACAATGCACCTGAGGGGGAGGGGACACAAACAAAAGTAGGGTGCAATCAGACCTGAGGGCCTATACTGTTGCCTGCAGTACACTACGCCCAAATGCGGCATCCTCATGCCTTCTTACATCCACCTGATAGAATCTGATGAATGTATGGGCTGAAGACCAGGTTGCGGCCTTGCAGATTTGAGCCATGGAGGCCTGGTGATGCACTGCCCAGGAAGTACTAACAGCCCTGGTGGAGTGCGCTTTGACTTGAAAAAGGTGGAACCTTCCTCTTTAAGCCATAAGCTTGAATAATTACTTGCTGAATCCATTTGGCAATAGTGGATGTCGATGCCACCTGTCCTTTCCTAGGACCTTCAGGCAACACAAACAAAATCTGTTTTTTGTGAAATCTGAATTAGGGGAATTGGCGCTGTTCACTAGTATGAAATAAATGAATCCACTATAAACAAACTGCTACTGCAAGGAAGGCCTTTTACCCCAACTAAAATTAAATGAATGAGAAGTGTACCACAAGTGCTAGAAATGTTCACAAAGGTGTGCAGACTACCCAAGATAAAAGAATTATATATAATGCATCAAAAAATTAAAAAATTAGTTAATTAAAAAATAAAAAATTAAAATGGAACTCCAATTAATGAGTGATCGATCAGGTGTGTATAGAAAGTGATTGTCAATGTCCACTAAAAAGGGTGATGTGTATGTGAAAAATGCAATGGGAATTGTATATATCAGTGAGTGATACCTAAAATTGGGGACAGACGTGTAGTTGCCCACTATAGATAAGTGTGTGTACTAGTGTAGTAAGATATATATGGAAAAAATGTGTGCAAAAAATAAACAAAAAACAAAAATGTAAAAAAAGAAAAAGAAAACATATGAAAAAACAACCAACAAAGTCCAGGTAACCACAAGATGGTGGTCAACACGCAGCACAAAAACACCAGGTGCCGTGAATATTATTTCTGTCATTCAGTAAAACAGTTCTAGTGCAATCTTCAGAGGTTACAGGTAAGTCCGTCCCAATAGCTGTATACTGTCCAGTGCGGAGTCCCCTCTAGTGCCCCCACTCACCAGAGCGCCCAACCCCTGCAGGGGTAATGGGCATGTAGATCCAAATCTGATGATCCAATCGGTCGGTGTCCCCCTCACCACCTTTTATCACTTGTGTCACCAGATCGTACTCAAAGGACATCCATCCGGACCAATTACCATGTGCAGGGAAAAGAGAAGAGCCTCATAGTGTAATTCCGAAAGTAAATTTATTAAGCTCAAGCTCACAACAGGAATAAATAAAATCCAGAGATTTAAAACAAATGGAAACAAATGGCACTCTGCCGGCTGGCTCCACGTGAGAAGCCGCAGACAGAGCAGTGTGAGCGGCGTGCGTTCCACAGCCGTCTGCCGATGCCGGAAGTGCAGGACAAAAACGAAAGGATAAAAAGACGTATGCGTACCAAGAGAAGAATTTTTAATATCCATATGTACATAGGGACTCCACTCCATCCCTTCTGTTTACGGCACACAGTATGACACGTATATAATTATATAGGGTCCATGACTATTCTCCCCTTCTGGTCCCTATACCCTTGGATTATAGCACAATATCTGTCACGTGAGACAGCTAGTGTATTTTGGGCACCCACGTTCTCCCTTCCTAACCAAATCTCACTCTATGGTATACCCTATTCACAAATAATTTTTTTAAAAGCTATAGTATCCCCTTTTTTTTTTTTTTTTTTACTCATACACAAAAAATGTTTTTGGATGTGGATAGTAATGTTGCTGTATATAGGACCACAGACTTGGATCTAAGGATATATCCCTTGGTATCCGGAGCCTGGTTGCACACTTTCCATATGGCATGTCCCAGGCCTCACATCAGAAATATTACAATCATTCTCGACCAGTTTCACTCCGCTTTTTTATATATAAAATATATATTTTGTCTGGATTTTTATCTCATATGGTATCTGTTTTTAATTTTCTAATTTTATTCTTGTCTTATTCTGCTTTTATAATCTACTAACGTACTGTGGAACCAGGGATATTTATAATAACCTTTTTATATCAAAGAATTTTTTGAAAAATTTTTATAATAATTTTTGATGACCATTTAAATGTTTTTTTATGAATATTTATATATGTATTTATTCATGAGTATTCATATATAGGCATCTCAATATTGGGTTATTTTCATATTATGGCATTATATATATGATTTGGTGTATATGATATTATATTGTCTGTATTGATTAGGCCCTTCTTTTTTGCATTCCCCTTCTGCTTAATTGATTTTTGTACTACTTATTTCGTTGTAGTATGGATTGTTTTTGGTAAAAATGGTGGCAATAAGTTATTGGAACACACGGAGGCGCTCTTTCTTATTTTACCTGGAATCTATTATCCATCGCTTAAACCCCCACCAGGGGATGTCTGACAGCATATCCCCCATTTGCACTACATCGAATCCTCCCATTCTTTTACTAACAGGGCGGATGTGTTCGTCATACACCGCTTTTTTCGATTGGCTTCCGTGGCGCCTCCGTGTAGTATTTATAGACGTATGGTGTACCAAGATGGCCGCGCCTCAGATGACGTCTTGATGACGAAACGCGTAAGGCGTGGTCTCTTGGTACGCATACGTCTTTTTATCCTTTCGTTTTTGTCCTGCACTTCCGGCATCGGCAGACGGCTGTGGAACGCACGCCGCTCACACTGCTCTGTCTGCGGCTTCTCACGTGGAGCCAGCCGGCAGAGTGCCATTTGTTTCCATTTGTTTTAAATCTCTGGATTTTATTTATTCCTGTTGTGAGCTTGAGCTTAATAAATTTACTTTCGGAATTACACTATGAGGCTCTTCTCTTTTCCCTGCACATGGTAATTGGTCCGGATGGATGTCCTTTGAGTACGATCTGGTGACACAAGTGATAAAAGGTGGTGAGGGGGACACCGACCGATTGGATCATCAGATTTGGATCTACATGCCCATTACCCCTGCAGGGGTTGGGCGCTCTGGTGAGTGGGGGCACTAGAGGGGACTCCGCACTGGACAGTATACAGCTATTGGGACGGACTTACCTGTAACCTCTGAAGATTGCACTAGAACTGTTTTACTGAATGACAGAAATAATATTCACGGCACCTGGTGTTTTTGTGCTGCGTGTTGACCACCATCTTGTGGTTACCTGGACTTTGTTGGTTGTTTTTTCATATGTTTTCTTTTTCTTTTTTTACATTTTTGTTTTTTGTTTATTTTTTGCACACATTTTTTCCATATATATCTTACTACACTAGTACACACACTTATCTATAGTGGGCAACTACACGTCTGTCCCCAATTTTAGGTATCACTCACTGATATATACAATTCCCATTGCATTTTTCACATACACATCACCCTTTTTAGTGGACATTGACAATCACTTTCTATACACACCTGATCGATCACTCATTAATTGGAGTTCCATTTTAATTTTTTATTTTTTAATTAACTAATTTTTTAATTTTTTGATGCATTATATATAATTCTTTTATCTTGGGTAGTCTGCACACCTTTGTGAACATTTCTAGCACTTGTGGTACACTTCTCATTCATTTAATTTTAGTTGGGGTAAAAGGCCTTCCTTGCAGTAGCAGTTTGTTTATAGTGGATTCATTTATTTCATACTAGTGAACAGCGCCAATTCCCCTAATTCAGATTTCACAATTATTTGGATCGCACCTTTGGGGCTTTCTTTATTTGGGGGGCTGCAGTTCAGTCACAAGCCTGTCCTAAGCGCGGAACACCACCATATACGTTTCTAAAAATCTGTTTTTTGAATTTGAGCAGTCGCCTTCAAATAAATTTTGACTGCTCTCACTACATCCAACGAACGTAGTGACTTTACTTCCTTAGAACAGGGTTCTGAAAAAAAAAAAAAAAAATTAAGGTAAAACAATATCCTGGTTTAGATGAAAACCTGAAACCACCTTTGGCAGAAAGCTAGGATGAGGATGCAATACTGCTCTATCCTTGTGAACAATTAACCACTTCCGGACCGCCGCACGATGATGTACGTCCACACTTTGAAGGGGGATAGCTAGCTGCCATAACCCCGGTATCCCCGTTTTCGTGCGGCGGCCGGCTTTCTGATAAACGTGGTCCCTGCTGCGGATTTGCCGCGAGATCACTTATCGGTGGCTGGAGAGGGGGCCCCCCTCCCGCCACGATCCGGTGCCCTCCGCTACTTACCGGAGCCGTCGGTAACGACGGAGGCGATCGCATCCGTCTCCGCCCTGTGCCTGGAGACGAGTGAGGCCAAGATGGCGCCCACTCGTCTCCATGACACTGCTGGGTGGAAGTGGCGTTGTGACCGCTTAAAAGGGCATATTTTTTTTACTTTTTTTTAAATTGCATTTTAGTGTAAATATGAGATCTGAGGTAAAAAGAAAAATTTTTAAAAACCCCGTCACGAAGAGCTCACGCGCAGAAGCGAACGCATACGCGAGTAGCGCCCGCAAATGAAAACGGTGGTCAAACCAAACATGTGAGGCATCGCCGCGACCGGTAGAGCAAGAGCAATAATTCTAGCCCTAGACCTCCTCTAACGCAAAACATGCAACATGTAGAATTTTTTAAATGTCGCTAATGGAGATTTGAGGGTAAAAGTTTAACGCCATTCCACGAGCGGGCGCAATTTTGAAGTGTGACATGTTGGGTATCAATTTACTTGGCGTAATATATTTCACAATATAAAAAAAAAAAAAAATAAAAAAAATAATATTGGGCCAACTTTACTGTTGTCTTATTTTTTTATTAAAAAAAGTGAATTTTTTCCAAAAAAAGTGCGCTTATAAGACCGCTGCGCAAATACGGTGCAAAAAAAAAAAAAAAAAGTATTGCAACGACCGCCATTTTTCCCTAAGATGTTAGAAAAAAAAAAAAATCATATGTTTGGGGGTTATAAATAATTTTCTAGCAAAAAAAAAAAAAAAACTGTTTTAAACATGTAAACACCTAAAATCCAAAACGAGGCTAATCCTTAAGTGGTTAACTATGGCGCTTTACAAGAAAGAGCCGCCAACTCTAAAACCCTTCATGCAGAGAAAATGGCTACCAGAAAAACTAGCTTCCTTGTCAAAAGGACCAAAGGAATATGTCATATCAGCTTAAAAAGGCGGTTTCTGTAATGTCGACAGAACTAAATTCAAGTTCCAAGGGTTTAGGGGTGCCATAACCGGTGGATTAAGCCGCGTTACCCCCTGTATAAAGCTTCGGACCAAAGAATGCGAAGCAAGCGGACGTTGAAACAATACTGATAAGGCCGAGACCTGGCCCTTGATAGTACTCAGGGCCAGTTTCATCTCTAGCCCCATTTGCAGAAAGGCAAGAATTCTACCTTTGACATACTTCCTAGGATGCCAACCCCTGGATTCACACCAGGAAACATATGCCTTCCAGACTAATAAAAAGAACTCTGGAAGCTGGCTTTCTTGCATTAATCAAGGTAGGTATCACTGAGACTGAAAGCCCCCAATTCTTCAGAATGTGGGTTTCAAATAGCCAAACCGTTAAATTTAGCGTTTGTAAAGTAGGATGGAACACTGGTCCCTGCGATACCAGGTCTGGACGTGGTGGTAGGGGCCAAGGAGCCCCTACCACCATCTTTACCATTTTTGCATACCAAGATCTTCTGGGCCACAAGAACTTCAGACTTTCTTTTCCGCTTGAGCCTGCAAAGTCATCGAGGTAGCAGCAGAATAGGAAGGAATGCATAAATCAGTGAGAACTGATCCCATGGGGTCACCAATGCATCTGTTCCGCATGCAAGTGGATCCCTTGTTCTGGACACAAGGTTGATGACTTTGTTGTTGAACCTAGACGCAAACAGATCTACATCCGGGATCCCCCATCTTTGGCATATAGCCAGGAAGATGTCAGGGTGAAGGGACCATTCCCCCGGGAACAACTGCTGGCAAAGTAGTCTGCCTGCCAGTTCTCTACCCCTGGAATGAAGATTGCCGATATGCACGGCACATGTTTTTCTGCCCAGGTTAGGATATGGTTTACCTCTCCCTGGACTGCCTGACTTCTGGTGCCCCCTTAGTGATTGATATAAGCCACTGGTGTGGCATTGTCAGATTGAATCCTGACAGGAGAATTCTGCAACCTGAATGTCCAGGCCCTTAAGGCTAGACGCGCTGCCCGAATCTCTAGAAAGTTGATGGGCAAGGTCCTTTCGGTTCTGGAGAGAGACGCTTCTTCCAGGATTGCTCCCCAACCTGAAAGGCTGGCATCTGTTACCACCTTCCAGGTAACCAGTAAGAAGGATTTTCCCTTCTGCAGATTCTCGGATATTCTCCACCAACTGAGGCTCTGGCGCACTTTTGGCGACAAATGCATTGGAAAATCTAGAGCCTGAATCTTCTTGCTTTAAGGCCAATAGAACACAGTTTTGCAGCAGTCTAAAATGGAACTGAGCATAGGGAACTGCTTCAAATGAAGCCACCATCTTCCCCAACAACCTCATACAAAAGGTAAAATGGGGGGGACCCTTCTTTGCCCTGATCCCCTGAACCAGCTCCTTTATGGCATTGATCTTTGCCTGGGGTAAAAACACCTTCTTCTGGGCTGTATCTATGACCAGACCCAAGTACTCTAATCTTCTTACTGGCTTTAAAGATTTCTCCATAGGTTGAGGACCCAACCTAGGTATTCCAGGTAGTTGACTGTGGTGACCATGTTTTGGTCCAAGCGGACTACCAACTGGTCTATTAAGAGCAGGTCGTCCAGGTATGCTATAATTGTTATACCTTGAGTCCTTAATCTGGCCAGAAGTTTTTGTAAACACCCGAGGTGCAGTAGCTAGAGCGAAAGGCAAGGTTACAAACTGAAAATTACGTTTTTCTACTTCGAAACGCAGATACCTCTGGTGAGCGGGGAAAATGGGGACATGCAGGTATGCATCCTTGATGTCGATTGATGCCATAAGTTCTCCCCGAGACTGAGCGGTTTGACTCCATGCGAAAAAAGCGAATCTTCAGGAACTGGTTTAGATCTTTGAGATCTAGAATGGGTCTGACATCCCCATTTGGTACCGTGAAAAGCATTTTCACATAAAAAAAGAAATATATATAATATATGAACATACCAAACTGTGGTTATTGTTTATCTCTTCTTTACAGCAATCCATAATTTCAGCCTGAAAATTTGCCGTCAACAGGGGTCCTGCAAAAAATAAATAAATTTTAGTTTCTGGGAAAAATTGCTTCCACACAGATTTGACCATGTCAATGTATTAGTAATAACAAAAATAAATCTTACCCATTTTGCTGTAAGGTACTCAAAGCCCAACTCCAGGAATTACACCCAACAAAAGACTGAAGATATCTTGTGACAAAAATGAAATTCCCGTGAGGCACAGCTCCCTAGAATTGAAGATGAGCACCTGCTGGGGAACCATTTAATTTTTTTTCAAATTGGCTGAAGTTGGACTTCAAGTTTCTCTTTCGCTAGGATACAGGAATGTATATTCAGTAAGTTTGCCATAATTCCCTTGGAATTGGGTTGGGGACTGTCCTTGAGGGATTTTCGACCCCCCACCGCCAAGATTTCAACAAAATTGCTTGGAATGGGATTAGAGCTTCTCTCTTTTAACAGGTTATTGAGAACCACAGGCAACAATACGCATTTGGAAGAGAGAAGAAAGAAGAAGGGGGGGGGGGGGCGAGATCTAGGAGATACAGCTGAAGTAGTGACAATGTGGGCTATTTAAAATGATTCAAATGATTTAAATGATTCTGGCTGTACTGCTCAATGTCTGACACGATGGTAGGGGTATTCTAAAGCTGGCAATAGATAGTTTGAATCCTACAAATTCCTACTGAACTGGCTGAGATTTGAACAATCTATGGCCAGGCTGAATGTACTCAAGTTGATTGATAAATCAACTTGGGTACAACCAGCCTGACAGATTTTACATGTAAGTATTGCTAGCAACTGTTATAGCCGCTACCAAGAATCACTGTGTTCTCCCGATGGGGGGGGGAGGAGTTATGTGCAACTGCTGGCAAGATGGAACGCATACAACTTTTTTCTGATATCTTTAGAGCCCTGGTGCCCAATATGCAGCCTGCAGGCCCCATGCGATGCGCTGGCTCTGTGTGCACCTTTCAGAGTGCCAGGTGCTGTGCACCAATGCTGCGGGTTATTACTGCCGCCACTGGCACCAATGCTGCGAGTTATTACTGCCGCCACTGGCACCAAAGCATGGTGTTATGGTGGTCTTACACTACTGCTGCCACCAATGATGGGTTTTATTTCACTCACTTTCTTTTTAGTGTGCATTGCAGTACAAAATACAGAAGGACCGACATTTTTGGGATTTAAGTGTGTTACACCCAATTTGTTTTGAACTGGCTGCCAAACACGACATGATGCACTTTAATGCATGAAAAAGTGCGGCTAAAGGGATGTGTTATCTGTGAAACATGCCATTTCAAGTAAAACAGAAATTACCTTCCCGCTTCAGTATGTAGCCTAATAAAGGATTATACACCCCCAGAAATTTTAGATAGATAGATAGATAGATAGATAGATAGATAGATAGATAGATAGATAGATAGATAGATAGATAGATAGATAGATAGATAGATAGATAGATAGATAGATAGATAGATAGATAGATAGATAGATAGATAGATAGATAGATAGATAGATAGATAGATAGATAGATAGATAGATAGATAGATAGATAGATAGATAGATAGATAGATAGATAGATAGATAGATAGATAGATAGATAGATAGATAGATAGATAGATAGATAGATAGATAGATAGATAGATAGATAGATAGATAGATAGATAGATAGATAGATAGATAGATAGATAGATAGATAGATAGATAGATAGATAGATAGATAGATAGATAGATAGATAGATAGATAGATAGATAGATAGATAGATAGATAGATAGATAGATAGATAGATAGATAGATAGATAGATAGATAGATAGATAGATAGATAGATAGATAGATAGATAGATAGATAGATAGATAGATAGATAGATAGATAGATAGATAGATAGATAGATAGATAGATAGATAGATAGATAGATAGATAGATAGATAGATAGATAGATAGATAGATAGATAGATAGATAGATAGATAGATAGATAGATAGATAGATAGATAGATAGATAGATAGATAGATAGATAGATAGATAGATAGATAGATAGATAGATAGATAGATAGATAGATAGATAGATAGATAGATAGATAGATAGATAGATAGATAGATAGATAGATAGATAGATAGATAGATAGATAGATAGATAGATAGATAGATAGATAGATAGATAGATAGATAGATAGATAGATAGATAGATAGATAGATAGATAGATAGATAGATAGATAGATAGATAGATAGATAGATAGATAGATAGATAGATAGATAGATAGATAGATAGATAGATAGATAGATAGATAGATAGATAGATAGATAGATAGATAGATAGATAGATAGATAGATAGATAGATAGATAGATAGATAGATAGATAGATAGATAGATAGATAGATAGATAGATAGATAGATAGATAGATAGATAGATAGATAGATAGATAGATAGATAGATAGATAGATAGATAGATAGATAGATAGATAGATAGATAGATAGATAGATAGATAGATAGATAGATAGATAGATAGATAGATAGATAGATAGATAGATAGATAGATAGATAGATAGATAGATAGATAGATAGATAGATAGATAGATAGATAGATAGATAGATAGATAGATAGATAGATAGATAGATAGATAGATAGATAGATAGATAGATAGATAGATAGATAGATAGATAGATAGATAGATAGATAGATAGATAGATAGATAGATAGATAGATAGATAGATAGATAGATAGATAGATAGATAGATAGATAGATAGATAGATAGATAGATAGATAGATAGATAGATAGATAGATAGATAGATAGATAGATAGATAGATAGATAGATAGATAGATAGATAGATAGATAGATAGATAGATAGATAGATAGATAGATAGATAGATAGATAGATAGATAGATAGATAGATAGATAGATAGATAGATAGATAGATAGATAGATAGATAGATAGATAGATAGATAGATAGATAGATAGATAGATAGATAGATAGATAGATAGATAGATAGATAGATAGATAGATAGATAGATAGATAGATAGATAGATAGATAGATAGATATAGATAGATAGATAGATAGATAGATAGATAGATAGATAGATAGATAGATAGATAGATAGATAGATAGATAGATAGATAGATAGATAGATAGATAGATAGATAGATAGATAGATAGATAGATAGATAGATAGATAGATAGATAGATAGATAGATAGATAGATAGATAGATAGATAGATAGATAGATAGATAGATAGATAGATAGATAGATAGATAGATAGATAGATAGATAGATAGATAGATAGATAGATAGATAGATAGATAGATAGATAGATAGATAGATAGATAGATAGATAGATAGATAGATAGATATACACATATACATATATATACACACACACACACAGTATGCAGAGCTTGACATACATTTAGGCATCCAAATTCCAGCCCTTCTATTCTTCGGTCAATCCCAGCAAGACTGTTCTTACGACAAGTAGAGGTTTTAATTAATTTTATGTAAATGAAAATATAACTAGAGGAAAATCTTTGTAGGTTTGAATAGAGTGACAAGGAGTTAGAATCTGTCAGGTTTTTACTGTGGTCCGTGTAGGTAGATTCACTCCCTCTAATTGCCATGCTCACAAAATAGGGCAATGAGAGATTTTTCCAATGGGGACGCTTGTTCCCGTTACAACTGTTTAAGGCCCCTTTGTCATTTAAGGGGACCCGATCGGAATATTTATTGGAGCGATGGGCAAGAAAAAACAAAAAACAAAAAAACAAAAACAAAAAAACAACCCGCTAACCGTTTTAACTCCTCGCTACTTAAAAAAAAAGGGGGGGGGGGGGGGGGATTTGACTTCTATTTCAGCACACCTCAGAGCACAGGAAAGTTAAATTCTTAGACCACTGACCTATGCTCCACCTCTAGGTGATTGAACACTGGCAAATAAAGTTTGAATGAAAATGCATTAACCCCTCATTCTCAGCATTGCATCAGTTATGTCAGCAAGCAAAACTGGAGTGAATCAAGATGGGAGGGATGTGTGTCCTGTGATGTACTCCAAAAAAAAAAAAAAAATTTATAGGAAAGTCAAAAATCTCAAAAATTCTTAAATTTTACATCACAAGACAGTTAATAGAATCCTGTCTTGGGACGTCCAAAAACAAAACTTCTTAACAAGAATAAAGATGAGACCACTACAGGGCTCCCTGGAGGGCTTTCTGATCAATGGGGAATACACCGAAGCCTGAATATCTATGTGTTGAATTTTGGCAGGTTCGATTTGGTAAAAAAAAATAAAACAAATAAAGGTAGTAGTATTGGCAATCGCGTGTGCAGAAGACCAGTTGGCCACTTTACAGACCTGAGAAACCGGGACTGATGTTGGAAAGCCCACTCAGCACTGACACCTTCACTTTCCCATCTTGGGTCCTACGCCTGAGCAATAATCTACTGAATCTACCTAGAAATTGTGGATTAAGAAGCATTCTGTCCCTTTTGGGAACATTCAGCTTAAACAAAGGGTCAGAATGAATAATTGAAGCCGTGGCACCAAGGTAAACTCGCACAGCCCCTCACTACATCTTGGCAGTGGAGAGCAATAGCCTTGAGAGTCTTAGTAACCAGACAAAAAGAACCTTAGTGAGAAAGGAATTCCAAGGCAACGTCCTTGCTGAAAATGAGATTCCACTGAGTAACTAGGGCACCCCCCCCCCCCAATCGATCCAAGACTGTCTGGACCTGGACACAAACGTGTTCAGCTAAGAGCCAAGTCTGGATGCCAGCACAGCTACATCTGGCATCTTCATCAGGAGAGACAGCGAGTGAAACACTGCCCGGTGGACGAACCATTCTCAGGGATCTAGACTTTTGTTAGCTTGGCAATTTTCCATGCTTGGAATGTTCACCGCAGACAAAACTATTGTCTGATTGAATTCTGACCAATCCCCAGAGTGGGGGGGGGGCCTAGGCCAAATCGCCCCGAGTTCCAGGACAGGGATCGGTATTTGATCTTCCTGCCAAACATAACTCCTAAACCTGTAGGGAATACAGCACTCCTCCCTGCCTGACATTCATCATCAGTACCTTCCACACCATGAGAGGAAAGGATTTTCACGACTCCAGTGCAGGGCTGTAAAGCCACCCATCAAGGCGAACTTGGATTTGGTGTTCAGATGCATGGGGTTGAACATGAACATGAGTTAGTTTGTTTAATGTGGTCAGGATGTTGAGCTGAAACAGTCTTGAATGAGACAAAGCATATCTAACTGCATCAAAAAACCTAGCACTTGCAATGCAAATGGGGGGGGGGGGGGGGGGGGGGGTTGGGGGGGAACGACACTCAGGGAACATAACTTCTGTCCCTTGGACCAGAGGGCTCATGCCAGTAAGAAACCCCAGATAATCCAGGTGTGTGCTAGTTATAAGGTTGACTCAAGAGACTGAGCATCCATCTGAAGTTCTCTAGGACTTGCACCAGCTTTAGAACATTGATCTGGAGGCTGTCCACCAGGTGTTTCCACAGGTGCAGATCGTCCAAATTTCTCAAAACCTAGATCCCCTTCACTTACAAATACTTGTGGCGACGTGGCCAGACCAAATAGGCAGAGCCACAAACTGGAAATGCTGCTCACTAGCTGCAAGTATAGGTAACACTGATGGGCATCCTTGATGTGCACCAAGGCTAGGTAGCATCCCTGATGAAGGGGCACAATTACCGACCGCAAAGATTCCATATGGAACTTTTGAACATGCACAAACGTGTTCAAGAGCTTTAAATTCAGAGCAAGCTGCACAGGATTCAGATTGGGCACATTGAAAACGTTGAAGTACCTTTGAAACCTTTCTGGTTCCAGAACAGGGGCAGTGACCCCCGAAGAGGGCAACAGGTCCAGCTCAGCTAACAAGGCTGCTCTTTTGTTCTGTGCAACAGGAATATTTGATGGTATAAAAGAGGGGCAAAATGCAAAATTCCAACTTTTAGCCTGAGTCTGGACACAATGTTTTGAACCCAGACAGACAAAGATAACACAGGTATCTGTAAAGCCAACAGATATCCTCCTTACTTGTAAAAGTGGGGGCACCCTTTCGTATAGAGAAAAGCGTGTTACCCATCTTAGTGGGATTGGATTTCCAGGATTTCTTCCAAAAGAAGCTTTTTGCTTAATCCTCAAGTTTTGAGATTCTGGATTAACCCTTTCCTTAACATTGCAATAAAAAAAAAAAAAAAAAAAAAAGAATTTTTAGTTCAAATATATTGCAATACAGGTTTACACTGGCCAGTAATTCCTCAATGGAAAGTCCCCAACCTGCTCTGCAAAATGCTACTGTGGACACAATGCCAACATGGGGCAAACTGGCACAAAGTAAGTGAGAGCCATTAGTGTTAACATGTGATCACACCCCTTTAGCACCTGATGGATTATATACATGTACAAGCTATTGGGATTTGAGCACAGGTATATCTTATTTCTGTTGCACTGTAGGTCAGTGGCCAGACCTGAACCTAGTGACTCTCCTCCAATTTGTGGCCGTTTGCCCCATGCTGGCATTGTGTCCACCGTAGCATTTCCATTTTGCAGAGTGGGACTGGCCATAGAGGGATTACTTTGATGGAGTTGGCCAGCTTAAACATGTGTTGCAATATGTGTCAACTAAAAATCCCTATAGTTTTATTGCACAGTTTGCTAGAAAGGGTATATAGCGGCGTGCAATGGGCTCATTCAGAATTTCTAGTCTTAACATGTGGTTAAGACTAGATGTGGTTTAGCACCTGATGGATTATATACATGTACAAACTTTTGGGATTTGAGCCCAGGTACAGTATATATCTTGAGTTCTGAAAGGAACCTTTCTTGATCCCAGACAGACTGCTTTCGCTCCGAAGGCTGCTGAAAGTTCTTCAGGAGATACGTACTTTTTCATCCTGTAATCTTTTGGTCAAATGTTTCCAATCAATTGCCAAAGAGGCGTTTGCCATACATTCTAGCTGCTTCTTGCAGGGCAGCTCTGCTGACTAATATGGAACAGCAAGGAGATAAGTTCATGGGACACAGGGTAGCAAACTGATACAGGGAGGGTTAAATTTGTAGCGCAGAGCAATAATCCGGGCACAGCCAGGGGCAAACAACTGCAAGGATGAGTCCAGGGTGACAGCAGAGTTTTAGGCACAGCACAAACAGATGGTAGAGCAGGCATGAGGAAGAAGGCCTGGTCCTGTGCAGTTGGTTGCAGCCAAGGGTGCACACAGACAGCATATCACAGGATGATTTTGCGTAACCTGATCCCAACTCAATTCCACACAGGTAACACATTACAAGAGGGGAAAGAGCATCTCAGAAACACAGCAGGAAGGTAAGCCCAGGACAGCCGATCAAAGGTCCTTGTGTGGCCTGACCTCAACCTAGGTCCACGCCAGCAGCAGGTTTAGGCAGAGCACATGAGGCATCTTGTGCACTAGACTGCAGCATCGCAGGAGGGGATGGGTATCCAGAAGCCACCACTGAGGAGTCACAGGGGTCCTGTGGGGTAGTGTGTGTGTGTGTGTGTGTGTGGGGGGGAGGTTGTGTAGTATGGCTGGAGTAGAGATCTACACAGGCAGCAACTTTTTAAAAGGAGGAAAAAATAAAATAAAATAAAGCACCAGTGGGCCACTGGCAGCACATTGCAGCATCCTAGGGGTGGTGGAGGGCCTGTGTGGCCTGGCCGCAGCACTGGTCCACATAGACAGTGACATCACAGCAGAGGGAGAGGGGAGGCTGCAGCCTCCTAGGCCCCTACTCAGATAAGCCTGAGCTGGGGAGTGACCCCAAACAAGGAAACACAATGTTTTGTGTTGGGTTGTCTTGTGACAAGCCCCACCTTCTTCCAACCCAGCCATGTACAACAGCATGCCAGTTGTCTCCAGTGGGCACAGCATAGCATGGAGCCACACTGTGCCTGCCAGCAGATGGTGCAGCACCCACAGAGAGGAAGGTCTGTAGTCTGAATGTGGTGAATCCTTATGCAGACCAAGTAGGGGATATGAATGCATGATGCGTCGCACACAGACACAGGTGGCTTGGAGTGAAAGGAGTTGCATGAGAGGTGCTGGGAACGGATGGTGGCTCAGACTATGTAATTGGTGTGGTGGGAGAGGAAAAAAAAAAAAAAAGTAACGGCACCGCAATTCTGTGAATATATTTATTAAAGTGTTACTAAACCCAGGAGCCTGCACTCACTATATCTGGTCTCCCACAGTACACAGAACATGGAAATGCAATTATTCTAGCAAATATAAAAACTGCTAAATACCTTCTCTAGCAATACACACCAAACTGAGCATGTGCAGCTTGCCCCCAATGCTCTGTTCCATCAGGAAATTTGTTTGGGGACAGTGGAAGAAGGGTAGGATCAGAGGAGACAGGATCAAACAGCCTTTTTACTCAATGCAGAGGATTAGCCTCTTAGGTTCCAGTGAGTAAAACAAGCATGCTTTACTGCATATATACAAACAGATTTTACTGTTGTGGGTTTAGTAACACTAAGTAAAACATTACATTACTTGCCTTTGTGAGGTACAACACGGCGAATGGGTCTTGCTGGCTGAAGAGATTTGCCTATTAATTTTCTTACTTCCATTTCACTGCCGAGTAGTTGGCCCCAATCTGCAAAGACAAGAATTACAGTTACCGAGTCATCCATCAAGACAAACATAAGAGCATGGTCAGTTTGGGATTATAAACACAGGCATTAAAAGAAAAAGCGGCAATGTGCGTTTATCATCCATAATAAAATGATTTGATATTATTATGTATACATCAGTACAAGAACCAATATTAACCGGGATCAAATATTCATTCTGTAAAAGTAAACCTGTATTTGATTGATACAGGTTCATTTAAAATTTCCCCGCCCCCCACCTATACTCATCCAACCTTTGTTCTCTTGTTGCACTGTGCATCTGTCAGAAGGAAAAGAAATTCAAGTTAGACTTACCGGTAACTTGTTTTCCAAGAGTCTTTCAGGACAGCACATGAGAGAGAGGCTCCACCCACTAGGAAACACAAACTCCACCACATTTTAAAAGGAGGCTCCTCTCCACAGCTCGTCAGTTGTAGTAGAGTACCTCCGGCCCAAGCTGGAACACAAGCATAATACGGTTAATTCACAGTATATACATATATATATATATATATACATATATACATATATACATATATACATATATACATATATATTAAACATGAAGGGCGGGTAGTTTGCTGTCCTGAAAGACTCTTGGAAAACAAGTTACCGGTAAGTCTAACTTGAATTTTCCCTTATCGTCTTTCAGGACAGCACATGAGAGGATAATCGAGACTTACCAACTAGGGAGGGACAACAGCCTGCAGGACCTTTCTGCCAAATGCCTGATCATCAGCTGACAGAAGATCCAATCTGTAGTGACGGACAAACGTAAGATAACTTGACCACGTAGCCGCCTTACAAATTTGGTATGGGGTGGCACCAGCTTTTTCTGCCCATGTAGTGGCTAGAGCTCTGGTAGAATGTGCTCGTACTCCCTGAGGAGGAGACAACCCCGACTGGACATAAGCTTCTGAAATGGCCATTCTTAACCATCTGGCAATTGATCCCTTTGAAGCTTGCCTTCCTTTTCTGTTGCCAGAAAACAAAACAAATAAAGAGTCCGAAGACCTGAAGTCCCTTGTTTTCTCTAAGTAATGTAATAAAGTTCTTCTTACATCTAACTTATGAAATAATTCTTCCTTATTTCCTGAAGGATCTGAACAAAAAGTTGGCAGGATGATTTCCTGCGACCTATTATGGACTGATGCCACCTTTGGTAAAAACGCAGGATCTGTTCCAAGCACAATCCTGTCTGGGTAAATTGACATAAAGGGCTCTTTAACTGAAAGAGCATGAAGTTCTCCAATTCTCGCAGTCGTAACTGCCACTAAGAATATTGTCTTTAGAGTTAAATTCTTTAACGAGATTGACTGTAATGGTTCAAAAGGATCTTTTGTGAGAACTTGTAAGACCACTGTCAAGTCCCATTTTGGAAAGTGTCTATTGGGAACTGGTCTGGATCTAGTAAGTGACCTAAAGAACCTCTTGACCAACGGAACTGAGGAAATAGGTTGATCCAGGTATACTCCTAGGGCAGCCACTTGCACTTTGAGAGTGCTAATTGCCAGCCCCTTGTCCACCCCCTTCTGCAGAAATTCCAGAACCGACACAATGTCTTCTAAATTTTGGTTTGCCGAGCGACACCAGGAGTTGTAGACTTTCCAAACCTTAGCGTAGATATCTCTAGTCACCTTCTTTCTACTAGCCAGTAAAGTAGATACTAGAGGCTCTGACAAACCCTTGTTTTTTAACAGCTGTTCCTCAGATACCAAGCTGTGAGACTTAGTCTTGCTATATCCGGATGATACACTGGACCTTGAATTAGTAAGTCCTGTCTGAGGGGAAGCTGCCAGAATGGTTTGACTGACATTAGTAGAATGGAGGAAAACCAGGCCCTTTTTGGCCAGTACGGGGTGATCAAGATTACCGACACCTCCTTCTGTATCTTCCTCAATACTAAAGGGAATCAGCTGAAAAGGGGGGGAAGGCATAACCCAGCTGGAAATTCCAAGGATGTGCCAGGGCATCTATCCCTGTCGATCCGTTGTCTCGGTGCAGGGAGAAGAACTGAGGGAGCTGAGCATTTTCTCTTGATGCGAATAGATCCACCTGTGGGCATCCCCACTTCTGGGTTATTAGAGTGAATATTTCTGGATTCAAACTCCACTCTGCCTCCTGAATCCTTTGTCTGCTCAAGAAGTCTGCTACTCCATTCAGCGTGCCCTTGAGATGAACTGCTGACAGGGAAAGTAGATGACTCTCTGCCCATTCTAGGATCTCTGAAGATAGCAATAGAAGAGTCCCGCTCCTTGTGCCCCCTTGTTTGTTCAGGTATGCCACTGTGGTGGCGTTGTCTGACAATATCTGCACACGGGACCCCTGAAGGCTTGGAGAGAAGGCAACCAAGGCTAAGGCGACTGCCTTTAACTCCCTCCAATTTGATGACCTTCCTGCTTCCACTGGGGACCAAACTCCCTGAGCTATGTCTTGACCCAAGTGTGCTCCCCATCCCCAACTGCTGGCGTCTGTGGTCATCCTTCTCTCTGTTGGGAAGGACCAGAGTAAACCCCTTGACAGCACTGCCTGATTTCTCCACCACCAATGGGTCTTTTTTACCCTGGTGGGAAGCTTTACCTTTGAGTCTAAAGCTTCTGGACTGTGATCCCAGATCTTTAAGAGAAAACTCTGAAGGGGTCTGAAATGGAGTCTGGCCCATTGAATGGCCGGCATGGTTGAGGTCAAAGTTCCCAGTACTGACATAATCCTTCTGACTGATACCTCCAGGTTCGTCTGAAGGCTGGATACTGCCTGCAATACCTTCACTTTCTTCTCTTCTGGAAGAAAGATCTTTTGATCCACTGAGTCTATCAGATACCCCAGAAATTGGACTCTTTGTGCTGGATTGAAATTTGATTTTTGGATGTTTATAATCCAACCTAAGGTCTCCAGATGACTGCGAGCCTTGATCAGATCCTCCTGTAATCTTTCCCTGGAAGGGGCAAAGAAAAGGAGGTCGTCCAGGTAAGGGATAACCGCAATCCCTTGTAGCCGGAGGGGAGCTAGGGCTTCCGCCATAATTTTGGTAAATATTCGAGGGGCGGAAGATAGACCAAACGGGAGGGCCCTGAATTGAAGGTGCAGAACCTCCCTCCCCATATTCACTGCCAGCCTCAGATATCTCTGGGACTGAACAGCTATAGGTACATGCAGGTACGCATCCCTTAAGTCGATTGATGCCATAAAGCATCCTCTGACTAAGAGATTTCTTACCGAAAAGATGGAGTCCATGCGGAATCGCTTGTATTGGACTGATCTGTTTAACGGTTTTAAATTGAGGATGAGCCGAAAGCTTCCTGATGGTTTCTTTATCAGAAAGATATGGGAGTAGAACCCCTGGCAATCTTCCTCCGGAGGCACCGGAACCACAACACCCTGTTTTATCAGATCCCCTAACAGGTTCTTCATGGCTAGGGCTTTTGTTGTGTCCTTTGGCAGATTTGTTATGCAGTACCTCTCTGGAGGAAGGTTCAACAGCTCTATCCTGTAACCCTGGGCTATTAAATCCAAAACAAAAGGGTTTTTTGTTATATTTGCCCAGAGAGGAAGGAATTTTTGAAGCCTTCCTCCCACAGGCACCACCAAGTCATTGTGTTTTATTGGCCTGCGTAGGAGGATTGAAAAGGACATTCCCTTTGCCTTTTCCTCTCTGCGCCGCCCAATTCCTTCTTTTTTCTTGGGGCCTGTTACTCTTTTCCTGATTTTTTTGAGGTCGAAAAAACCGCCTAACCGGCTGCTTTTTCTTTTTAACAGGAAAGGATTTCTTCTTATCAGCTGTTTTATCCAAAATAGATTCTAGATCGGGACCAAAAAGCTGATCTCCCAAAAATGGCACTCCGCATAACTTATTTTTGGAAGCTGCGTCCCCAGGCCATGTCTTCAACCATAACGCTCTCCTGGCTGCAATGGTCAGGGCCCCTGACCTAGCTGACATTCTTATAGAATCTGCAGAGGCATCAGAGATATATGATACAGCTGCTATAAGGGTTGGGAAGGAGTCTAGAATCTCCTGTTTGGGTGAATCAGCTATAATATGTGCTTTTAGCTGATTCAGCCAGAACTCCATATTTCTGGAGACACAGGTCATAGCCATAGCAGGCTTGAGATTCCCTACAATGGACTGCATTCTTATCCATAGGATCCTTCAAAGTACCCATGTCCTCGAATGCCAGATCCGTTGATCTAGATACTTGGGAAAAAGCTGCATCCAACTTCGGGACTTTATTCCAAAGTGACTCAGGATTATCATTAAATGGGAAACGCCTCTTGTGAGCTCTTGGGAAAAAGGGTTTTCTCTCTGGGTCAGCCCATTCTTTAATGGTCTCCGAGATTACCGAATGTACAGGGAAAGTGCGACCTGTTGCTTCACCAAGCCCTTCATACATTCTATCGTGCAGCGATAATTCTCTTTTTTCTTCCTCCATTCCCAATGTTGCATAAATTGCTTTCAACAGACTGTCTACTTGTTCCAAGGACAGTTTGTATCTAGAAGGTGCATCTGCCTCTTCCTCCTCTTCTCCAGAGTATGAGGGGGAATGCCCCTTTTGGGTAGTCGGGCCAGCCTCAGCCTCTACCGTTGGGGTTAAGTGTGAGTCCTGAGAGGGGTCTGAGGTAGTTGCCTGACTTAATGCTGGCGTTACAAGAGAAGAGCGAAAAGCCTGTATAGTAGCATCTAGCTCTTTCTTAACTGATGCGATTATGTCGCTGCACGCAGAAGAAGCCTCTTCCTTGACTAAGGAGTCAATGCAAATTTGACATAAAGTCTTCCAACCCTCCAGTAACTTTGCCTTACATGAGGGGCATCTCTTTTTAATAGCTGGTTCAGAGCTCTTAGCCTGCCAGAAAAAAAATGACAAAAAGAGAAAAAACACCAGCATTCATTAAGCCAAAGCTTCCTCCTAACGGACTCACCACAGGTGCACAGGAGGAACAACAGTTAACCCCATGTGCCCAGACAGGCCCCAGCCACCAAGGGGGAAAAAACATTTGTGAGAAGGGCACCAAAGTAATCAGGATATTCACTATAGCCTCTTACCTGGGCCTTGCTGGTGCCTGTGCCTGTCCCACATGCAGCTGCCACAGAATCCATAGTGGTGCTGCACCGATCGGTGGCTCTTACGAACGTCGGTTCCGGAGTCAAAAAACGCCGTTGCGCCCGACCGGAACATAGGCACCAGGACCGCTCCTCCCTTCTTCCTCTGCGCCACTTCCGATCGGAAATGATGCGCCCGTTCCTAGTGCCTTCCCCTCGTCGGATACCTCACTTCCGACCAGTCGAGTCTGTACTCTCCCAAGATGGCGGCGGCCAGTAACGCCGACATGCGGTTTAAAAAAAAAGACCACGAACGGCTGCCGCCGCCTAAGGAGCGGCTCCAGGAACGGTTCAGCTCATCATGAGCAAAGAAAGAGAAAAAAGGAGCCCACTTACCAGCAACCCTGTGGCGCGGTGTGGGAGGATCGGACTCTCTTGGAGGAAAAAATAGGTATGGTGGGGTAGGCAGCCTGGCCTCTCAGGATAGCACCATAAGAGACCCTGGCCCCTACTAGGTGTTCCCTTGCCGGAGGAAACACAAAAACTGACGAGCTGTGGAGAGGAGCCTCCTTTTAAAATGTGGTGGAGTTTGTGTTTCCTGTTTCCTAGTGGGTGGAGCCTCTCTCTCATGTGCTGTCCTGAAAGACGATAAGGGAAAAAGTCCCATGGAAATGCAAAGTTAATCTTCTCAGAGCTTACACAGGGCTAAGGGATCTCTCAACCCCATGCTCAGTCTTTCAGCATTGCACTGGGGGTGGCAGGGGACAGAGTCACAGGATGGCTCATACCTGGAGGTACCAAACATTCCACACTGTTCTGGCAAGCATACAGACAGGGAATATAACCAACAATGGGAGGGCAGAGATTTGCCATTTTCAGTTTGTGAGATGGGGAGTGAAGATTGCAGCAAATGCTCCTTGAGACTGCTGGGCTACTTATTTTTTATTTATGTACAGTAATTTTATAGGAAAAAAAAAAAGTCCACCCAGATCGACCTGTGTGTATACAAGTGTCTGTTTATTCTGCAACAATTCCCATAGTCCTGTATATTCTGCCTCCTCAGGAAGACATCTAAAAATTATTGCCGGCCCTCTCAGCTAGTACCACATCCTACAGGAAGGAGTTCCACATTCCCCATTTTTACTGCTTTAACAGTAAAGAACCCATTCTGCAATCTAATGCTAAATTTCCTTTCTCCAAGATTAATCCCTATGGGTTAAATACGCTAGGTTGGCAGGTCTAGAAAGGCGTGGTCAATGTTAAAATTTGTGAATATCCTTACAAAGGATATGGATACCAGAAATCCCTCAGATGTGTGGTGGCTCGCTTAAATACTAATTTCCTCTAACCTTAAATCATGAGTGTCAACAGAAGTCAGCTTTTATATAGTTGTACATTGTAGTCATATTCCCTCTTAAAGGGGACCTTCAGTCATTTTTTCAACTTTCCATCTATTAAATCTTCAGCCCTTGTTTTAACTTGATAGTAAAACTGTTTTTTTCTGCCAGTAAATACCTTATACAGCCCACTTCCTCTTTTTTGTCTAGTCATTAGACTAAGCTTATGACATCATGCACAGCGTACTCACTCTGGTGAGAGTTTGCCAGGAAGGGAGGAGGGATGAGTCATAAGAGAGCCAATGAAAGCTGCAGAGCTGGAGGTGTGCCTCTGTCTTTGTAAATCCAGGAAGTGAACAGGCAGCAGCTTCAGCTGCCCACAGTTAAAACGTATGCAGCCAGACTCAAGCATATTTGGCAATTACAGAATCACAGTATACAATGCTGTGAAAAAGTATTTGCCCCCTTTCTGATTTTTTTTTTCATATTTGTCACACTTAAATGACTCAGATCAAACAAATTTTATCATTACACAAAGATAACACAAGTAAATACAAAAAGCCGTTTTTAAAATGGTTTCATTTAAGGCAAAAAAGCTGTCCAAACCTGCCTGGCTTTATGTGAAAAAAGTCATTGCCCCTAAACCTAATAACTGGTTGGGGGCAACAACTAATCAAGCGTTTGCGATAACTGGCAATGAGTCTTTCACATTGCTGTGGAGCAATTTTGGCCCACTCTGCAAAATTGTTTGAATTCAGCCACATTGGAGGGTTTTCCAGCATGAACGGCATGTGTAAGGTCATGATACAGAATCTCAATTGGATTTAAGTCTGGGCTTTGACTAGGCCACTCCAAAACCTAAATTTTGCTTTGTTTGAACCATTTGGAGGTGGACTTGCTGTTGTGTTTCGGATCATTGTCCTGCTACATAACCCAAGTGCACTTGAGCTTGCGGTCACGAACTGATGGCCGGACATTCTCCTTTAGGATTTTCTGGTAGAGCTCAGAATTCATGGTTCCATCAATTATGGAAAGTCGTCCAGGTCCTGAAGCTGCAAAGCAGCCTCAGACCATTACGCTACCACCACCATGTCTGACTGTTGGTATGATGTTCTTGTTATGAAATGCTGTATTCGTTTTGTGTCAGATTTAACAGGACACACACCTTCCATCAGTCCGCAGAATATTTGCCTAAAAGTCTTGGGGATAATTAAGATGTTTTTGGTAAATGTGAGATGAGCCTTTGTATTCTTTTTGGTCAGCAGTGGCTTTGGCCTTGGAACTCTACCATGGATGCCATTTTTGCCCAGCCTCTCTTATTGTTGAATCATGAACACTGATCTTACCTGAGGCAAGTGAGGCCTGCAGTTCTTTAGATGTTGTTCTGGGTTCTTTTATGACCTCCTGGATGAGTCGTCGTCATGCTCTTGGAGTAATTTTTGTAGGCCGGCTACTCCTGGGAAGGTTCACCATTGTTCCAAGTTATCTTTATTTGTGGATAATGGCTCTCCCCATGGTTCACTGGAGTTCCAAAGCCTTAGAAATAGCTTTGAAACCCCTCCTAGACCGATACATTTACATTACTTTGTTTCATCTGTTCTTGAATTTTTTTAGATTGTGGGATGAGTGCTTTTTGTGATCTGTTAGCATGCTTCACTTTGTCAGACAGCTTCTATTTGATTTCTTGATTCAACAGGTCTAGCAGTAATCAGGCCTGGGTGTGGCAAATCAAATTTAACTCAGCTTTCCAATAAAATTGCTGTTAATCACAGTTCATTCATGATTCCGCATGGGAGGGGGCAATTACTTTTTCACATCCCTTAATAAAATGAAATAATTTATAAACTGCATCTTGGATTTGCTTGGGTTATCTTTGTGTAATATTAAAAAGAGTTTGATGATTTTAATCATTTAAGTGAGAAATATAAAAAAAGAAAAAAAAAAAAAGGGGGCAAATACAATCCAATCATGTGCAAGCAAAAATGCAGTTTTTTTATTTTACTTGCATGTCCCCCTCAGATCTACAGCGACTGCACAATGGATTTGCCTTTAGTAAATAACCCCCAGTGTGTCAGAATGTAAACAGAGCTGCAAATGCCCACCTTAGTGTACATTCTACAGGGGACTGCAAAAATGCAGGCAAGCCCTGCCCGTTTGCAATTTTTTTATTTTTCAACTTTAGTTTCACTATAAAAGAACAAGTATAATAAAGAGAATCAACCTGTGGATAATAATAATAATAATAATAATAATAATAATAATAATAATAAGCTGTGACTCAAGGCATTAAAAAGGAGAAAAAAAAAAAAAAAAAGTACAGCCAAAGCTCATTTGGCTCACAGGAGTGCAGAATTGCACTCCTATGACCCATTTTAGCTGACAGCAGGCTGGAGCCCACTGTTGGATGAGGTCACAGAGCCAGGCTAGGCAAAGATCGCAACCATATGGCCGGGATCAACGCTGTATCCTGGCCTAGGCCGACAAGGCCCAAGCCTAGGGCAGCACTTTGAAGGGGGGCAGCATGGAAAGAGTCCCTGCCGGCTTGAGCTACACTGTTAGTGTAGCGCCAGTCTTATGGGGCGGACTGGGCTGAGAGGCAAATTAGTCTAGCGCCCCCATAAAGCAGCCACACTGCTTCCTGTATGTGGGCGCCCAGCATTCCGCAACTGTGGGAAGGGGGGTTGCCGCTGCTTCTAATTTTGACTGTCCTATCATCCTGGACCAGAAACCTTCCTCGCTGTGCTATATGTTTTCTGCTGCACCATTGGCATGGTTATACATCTTCTTAGTCCTCTCCATAACATTATCAGAAATTTGTGCTTAAAGTAGAACTATAGGCAACACTTTTTTCATTTAGGATAGAATAAGGGATGGTTATAGCCCGTCAATTTATTTTTTACCATCCCTGTCCCACTGCAGAGATTTCCCTTCACTTCCTGCCCCATAGCCAAACAGGAAGTGAGAGGAAATCTATGCAAATTAAGGGAATCCATTGCCCTCCCCGACCCTCAGAACTAGAGTCCCGACTCGAAGATTTCAGGGCGGGTCTTAAACAGCAAGGGGTGTGGCCTTGACAGGAAGGGGTGGGTCATATTTAAATTAGGGGATGTACAAGTTTAGTCAGGCCTAGGGCAGCACAAAACCTAAATACACTAATGGCCGGGATACACCCAGGAGCCTGGTCCGGCACCTGGCTTAACCTCTCAGCGAGGGTGGAAGCAGAGCAGGTAGTGGTGACTGCCTGCTCTGCTGGTGACTGCATAAGCTTTCTGCTCATGGAGCTCTGAGAGCCAAGTGATCAGCTGTGTTTGATCGCTTGATTCTCAGTATTAGAGACGACAGGGGACCGATGCTGCATCCACCTAGGTGAATACGATTTCTGAAAATAAAAAAACAAAAAAAAAAAAAAAAACAAAAACACACCTTTAAATGCTCAGGAATACATTTTTAAAGTGAGGCCTCATTTCTCAAGGTTTAAAGCGTGTGTAAACCTAGAAACAAAAAATGTACTAAATTGCAGCTTACCAGTCCCTTGATGTGGTGGCTGTAAATACAGAAAGTAGCTGTTGATCCTGCTAGAAATGCAGTGTTCCTGTGACTTCACGTGAGCTGAAATGCAAGCAAAAACAAGGTCATATTTCTACTGTAAAGCTATTAAATCTCTCCCGTGTCTTGTCTGTCTTTGTTAATATCCAATATTTAAAGTAGTGGACATAAAACAAACAAGCCTGGGTATCAACCATGGCTCCCTTTATAGATAGTTGAGGAGTGAGCGTAGCCACCCTGGAAAAGGAAGTGTGTCATTTGCAAGATTATCAGGTGAAAAATTGAGGAAAAAAAAAAAAAAAACCACCACAAATCTATCACAGCCACCACATCCAAGGACTGATAATCTTCAAACTATTACATTTTTTGTTTCTGGGTTTAGAGACCCTTTAACCACTTTTGGACCACCTACTGCCGTTATGCAATTGGTATTTTAAAGAGGAATATCGTTATTCTGGCAGCAGCTAGCTACCATAACCCTGGTATTTTCTTCTTCAGCGGGCGTTCTGCTTCAAGTTAAAAAAGTGGTCTCTGCGACAAATTCCACACGAGATCACTTTTAAATCGTCGGCGGAAGAGGGGGCCTCCCCCCTCCTGCCGCTTACCAGAGCCATCGGTAGCAGCGATCCGATCTTCTCTTGTGCGACATGGAGACAAGTGAGGGGGTAGATGGCCCCCACCCGTCTCCATATCAATGCAGGGCGGAAGCGACGTCAAAACATCACTACCACCCATAGCTCTTAAAAAGGGCCTCTTTTAAATTGCATTTTAGTGTACATATGAGATTTGAGATCTTTTTGACCCCAGATCTCATATTTAAGAGGTCCTGTCATGCTTTTTTTCTATTACAAGGGATGTTTACATTCCTTGTAATAGGAATAAATGTGGCACAATTTATTTTTTTAAAGAACAGTGTAAAAAAATAAATAAATAAATTTAATTGCGCCCAGTCCAGCTTGCGTGCAGAAGCGGACGCATACGCAAGTAGTGCCCACATATGAAAATGGTGTCCAAACCGCACATGTGAAAAAAAAAAGGCTAACTTTACTGTTGTCTTATTTTTTAATTCAAAAATAGTGTAAACAACAAATCTCAGAAAGAAGCTTGGTCCTTAAGTGGTTAAAACAAACCAGCAGATATCTTAGAAGACCATAGCTGCCATATAGGCTGCACAATGCTCCAGTTTGGCCGATACATGCACACTGCTAACAGAAACGGCACAAATAAATCCCAGTAAATAGAGAAGCAATCAAAACAAACATGTGCTGACTTTACTAAATAGGAATGTCCAGCGAAATGGACTAGAAAGTACACTTGGTCATGTGCAGTCTATGACTGTATCGGACTTACTATTTGGAAACTTACCAATGAAGCTGTCATTGTAAAAAATAAACCTCCAAAAAAGTCCAATTTTTAAAAGGGGAGTTATTTTGCAAGTAATTAAATCTGAACTGGTCTACCCGCTCCCAGGCAATAAAAAAAAAAAAATTTGACGGTATTATAGTTACAGGAAAACCTTGGTTTGAGTGTAACTTTGATCGCGTTTTGCAAGACAAGCAACATTTTTTAATAAATTTTGACTTGATATATGAAGTAGCGTCATGTCACAAATGACTATAAAAGAGAAGAGAGGCGCCTCTAAGTGTAGCAATATGGTTACATTTAATGGAGGTACAACATTTAGCAACATATTGCTACACTTAGAGGCATCTCTTTTATACTCTGTAGCTCCTGCTGGATTTTGCTTCTAATCCCCTTGTGGAGGCTTCCATTTGTGGATGGACATTTCAAGTCTACACAACCTATCACATTCCTATAAAGCTTTTTAAATGGACTATAAACTGAAGGACTTATAAATAAATGGTTGTGGAAAAAATCATTTGAGTTTCCATTATTTCTTATGGGGAAATTTGCTTTGATATACAAGTGCTTTGGATTACAAGCATGTTTCTGGAACAAATTATGCTCGCAATCCAAGGTTTTACTGTACTTACATTGCTGGTCCAGCATGTCCTCTGATCTCTGCTGAGAGAGATACTAATTCGCAGAACCCCCAGTGTGCGTTCAGGGCTGTGCACCCACACAGATGTATAACTGGGAGCAGCAGTTGCATCCCAATTGACAAGAATGGAATTGCCTGCATGGGGATGCAGATCACCTGTGTATCTCCGAGCGGGTAAACATGGGCTTCCAAATGGGTAGTATGTCCATGTGAACAAGGCCTTAAAGAAGAGACAAGAACAGTTGACTGCACACAAAGGGGTTTCGAATAGCCGGTCACTTTCTTTAGACCAGAATGGCAATAGGCAACTAGCACTTTCAGAGAGACAGGGCAACACTGGCATTCTCCATAAAGATCTAAGACTAGGTTTCCTTTATAATAAAGAATGTTCCCAACTAAACAAGATAATCCTGACCACTCATTTCTTGGCTTTCTAACCAACATGCACAACCATACACTTAGTTACTGTAGGAGGAATAACAGGATTCAAATCCACTCAAACAGTGTTTACATTTCCAAAATGCTGATGACTATTAATGGGTTAAACCATGTTTGGAATGTGTTGTTCCCTCTTCCAGAGATTCAGTCCTGCAGCCTTTTGAAGTTAATGTGGCAGAAAAATAACCTCAGCTATTCAAAATGATAAAACAAACCTTGCTTGTTCAGCCATAAGTGTCTAGTGACAACAAAACAATCTCTGCAAATCATTACAGCACTCATTTTACAACACCACATTTAAAATATTAGCAATGTTATCTCCATCTTTTCTTTAATGGCAGGGGGTACCATTTTATGACAACTACCCATTCCCACGAGGTGAAAATAAGGCCCCTTTCACACGGCCGTGGCTTGAAAGTTGTGCGATTTTGCCATGATTTTAGGGAATGTGTGTAAACTCGAGGTCTATGGACCTCAACTCGCATCAAAGTCAGACCAAAGTAGTACAGGGACGACTTGAAGTCACACAGATATGAACGGTACTCATTGGAAGTCATGGGGTACGACTTGTCATGCCACTTTGCAGTTCCAAGTCACACAAGTGTAAAAAGGCCCTTACTCAAATATGATCCACCCACCCCCAGCCTAAAACTCCCTGGGACACATCACACATCCCAGGAGGCTGCGGGACCAATCAGATCTCGCACATGTGTAGTGGAGAGGTGGCTGTGAATCAGTAAGAAAGTAAGGCTTTCACAGCCAAGATCCCAAGAGCTATAAATAATCAGCCCGAAAGAGGACAGCTCTGGATTCAAACGCCTGTTTTTACGATTCTCTCCCCGTTACCTGGATGCATAAACAAGGCCTAAATGCGCAGACATCTTTAAATGGATCCTAAATGTATTTATATCCAAAACTTTTAAAGCATTTGTTACCCCAAAACTTCATATTCCTCACATGTGCCCGCGGTACCATGTACTTGTATGAAAAAGTCTATTCTCTTTGTATTGTTTCCCTTCTGTGAAATCCCTGCACCCAGAAGGTATTTGGACTCCATGCATAGAATGTGAGGAGGAGGGAAGACTGCCTATGACCCCTAGAACACCATCCCCACCGTAAAACATGGAGGTGAAAACATTATGCTATGGTGGGGGGGGGGGTTTCTGCTAAGGGGACAGGACAACTTCACTGCATCAAAGGGACGATGGACAGGGCCATGTACCGTCAAATCTTGGGTGAGAACCTCCTCTCAGCCAGAGCATTGCAATTGGGTCGTGGATGGGTATTCCAGCATTACATTAATCTAAAACACACAGCCAAGGCAACAAAAGGAGTGGCTTAAAAAGAACAACATTAAGGTCCTGAAGTGGCCTAGCCAGTCTCCAGACCTTAATCCCATAGAAAATGTGGAGGGAGCTGAAGGTTTGAGTTACCAAACGTCAGCCTCGAAACTTTAGTGACTTGGAGAGGACCTGCAAAGAGGAGTGGGACAAAATCCCTCCTGAGATGTGTGCAAACCTGGTGGCCAAATACAAGAAACGTCTGACCTCTGATTGCCAACAATGGTTCTGCCACCGAGTACTAAGTCATGTTCTGCGAAGGGGTCACTCATTGAAATGCAAACCAATTTATAACTTTTTTGAAAAGCTGTATGGTCTTGTAGTTAGACTAGGGTAGATTTGTGAACATAGCCTGCCTTGCACACAGGTGAACCATTCCATCAGCAGCCTTGGAAGCAAGTCCTCAAAGATATTGAATAGGACCCGAGGGTCACAAAGTCAATGGCTGTTCTTATAGAAGCATGCATGCATGTTTTGTATACTTATCCATCCAGTAGTTCATGGAAAAGTAAAGCAAAAGTTCTCATGCAGGGGAACATGCTCCCTGGATACGCATGACTGTGAACCAACGGATCACCAATGGGACAGAGAGAGACTGCAGATGCCAGATACACCTGACTGGTTTCGCCAGGCACAGGCCAGCAGCTTCAGAGGCAAAGTGGTTTGGATCCATGCACCCACTCCTGTCTGCATGTCAGATTTTTGCCAAGTGACTGTCTGTGAAGCCGCTGCATCCACTTCTATGGGCTGGCTGCATACAGCTCCAAGGTGGATGCAGAGTCAGAAAAAGCAGCTCAGCACAGAGGACGGGTCTCAGCGCCTGTATGAATGAGCCCTAAGTGGATAAAACATGGGGAGAATAGGCATGAACAGCATTTTTTTTTCGCTTGGCATACAATTGAAAGGTTGATAAAAAGCCTTAGTTTGAGAAGTGCTCACGTTTTTAACAATCACTGTACACAATTTCTATGTAGCAGAACAGCTCATCTAGGCGAAGAAGAATACGGCAGGTCTCAGAGATACAGAGAAGCCAAGGGAATAATGTCTGGTACACATGATGGGATTGTATGCTAATCTGACATGGAAAATGAAGGTTACAAAAACCTCTTGTACGACAGAACAAAGATTCGGAAGTGATGTAATGTATTGTATTTTCAAACAAACTGCACTGGTTAAAACTAAAATCCTACGATCTGCTATTGTACGAGAAGAATTTTTGGGTTTGTTCCATCAGATAATATATGAACTGTCGTGATAAGCTCTCAAAAGTGGTGTATGAACGATCAGATTATCGTACGATCGATTCAAAAGCGGTATTTTTTGTACGGATGTTCTGATCGTGTGTATGGGCCATGAGGGCAGATCTCTCACTGTCCATCCATGTTCTGCCAGTCACCAGCTATTGGTAAAATGCATATGGACAAAATCCACTATCGGAAGTATTCGAAATTGTAACTTGTATAACCACAGAGTGGTACTGTGGATACAAAATTAGCACATGTTCCACGTCCTAATTAAATAGAAATTAATAGAGCATTGAACTTGGACTTTAGGCACACCAGTATAAAAATATTAAAATTAAAATGTCTGTATTACAGACATTTTAATATTGTGTACTGGTGTGCCTATAAAGTTCAATGCTCTATTATCAAAATCCACTACCAGCTGGTGTCCACTAAGCAAGGATTACAAACACAACCACAATAAAAAAAAAGGAAAAAACACCCCACACACACACACACACACACACACACACACACACGTACATTGTATATAGATGTAAAGCAAACAATATAGACATTTCAACTAAAAAAAAAACAAATAGTAAAGTCGTGTCAGAATTCAGTACAGAGAGGCCTGAAGATGCAACCTCACAGATAATCCATCTGCCTAAAATATATCATCTTTCAGTAATGTTCACTCTTTTGGAGTGCATTAAAGACCACATTAGTTAGTGTTCCTATAAAAAGGTATCAGCATTAATTATATAATCCAGAAATGTGGAGAACTTACCACCATTAGCCTCCCCTGCTGATATCTCGGATTGCCCCAGCTATTAGTGTTCCTCCCCCAGGCTGTGCAATGAGGCTGATGTCACAGAGCACTCCCTAATAAACACAAAGGCTGAGCATGCGGCCACCGGATCTCTAATCTGCTTCTCGCAACCGTTTGAACCCAGAGGAAGCTTTGAAATAACTTTCAGGTCTCAGGGAACCCGATTATCATCAGATCTACAGCTCACAGGACAGCTGTATGAACAGTAAGGCGACATACAAAAATAAAATAAAGGGATGTGGAATATTTAAAAAAAAGGAGCTCCAGTTTCCCCTCAAAAAAATGTAAAATCAGCAGCTACAAGTAAATACTGTAGCTGCCGACTTAATATAAGGACACTTACCGGTCCACAAATCCAGTGCCTAACCCAAGCCGATTCTTCAATCAGCCTCAGGTCCAGGCGCCGGCATCTTAACCAAGGGAAACCAGCAGTGAAGATTTGCCACGTTACACCTGGCTTCCCACTGCACACGCATGAGCCGCGCTGTGACTGGTCCTGCAGACTTTTTGGACCTATGGAGGGTCTGATAAGGCTGTGGGGGAAGGAGGGGGCGAACTTCCACTCAGATGGCAGCGGCTCCTACTGAAAGTGGGAGTGGGTACCTGTCAAAACCAGGTACCCACTCTCACAAGTGCCAGTTGTTAAACAAGCGACACAAAAACAATGAACCGAGTTCCCTCCAAATGGTGGTCAGTGGAAAAGGGACTCCTTATATTGAAGGTCAGAAGTCCCTATTCATACTGGTGGTCAGCAGGGCCATCTTTAATATTGAATGGACCCTGGGCAAAAATTTTCTTGGCCCAGCCTTAAAATCAGTTTACTGTATCAGATCAGGCAGCAATTGTGATTGGTTGCTAGAGGTTACAGCACACATTACGGCTCACTGATTAGTTGCTAGAGGTTAGAGCAAATGATTTCTGCTTGTTAATTGGTTGCTATAGATTACTGTACAGTAATACTGCTCACTGAGTGGTTGCTAGAGGTTACAGCACATCATCTCCTCACTGCAGGGGGGTATGATATACATATGAATGTCGCCTTTATTTACATACCAATGCCGCCAGCCGCAGCTACTTACATATGAATGCCGGTTGTTTACATGTAAACACAGGGTCTGCAGGCAAGCCATATGTACACAACAATAGGGCAGATCTGGGCAGCATTAGTAGCAGCACTTCACACTGAGATATCGGGGCACAGCACAGGACTAAAACTACAAGGGACAAGGGAATTTAAACTGGGATAGTTGGCAAGTATAAGGCAGCTGCTTTGGGCCCCACAACAATGACAGGGCCCAAGGCAGCTACCCCTTTTGTCCTGCCTTAAAGATGGCCCTGGTGGTCAGGGTGGTTCCCCTTACATTGCAGGTCTGTTACATATGCTCTGTTGCACTAGTGGTTAGTGAAGATGATCCTTAGATCTGTGGAGAAGGGCCCCGTTACACCTCTAGTCAGTAGGAAGAATACTCCTTACATCAGAGGTCAGTGGGAAGAACACCCTTTATATTGGTGATCAGTGGGAAGATTGTCCTAACATTTGTAGTTGGTGGGAATAATGCTCCCCTTGCAGATAGCTAAAATGTTCATAGGAGTCAATGGTAACTTATCTGAGGGGAAGAAATTGCTCAAGGAACCCCTTGCAAACTCTGAAGCAACTTTAACCACTTCAATACAGGGCACTTTTACCCTCTTCCTGCCCAGGCCAATTTTCAGCTTTCAATGCTTTTGTACTTTAAAAGGACACTTGTGCGCAACATTGTACCCAAACTTCATTTATATAATTTTTCACACAAATAGAGCTCTTTTTTGGAGGTATTGAATGACCTCTGGGAATTTTGGATTTTTTGCAAAATAAATTAAAAAAAAAAAAAAAAATTATATCCAACACGTTTTTCTTTGTTTCCATTATAAAATTTTGCAAATAAATAAGCTTTCTTCATAGATTTAGGCCAAAATATAATCTGCTACATTTCTTTGGTGAAAATAACCCAAACCATTGTATATTTAGTCCGCAGGAAAATTATAGAGTCCCCAAACTATGATATATACAGTATATCTGAAAATTGATCAATCCTGATGTACTGACGGCCGATCTCATTTCCTGAGACCCAAAAAATTGTCAGGGCCGTACAAATCCTACACTAATGACCCCTTTTTAGAAAGTAAACAGTCTGGGGTATTTTTTTGGAAAAATAAAATGTATTTATTTTTTTCCCCACATACAGTGGGGACAGAAAGTATTCAGACCCCCTTAATTTTTTCACTCTGTTATATTGCAGCCATTTGCTAAAATCATTTAAGTTCATTTTTTTCTTCAATGTACACACAGCACCCCATATTGACAGAAAAACACAGAATTTTTGCAGATCTATTAAAAAAGAGACCACATTGATCTTTGGGTTCTTCTTTACCTCTCTCACGAAGGCTCTTCTCCCCCGATAGATCAGTTTGGCCGGACGGCCAGCTCTAGAAAGGGTTCTGGTCATCCCAAACGTCTTCCATTTAAGGATTATGGAGGCCACTGTGCTCTTAGGAACCTTAAGTGCAGCAGAAATGTTTTTGTAACCTTGGCCAGATCTGTGTCTTGCCACAATCCTGTCTCAGATCTTCAGGCAGTTCCTTTGACCTCATGATTCTCATTTGCTCGGACATGCGTGTGTGTAGAACCATCTCAAAGAAGATCAGAAGAAATGGACAGCACCTGAGTTAAATATATGAGTGTCACAGCAAAGGGTCTGAATACTTAGGACCATGTGATATTTCAGTTTTTCTTTTTTAATAAATCTACAAAAAAGTCAACAATTCTGTGTTTTTCTGTCAATATGGGGTGCTGTGTGTACATTAATGAGGAAAAAAAAAATGAACTTAAATGATTTTAGCAAATGGCTGCAATATAACAAAGAATGAAAAATTTAAGGGGGTCTGAATACTTTACGTCCCCACTGTACTGTCTGTAACCAGTCCAGTACAGCGCCATCATACAGCTGGTGTGGCAGTGACCAGGGAAACTGACTTGTAACATGTAAAAGGGAAGGGAAAAAAAAAAAAAACACACACACACACATTTTAAAAAAAATATATATTTTTTCTTCCCTTTAATTTTTTAGATACTGTGACCAGAGCAATGAAGTGTAACCATAGTGACATGGTACCACTGAGTTGATTTTTTTTTTTACACACATACTATGATTCACTGCTACAAGCAAATATTTGTACTGAATGGCAGTGTGTAGACACGGTGTATGGTTGTGATTAGCTGTGATTTGCCACAGCTAATTACATGGTACAAATGGGCTGCAATTGGTCCTGTCTGTACCACGTGATTACTGTGACCAATCACAGCTAGCAACACAATTGTATACAATGAATGGCATGAAATGAAGCCATTAATTGTTTACAACTGTCATGTGGTCTGCTGTGATTGGTCAGTGATCACATGGTTCCGGGCAGCAGACCGGTTCACTGATCAGTGATTCGCTGTGTCCTGACAGATTATGCCAGAGGCATATTCTCTGGAGGTCGTAAGACGTCCCCCCATAACTATAGGGTTCCTGCCCGACCAGGAAGCGGTTGTATCCGCCGCTTAGTCTTTTTTACCTACAGGTAAGCCTATAATAAGCCTTACCTGTAGGTAAAATTAAGATCTCCTAAACTTGCACAGTTTAGGAGATATTCACCCTGAATGCAGCCGCTGACGTCAGTGCCGCAATGCACTCTGAAGGTCCGCCGCATCGTGCCGAAAATTCAGAGCTCCTTGCCGGAACAGAGGAGTCCCGCGCATGCACAGGAGTGACGTCATCGCAGCTACAGCCACTCACAGCAAATACTAAAGAAATGCAGATCGGTTGTGCTGTGGAGGGCCTCGTTCTAAGGTAAGTATTTCATAACGTGCTAGTATGCGATTATATCAAGGGCTCCTCTATAGTAAGAAGGCTGACACAGGGTTTGGAGTTATCAATGCCAGAGAAAAGGAAAGGAGTACAAAGTCAGGACTGCCAACAGCAGAATTCTGAAAGACGAACTAAACTCGCTGATTTCACAGGACAACCACGGCATGCCAAGAATGAGAACCAAACATCTGCTGTCATAACTGATCACATGTGCATCACCATGGCAACTGCAGATCAGAGGCCAAGATGGCAGCCTCCTTGGTGGCAAAGGATAGGAGGGTTTAGCTCCGCTTTAAAATAAATTACAAACCTGATTGGTTGCTGAGGGCGATAGTCTATAATGTCATATTATAATCCCTCATAACTCAGGAGTCCCTACAACCCTCACTCCTCCTAACACAACATTCTTATTGGAGGTTTTGAGTGAATGAATTAATCCTGATCAGGATACCCCCCCTCCCCTGACCCCCATACATGTGACCCCATTCCCTGACCCCCATCGGGGGTGACCCGTCCCCTGACCCTCTTATGTGTTACCCATCTCCTGAACCCCATTGCGGGTGACCCATCCCCTGACCCCCTTATGTGTTACCCATCCCCTGACCCCCATCGCGGGTGACCCCGTCCCCTGACCCCCTTATGCGTTACCCATCCCCTGAATCCCATCGGGGGTGACCCATCCCCTGTAAGGATGACACTTACCCAGCCAATACCTCCTCCAGATGAGACGTCCGTTGTCAGGTCCCTGCTGGGCGGAGCTCTAAACTCCGCCCTCTCTCCAGGTTGACTATTCTGCTCCTGTTCCTCACCAGTCTCCAGCCCTTCCCTTCAGCAGCCCCGCCCATCTGCTGCTTCAACCAATCACACAGTGTCATCAGGCGGCCTCTCTACAGCGCAGACCACGATTGGTGCGTGACTAGACCCTGATTTCCAGGAGTGCGGCTCCCTGCTGTTACACTGAATGTCCTCCTCCTCCTCCGCGCAGCCCAACCGAGGGATGTAGTAGGCGGTATACAGAGAATGCTGTAGTGTATGGGAATGTGCGGGGTGAGGTGCCGTACCTTGCCTGTGCTGCAGGGCAGCTGAGCCCGCTCCGGTCCCCCATAGAGCCGCCATGGCAGCACGGAGAGCTCCGTGTCCGCTTCTCCACCTATGTGTGAGTCTGGCTGAACTCAGCCAATAAGAGAGCGCGGCCTACAGGGGGTAAGCCAATCACAGACAGCCTGTTATCATACCCCCGCCCTCCTGTCTCTATAGTGTGATTGATCAGCCCACATGTCATTTACAGAGTCCTGTCCAATGTGATCCTGCCAGGGGGGAGGGACTTGGCTTGACACTTCCTGTTATAGGTGACACCTCCTTCCCACAGTGCTCTGCTCTTATTGGGCCTCCTACTAAAACCCAATGTATTGTTCTGGGGCTGCAATGGACGGTTTATTTATTTTTTTCTTCTTTTTCTAACTTTATTGAAATGTTACAAAATGACACTTCATTGAGCTCTCTGCAGTGTGTTGCGGCAAATTTCAGAGAGGTGCTTTGCGCTGTTTTCTCAGACCATGAAGCATTTTATACGTAACACACCACAAGCGATATAAATCACTTGGCCTCCGGAAGATTTACTCTCATTCATGACCAGGCCGTTTATTTGTGATTCGGCATTGCGTTACTTTAACTGACAATTGTGCGGCCTTGTAATGTACACAAATAAATAAAACTTGTCATTTTTTTTACCACAAATAGAGCTTTATTTTGGTGGTATTTGATCACCTCTGCGGGGGGTTTTTTTTTTTGCGCTATAAACAAAAACAACAATTTTGAAAAAAAAACTATATTTTTGACTTTCTTCTATAAAACATCCAATAAAAAAATGTAAAAAAATCTAATTTCTTCATAAATGTAGGCCAATATGTATTCTTCTACATATTTTTGGTAAAAAAAAAATCAGAAATAAGCGTTTATAGGTTTGTTTTGCGCAAGTTATTGCGTCTACAAACTATGGGGTATATACTGGAATTTGTATTTATTTTTTCTACTAGTGATGGCGGCGATCAGCGACTTATAGCGGGACTGCGATATTGCGGCGGATAATAGGTACCTAATTACGTTTGAAGCTTTGTGGGAACCAGTGACGCTAATAAAGTGATCAGTGCTAAAAATATGCACTGTCACTGAGCTAATGACACTGGCTGGGCAGGGGTTAAACATCAGGGGCGATCAAAGGGTTACCTGTGTGCCTAGCCAGTGTTTATGTGTACTGTATGTGTTGCTTTTACTAAGGGAAGTGATGGTGTTTTGGACCGAACAGAACCGCTCGGTACTCTTGTTTCTGTCCCCCTGGCCAAAATCTCGAGCCCCACGTTGGGCGCCAAAACATTTTGTCATGCTTTGCAGGAACACAAAATCCATCACTTCCCCCTGTCAGAACGGAGATCTGTCTTGTTTACATAGGCAGTTTTCTGTTCTGACTCTCTGCCCAACAACTGGCGGGTGCCAGCGGACATCCAGTGCCCGCAGATCGGCTTCTACTGTAATCATAGCATAAGTGTATATATACATGATTCTGCGTAGGAGGGTCACCCTGTAGCAGTATATCTGCTATGGGCGCGGTCCGGAAGTAGTTAAAGGTTTTTTTTTTTGTCTTAAAGCAGTATTAAACCTAAAAGCAAACATATATATTTATTATATTGCAGCATTCCAATTCTTAGATGAGGTGGCTGCATTCGTTTTCTTTTTTAGGCTTTCTTTCTGTTATTTTCACCTGGCCATCCAGCTAGTAAGTCTGTTGTTTTTCACAAAAACAAGCTGTCCTGCAGATGTAGTAGTTAGAGGATTGAGACAAACCATTTAACACTGGCAGGGGTTCTTACAATGATTAGCTTTTATTTCTTTATGTAAAACTTTTATCCCAAAAGGAACAAAACTGTTTGCTGTGAATGCTTTTAAAGTGTTGGCTGGAGTTCAGGTTCAAATTGTTAATGTATCCAAATCTGCTAGTACATCTAACCCCACCCCCCCTCCCAGAGACGGACAATGCTGCTGTCCAAAAGTGCCCCTTGTGCTCCTTCATCCAGAGGGGGGGGGCACTGTAAGTCACACTATTGCGGTGGGGGAAATGTGTTTCGGACAGGAATCGCACCGCTTCCCTGTTTAAATCATATGCGATTCTTTGCACTGCGATTTTAGCCATTCCTTTTGTATGGCGCAAATCGAAACCGCACCCGCACAAAAGGTGCAGGAATCATTTTTCTCCACATTGGGATTGTGAACACCCATTTGATCTGATTCAGCGAATTGCACTGTGTTTTGCAAACCATTCTTGGAGTGACGTTAAGTTAACATTGACACCCGCGGCGGTTCGCATGAACGGAGTGCGATTGTGATGCGGTGCGGGAAACGCACAGGAATCAATGCGAATCCCGCACCGCATCAGTGTGAACTGGCACTAATACAGAAGGTGTGTTACTGGTCAGATAATCAGGTGCAAACAGAGGGGGAAAAGGCTAAAAATGACAGTTTGCAGCATTTCCGTCTGCTGAGCAGGGCGGCTGGATGACGGGTCCACGTTTACGGACCCCCTTTTGTTTTTTTTTGTGCCTGGAGGTAGCCGGGTGTAGAGGGGCACAAACTGTTTACATCAGACTGCCCTTAGAGGAGAATGGAGGGTCTGACCTGGTCCGAATGAGACCTCTCATGCAAAAGGGGCCATAAAGCGGTTGTAAACCACTAGTCTTTTTTTTTTTTGGACCCTGCAAGGTAATGTCATAATGTGCTAGCATGCATCGCATCGCATGCTAGCACACGATGTTAAACTTACCTTAACCACTTCAGCCCCCGAAGATTTGGCTGCTCAATGACCGGGCCATTTTTTGCGATTCAGCACTGCGTCGCTTTAACTGACAATTGCGCGGTCGTGCGAAGTTGCACCCAAACAAAGTTGATGTCCCTTTTTCCCCCACAAATAGAGCTTTCTTTTGGTAGTATTTGATCATCTCTGTGGTTTTTATTTTTTCCGCTATAAACAAATAAAGAGCGACAATTTTTAAAAAAACTATTTTGTACTTTTTGCTATAATAAATATCCCCATTTTTTTTTAAAAAAAGCTAATTTTTTTCTCAGTTTAGGCCAATATGTATTCTTCTACATATTTTTAATAAACAAAAAACGCAATAAGCATATATTGATTGGCTTGCGCAAAAGTTATAGCGTCTACAAAATAGGGGATAGATTTATAGCATTTTTATTATTTTTTTTTTTTTACTAGTAATGGTGGCGATCTGCGATTTTTATCGTGACTGCGACATTATGGCGGACACATCAGGCACTTTTGACACATTTCACATTTTTGGGACCATTGGCATTTATACAGCTATCAGTGCTAGAAATACAATGCATTGATTACTGTAAAAATGTCACTGGCAGGGAAGGTGTTAACACTAGGGGGCGATCAAGGGCTTAAATGTGTTCCCTAGTGTGTGTTCTAACTGGAGGGGGGATGGGACTATCTAGGGGAGATGACAGATCGCTGTCCATACTTTGTATAAATAGACGATCTGTCTCTTCTCCCCTCAGAGAACCGGGAGCTGTGTGTTTACACACACAGTTTCCGGTTCTCACTGCGTCACAAGCGATCGCGGGAGCCCCGAAGTCATCACGCCCACCGGGCACTTGCATTGGCTCGGGGGTCAGCAGCGGGCGCACATGCACCCCTAGTGGCCACAGGGCGAAGCGATGTAACATAACGTTGTTTCGCCCAGCCGTGCCATTCTGCCGCAGTATAACTGCGGCTGTTGGACGGCAAGTGGTTAAAAGGATGCCTTCCAGCGCCGAGATGTCAGAGCTGCAGGCGCTCCCATCTTCACTCGTCTTGCTTACAGGTTCGTGGACTCCAGCTCTGTGGCTGACCGGAGCCCCGATGATGTCACTCCCACGCATGTACACGGGAGCCGCCATTTATGGCACAGGGCTCTAAAGGAACGGCATGGGTGGCAGTTCCTTCAGAGCGCATGCGCCAGTGATGTCACTGGTTGTATGTACAGTAAATATCTCCTAAACAGTGCATGTATAAGAGATATTTACACTACCTATAGGTAAGCCTTATTATAGGCTTACCTATAGGTAAAAGATAGTGATAGAAGTTTACTTCCACTTTAAGATCTGTTTGTAACATTTCCAAACTGGAGTTGAATGGAACTTTAACCAGTTCCCAACCGGCTCACGCCGATATACGTTGGCAGAATGGCACTGCTGGACGAAGCCCCGTACAGCGCTCGCGCCTGCAGGCAGGGGACGCGTACGCCCGCGACGATCGGATTAGTTTCAGAACCAATCGATCTTCAGGTCCAGGCCAATGATTTCTGGCCTGAACCTGCTGATCGGTTCTGGCGAATGAAATGCTTCCCCTGCCTGTAAGTGTAAACACAGGCAGGGGAAGTGATGTCATCTCCCCTCCTGGAATTCTTTTCGGTTCCAGAGAGAGGAAAGATGACATCTAACTGTGAGTTGCACCAACACTACACTAACACCAGTACAGGTAGGCACACATTTCACCCCCCGATCGCCCCCCCCCGTTAACCCCTTCACTCCCTGTCACTTTGTCACTGAGTGCAGTCTTCAGATTTTTTACTGATCACTGTACTGGTGTCACTTGTGACTCTAATCAGCATTAGGGCAGTTAGTAGTAGGCCCAGGTAGCTTTAGGGTACCCCCTAATAAAGGTTTAACCCCTTGATCGCCCCCAGTTAACCCTTAACCCCCTGTCTCCAGTGTCACTAATATAGTGTACAGATCTATATTTTGATTGCCATATTAGTGTCATGGGTTAGCCAGTCAGTTGGTTAGTTTCACGGTCAGGTTTTTATAGCGTCAGGTACCCCCATATATTACCTAATAAAGGTTTTAACCCCCTGATTGCCCCCTAGTTAACCCTTCCACCCCCTGTCACCAGTGATCACCGTATTAGTGTTACGGGTGACGCTGGTTAGTTAGTTAGTTCGTTTTTTATAGCGTCAGGGTATCCGTGGTATATTACCCAATAATGGTTTAACCCCTTGATCACCCGGCGGGTGACATCAGGTTTTAGTGTCAGATAGTGTCAACGTCAGTCCCAGGAAGGGTCAGATTAGTGCCAGTAGCGCTAACACCCACGCATGCACCATACACCTCCCTTAGTAGTATAGTGTCTGAACGGATCAATATCTTTGATCTGATCAGAACTATATTTGTTTAGGGTTCCCAAAAACGCAGTGTTAGCAGGATCAGCCCAGATACCTGCTAGCACCTGTGTTTAGCCCCTCCGCCCAACCCACCCAAGTTCAGTATCAATGGATTACTATAATGGGGGAATTGGCGCTGTTCAACCATATATGCACTGGATCTTGATAATAAATATATAAATAAGTGTAAAAAAGTGTAAAAAATAAATAAGTGAAATAATCCTGCAGCAATATGCTATACATTAAAGTGCAAAGTGCTATACCATATGTAATCTAACATATCAATAAATAATAATCCATGAACAATCCAGACTGTGATAAAAAACAACAAGTGGTAAAAAATAATTTAAAACCAATCTGAACCACTACAATAAAGTGTCCAGCATTGGTGTGCAAAATGTCCAATTAGTGAGCGGAGTGATGATGGAAAAACCAGTGTCCCAAAAAAAAACTCAATATAGTCTGAAAAAAAACGGTGATGTGTCCATCAAATAAAATGACAATATTCTTGATGTGGCAAGTGCTCCCCGTCTTCCACTGCACCCCCAATCGTGCCCTCACTCACCAGAATGCCCAACCCCTGCAGGGGTAACAGGCGTGTAGGTAAACTCCAGCAGTGATGATCCTTGGTGACAGTCCTCAGCCCAATAGCCGTCCTTCCCTTCTCTGATATCGCGATCTCCTCTGACAGATCCCCAGCGTTAAGTATCCATATGTTGTAAGAAAGAAGTGAGCCTCATAGTGTGAATCCGAAAAATATATTTATAAAAAAACACTTTTTAAAAAGGAGCTAACAGTGCTCCACCGGCCGGCTTAAAGCCAATAGCCGTATTGGCGGTGTGGCGTGCGTTCCACCGTCTGCCTGCCCGAAACCTGAAGTAAACACAGCACAAGTAATTGACGTATGCGTATCACGTGGTCACGCCTTACGCGTTTCGTCATCAAGACTTCATCTGAGGCGTGCCTTGGTGAGAGCCTTGGTGAGAGATGTAAAGAAGAACCCAAAGATCACTGTGGCTGAACCCCAGAGATGCACTCGGGAGATGGAAGAAAGTTGTAGAAAGTCAACCATCACTGCAGCCCTCCACCAGTCGGGGCTTTATGGCACAGTGGCCTGACGGAAGCCTCTCCTCAGTGCAAGAAACATGAAAGCCCATATGGAGTTTGCGAAAAAACACCTGAAGGACTCCAAGATGGTGAGAAATAAGATTCTCTGGCTTGATGAGACCAAGATAGAACTTTTTGGTCCTAATTCTAAGTGGTATGTGTGGAGAAAACCAGGCACTGCTCATCACCTTTTCAATACAGTCCCAACAGTGAAGCATGGTGGTGGCAGCATCATGCGTGGGGGTGTTTGCAATCGGGGGAAAGATGAATGCGGCCAAGTACAGGGATATCCTGGACGTAAACCTTCTCCAGAGTGCTCAGGACCTCAGACTGGGCTGAAGGTTTACCTTCCAACAAGACAATGACCCTAAGCACACAGCTAAAATAACGAAGGAGTGGCTTCACAACAACTCCGTGACTGTTCTTGAATGGCCCAGCCAGAGCCCTGACTTAAACCCAATTGAGCATCTCTGGAGAGACCTAAAAATGGCTGTCCACTAATGTTTACCATCCAACCTGACAGAACTGGAGAGGATCTGCATGGAGGAATGGCAGAGGATCCCCAAATCCAGGTGTGAAGAACTACTAAATACTGAGCAAAGGGTCTGAATACTTAGGACCATGTGATATTTCAGTTTTTCTTTTTTAATAAATCTGCAAAAACGTTAACAATTCTGTGTTTTTCTGTCAATATGGGGTGCTGTGTGTACATTAAATTAAATGAATTTAAATGATTTTAGCAAATGGCTGCGACATAACAAAGAGTGAAAAACTTAAGGGGGTCTGAATACTTTTCGTCCCCACTGTATATAGAAAAAAAGACAAAAATTGTTGTCATTTTGTTGTTACTCTCTCTCGATTGTTCTCCCTCTATTGTTCTGCTCTGTTTTACTGTATTTTTTAACTGTTATGTTTTATTGTTTGTTTTTCAGGTATGTAATTCTTTTATACTTTACTGTTTACTGTGTATTGTTAACCATTATTTTCTTTTCAGGTACACCATTTAGCTGCAGCACTGATTTATTCATCTTGACAGCAACAGCGTTTGCTCTCACGATACGTAAATCAGCGACTCCAGCGCTGTAGGAGGTGATTTCACCACCACATACCCACCGATCAATCTCTTTTTTCGTTCAACCCACAGGCTGCATAAAAAAAAGAACATTACAATATATACCCAACAAGGACCAGCAACATACTGGTATGTTGCTGGACTTTGAGTGGCTATACCAGAATGATGCCTGCAGGTTTAGGTATCATCTTGGTATCGTTCTTTTTAGCTAGCAGTCGTCTTTCATGTAAAAGCAATCCTAGTGGCTAATTAGCAGCGGGAGGGAACGCCCCCCCCCCTGCTGCCGTCTTCCATGGTTTTCTCGGGCTCCGTCCCACCGGGGAACCCGAGATTGCAGCCGGTGGTTCCGCCAGCTGACCATAGAGCTGATCGAAGACCAGAATGGCTCCAATCATCTCTATGGCATATGAAACTGGAAGCTACGAGCATTTCATGACTTTGGTTTCGCCGGATATAAACAGCGCCATTGGGAAATTGGGAAAGCATCTTATCACACCGATCTTGATGTGGTTAGATGCTTTGAGGGCAGAGGAGACAGCTTGGGGTGTCTACTTTCCAAAATGGGGTAATTTGGGGGGGTTTTGTGCTATCTTGACATTTCAGGGATTCCGAAACTGTGATAGGTAGTGAGGAAGTGAAATCACCATTTTACGCCCTTAGAAAGCCTGAAGGCGGTGATTGGATTTCGGGGGCCTGTACACGGCTAGACTGCCAAAAAGTCCTACACATGTGGTGTTCCCGTACTCAGGAGAAGCAGCAGAATGTATTTTGAGTTGTAATTTCACATATTCCCATGGCATGTGTGAGCAATATATCATTTCATTGACCACTTTGTGTAAATTATTATTTTTTTTTGTCATTTTTCAATCACTTGTGACAAAATAAATAAAATATTCAATGGGCTCAACATGCCTCTCAGCAATTTCCTTGGGGTGTCTACTTTCCAAAATGGGGTCATTTGGGGGGGGGGTTGTACTGTCCTGCTATTTTATCACCTCAAGAAATGACATAGGCAGTCATAAACTAAAAGCTGTGTAAATTCCAGAAAATGTACCCTAGTTTGTAGACGATATAACTTTTGCGCAAACCAATAAATATACACTTATTGAATTTTTTTTTTTTTTTTACCCGAGACATGTGGCTGAATGCATTTTGGCCTAAATGTATGACTAAAATTGAGTTTATTCTATTTTTTTTATAACAAAAATTAGAAAATATCATTTTTTTTTTCAAACTATTCAGTCTTTTTCCATTTATATCGCAAAAAAAAAAACCGAAGAGGTGATCAAATACCACCAAAAGAAAGCTCTATTTGTGGTAAAAAGAGGACGCAAATTTTGATTGCATGACCGCGCAATTTGCAGTTAAAGCAGCGCAAATTGTAATAAAGTGCTCTGGTCAGGAACGGGGTAAAATCTTCTGGGTATGAAGTGGTTAAAAGATTCAACAAAGCTTGCTGAAAGCTCTTCAAATGCTTTGAAAAAGCTTGCTGTTCACACTGCTCCTATACAAGCTGGAGCCATAGTTTTTTTCTCTTTATTTTCAGCTCGTGATCCGGCCAGTAAAACACTTTGTCTTTGGATGGCTACACTCTGTGGAGAGGGTAGTGTAAGACCCCATACACACTACACAACTTTTGTTGTCTGCTTTCCTTTAGATTTACCAAAAACATGTAGTGCAAGAGCCTAAGAGCCCTTGCACACTGGGGCGGGGGCGGCATTGGCGGTAAAACGCCGCTAGCGGCCGAGAAGGGGTTAAATACCACCGCAAAGCGCCTCTGCAGAGGCGCATTGCCGGCGGTATAGCCGCGCCGTTCCATTGATTTCAATGGGCAGGAGCGGTAAAGGAGCGGTATACACTCCGCTCCTTCACCGCTCCGAAGATGCTGCTAGCAGGACTTTTTTTACCGTCCTGCCAGCGCATCGCTCCAGTGTGCAAGCCCTCGGGGCTTGCACACTGGAATGCAAGGAGCGGCACTTTCGGGTCGGTTTGCAGGCGCTATTATTAGCGCAATAGCGCCTGCAAACCGCCCCAGTGTGCAAGGGCTCTTACTGATTGGATACAAATTGAAATTCTTGAGGTTTAACCTCATATTAAATGGTTTTGGTAAATCTAAAAGAAAATTCTATAGTGTATACCCAGCTTTAGGTGGACTAGTAGATTTAGGCCTTATTTAGAAATGCTGTTGGGGGGGTGTTAAAAATGGGCAGCTCCTTCTTCTCCGCAAGCTGCAAATGGTAGTGGATGGAGATGTTTACGTGCTGCAGTTGTGATGCTTAACGCCTGCTGCAAAAACTACCCACCATGTAGCGATCGCCAAAAGGGAAAGTGCCATAAATACCCCATTTCATTGAATGTGGTTGCAGCACGCTTGTTGGTCAAATACAGGCATCGCATCACATCCTTACCGCTTGTCAATCACCTCTGAGAAATAAATGCAGATAGCTCTTCAAAGGAGAGGGAGATGAAGACGCACATCTAAATTTACCCTTTACCCCTTCCCGCTGTCTGTACACATCTATACAGCCTCACAGAAATGGGTCGTTTTCTGTGGGGCTGCATATACACTATAATGTCAAAAGTATTGGGACACCTGCCTTTACACGCACATGAACTTTAATGCCATCCCAGTCTAAGTCCGTAGGATTCAATATTGAGTTGGCCCACCCTTTACAGCTATAATAGTTTCAACTCTTCTGGAAAGGCTGTCCACAAGGTTTAGGAGTGTGTCTATGGGAATGTTTGACCATTCTTCCAGAAGTGCACTTGCAAGGTCCATCACTGATGTTGGACGAGAAGGCCTGGCTCTCAGACTGTGCCCTAATTCATCCCAAAGGTGTTCTATCGGGTTGAGGTCAGGACTGATCTATGTCTTTATGGACCCTGCTCTGTGCACTGGTTCTAATAATTTGGTGGAGGGTGGATTTTGGTGTGGGGTTGTTTTTCAGGGATTGATCTTGGCCCCTTAGTTCCTTGTGCATTCTGGACAATTTCATGCTCCCAACTTTGTGGGAACAGTTTGGGGATGGCCCCTTCCTGTTCCTACATGACTGCGCACCAGTGCACAAAGCAAGGTCCATAAAGACATGGAAGACGAGTTTGGGATGGACTTGAATCCAGTAATAGATCCAGCAATACAATATATATTTTATTATTTTTTGTAAATTTGGACAGTTTTTTTACAGATGTTGTAGAGATACAACATATTTTGTTGTTTATCCTTTGTGTGCATTGCATTGCTGTATGTTGTAAAAAAAAAAAAAAAAGCAAGCAGAGGAGTGATTGTTTTTGTATTGAAGGCAATTTAAATTAAAGTAATACTAAACACACACTGTTTATTTACATTGCCCCTTCTCTTTCTGTATATGGATGGTGGCACTGTAATTATTTTAATTTACAAAAATCTAAGTACATTTTTCCTAATCAATATACAGCTGTCACATGAGCCAAATCTTTCCCAGCCTGTCTGCAGGGAAACATAAGCAGATAGAGCTTCTAGTCCTCTGCTGCTGGTCAAACGGCCTTTGGAATACAGTGTAAAAATAAAAAATATCAATACATTGTCATACAAATATATATTTGAAATGAAATCTTTATTATTTTGTGGAAATAACATGGTGTGGGCAGATTTCGGTCAGTCACAGCCTGTGTCATGTCCCTCCAGCCTGTGTCTTAGAATAAGGAGGAGGTGAAGCCTCCATTAATCTACATATAATATCCCACCCCATTGTGTTTAGTTGATTAGTGGGCATGGAGGAGGAGGGAGGGAGTGGGATGTCATTTACCACTGTGTATACATCCACATGTGTGACTATAGTCACATGGTCTGCTCAGATGTGATAGCGAGGAAGTGCTCAGCATAGAAATTCACTAAAAAACTGAGCATGTGCAGAGATGCCAACACTGCTCTGCAAAATCCCCAACTGAATTGGGAACGTGGACAGAAGGGGGTGATAGAGAGCAGCAGGATCAACCAAGTTTTTTTTTTTTTTTGCAGAGTACAGAAAACAGATCCCATAGTGACTGAGGAGTATGAACAGCATGTAATGCAGAATTTACTGATAGTTTTTTATGATGTGGGTTTAGTGACACTTTAATAGGCTGTCGAACACAATTGGTATTACGGTATGAATAAGAGTTAAAGGAAACGTGTAATGAGAGAAATATGGAGGCCAGGAGTGCTGATCTCCTGAAAATGCTAGTCCCCACATAGTTTGATATTGGTGTCTGTGTGCAGCTCGCAGTGGACAGCACAGTGATTACTCCACATTGACCATAGTATAGAGCAGGGGTTTCCAAACATTCTAAACAAAGGGCCAGTTTAGGCTGCATTCCCCCCCTTGAGCGTTTCAAAGGCGCGCGTTTTTCCCGCGATTTTGTTCAGGTAACAAATGTAAAAAGCAGAAAAACGTCTGTAATCTGCCCCAAAGAAGCTCATGTTCTTTTATGGGCTTAGGGTGTTTTACTTCAGGTGACAAAACGCTCCGATGTGAACAGGTGCCATTGAAATGAATGGGATTTTGCTTGTTGAGCATTTTTCGGGCATTTTACAAGCATTTTAGGAGCTGAAAACGCTCAGGTGTGAATGCAGCCTAATGCCGTGTACACACGGGCGGACTTTTCAACTGGACTGGTCCAATGCACTAAATCCGGCGGACAATCCGACCATGTGTGGGCTCCATCGAACCTGCAGCTGACTTTTTCGGTCAAAAATCTGACGGACTTTAGATTTGAAACATGTTTCAAATCTTTCCGACGGACTCAAGTCCAGTCGAAAAAATCCGCTCGTCTGTATGCTAGTCCAATACGAAAACACTTGCTAGGGCAGCTATTGGCTACCGGCTATCAACTTCCTTATTTTAGTCTGGTTGTACGTCATCACATACGAATCCATCGGACTTTGGTGTGATTGTGTGTAGGCAAGTCCGTTCGTTCAGAAGTCCGTCGGACCAGTCCGGACGAAAAAGTCCGCCCGTGTATACGCAGCATTACTGTCCTGACTAATGTCCCATTGTTGGTGTCAGTTGGAGGAATATCACCCCATCATTGGTGTAAGGATGGAAGGCATTCTGCTCCATCATTGGTGTCAGTGGGAGGATTTTTGCCCTTTCGTTGGTGTCAGTGAGAGGAATAGTTTCCCATTGTTGGCGTCAGTGGGCGGAATAGTTTCCCATTGTTGGTGTCAGTGGGAGGAATAGTTTCCCATTGTTGGTGTCAGTGGGAGGAATAGTTTCCCATTGTTGGTGTCAGTGGGAGGAATAGTTTCCCATTGTTGGTGTCAGTGGGAGGAATAGTTTCCCATTGTTGGTGTCAGTGGGAGGAATAGTTTCCCATTGTTGGTGTCAGTGGGAGGAATAGTTTCCCATTGTTGGTGTCAGTGGGAGGAATAGTGGCCCATTGTTTATCAATGGATGGAATTGTGCCCATTGTTGGAGTAAGTGGGATGAATTGTGCCCCGTCATTGGTATCAGTGGGAGGAATTGTGCGCTTTTGATGGTGTCAGTGACAGGAATTATGCCCCATTGTTGGTGTCATTGGATGGACCAGATTAGTGCAAGCAAAGGGACGCACCTTCAGGTCGCAGTTTGGAGAACTTGCACCATCCTCCAGAGTTCTCTTCATTATGCTGCAGAGAGGACCTAGTGATTGGAGGAGAGGCAGGGCACGAATGGCAGGACACATGACCTGCCACTCCTCTTCCCAGCTTTTTTTTTTTCTGTTAATTCGTTCATTGGAATGAATAACGTTGTTTGCTTCACAGTTCAAAAGCACAGTTTTATAGCAAGTTGGGGCATACCACTGCTTTATATATAGGGTTCTGTGCATCACAAGGTGACCTTTACATGGCACCTGGGCCCACCAAACACACCTATGACTAAGAGTACCCCATAAGGGAGGAGTCTCTTCAGAACTAAACTTTGCAATATACTCGCCTCAGCCTTCCAGTGATGCGGAAGTTACATCCGCCTGTTGCTATCTTCTTCTCTCCGGGTTCCGGGTTTTCAGCCGCTTGATTGGCCAAGTGCGGGAAGCTTTATTGCTCATGGTTCACTGTCTGCAGGTGTCCTATCTATAAGCCTTTTAAAGTTTCACATATGCTATTGGACTGCTTCTAGGATGGTTATGTTCATATTTAGGGTGAATATATACTTATATTTGTACTCAATGTGAACATATATGTACATGTGTTTCGGTAGTGCCAATATACATATGTTTTATGTTTGTACTCAATGTGAACATATGTGTATATATATTTCGGTAGTGCCAATACACATATGTTTTTCTTATAGGTGGTCTTCACTGTTGGCATTGTTGGGATTTTTGGTCTATGGGATGTTCCGCAAGTGTGTCCTTTTAGCTAATTATTGTCCATTGATTTAATTGATTGCTTCACCAGTTTCTTATTGGTGGGCTTTTCACCCTTTTGCTCTATTTAGTTGTGACTACATTCACTTATCTTTTAGCTATGAGTAAGCATCTCTGTATGTGAAACACGTTAGCTATCGCTATTCTCCTATCGTATCTGATGACTTTTGTTGGATTTTAATATCTTTGGAATAAAGATGATCGTTTTCAGAGTACAGCAGTCTGGGATTTACTTGCTACCATAGACTTGTGCACAGCTTGCACCTGTTTCCCGTTGAGGGTGGAGGTTTTCCTTTACGGTCCACGGAGCTTGGAGAGCGGCATCACCTTTGCTAAGAGTACCCCATAAGAGAGGAGTCTCTCCAGAACTAAACTCCGGAATATACTCACCTCAGCCTTCCAGTGATGCGAAAGTTACATCCGCCTGTTGCTATCTTCTTCTCTCCGGGTTTTCTTGATTAGCCAATTGGCATAGCGTCACCCCTTACATGCGCCCTGGAGTCATTCATTCTGGCACAGCAGTGTACATTTTTGCTTGCACATTAGCAGAGCTTCACCATTCACCAAGGCCCCTTTAACACTTATGCAACCTGAAGCAATGTCTGTGTAATCTTGAGGTCTATGGACCTCAAGTGACAGCAAAGACGGACCAGAGTAGTGCATAGACTACTTTGACGTTGCACAGAACAGAAATTCATTGGAAGTCATGGGGTATTACTTATGCAAATTTGCAGTCCCAAGTCGCAGGACAAGTCACACGAGTGTGAAAGAGGCCCAAGAATGAGAGGAACTGCACTTGCAAAATACAGTCTTTTTGTCTTTAGTAAATTCATCCCACGGCATGTCTTTTCTGCAATAAAGAGCTGCCTGCTGGCCGTTTTCTACAAGTTAGGTTTAGTTCCACATTTGTCTTCTTTTTGATATTCTACTGCTGTGGTACGTAGCTTGTATATTCTCATATAGTAACCAACTGAAGCTATGTAGTCAGCTGCTGTGTTTTGTTTGCACACCCTCAACCACTTCCATTTACATCAGTAAGCACAGACTCACTCTCTTCTCTCCTACTATCAGCATTCCTCCCAAGGGAACTGCAGGAACGTGCCCACCAGCAGAGCCGGCCAATTGGGACATCTGTGGCTGAGTGCATGAGACCTACAGAGGTTTACATCAGTGTCATTACATGTGTCTGTGTTAAATTGAATGCATTGCTTTTTCAGGTAATCGCTGTGATGCATTGACGTTTTTTGTAAATTTTGTCTGGACTTGTAAACAGGCTTTGGCTGGATCAGAAAAATTTATCTGGCATAGTGATTGAACATTGTTGGGATAGCAGGCAGAAAGTGTAGAAATCAAGAGAGTACTTGTTTTAGGTTAGGGTTTCCACTATTGCGGCCCCAAAATCGCGCAATTTACAGTGCGACTTTGCAATGCGATGTCATGCGAATGGTGAGAACCATGGGAGAACAAGTTGCACCAAAGTCGGAACAAAGTAATACAAAAACCTTTTTTGGAGTCACTGCGACTTGAGTCGCACCAATTAGAACAGGGACCATTGAAGTACATGGATTTTGACTTATGTGACTTCACATGTGTCAAGTCACACAACAACTCGCAGTAGTGGAAACAGAGCCTTGAAGGGGTTCTAAAGTCAGGCAGTTTGTTATCTTAATGCATTCTATGAAAAAACCTTCTGTGTGCAGCAGCCCCCCTAATACTTACCTGGGCTCCCTCTCGGTCCAGCAATGTTGCACAAAAGCTATGAAGTCTGGGGACTCTCCTTCCTGATTGGCTGAGACACAGCAGCAGGCGCCATTGGCTCCCGCTTCTGTCAAAGTCAGTGAGCCAATAGTAAGAGGGGGCAGGGCTGAGCTGCAGCCCTGTGTTTGAATGGACACACACAGCAGCGGCCCAGGTGCCCCCATAGCAAGCTGCTTGCTGTGGGTACACTCGACAGGAGGGCGGGGCCAGGAGCAGCAAAGAGGGACCCAAGAAGAGGAGGATCTCGGCTGCTCTGTGAAAAAACACTGCACAGAGTGGGCAAGTATGACTTTTTTTTGTTTGTTTAAAATAACAAACAAGACTTTAGTATTAATGTTAGCACCGGACAGATATAAATGACACCATTAAAAGAGAAGTGTGGCTTTTCGAAAAAAACAAAAAACACACATACTCTCCCAGGTGAATGCAGCATCGATCTGATGCTGCATCTGAACCTCGCCTCCTCTGCGACTAAAAACTGAGCAATCAAAGACAGCTGATTGCTCTGCCCCTGTGGAGGGGGTGGGAGCAGAGGTTTAGGCTCTCAGCAGTGCACTGATAGCCTGAGCCAGCTGCTGGTCAGGAATCTGGGTGGATCCCAACATTAAAGTCAGGATCCCTCCAGAGCCTGGACTGGCTCAGTGACATCAGATGACAGCAGGCTTTAGACGAATCTGGGGCACAGGGGTGCAGAACTAAGTGCACTCTTGTGACCCACAGGAGAAGTATGGCCAAAAGAGCTTTGGCCCTACTTCTCCTTTAAATGCAGTCATGTATGTTACTGCAATGCACAGATGTGAAGTCAGACAAAATGTATTTATTTGAGCCTCCTGTAATCCCCTTTACAGCAGGAAAGACAGCACTAGGAGCCAATCAGGCTCTGCTGCTGTGCACTTGACAGGAGGAGCGAACAGAGTGAGGGGGACTAATTTTCGTACAATTAGCAGGGTGGAGTAGTGCTCATAGCTAAGCCCTGTTGCTGCTGCATTGTAGGTAGAAGATCTGCCTATTCTGTCAAGATGATAAGATGGGTCACTTTGCCATCATTGCTAGGGGCTGGGACATAGGGGGATGAAGCTGGCAGTGTATGGTCAGTACAGTGGAGTAGAAATGGGTAGAGTGGGACCTAAGGAGTCAGTGGTACAAGGAGGTGACAATGTAGATGGGTTTGCACTGAGCTTGTAGACTATGGGGCTGATTTGTTCAATTAAGGTTTAACAAAATGTAAAAAAAAAAAAAAAAAATGGAAGCCGATTGGTGTCTATGCAGAGCTGCACCAGATTTTGCACTCTAGTTTTAGTAAATCAACCCTATGTGTTTCCTATATGCATTGCAAGGGTTGACTTCCCAGGTAAAAATGTATGCCTATAGCATGTTTCTTAAGGCCCATACACACGATCGGATTTTTTGACAACAAACATGCAAATGACCTGTTTTAAGGCAACATCCGACCGTGTGTACGCTCCATCAGACAAACTTTCGGTTTTCATCGGACAAATGTTGGCTGTGCAAACAGACAAACTTTCCCGCAACAAAAGTCCTACGTCGGCTAGTCCGATCGTGTGTACATAAATCCATCGGACTTTAGTCCAAAGTACAAACACGCATGCTCAGAACCAATGCAAAAAGATTAGACAACAATACAGCAGTTGACCAAAGGGTGGCGGCAAAGAGCTGAAAAATCACGTGATTTGGTGAAAGTTGCCTGAAAAAGTCCTGCCGTGTGTATGCATACCAAGTTCACGGCCAACGCCCTTTGAACAGAAATCCACGGAAAAGTTTGTTTGAAGTCAGATCGTTTGTATGAGGCTTTACTCAGTGCTGCTGACTTCATGATGTCACTGCATTAGTGTCTGTCTCTGCACCAGTACACTGTGATTGAAGGGCAATGTGTTGACGCCCTGAGCACCATTTTGTCACGGTCTTCCTGATTGAATGAAAATTAGGGATATCTATCGGCAGAGAAGATGTACTAAAAGAAACAGTCCCTGACTGAAGGCGAGTATTACAGCCTAAGCATTTTTTGCAGGGGAGGCTGGAGGACAGGGGCGGACTGACAACTCATGGGGCCCCCGGGCAATAGGGGCTCATGGGGCCCCCTTTGTCCCCACCCACACACAAGCCACACCCTCACAAAGCCCCACGTATATATTGCACTGCTACATTACATGCATTGGTCACAGAATTTCTCTACTTCATGTTCAAAATAAATGTTAAAGATTTAAGAAAATAAAGAAAAATAAACTCACTTTAACCACGTACATTTACTGCATGCTGTTTGACCTGCTGCCGCTGTGATTGGACACACCGAGAGCTAACCAGCGGGTCCGGAGGACCCGATGTCCGCCAGGCCCAGACGATCGTTTCCAACAGAGGCAGAACTGTGGTCTGCCTATGTAAACAAGTCCCCAGAGAGCCTCCCCCACTTACATCAGGGTCCCCAGAGAGCCTCCCTTTACATCAGGGTCCCCAGAGAGCCTCCCCCACTTACATCAGGGGCCCCAGAGAGCATCCCCTACTTACATCAGGGGCCCCAGAGAGCCTCCCCTACATCAGGGACCCCAGAGAGCCTCCCCCACTAACAGCAGGGTTCCCAGAGAGCCTCCCCTTACATCAGGGTCCCCAGAGAGCACCCCCTTACATCAGGGTCCCCAGAGAACCTCCTCCTTACATCAGGGTCCCCAGAGAACCTCCTCCTTACATCAGGGTCCCCAGAGAACCTCCTCCTTACATCAGGGTCCCCAGAGAACCTCCTCCTTACATCAGGGTCCCCAGAGAACCTCCTCCTTACATCAGGGTCCCCAGAGAGCCTTCTCCTTACATCAGGGTACCCAGAGAGCCCCCTCCTTACATCAGGGTCCCCAGAGAGCCCCCTCCTTACATCAGGGTCCCCAGAGAGCCCCCTCCTTACATCAGGGTCCCCAGAGAGCCCCCTCCTTACATCAGGGTCCCCAGAGAGCCCCCTCCATACATCAGGGTAGCTAGAGAGCCCCCTCCTTACATCAGGGTAGCTAGAGAGCCCCCCCTTACATCAGGGTCCCCACAGAACCCCCCCCTTACATCAGGATCCCCAGAGAGCCCCCTCCTTATATCAGGGTCCCCAGAGAGCCCCCTCCTTACATCAGGGTCCCCAGAGAGCCCCCTCCTTACATCAGGGTCCCCAGAGAGCCCCCTCCTTACATCAGGGTCCCCAGAGAGCCCCCTCCTTACATCAGGGTAGCTAGAGAGCCCCCCCTTACATCAGGGTCCCCACAGAACCCCCCCCTTACATCAGAATCCCCAGAGAGCCCCCTCCTTACATCAGGGTCCCCAGAGAACCTCCTTCTTACATCAGGGTCCCCAGAGAGCCCCCTCCTTACATCAGGGTCCCCAGAGAGCCCCCTCCTTACATCAGGGTTCCCCAGAGAGCCCCCCCCCCTTACATCAGGGTTTCCCAGAGAGCCCCCCCCTACATCAGGGTCCCCAGAGAGCCCCCCCTTACATCAGGGTCCCCAGAGAACCCCCCTATACATCAGGGTCCCCAGAGAGCCCCCTCCTTACATCAGGGTTCCCCAGAGAGCCCCCCTTACATCAGGGTTCCCCAGAGAGCCCCCCTTACATCAGGGTTCCCCAGAGAGCCCCCCTTACATCAGGGTTCCCCAGAGAGCCCCCCTTACATCAGGGTTCCCCAGAGAGCCCCCTTCTTACATCAGGGTTCCCCAGAGAGCCCACTCCTTACATCAGGGTAGCTAGAGAGCCCCCCCTTACATCAGGGTCCCCACAGAACCCCCCCCCCCTTACATCAGGATCCCCAGAGAGCCCCCTCCTTACATCAGGGTCCCCAGAGAACCTCCTCCTTACATCAGGGTCCCCAGAGAACCTCCTCCTTACATCAGGGTCCCCAGAGAACCTCGTCCTTACATCAGGGTCCCCAGAGAACCTCCTCCTTACATCAGGGTCCCCAGAGAACCTCCTCCTTACATCAGGGTCCCCAGAGAACCTCCTCCTTACATCAGGGTCCCCAGAGAGCCTCCTCCTTACATCAGGGTCCCCAGAGAGCCTCCTCCTTACATCAGGGTCCCCAGAGAGCCTCCTCCTTACATCAGGGTCCCCAGAGAGCCCCCTCCTTACATCAGGGTCCCCAGAGAGCCCCCTCCTTACATCAGGGTACCCAGAGAGCCCCCTCCTTACATCAGGGTACCCAGAGAGCCCCCTCCTTACATCAGGGTCCCCACAGTACCCCCCCTTACATCAGGGTTCCCCAGAGAGCCCCCTTCTTACATCAGGGTTCCCCAGAGAGCCCACTCCTTACATCAGGGTAGCTAGAGAGCCCCCCCTTACATCAGGGTCCCCACAGAACCCCCCCCCCTTACATCAGGGTCCCCAGAGAGCCCCCTCCTTACATCAGGGTTCCCCAGAGAGCCCCCCTTACATCAGGGTTCCCCAGAGAGCCCCCCTTACATCAGGGTTCCCCAGAGAGCCCCCCTTACATCAGGATCCCCAGAGAGCCCCCTCCTTACATCAGGGTCCCCAGAGAACCTCCTCCTTACATCAGGGTCCCCAGAGAACCTCCTCCTTACATCAGGGTCCCCAGAGAACCTCCTCCTTACATCAGGGTCCCCAGAGAACCTCCTCCTTACATCAGGGTCCCCAGAGAACCTCCTCCTTACATCAGGGTCCCCAGAGAACCTCCTCCTTACATCAGGGTCCCCAGAGAGCCTCCTCCTTACATCAGGGTCCCCAGAGAGCCTCCTCCTTACATCAGGGTCCCCAGAGAGCCCCCTCCTTACATCAGGGTACCCAGAGAGCCCCCTCTTTACATCAGGGTACCCAGAGAGCCCCCTCCTTACATCAGGGTACCCAGAGAGCCCCCTCCTTACATCAGGGTCCCCACAGAACCCCCCCTTACATCAGGATCCCCAGAGAGCCCCCTCCTTATATCAGGGTCCCCAGAGAGCCCCCTCCTTACATCACGGTTCCCCAGAGAGCCCCCCCTTACATCACGGTTCCCCAGAGAGCCCCCCCCTTACATCACGGTTCCCCAGAGAGCCCCCCCTTACATCAGGGTCCCCAGAGAGCCCCCCCTTACATCAGGGTCCCCAGAGAACCCCCCTATACATCAGGGTCCCCAGAGAGCCCCCTCCTTACATCAGGGTTCCCCAGAGAGCCCCCCTTACATCAGGGTTCCCCAGAGAGCCCCCCTTACATCAGGGTTCCCCAGAGAGCCCCCTCCTTACATCAGGGTTCCCCAGAGAGCCCCCTTCTTACATCAGGGTTCCCCAGAGAGCCCCCTCCTTACATCAGGGTTCCCCAGAGAGCCCCCCTTACATCAGGGTTCCCCAGAGAGCCCCCTCCTTACATCAGGGTAGCTAGAGAGCCTCCCCCCATACATCAGGGTTCCCAGAAAGCCCCCTCCTTACATCAGGGTATCCAGAGAGCCCCCTCCTTACATCAGGGTCCCCAGAGAGCCCCCCACTTACATCAGGGGCCCCAGAGAGCCTCCCCTACATCAGGGACCCCAGAGAGCCTCCCCCACTTACATCAGGATCCCCAGAGAGCCCCCCTATACATCAGGGTCCCCAGAGAGCCCCCTCCTTACATCAGGGTCCCCAGAGAGCCCCCCTTACATCAGGGTTCCCCAGAGAGCCCCCCTTACATCAGGGTTCCCCAGAGAGCCCCCTTCTTACATCAGGGTTCCCCAGAGAGCCACCTTTTTACATCAGGGTTCCCCAGAGAGCCCCCCCTTACATCAGGGTCCCCACAGAACCCCCCCCCCCCTTACATCAGGATCCCCAGAGAGCCCCCTCCTTACATCAGGGTTCCCCAGAGAGCCCCCCCCCTTACATCAGGATTCCCCAGAGAGCCTCCCCCCCCATACATCAGGGTCCCCAGAGAGCCTCCCCCCCATACATCAGGGTCCCCAGAGAGCCTCCCCATACATCAGGGTCCCCAGAGAGCCTCCCCATACATCAGGGTCCCCAGAGAGCCCCCCATACATCAGGGTCCCCAGAGAGCCTCCCCCCATACATCAGGGTCCCCAGAGAGCCTCCCCCCATACATCAGGGTCCCCAGAGAGCCCCCCATACATCAGGGTCCCCAGAGAGCCCCCCCCATACATCAGGGTCCCCAGAGAGCCCCCCCCCCCATACATCAGGGTCCCCAGAGAGCCCCCCCCCCCATACATCAGGGTCCCCAGAGAGCCCCCCCCATACATCAGGGTCCCCAGAGAGCCTCCCCCCATACATCAGGGTCCCCAGAGAGCCCCCCATACATCAGGGTACCCAGAGAGCCCCCCCCATACATCAGGGTCCCCAGAGAGCCCCCCATACATCAGGGTCCCCAGAGAGCCTCCCCCCCATACATCAGGGTCCCCAGAGAGCCCCCCATACATCAGGGTACCCAGAGAGCCCCCCCCATACATCAGGGTACCCAGAGAGCCCCCCCCATACATCAGGGTACCCAGAGAGACCCCCCCCATACATCAGGGTACCCAGAGAGACCCCCCCCATACATCAGGGTCCCCAGAGAGCCCCCCCCATACATCAGGGTACCCAGAGAGCCCCCCCCATACATCAGGGTACCCAGAGAGACCCCCCCCATACATCAGGGTCCCCAGAGCCTCCCCCCATACATCAGGGTCCCCAGAGAGCCCCCCCATACATCAGGGTACCCAGAGAGCCCCCCCCCCATACATCAGGGTACCCAGAGAGCCCCCCCCATACATCAGGGTCCCCAGAGAGCCCCCCCATACATCAGGGTTCCCAGATGTAACCCCCCCCCCCCCCCCAGAGGTTCCCCTGTACCTGGCTGTGTCCAACCCCCAGCACAGGGGGAGGTGGGAGGTGGCGATCGTCAGTTCTGTGGTGCCTGTGGATCTTACTGGGGCTTGTAGTCCTCCATCTGATTCTGTACAGTGGATAGGGGAAGGGCCTCTGACCTGGGAAGCAGTCGGTAACAGTGTACAAGCAGAGAGTGAAACTTGTAGCTGCCCGGGTCAGAGGCCCCTCCCCTTTCCACTCTATACACTTTGGAGGAGAAATACAAGTCCCAGGGAGATGCTGCGAGCACCATAGAGCTGCTGATCGCCGCCTCCCACTCTCCTCACTGCAATAAAACTGAAAGCCACAGGTGCAGGGGGAGATGCTGTGTCTTGCCCCCCCGCACAGCGGCAGTCGGCAGAACGGCTCCACCGCAGCACGTCTAGCAGCATACCCCTAGACCCGACGAGCATGTCTCACGGGCCCCCTACTGGCCGCGGGCCCTCGGTCGCCGTCCGAATGACCGAATGGTCAGTCCGCCCCTGCTGGAGGACATTCATAACAATAAAAACCTGCCTAGGTGACCATATACAAACATTAGTCCACAGGTGGGATTTAAAGACTAGAATGCTCTGCTCAGTCCCTCTGTTCAGAAACCTGCAAGACTGGCCCCTGCTTGTAACCATGAGAAATAATAAAATGAACACAAAATAGGATTCCGCACAGTATTTCTATAATAACCTTTATTAGTATTTTTAAAAGATACAAGATAATCCTAAACAAGCCAATAGTAATGTACATTTATTATACAAACAAGTAACATTGGAAATACAGTTGTTGTGCTCTGGCACCCTGATAAAATGGCCAATCCATCGTGTTTTTTTCATATTTAGCTATCCAGATTAAATTAAATGGTTAGATTGAGTGAAACAACCACATACATAGTATATAGTATTTGCAAATCTAAATGTTACACTATGGCTCTTGAACAGAATGTGTGACTCCACTTACATAAGCATAATACAGAATGTGCACACTAGTTTTCGAACGTTCAAGAAAAGTCACAGGCTGTAATACTGCATAAGGTTCATGTTTTTGGCCAGGCTAATAGAAACGTATAAAGTACACCTCTACACAATGGAGGCAGCTTCTTGTACACTGTACAGCATAGCCTTATGGACAAACTACCTTTTGTGGGGCACCCAGCTCCAAATTAAAGGATGCATACCCCATTTTTGTATTTTCTGTCTATATGATAGGGTAGCAAAATACTAAGCAAGTAAGTAGTATTCATTACTTGTCGTATTCCCTTATGTCTGCATGGACTTTTATATCTACTCTTTCCAATGTGTATGTTCAAAAAAGCACTGCCATGTGGAAATAAGGTACCCATAAACCTTATACGAGGAACTGTAGAAATAAGGTACCATAGACCCAACATAATGGAACTGTAGAAATAAGGTACCAAAGACCCAACATGATGGAACTGTAGAAATAAGGTACCATAGACCCAACATGAAGGAACTGTAGAAATAAGGTACCATAGACCCAACATGAAGGAACTGTAGAAATAAGGTACCAAAGACCGAACATGATGGAACTGTAGAAATAAGGTAACCACAGACCTAACATGAAGGTACCGTGGAAACAAGATTATTATGATTACTGCAGTACCTACAGACTTAACATGAGGGAACTGTATAAGTAAGGTACTCAAAGATTCTAATATGAGGGAACTGTAGAAAAAGGCCGATGTGTGTAAACTAGAATAGAGTAAGGTACCCACAGACTTAAAGTGTAACTAAAAGTCATAACTTTTTTTTTTCATTTTGGATTAAGTAGGGGAGGGTAATAACCCCTGTCAGATTTTTTTTTTTGCCATCTGTGTCCCATATGGGAGATTTCCCTTTATGTTCTGTCCCATTACCAAAACAGGAAGTGGGAGGAAATTCCTCCAAAGTTAGGAAATCCTGGGGTGTCACCAGAACTAGCATCCCCATTGCAAGAAGATTTCTGCCCCATTACTGTTCTGGAGTCAACAAAAAATTTTACTTTCACTTTTAATGATAATGGTAAAGATGACAAATAGAGAGGGTGAATCTCCCTACCAGGGGAACAGACAGCAATAAAAACTGATAAATGTTCTAATGCCTCTCCACTCTATCCAAAACTAAAAAAAGAAAAAAAAAAAGTTTTGCCTTAAGTTACACTTTAATATGATGGTACTGCAGAACTAAGGTACACACAGATTCTAACAAGAACAAACTGCAAGAATACGATATCCACAGGCCTGACATGAGGGAACTTTAGAAATGAGGTACCCACAGACCCAACATGAGGGAACTGTAGAAATGAGGTCCCTGCAGAAATAACATGAGGAATCTGTGGAAATGAGGTATCCCCAGACCCAACATGAGGTACCCCCAGACCCAACATGAGGAAACTGTAGAAATGAGGTACCCACAGACCCAACACGAGGGAACTGTAGAAATGAGGTACCCACAGACCCAACATGAGGGAACTGTAGAAATTAGGTACTCCCAGACCTAACATGAGGGAACTGTAGAAATGAGGTGCATGCAGAGCTAACATGAGGGAACTGTCAAAATAAGGTGTCCACAGACCTAACTTGAGGGAACTGTATAAATGAGGTGTCCCCAGACCTAACATGAGGAAACTGTATAAATGAGATGTCCCCAGACCTAACATGAGGGAACTGTCAAACTAAGGTGTCCACAGACCTAACACAAGGGAACTGTACAAATGAGGTGTCCCCAGACCTAACATGAGGGAACTGTGCAAATGAGGTACTGCAGACCTAACATGAGGGAAATGTAGAAATGAGGTACTTGCATATTCTAACATGATATTCATGCAGTCTAGCCAATGAGACTCATATCAGGAAATTGTTTGCCTCAACCTAACTTGTCCAGACACCCCTTAACTGAGTGGTGGTCAGATCTTATGACCTCTGGCTTCATTTAATGGGTACATATAATCTTTATATCATAAAGATTATAGAGTTAACAGTGTAAAGGCACATCCCTACATAAAAAGGAATGCAAAAGTATGTTTTAAATAACTGAATATGCTCAACAGAAGAAAACAGCTTGTGAATACTATGGCTATATATTTTGCTGCCCTGTCTTACAACAAATGTACCTGAAAGGCAGAGTTATACTTTAACTTCAAGAGTGTAGAAGCCACCAAGTCAGGACCCATATGGGCAGAGTTCAATAAGACAATGTATTTTGGGAATTGTTTTATTAAAGAAAATGTGTTTTAGGAATCAGAACTCCCCATAAACTACCCACTGACACACAACTCTGCTGTAAATAATTTAACAGCATGACTCAGGCCAATTCAGTAAAGTAGCCAGCAAAGTGCAGACATCCACACCAGCAATCCTAACTCATCTGTTTTTGCATTTTTTTGTAAAACTATTTGATTGGCTGAAATGGGTACCTGCACTTTGTACATCATAATTGTGCTTTGTCTTACTAAATGAGCTTAAAGGCTTCTTTGTCCAAAATATTGCTGTATCACAATGTGTTTACCTCCATTGTTATCTAGGTACACAAACTTTACATTTCCCCACTCATCTGCTTTAACCAAATAGCGCCATTAATGTTGTCTCCCGCAGTACAGAACAAAACTTACACAAAAGGAACTTCCCCAAGCCCCCTAATAGGAAATCATACAAATTCTAAATGGTACATTCTATTAATTCAGAACAATGGCTTTTCTTATTAGTAGAAAAAGAAAATAATATCAAATAAGTGACACTTCACAGGTAAGCAGATTCCAGCTGCAGCTTAGTTAAAAAGGGACCAACATCAAATTATCCCGCTGGAGTTAAGCGCATAGGCAGCGCAGGTATGATTCCCCTCCCTCCATCCCCAAAGAAGTTAGACATATGTTAACATATCTAAACTTTGAAATTATTATGTAGAAAGAAGTTCTCCAGAAAAGAACAATGTTCTACATACTGCAATGAGGCCTAATGTTCACAGATTAGACATATGATGAGTATATGGTTATTGCTTCCTATGTAAAGGTGCATTGTAATTATGACTGTGTCATTGAAGGGTTATACTTTCAGAAATTCAGGATCACAGTAGCAATCAATAAAAGAAATGTGTTATAAAATATCACATATTGCCTAAAAGAAACCATGCTGTGAGGGCTAGCCTAGAACAATGGACATTCTTCTCAAGCTTAAAAAGAAACCTATGAAGTAAGAAGCATGGGCACAACCATCACAGACAAATTTTGTAGCTTCATGTTCCATGGTTGTCCCATAAAACAGTTCAGTGTTTTTTCACTACCTGGTGAATAAATGACCCAAAAAAAGCATTTGTATATCAAGTGTTAGTGCCGGTTCACACAGGAGCGACTTGTCAGGAGACTTAGTCGCCTGACAAGTCGCGCTCCGTTCTGTACTATGGAACTGTTCTAATAGGAATGACTCAAGTCGCTCAGACTTGGAAAAGGGTTCCTGTACTACTTTGGGACGACTTCAGGGAGAATTGCATTGGCTTCTATACAGAAGTCATTTTGCAAGCCTCCGCTGAAGTCGTGTGTAGATCGCCTTGCAAAATTGCCCTGCCCCTGTGTGAACCGGCACTTAGAGAAGGTGTCAGGACTCCCTATCCCTCTCCTATTTGGCACTGCTAGTGCCCCATGATTGGCACAGTGCTGTCACATGGAAGCAAGTAAGAGGACCATAGCCCTGTGTAAGCTCCAAGTCAGTTGGCAGCTTACGCAGGGCTTTCTTTCCATGGTCCTAGTGGGTAAAGTGATCCATGTGGGAGGGCGTAAAGGAGAATACATGGTACAGGGGAGAGGTGGTGGGGGAGTTAATTGTCCCGTTTACTTTGTTATTCAAGGGCAAAGGAAAGGGTCGGATTAAAGTGGAAGGTCAGTCAAAAGCCAACTAAGGCAGGCCATACACGGTGCAATTTTTTTTTTCCTATAAACACAAGTTGCAGGAAAGAAATTTGCAGGATTCCCCCATCAATACAGACAGTGCTGGCAGGGGAATCCCTCCTGCCGAGAAATTGTCTGCTCCTGGTGCGGAGGGGGGGGAGCTGTCCCCGCCAGAGGAGAAGACCGTAATTATCGCTAGCAGCTATTGCAGCCACCAGCGATAAGCGCAAGAGAATCCAGCAGGCTGGTTGTACCAAAGTTGATCAATTGATCAACTTGGTACATTCAGCCTGCCCATTAACGGTTCGAATCTCAGCAAGTTCCTTTAAACTGTGTATTGTCAGACTAAGGCTAAACCTACTCCCACCCCCATTCTAGGACTATTCTCTCTACCCTGTGAAAGAAAAGGTGTCTATACTTACCTATTCTAATGCCACTCTGGTCTTGTCACAATGGTTACAAATGCCTGTGTGTTGATGTCACCCACAGGCCAACTATGGGGCATCCATTGTCGGCTGCCCCTCCTCTACACTGAAGCCGGTGGTGGAACCTGATCATGTGACCTGACCGGAGCGCCCTCAGAATAGGCAAGTATGGACATCTTTTCTTTCACAGGGTAGATAGAATAGTCTTAGAATGGGGTGGGAGTAGATTTAGCCTTAGTTAGATTTTGACTGACCTAAAGTACGTACAAATATGTACATTTTTCTGATGTATCCATATATTTTAGTATCACAAAATATGTAGTTATGTTTGTTAAAAGATAGTGAAAAACTAATCCATGCACAAACAAATCCAAATTTTTTTTTTTTTAAAGTCAGCTTTAGCCAAGAAATGGTTAGCTTTATAATCTTCAATAGGGAAATCCCAATAAGGGTCTATTAGGCTGCTGGAGGCATTATTATAATTTTCATTACGAACTTGTCCTTTAACTATGATTTTCAGGAAACCAAGATAATATTTTTGTAAAAGAGCATGTTGAAGTAAAAAATTTTAAATTCATATCTTTCGCCTGGCAATACAAATGTTTGGATGCTATCCAATGTAAGCAATGAAATGTAAAACTTGATTCTCCAATTCAGGTTGGAAAATAACAGTTAGAATCTGATTGACTATGAGGAGAAAACACCTAAAATTTGTATTATTTAAGCTTATATGTCTAACCCTTTGTGCCTGTGGATATCCTGAATTTCATACCGGTAAAGAATACCTGTACGGGGGAAAACATGGGGACATCCACTGCCAACCTCCTTCTGAAAGTGCCAGATGCTTGGCTGTCTCTAGCCTTGATATTTTGTGAGTCACAGACCTGAACTGAGCATGCAACAAGCAAAGTTACAACTCCTGATTAGCATACATAGCTTTGGTTCTGAGACTGGACAATTGGGTCAGCATGATAACAAGGCAACAATCCTTTTCAATGACAGAGGTCAGCAGCCCACATGTTTCTTTCAGCACAGATTTCCTTCAAGAACAACAGCAAATATTCTGATCCAATTAGTGCCCATCACAATGCACCTTTAATTCAAGCTGATATAATGCTATTTAATTTAGTAAGACGTAAACAGTGGGATCAAGTCACCGTTAAAAAATGAAAATGCTGATTTTGTACAATATTTGTGTAATCCTCAAAGAATGGCACATAAAAAAAAATAATCATTTATAATATAACCCAATGGACATGTTTAACAATGAAAAATGACAGATGCCTGAACATGTAAATAAAGCTTAGAGATCTAGCAGCAAAGACAAAACTAATTTGCATATTATGTAGTGCAATGGGTATTCAGCACATGTCTCTGACCAAATATCACCCCTCCCCCAATGAATATGGTTAGATGATACAGAATTGGGCACACCGACGTGGGAGCCTAGTCATGTCCTGCTACATAGCAGGGGTATGCTGGAACCTGTAATTAACAGCAATAGCATTGTAGGGTTGATTTACTGAAACTAGAGCGTGCAAAATCTGGTGTAGCTCAGCTTCCAGTTTTTTTTGTTAAAGCTTAATTGAACAAGCTGAATTTAGAAGCTGATTGGCTACCATGCACATCTACACGAGATTTGCACTCTACATTTTTAGTAAATCATCCTCAGTGTGTCCAAATCTGAGCATTATAAGGAAAGTCCAACCCTAGCAGAACAGTCTGCAAGGCTGCAGCTCCGTGTCACTAAGTCACGTCCTACACCTTTGATTCTCCGGGTGATTATAACCAAAGAATACAAACTGCAGTAGCTTGCAACCTATTCCAGAGGCACAGCAATGCAGATTGGGCTACCATCACTGAGTATGAAGGCCACAGGTGGACATTCTCATAAAGCAGTTCAGTGGCTGAAAAAGTCCTTCAATGTATTAATCTGTGTAAATTCAGCCACAGCCCATGGGGTTACGAAAGCTAATACCCAAAATCATTAACCATAAATAACACACTATAATTTTCTATTATAGACAGGTCTATGCAAAGGTATGCTCTGGATAGCTAACTTTTATGGCTCCCCAGTAACAGGCCCGAATAAGACAAACTAAGCCTAAAAGATAAGCAACCGCCCAGGAGACATATGTTGCACGGAAATGCCTGGCAAAGTCTTGTGTGCCAACCTGCGAAAAAGCAGAGAATAAAGTCACTTTAACTGCAGTAGTATTTCATGCATTTTAACAGTTAATTTCTGTATTAATTCCGCTAAAATGAAAAGAATATTGGCAATAAAGTTTGGCCATACAAGAATAGAAATTCCGCCAGTTCAGCAGGGACCAGACACATTTCCATCAGTCAACGCTTGGCAGAAGTCGGTTGATGATTGACACACACTAAGGGGGGGGTGTCATACAGCAACCTCGTTTTGGGGGTGGAGGAATCTGTTCATTATTTTCGTTGAGCTCACTTGCTAAATAGCAGTGTATGGGCAACTTAAAGTGGTTCTAAAAGGATCAATGTTTTTTACCTTAATGCATTGTATGCATTCGGTAAAAAAACCTTCTGGCTGCAGCTCATTTCCCCCCCCCACACACACACACACACATACCCAAGCAGCGCCTTATAACTTATCTGAGCACCATCTTGATCCAGCAATGTGCATGAGAGCTGTAATTTTTATTGTGGCAACACATATCAATTTCAATATGATATGAAATTGATCATTTATTACAACTAGTTTAATCAGTTTGAATGAACCACTTAACCTTAGGTGGATGTCATATAAATGTCCTTAGGTTGAAGTGAAGATATCGGAATAATGCCTGTCAGACATTTTTTTTCAGCAGGCGATTCCCTGCAATGTAAAAGCAATCATAGCAGTTTAGCCACTTTAAAGCTTTTACAGGCGGCAGGAGGGGACCCCCCCCCCCCAACTGTCCTCTGGTGCTCTTCCGGCTCACCAGTGTGATCAGCAAACCAGAGAATGAATCTGCCAGCAGGTGCTGTTTACCATGGAGCTGACCGTGGACCAGACGGTCTTCAGGGTTTTTGACCCTCAGAGGCCGGAAGTGACGTCATGACGTTACTTCTGGCGCCGGCAGATGTAAACACTGGCTACAGTCACCCAGAGGTTATAGATTTGTCTTCTTTAGGGCTAGTTCACACCTGAATCTCACAGGAATGCAGCCCACAGCATTTGCGATCTGCGTTTGTGTGTGTTGATGTCGTTAAGAATAGATTGACTTCCATAGCAGATCACACATCCAGTGCATTTTAAACACCGCACATAAACGGGAATTTCCCGCACCGTGTTCTGCTGTGAACCAACCATTAGGCCCCTTTCACACGGGCAGACCGATCGGGTCCACCTGTCAGTTTTTTTAGGCAAACCCAATCTGACCATTCATTGCCCTCTACGGAGCTGCGGATGTAAAGGGACATGTGCCTGTTTACACCCACCAACATCCGATCCCATCTGCTAAAAACAGACAGATGGAGGATTCGTTCCCCATACGTCTGGCAGATCAGGTCGGTTGTAAACAGACAGGTGGTCCATTTACATCCAAAGCACATAGAAGAAAGCGGGCTGTGTCCATGTCCACTCTGCTGAGCAGGCAGATCTGTGTGAAAGAGCCCTTAGAGTGAAAACAAATATTTATTGTGAGAAAGAACTTAATATCTTGCGTTTCCTAAACCTAAACAGCTACGTAATTATATAATTCTCAATGCTAAAACAAAAATTTTCGGTAGTTTTTAAAACCTGGTATTTTAAAAAGGATATCAAATACAAAGATGGATTTAGTTTAGAAGTTATAAAAATCACAGTTCAAAATTGGTGGACAGATTTCCTTGCAGTAAATTGTAATGGCACTCCATGTACCAGTCATTCTCGTGAACTGAAAATTTACAGGAAAGAAGCCTGTGAGAGAAGGAAAAGTTAACAGTAAATGACTCGCTTACCGTTAGGCCAACACCGATAAAAATGCAGATCATTCCCATTGTAATATAAGCACAACAGCGTCGGCGGGGAAGGGCACTTCCTACAGATGATCTGTCAGAAAATAATAGAAAAGAAAATTATTATTTTTTCTTTATGCCCCTCACAAGCATCTCTTTCAGATTACACAGTCCGATTGTCCTGCTTGCCATTGTTTTATGTCCAGGTAACAGATTTCAAGACTGGCCCAAAATGCTCCCATACGCAATTATGCAATTCGGGCTTGTGTCAATGGCACCAGTATAACATAAAAGTTTAAGATGCTTCAGAGATCATTCAAAATTCTTTGACAAATGCATTTGACCTACAGTTTTTTTTTTTAAAGTGTGCAGCCGTGTGGGGCTCTGCCCACATGGCTGTGTCAATCATTCACAGAGTTCTGCGAATGAATCAACTATAAGTACTGACATTCTTTGCGGATGTCGGCTTGTACTTCTTAATCAACTACCACGGCGCCGTTGCATGCTCTGGTTGTTCATAGATTCTTTACGATGTACAGCAGACAGCTTACACTGACAGTTTGCAGGAGTCCTGCATGGCACCATCGATCTACTGATCGCTGGTGAAATGCTTTCCAGGCCTAAAAAAAAAAAAAAATAGTAAATGCACTTTTTTTTACCTGCAAAAAAATGTGCATTTATTCTTTTTATTTAAAAGGTGAACGTATCCCTTAAATAAAATGTGGTTTTTTTCACATCATTGTCATTTAACAAGTTATTCCTAACACACAGCATAGGCATACAGTGGATATAACCTGTAAAAATGTCAGGTTTCTGTGATGTAAAAAAATGACAAAGATAAATCAATTCAGAATCTTTCCACCTTTAATGTGACCTATAAACTGTACAATTCAATTGAAAAACAAACTCTTATAACTGGGGATGTAGCTGTGTTCATAATTAAGCAATCGCATTCAAACTCATGTTAAATAGGAGTCAGTACACACCTGCCATCATTTAAAGTACCTCTGATTAACCCCCCAAAAGTCCAGCTGTTTTAGTAGGTCTTTCCTGACATTTTCTTTGTCACATCCTACAGCAAAAGCCATGGTCTACAGAGAGCTTCCAAAGCATCAGAGGGATCTCATTTTTAAAAGGTATCAGTCAGCAGAAAAGTACAAAAGAATTTCCAAGGCATTAGATATACCATGGAACACAGTGAAGACAGTCATCATCAAGTAGAAAATATGGCACAACAGTGACATTACCAAGAACTGGAAGTCCCTCCAAAATTGATGAAAAGACAAGCCTGACAAGAGACCTAAAGCAACATTAAAAAGGAGCTGCAGGAATATCTGGCAAGTACTGGCTGTGTGGTACATGTGAAAACAATCTCCCATATTCTTCATATGTCTGGGCTATGGGTTAGAGTGGCAAGACGGAAGCCTTTTCTTACGAAGAAAAACATCCAAGCCCAGCTAACTTTTGCAAAGACACATCTGAAGTCTCCCAAAAGCATGTGGGGAAATGTGTTATGGTCTGATGAAACCAAGGTTGAACTTTTTGGCCATAATTCCAAAAGATATGTTTGGTGCAAAACAACACTGCAAATCACCAAAAGAAAACCATACCCACAGTGAAGCATGGTGGTGGCAGCATCATGCTTTGGGGCTGTTTTTCTTCAGCTGGAACAGGGGCCTTAGTCAAGATAGAAGGCATTATGGACAGTTCCAAATACCAGTCAATATTGGCACAAAACCTTCAGGCGTCTGCTAGTAAGCTGAACATGAATAGGAACTTTATCTTTCAGCATGACATCGACCCAAAGCATACATCCAAATCAACACCAGAAGATGATTAAAGTTTTGGAATGGCCCAACCAGAGCCCAGACCCGAATCAGAATAAAAATCTGTGGGGTGATCTGAAGAGGGCTGTGCACAGGAGATGCCCCTGCAATCTGACAGATTTGGAGTGTTTTTGCAAAGAAGAGTGGGCAAATACTGCCAAGTCAAGATGTGCCATGCTGATAGACTCATACCCAAAAAGACTGAGTGCTGTAATAAAATCAAAAGGTTCTTCAACAAAGTATTAGTTTAAGGGTGTGCACACTTATGCAACCATATTATTTTAGTTTTTTATTTTTACTTCCCTCCACCTAAAAGATTTCAGTTTGTTGTTCAGAGTTGTACAGTTTATAGGTTACATTAAAGATGGAAAAAGTTCTGAAATGATTTAGCTGTCTCATTTTTTTACATCACAGAAACCTGACATTTTAACAGAGGTGTGTAGACTTTTTATATCCACTGTACTTCTAATGACACCCCAAAACACATTTTGCTACTCCTGCCGAGTATGGGGATACCATATGTGAGATTTTTTGACAGCCTAGATACATAATGGGGCCCAAAATCTAAGGAGAACCTTTAGGCTTTCAAGGAGCATAAATTTGTCTAATTTTCTGATTACCTATCATATTTCTTGAGTCCCTGAAATGTCAGGGCAGGAGAAACAGCAACAAAATTACAACATATTGAAAAGCAAACAACACAAGGTATTTTCTGAAAGGCATAGTGAGTCTTTTTAAGTATTTTTTTGCCACAAGTTTTTGGAAAATGCAGGAAAGAAAATTAAATCAATTTTATTTTTAGACAAATTCATTGAAGAAGATATTTCTAACACGGCATACGTAGAATACCAAACCAAAAAACACATTCTACTACTCTGCCAAAGTGTGGGGATACCACATGTCTAAGACTTATTTTTACAACCTAACATAGTGGGGCCCAACACCCAAGGAGCACTTTCTGGCATTCTAGGGGAATAAATGATACATACGGTATTATACCACCTATCACTTTTTTCTGGAGGCCCTGGAGCACCCATAAACACCCAGAAAATGTCCACATTTTGGAAAGCCAAAACCCCAAGATATTTTCTAAGAGGCATGGGGAGTCTTTTGACTTTGCCACAAGTTTTTGGAAAATGCGGAAAGAAAATTAAAATTAATTTACACAAAGTTGTCAATTTAATAAGATATTTTTCACGTAAAGCATGGTCATATGTAAAATCTCACCTCAAAATACATTCTACTACTCCTTCCAAGCATGACATACCACATGTGTGAGACTTTTTCAATGTTTGGATTAGGGACTAGTGGTCAAGGACTATAGCTTAGTGTAGTTATCACCTATAGCAGTTCCCGTTCCTGCAAACCTAGCCAACTGGAATGCCATGTTCACTGACCAGGAAGTACAGGAGACTGAAGAAAAAAAAAAAGAACAAGAGAGTTCATGTGACTTCAGGAGCGCAGTGGTCTGTAGGGGATGGCTGGGACTGGTGTCTCACAGAAACTTAGTCAGTGGGAAGTGCAGATGATCCGTTCAAACGACAGGCAGAGACATGGTCGGCAAAACAGGAAAAGGATAAGTCCAGGCAGCAGGCTGAAATGTGGTCAATAAACAGGCCAGGATCAGTACAGGCAATAGGCAGAGGCAACGATGTGCCCTTTTCTAAGGTGCGTATGCGCTCGGGTCTTTCGTAAATACCTACTAAACCGTGGAGGTTTAGGAGATATTTCAAGCACCTACAGGTATGCCTTAATATAGGCTTACCTGTAGGTAAAAGTGGTTGTACAGGGTGGAAAACCACTTTAATGAACAGGCTGTCAGACATTGTGGCAAACAGTTCAGGATTGCTCATCCATCCTTGTTTGCATGTAACCACTCAGACATGCAGCTATAGGCATACAGGTGCAGCGTTTGACAGCTTGATAATGAGGTTTACAGACTGCTAGCCGCAGCTGTACTCCAACACCTGTGACTTTTCAAGTGCAGAAATATGCTGAATTTTTTGTGCATGAGCCCTTACAGTGGCAGTAGTTACAGTAGATACCATCCCAAACTGAAAGATATATAGTTTGCTAAAGCTTTGGGTATCATAAACAATTGCCTTTTTTTTTAAATACTTTTTAATTTTACTCCTGCAGCCACTTCCTGGCTACAGACATGCATTCCAGCAATTACTTCTTGTCATATCCTAGGAAGGGTTTTGTGAAGATGACAACAGTGGACCATGCCTATATATGTGCATAAGAGTGGCCATTTGTATTGGCAGAGCATGTGACAGTATAATAACGCAGAAAATCAACTGGTAAACAGGGACAGAGCGCAGTCACCCTATAAGAGAAACTTTCGGTGCAATGACTTTGGTGGCAGGATTAACAGGTATTTATTTCAATGAAAACTTCAGTTTTAAAAATATTGTATATTACTTTTGAGATGCAATTAACATGTTTATGTGAGATTGTAGTGGCTGGGTATACATACAGTATACTTTAATGAAAATATAAGCATTAGATTCTAACTATTCATTTTTATAAGGACACTGATTTGGTAAAAATCTTATATATACAGCGGTACCCTGAAAAAGTATTCATATCCCTTGAAATTTTCCACATTTTGTCATGTTACAACCAAAAACGTAAATGTATTTTATTGGGGTTTTATGTGATAGATCAACACAAAGTAGCACATAATTGTGAAGTGGAAGGAAAATGATAAATGGTTTTCAACATTTTTTTACAAATAAATATGTGAAAAGTGTGGCGTGCATTTGTATTCAGCCCCCCTGAGTCAATACTTTGTAGAACCACCTTTAGCTGCAATTAAAAGGTGGTGAAAGTCTTTACTAGCTTTGCACATCTACAGAGTGACATTTTTGCCCATTCTTCTTAGCAAAATAGCTCAAGCTCTGTCAGATTGGATGGAGAGCGTCTGTCAGCAGCAATTTAAAATTCTTTCCACAGATTCTCAATTGGATTTAGATCTGGACTTTGAATGGGCCATTCTAACACATGAATATGCTTTGATCTAAACCATTCCATTGTAGCTCTGGCTGTATGTTTAGGGTCATTGTCCTGCTGGAAGGTGAACCTCTGCCCCAGTCTCATGTCTTTTGCAGACTCTAATGCCCCGTACACACAAGCGGAATTTCTGTCAGAAAAAACTTGGATGGTTTTTCCGATGGAATTCCACTCAAGCTTGCCTTGCATACACACGGTCACACAAAAGTTCTCTGAACTTTCGACTGTCAAGAACGCGGTGACGTACAACACTACAACGAGCCGAAAAAATGGAGTTCAATGCTTCCGAGCATGCGTCGAATTGTTTGCGAGCATGCGTGATTTTTTTGCGCGTCCGAATTGCATACAGACGAACGCATTTTCGGATAGGAACTTTTTCCGACCAAAAAATAGGGAATCTGCTCTCAATCTTTTGCTGGCTGAAGTTCCGCCAGCAAAAGTCCGATGGAGCATACACGGTCACATATTCCAACCAAAACCTCTCATCTGAGTTTTGCTGGTCGCATTTCCGATCATGTGTATGGGGCATAACAGGTTTTCTTCTCAAGCCACATGATCGGGAAATGTTCGATGTCCGACCGTGTGTATGCTCCATCGGACAATTGTTGTCGGACTTCCCGCCAACAAATGTTGGATAGCAGGTTTTCAAATTTTCCGCCAACAAATGTGTGTTGTCGGATTTTCTGATCGTGTGTACACAAGTCCATCGGACAAAAGTCCAAAGTACAAACAAGCATGCTCTGAAGCAAGGACGAGCCAGAAGTGGTCGGTCTTGTAAACTAGCGTTCATAATGGAGAATTAACATTCGTGACGTGGCAAATTATGAAATGTCCAAATGCAGCGCACAATTCTCTTCTTCTTTAATGGGATAATAATGAAGTTGCTTTGCTGGTGATACTGATGGAGTTATTGCAAACAAATTTTCAAAGGCTTTTTTTTTCTAGTGATATCAAGAATATTATCATTATGCTTTTTTATTTTTATTTGGGCAAGTTAACGCAATTATCCCGTAGTTTTTAAGATCAAACATACAACTATGTTGGTGTCCCTTGTCAATTTTAGATTGTATTTTTTAAAATGTAACTGCCTACTCCCAAACTGTCATTTGAAGTAAAACACATAGCCAAGTATTATTCTACAGAATTTTTTGATTGTGCATTAAAAAAAAGAAAACAAATAAAATTAGATATGCTATCTGCCAATAGAACTTAACCGCTTCCCGACCAACTCACACAGATATACTGCGGCAGAGGGGCACGTACAGGCAGATTAACGTACCTGTACGTTGCCCTTTAAGAGGCAGCTTGCGGGCATGCGCGAACCTCCGGGAGCTCCATGAGCATGATCGTGGGTCCTGCAGACTCGATGTCCGCGGGGATACACGCGATTGTCTCACAGAGAGGAAGAACGGGGAAATGCTAATGTAAACAAGCATTTCCCTGTTCTGCCTAATGACACCGACACCGATCTGTAATCGGGAGCGGTAATCAGTGTTGTGTCACACACAGCCCCCCCCCCCCACAGTTAAAATCACTCCCTAGGACACACTTAACCCCTACATCGCCACCTAGTGGTTGACCCCTTCACTGCCAGTCACATTTACACAGTGATCAATGCATAAATGTGAATGGTCCCAAAATCGTGCCAAAAGTGTCCGATCTGTCCGCCATAATGACGCAGTCACAATAAAAATCGCTGATCGTCGCCATTACTAATAAAAAAAATTATTAATAAATATGCCATAAAACTATCCCCTATTTTGTAAACGCTATAACTTTTGCGCAAACCAATCAATAAAGGCTTATTGCACTTCTTTTTACCAAAAATATGTAGAAGAATACGATCGGCCTAAACTGAGGAAAAAAATATTATAGCAAAAAGTAAAAAATAATGCGTTTTTTTCAAAATTGACGCTATTTTTTTGTTTATAGTGCAAAAAATAAAAAATGCAGAGGTGATCAAATACCACCAAAAGAAAGCTCTATTTGTGGGGAAAAAAAGAACGTCAATTTTTTTTGGGAGCCACGTCGCACGGCCGCGAAATTGTCAGTTAAAGCGACGCAGTGCCGAATCGCAAAAAGTGCTCTGGTCTTTGGGCTTAAGTGGTTAACCAAAAAGTGCATTCTCCGCATCCAAAAATATAGAAAATATACCAAATCAAATCATTATTCAACCAAAAAAATAATGTTGAAGCAAAAACTCCAAGGCCAATAATAAATAACACGTTATCTCCTCCGATTCCGCAACATGTCTGGTTGACGAACGGCCTTTCAGAAACAAACTAAAAAGCACAAAATGAAAAGTGTGAAAAGAAAAGCACGAATCAACACTCAAACTTCTACTAACACGAAATTAGCAGAAGGAGCCCAAAGGGTGGCGCTAAAGAGCTGAAAATCCACTTAGTACGTCACTACGTTCGTAATTGTTGGCCAACAATTGTGTGGCCGTGTGTATGCAAGACAAGTTTGAGACAACACCCTTCGGACAAAATTTCACGGTTTTGTTGTCGAAAAATCTGATCGTGTGTACGAGGCATCAGAGTGTCCTGTATTTGGCTCCATCCATCTTCTCATCAACTCTGACCACCTTCTCTGTCCCTGCTGAAAAAAAAGCTTCCCCACAACATGATGCTGCCACCACCATGTTTCATGATGGGAATGGTGTGTTCAAGGTGATGTGCAGTGTTAGTTTTCTGCCACACATATCATTTTGCTTTTAGGCCAAAAAGTTTAATTTTGGACTCATCTGACCAAATGATATTAGCGCAACATTTTATGAAACTATGAAACGCAAAATTTAGTAAGTTAATTTTAGGGCACACAATCACAATAATTCACCCAATTTTTTGGTAAAATATAAAAGATGAAGTTGAACCGAGTAAATAGATACCCAATATGTCAAGCATTTGCACCTGTCAAGCAGTGAAGAAACTTCAATGCCCTATATTTGCCATGGGCGATGCTTTAAAAGCATCTACATGTCATCTGGTTAGCATTACCGATGAGCTCTGGTGCTAAAATGATATACCTCACTCTGGCCTGCGCTGGGATATGCAACATGTGTAGCACAACTGCTGCTTTTTACGTAGGTGCCCCCAACGCACGCATCTTTGTATGTAAGTCTGCATATGTGGGGTGGGGAGGCTCAAATTTTATTTTATTTTTTTAACTTATGTGTCTTCTTAAATGTTTATTTTTTTTAAACATATGATTTTATTGCGATCACATAGGAGACCAATAGCCCCCTATGTGATAGCATATAGGGGACAGGTCCCTATTGTGGCAAGGGGAGGGAGCAGTGTATATACAGTGAGGGGGCAATGTGTACAGAGGCTCCCTCACTTGCCCGCTCTGTCGTTGCCGGCACTGAATGTAATTGATGGCTCCTTTGTTTTGTTTAATTTAGCGCTGCAGGAGGATCGGTCATTCGGCCTAGTTGCTAAAGTAAACAAAGGGGCGTGGTCACCCAGTGATATCTAGATTCTGCCCCATTCTCTACTTCAGTGACAGGGCCAAACGACAGCTCCTTCTCCAGCGCTAAAGACGAAACAAAGGAGCCATCAATTACAGTTAGAGTCTGCAAGTGAGGGAGCCTGTCTGTATACACTGCATTTTTTTTTCCATAATTTTTATCCTTTATTTTCATCTGTGATTTCTGCTCCAATGTCTACCAGTGATGCTCTTCCTCCTAGGGTGACAATTATTACTCACTGGAGTGCATTTATGAAGGACACCTCTTCATAACAGAGGGGAGGCATTCTTTAGTTTACGGACAGGACTGGGAGGAAAGCTAATGCCGCGTACACACGAGCGGACTTTACGGCAGACTTGGTCCGGCGGATCGGACTCCGTCGGATAATTCGATCGTGTGTGGGCTCCAGCGGACTTTTTTTCCCCAAAAGTTAGACGGACCTAGAAATGAAACAGGTTTCAAATCTTTCCGACGGACTCGAGTCTGGTCGAACAATCCGCCCGTCTGTATGCTAGTCCGACGGACTAAAACCGACGCTAGGGCAGCTATTGGCTACTGGCTATCAACTTCCTTATTTTAGTCCAGTGTACGTCATCACGTATGAATCCGTTGGACTTTGGTGTGATTGTGTGTGTCCAAATCCGTCTGTTTTTAAGTCCGGCGCACCTACGCTACAAAGTCCGTCGGAAAGATCGTCGGACCAAGTCTGCCGTAAAGTCCGCTCATGTGTACGCGGCATTACTGTTAACAGTGCAGCAAATGTTTGGCAGGATCAGCCTTACGATTTTTTTTTTTTCACCTATTGGACGTGTTATGTGTTCTATTTAACAAACCAAAAGAGAGCAGATAGACTGTGCACTTTGCAAAGTACAGTTGCGCTCTGCAAGAACAGTTGCTCCAGAGCTTAGTAAATAAGGGGAAGCTCTGCTGACTTCCATCATCCAATCACGTGCAAGCAAAAATTCTGTTTTTTTCATTTTCCTTGCATGTGATTGGGTATTCTTTGCAAAGTGGAGCTTTACCTCATTTACTAAGCTCTGGGGTAACTGCACTTGCAGGGTGCAACTGCTTTTTGCTAAGTGCACAGTCTATTTGCCTTTAGTAAATCAACCCCATAGCGTTTAACAAACTAAAAGTCAGTCAGTTAGGGTTTACATGTACATTGGAACTTCAATGGATTATATACTATCCTTTGCGTGTTAACATTTTTTACAGCTCTGCATAATTTCTATTGTAAAAATGCCACCCTCAGAGTGGGATTTCAGCATGCCTGGCCTACATTAGTAGAAAGTTTAGGGAAACCACGTGACATATGACTATATCCACTATGTGATCATTTAATGGTATGCTCGCATGACTACAATGTGACTGGGCTTTTCTCATGGAATGCGTAGAGGTGAAAAGTCTCTGCTTCAAGCTATGCTTTCCCAAATAGAAGAAAAATGTCTGAGTTGAGTTGATCTGTAAAGCAATTTTCGTTACTCCGTGTGAATTCTTTCTAGAATTGCAGTCATTGTTACATTTTAGCTTTCATAATGCAAAGTCAACACCACCTAAAATACAGGTGGGCAGGATCACCCAACTAATTCTTGGATGTCAAGCAATGCCCATATGGTCCACCAAACCCTGCTGTAATATATGGCTGGAAAGCAACGAGACTGGCCCACCTCCTGCTTGCTATTTGGAATTTTAGTCCACTTTCCAGTAATGTGCACCAAGAGCTATTTTCATTCAAGAAGTCAGTATGTAAACAAGTTAGTTTTCAGAGCTGCTAGTTCTCGTCATATAACTTACAGTAAAGAGAGCAATATCCTCCCCTAAAGCCCCCTCTCTCCCATTGTTCATTACTGTAACCCCAAACCTAAAATTAACCCTTCCTGTTACCCCAACACTAACCCGCCTTGTAGCTGCAACCCTCACACTGATCATCCCTATAAACAGAACCTGGGGGGGCAGATCCAAGCACAGCACATGAGATGTTCAGCTTCTCTGTGCTTCCGTGGATGATCCTGCATTTGATCCTCTCCCTGTCTCACTGCCTGGCTAATTTTGTGCCCAAAGTGGTTGATACACCCTCGGGCACTTGCTGCACCTGATGATTGGCTTGTTACCCTGCTGTACAGTCGCTATGACCCGCTCTAAGGATGATGAAGCAGCCTCAGACTCCCAAAATGGCGACGCTGCCCGGCCACAGAGGCCACCTCGTGGAGCCAAGAGCAAAGACAAGGAGCTGGGACCTCCAAACATGAGGGAGCCAAGACAGAAGGTAAAGAGGGCACTAGGGATATGCTTTACTATGCCCAGAAACTGCCTTGGCCTTGTGCCCAACCTAATGACATTGAGGGAAATGCTGCTAACATGCTAGAAGAGGAGGAGGGGGAGCAGCATGGGGGAGCAGAGTCCTTGCAGATAGAGCAAGGTGACCGGTCACAGGATGAATGGGAGGGGGGGTGATATAGAGCAAGAAAAACCCACGCTCTGGGAAATCCTGAAAGCAGTGAACAAGTGCACAGCATCTGTGGATAAGCTTAAAACATATCTAGGAATCTTATCAGAAGATGTTGCATTGATCAGACAGAATGTCCAAAAAATTAGAGAACAAACAACTGCCACAGAAAGTCGCGTGAATGACTTGGAGGACAAGCTTCTCTTCTGCGGGACTGACAGACCATTAAGCAGTTAGCTGGCACTAACAGTCTGTGCATGGAAGACCTGGAGAACTGCATGAGGAGAAACAATGTGTGTATTGTGGGCCTCCCAGAGAAAACAGAGGGACGCGACCCCACAGAATTTATAAACAGAACCCATACACTAACCCTCTCTGTCTCCTTAACACTACCCATCCTTGTAACCCTTATGCCCCGTACACACAGTCGGACATTGATCGGACATTCCGACAACAAAATCCTAGGATTTTTTCCGGCGGCTGTTGGCTCAAACTTGTCTTGCATACACACGGTCACACAAAGTTGTCGGAAAATCCGATCATTCTGAACACTGTGACGTAAAACACGTACGTCGGGACTATAAATGGGGCAGTAGCCAATAGCTTTCATCTCTTTATTTATTCTGAGCATGCGTGGAACTTTGTGCGTCGGATTTGTGTACACACGATCGGAAATTCCGACAACGGATTTTGTTGTCGGAAAATTTTATAGCCTGCTCTCAAACTTTGTGTGTCGGAAAATCCGATGGAAAATGTGTGATGGAGCCTACACACGGTCGGAATTTTCGACAACAAGGTCCTATCACACATTTTTCGTTGGAAAATCCGACCGTGTGTACAGGGCATTACTCTTATGGCCCTCTCTTTAAATGAAACCCCAGTACTAACTATCCTTGCAACCCCAACCCTCATATTTGTAAATATAATCTCCATGCATTCTGACTCCTTAATCCTGGAGTCAGAATGCATTGTTCCAAACCTATGCACCTTCACTCCGATAACACTGCAGGCATCTCCTCTGGCACGCGCATCATCTCAGTGTACAGACATACTTTGGGTAATTAGAGCGTTTGTACTGAAAATACGAGTTTCAAAAGGAATACATAAGTGAATTAAAAGTTAGTTTAAGATATTTGCCTGGAGTTCTGTAATTCTCAATATCAGATACTCACATTTTCTTGCAATGTGGGCACTTTGCCAATGTGTTGAATCTCAGTTCCATCCACTGTAAGAGATAAATAGGAGCTAGTTAGCGACAATGTTTATTTAGTGTCACCCCCACGTCATACACAGACTATAGATACAAACCTCTCTCTCCAATGTTATTTAACATTGATATATTACTGCCTTCAAGGAAATGGCCTGCAGACTGGTATTCCCAGAACATGAAATTTCCCAGGCTTTGGTGAAATTAGGTCAGCCACTGGTTGACGTAACACAGGCTCTAAGCGATGACAAACCGTATCACTATATACTCATGTAAGGGCACCGAACGTCATCTATGCAGTACATGCAAATCCACACCACAAAACGTTTCCTCTCCTGTAAACATCTTGCATGTCCTTAATGTTTTCAGTGCTACATTTTCTGGGACACAAATGTGAAGAAATATATGGAAAAACGACATGTCATAATTCTACTTAAAGCTGAACTCTGGACACAAAGCTCATTTAAATCCTCAATAGCCACAAAGCATATAAATCCACTCTGTAAGCACCAAATGCCTTGTCACTTTTACAAGATTATACCTGGGTGTGCAATCATCACTGTGCTGCACAGATCTTATGCAGAGGGAAGAGCTGTGGGAGAGAGCCAACAAGTCCACCCACTACAAGATGCCTGCAAAAAACTACAGGAGGGGTGGAGAAAAGACCAGTTACTCTGCACAAAGACAGCAGTGGCCTGTCTATTACAAGAGGCTCTTGCACAGATACAAAGTTTCACACTGGATAACTGCACAAATTTGAAAGAAACTTACCTGCCTTGTGCAATGATATTCCTCCTCTTCTGGGGTCGCCCGCCAGCGCTCTCTGCTCCTCCTCTTTTTTGTGTGCTTGAGAGCGCTGATCAGGAGCTGATCGGCATACCCTTTTCGGTCATGCCCCTTCTAAAGAAGCCGGCCAAAGTTCGGCCGGCTTCTGTCGGACCGGCTGCAGTACACAGGGGCCGAATGTTGAACGGATTCTATTGAACCGGCCTATGTCGCCTGATATTCGGCCCGTGTGTACTAGGCTTTAATTGTATAAACCTAGTTTCTCAAGAAATGAGGCAAACCACGCTACTATGTATTATTTATTACAATATTAATATACAGATAATGAGTATATAAAATACTGTTCTCTTTATGGGTGCGCTCCAGAGCCAGTCTGAATGCGTCCACAGACACATTCAGCTGCACAATCCTCACAAGATTTGATTGACAGCAGCAGGAGCCAATGGCTCCCACTGCTGCCTCTGTGCCTGTGAGTGCAGGGAGAGAGACCAGTGCTGCTGCAGGCTGGCACAGCATTGAAATCAGTACAGGACTCAGGTAAGTTTTTAGGGAGGATAGTGGAAGGTTTTTACTTTATTGCAGGTAATGCAATGAAGTGATTGCAAAGGTTCTTTTTTTATTTATTTTTTAATAAACAGTCGCGTTATACTTACCTGCTCTGTGGTAAGGATGAGCTCCGGCGTGTTGGCACACTCCACGTGCAGAGCCCGCCAGGAATTCGGCATGGCACTGCGCTAATCACAGGCAGTGAGACATTTTCCCAATGTGCGGCTGCAGAGATCGTAAAATGTCTCACTGCCTGTGATTAGCGCAGCTCCGTGCCAACTTCCTGGCATGCTCTGCACGTGGAGTGTGCGAACATGCCGCAGCTCATCCTTGATTTGCACAGAGCAGCCTCAGTCCTTCTTTTCTGGGGTCCCCTGCTGGCGGGCTCCACTCTTCGCCTGCAGTGTCTGCCCCATAGCAAGCACTTGTCTTTAGGGCAGAGGTGTGGGCTTGCGCCAGAGTTGGCTCTGTGTCAATAGGCACACACAGTGTGGCTAGGCCCCGTCCCCCACTCTCTGCTTATTTGCTCCTACTGCTGTCTATGGAGGAGAGAGAGAGATGAAGAGAGAGAGCAGCACTGGATAGAGATTGAGCTCAGGTATTTAGGGGGGCAGGGAGCTGCACAAGAACATTTTTTTCACCTTAATGCAGAGAATGCATTAAGGTAAAAAGAAAACTTTATAGCCACTTTAAAGAGGAACTGCAGTCTGCTCACATAATTTGTAATAAAAACATCTTTGCCATTCTGAAGCTTCCCTCCAAACACTTTTCATATTAATTTTAGAGATATATACTGTGATTCTGTACTTGCCAAATATGCTGCAGAAATCTCCCTCCACTGAGTCTGGCTGCAATCATTTTAACTGTGGTCAGCTGAAGCTGCTGCCTGTTCACTTCCTGGATTTACACAGACACACAGAGGCACACCTCCAGCTCTGCAGCTCTCATTTGCCCTATTATGATTCATCCCCCCTCCCTTCCTGGCAAACTCTCACCAGAGTGAGAGAGAGAGCTGTGCATGATGTCATAAGCCTAGGCTAATGACCAGACAAGAAACAGGAAGTGGGCTGTAGAAGGTATTTACTGGCAGAAAAAAATTTTTTACTATCCAAAGTTAAAACAACAAGGGCAGAAGATTTAATAGATGGAAAAATAAAAAAAAATACTGAAGGTCCGCTTTAAGAAGAAAAAAACCTTTTGGCTTTTAGAACCAATTTAAGGATACATGTTTTTTTTGTATTTAGGCAATATTTCCTTATCCTTTCCAAACGTGGTGGAAAATCTTATCCCTTGCTATCGGATTGCTTAACAGGGATATTGTTTCAATCAATTTTTATTTGAATTCTATTATTGTTTCAGTTTATTTCAGTCTGTAAAATGATCAGAGTTTTCCAGATGATCAGTTTGTTAATAAAATTAGGAGAGAACAAGTGCGGGACTTTAAATGAGGCACATGGGAGCAGAAGTATAAAGTGAGTAAGAATGCAATTTATTAATAGAATGATACAAAAATTATACAAAAATTCATATATTTACATATTTAGGCACATATGTTGGCACATAGCTCTATAATGAATCTGTAATCATCAAACCAATGCATTCCGACAAAGATTTCTATTATAAAAACATATACATACAGTAAATTTGGAACGTTCATACGCATAAAATGGATAATTGTGTACACATAACGGTAGTTGTAAGCTCTATGCCGTTTCGGGACCTTATAGCCACTCATCAGGAGCATAACCGTAGTGACCACCTATGAATAGGGGAAATAGCAGTATTGAATCATAGGAAAAACAAGTGGGTATTGGTAGGACATAAATTTCATATTCTTTCCTTAGAAAAATGGACTTACAACATGTGTGCGCAGAGGCAGCGTAGCCCCGAATGCCAAGCCAGCCAGTGTGCCAAGGTCCGAAGCTGAGGGGGCCTACCGTCCCTACCGTGGTCACTACGGTTATGCTCCTGATGAGTGGCTATAAGGTCCCGAAACGGTGTAGAGCTTACAACTACCGTTATGTGTACACAATTATCCATTTTATGCGTATTAACGTTCCAAATTTACTGTATGTATATGTTTTTATAATAGAAATCTTTGTCGGAATGCATTGGTTTGATGATTACAGATTCATTATAGAGCTATGTGCCAACATATGTAGAGCTATGTGCCTAAATATGTAAATATATGAATTTTTGTATAATTTTTGTATCATTCTATTAATAAATTGCATTCTTACTCAATTTATACTTCTGCTCCCATGTGCCTCATTTAACGTCCTGCACTTGTTCTCTCCTAATTTTATTATTGAACCGGGATAGAGGAGGGGTGTTGAACAGCCCCATTATCCTCATATAAAGTCCCAAAATGTTTTTTCGTACACCTTTTAATCAGTTTGTTAATGTTTGCAAAAATTTCCACAAAATACAACTTGATCAAAGTCTGTTTGAAAGTGGTTGAAATTGTCTGTGTGTATGGCCAACACAACAGGCATATTCAATAGGATAGCAATTGGCAGTAATGTACAACAGCCAACAAAGAATCCCCCCTCTGGTTTGACTACAGTACATAGACTAAAGCCTAATACACATGGCCAATGTTGGGCGGCATCGGCCGGTTCAATAGAAATGGGGCGAAATTCAGCCCATGTGTACTGCAGCCGGTCCAACAGAAGCCTGACCGAAAAAGGTCTGCCAATCGGCTCCTCCTGAGCTGTCAGTTTTTTTTGTTCAGCCCTGCTGGGTTGAAAAAAAAAAAAAAAAAAAAACTAGTAGTTTCTACCAGGCTTAACCACTTAAGGACCAGCCTCGTTTTGAGATTTTGGTGTTTACAAGTTTAAAATAGGTTTTTTTTTTGCTATAAAATTTACTTAGAACCCCCAAACATTATATATTGTTTTTTTTCCTAACACCCTAGAGAATAAAATAGCGGTCACTGCAATACTTTTTTTTCGCACCGTATTTGCGCAGCGGTCTTACAAGCGCACTTTTTTTGGAAAAAAATCACTTTTTTGAATAAAAACATAACAGTAAAGTTAGCTCAATTTTTTTTTAAATTGTGAAAGATAATGTTACAGGCATAAAGTGCTGATAGGCGACTTCCTGGTTCCTGTGCAGAGGTGTGCGTGATAGCGGTCCAGCTCCTGTTTATGACGGCTAATCTTCAAGGGTGATCGGGACTCACAGGATACCATCCATTGGGACACCACGGGAGACCATCCCTCATGCTTTATTGACATACTGCTATACGGCATGTGCGTCCTACGGATCCAGTAAGGGTACCCAACTTTTTTTCCATTTTGAAGATTTATGTGCCTTGTCATCTGTGGTTGCCTTCCCATTTGAGGGTCTACTCACCTCCCAGGGTTTATGGTATTCCACTCTTGGAGAAGACTTCTACTCACCTTATACATCATGGACTTTGGTCCCTTGTTGTTCCATATTCCACTATAGAACTATTTTCAATTATATGTAGCAAGTTATACTGCTTATATTTGGTGTGTCATTACATTCCACTTTTTCACAGATGTATTCACATTTTATACTTTTTGCACTTAATTATCCTTATTCTGTACTGACTTGGTTTGTTTGTGTGCTAGCAGCTTTTGCCATATTTTTGGTTTGTTTTATTTTGGGTAAGCGCAGCATTTTTTATATTTTTGAAAGATAATGTTACGCCAGGTAAATTGATACCCAACATGTCACGCTTCAAAATTGCGCCCGTCAAACTTTTACCCTTAAAAATCTCCATAGGCGACGTTTAAAAAATTCTACAGGTTGCATGTTTTGAGCTACAGAGGAGGTCCAGGGCTATAATTATTGCTCTCGCTCTACTGGTCGCGGCGATACCTCACATGTGTGGTTTGACCGCCGTTTTCATATGCGGGCGCTACTCACATATGCGCTCGCTTCTGCGCGTGAGCTCGTCGGGATGGGGCGCTTTAAATTTTTTTTTTTCTTATTTATTTTATTTATTTTTTCAGAAAAAAAAATTGGATCACTTTTATTCCTATTACAAGGAATGTAAACATCCCTTGTAATAGAAAAAAGAATGACAGGTCAAAAAGTCCTCAGATCTCAATTTCAAAAAAAAAAAAAAAAATTTTGTCATCTGAAAAAATTACAACTAAAAAATGGCCCTTTAAGACGTATGGGCGGAGCTGACGTTATGACGTCATTTCCGCCCTCCTATGGTATGGAGACAGGTGGGGGCCATCTTTCCCTCACTCGTCTCCATACCACAGACATGACAGGTCCTGATAGCCTCCGCCACTACTGACGGATCCGGTAAGCGGCGGAGGGCGTGGAAGAGCGGCAGGAGGGGGGGTGGCACCTCTCCCGCCACCAATAACAGTGAGCTTGCGGCGAATCCGCCACAGAGACCACCATTATCGTAAACACGACCGGCTCCTGAAAAGATGGATACCTCGGTTGTGGCGGCAGCTGCTGCCGTTACCGAGATATCCATCTTCAAAAGTGCTGACGTATATGTACAGGAGCCGGTCGGTAAGTGGTTAAGGCAGCACAAAGAGAAGTGATGGTGAGTAGTGTGTAAACCAAAGGAACACTTATGAATGGTGCACACTACTAGTTTTTTTTTTCAACCCAGCAGGGCTGAAGAAAAAACTAGTAGTGTGCACCAGGCATAAGGGGTCCTTTGGTTTACCCACTACTCACCATCACTTCTCTTTGTGCTGCCTTAAGCCTGGTTCACACTCCTAGTTTTTTTTTTTTGTTCAACCCAGCAGGGCTGAACGAAAAAAAAAACTGACAGCTCAGGAAGAGCTGCTGATCTAACTATGTGATGTTAGTACAGCGATCTGTTCTATTTCTACTGGCGGGGGATGTGTGTGCCCCCCCCCAGAAGACTGCAGTCAGCGCTCTCAGCCATTGGATGAGAGTGCCGATCGGCAGACCTTTTCGGTCATGCCCCTTCAACGGTTGGACCGGCTGCAGTACACGCGGGCCAAAATCGGCCAGTTTCTATTGAGCCGGCTGATGCCGTCTGACATTTGGCCTGTGTGTACGGGGCTTTATTGTATAAACCTGAACTAGTTTCTCAAGAAATGTAGCAAACCGCACTGCTATAAACTATTTACAATATTAATATACAGATAATGAGTATATAAATTACTGTTCTCTTTTAAAGCAGAAAGAATGACCTTTTTTAAAGATAATCTTCTCATGTCCAGGCTAGTACATACAGGCGGTCCCCGGGTTACGAACAAGTTAGGGACTGTAGGTTTGTTTTTACGTTGAATTTGTTTGTAAGGCGGAACTGTAAATTTCTAAGTATAACTCCAGCCTGTGCAGTGATGTGGAATGTTCCGGGTGCTTCTGCATTAATTGAGTTATTTGGGGCTCTTGTGGTCATGCAGTACTGCAGTGTGGGATGTGTCCGGCGCTGCAAAATGGTTGCTCGGCGGTATCCAGGACCAGTGTGGAGCGCAAGCAGCCGGCAGTGACGTTACGCCACCTCCGGAGTCGTTCGTAATTTGGATGTTCGTAACTCGGAGACTGCCTGTATCTAGGTAAAAATGTACATCCAAAAACTTACTAGAAAAGTGTTTCCACAGTGGCCACAAACTACTCGGGTACCTTCTGGTTGAACCGGGAGGGCAGGCTGGGCTGGCTGTTCTTCGGGTATCAGCATCACCGGGCCCAAATTAATGATACGTCTGCTATAAAAGATAAGCCAATATTATTACCCAAGAGATGTAGGTTCTAAGAATCTGATTTTTTTTTTTTCAGTAGGTATTTTTTAGCACAGGTCACGGTTTACATTGGGACATAAGGAATTATGGAACCATACGTGTTGTGGCCCAGTTCAAATGGAAGATTTCCCAAGTTACTTTGAATTGACATCCACAGCCAAACTGATTACAGCACGAGATCTTTGAACCGCTTGTTCTGACCACATTGTGGAGTAGTGATTCTGTTGCCCTACATGACTGGGGTCCTGTATTCCATATCCCTCATGTTCATACAGGCATGTCGTTTAAATTCCAATGTGTGCATAGAACTCCTACAAGTTCAACCCAAAAACTAGGGCTTCGTTAAAGTCGATCTCCTGGTAAAAAATATTGTTTGGAAACACCACAATGTAAAGTTATCTTAAAGGATCACTAAAGATATATATATATATATTTTTTTTTTGAAATAACAAACACGTTATACTTACCTCCACTGTGCAGCTCATTTTGCACAGAGTGGCCTCGAACCTGGTCTTCTGGGGTCCCTCGGGGGCTGTCTCGGCTCCCTCCTGCAAGGACTCAACACTTTCATGTGAGCTCCCCCGCATGGTGTTGAGTGCTTGCGGGCGCGCTCCCGTGATATAGCCGCTCACTGTATCACTCGGTCACACTGCGTCATTGGATGTGATTGACAGCAGCATGAGCCAATGGCTGCGCTGCTTTCAATCCATCCACTGTAACCAATCAACGGCCAGGCTGAGCGGCGAAGAGGGTGTCGGGGGCGAGCGCGGGACTTTCGAAGGGTCAGGTAAGTAAAACGGGGGGGGGGGGGGGTGGTATTGTCAGATTTTTTTTACCTTAATGCATAGAATGCATTAAGGTGAAAAAATTTTTACCTTTACAACCCCTTTAATTATTCATATTCTAATCCTGCAATGCTGCCTGTTACTTTACAATGACAGTTTTATTCATGCTGGATATTACAGCGCTCTTTTTTCAGCACTGTGACTGACAGTTCTATCCACAGTACAGAGATTATGTTGTTAACTCTTCCCTCCCTCTCACTTTATCTATTCACCAAAAAAACCTTATACTCTTAATATAAAAGGTGCGCTGTGAAAAGACTAGGGGAGATCCTGTTGCCCTTCCTCTCCATTTATCCATTCACAAAAAAAACAAACGGCAATTGCCTCAACTTATAAGTGGCCTTAACAGCAAGCAGCACATGGAAGGGCGACGTATGTCAAACAAAAACAAAGAAAAAATCCCATCACAGTTACCAGCCAGCCCAACTAAATTGTCCTGTCTAACAGGCCATGTTAAAAATAGGGGTTTCGTTTGCACACATTTGCAAATACGTGCAAAAGCTGCAGAGGCCATGACGAGGCACCCCAGTATTATCTGCATTCCTAACTCTATACATTTTGAGAGCCTCCATAGTAGGAGCACATACCATATATAATAATGGATAGACTGAGGGCAGGTATGACTGGACACCTTCACTGCCATTGTGCTACGTGTCCAGTGCATCCCTTTGCCTTTGAGGTGTGGGCTCCCTCCAGGTATACCTGCCCTCAATCTATTACTATATATGTGCTCCTACTATGGAGGCTCTCAAAATATATAGAGTTAGGACTCCAGATAATACTGGGGTGCCTCATCATGGCCTCTGCAGCTTTTGCACGTATTTGCAAATGTGTGCAAACTAAACCCCTGTTTTTAACATGGCCTGTTAGACAGGACAATTTAGTTTGTTGCAGGCTGGCTGGTAAGTGAGCTGGGATTTTTTCTTTGTTTTTGCCCCAACTTATAACTGGCCTTAACAGCAAGCAGCACATGGAAGGGTGACGCATTTCAAACAAAAACAAAGAAAAAATCCCAGCTCACTTACCAGCCAGCCTGCAACAAACTAAATTGTCCTGTCTAACAGGCCATGTTAAAAACAGGGGTTTCATTTGCACACATGTGCAAATACGTGCAAAAGCTGAAGAGGCCATGATGAGGCACCCCAGTATTATCTGCAGTCCTAACTCTATACATTTTGAAAGCCTCCATAGTAGGATCACATATATAGTAATAGATAGATTGAGGGCAGGTATGCCTGGAGGAAGCCCACTCCTCCTTAAAGGCACAGGGATACACTGGACACATAGCACAATGTCAGTGAAGGTGTCCAGGCATACCTGCCCTCAGTCTATCCATTGTTATATACACGGTATGTGCTCCTACTATGGAGGCTCTCAAAATCCATTCACATAATACCTTGTATTCATTGAAAACAATACAGGGCTTTTTGTAAATGGACAAGGGGAGAGTGAACAACTTGATCTCCACACACTGAGTGTATATCCAGTATGATTAAAATGTTCATCTGTAGTGTAACAAGCAGCGCTGCGGGCATAGGATACTAATCATTGAAGGTAACTTAATTACACTGTTCTGTTTCCAAAAAAATATTTTTTCCTGGACCTAAACTTTAACTGGTTTCTGTATACAATATTTGTGCTTGTAGGCATTTTGTAGTGACTTTAAAATGATCTGCACTAAGAAAAGAATGCGACTGGAAAGCAATATTGACTTATGTGCATGGCCAGAGCACACAGTGTATAGGCATGTTTTAGGTGGGCTGTACCCAATACTTGTAGTGGTTATAGCAGTGCTACTATGAAGGGGTGCTGATAAGTATTGAGCCTTACTCAGACAAAATTGAGCTAGGAAGCTGTAAATTGTAGGGTGTGCTGGCCAATTTGTCTATATTCAATGGTGCAAAAATCAACTACCTATGATCTTAACTTCTCTTTTTTTTTCGGGTCCAAAGCGAACATGGCAGCACCTCCAGAAAAATTTGATGTGGAAGAGCATAGGACCAGAATTAAGTTCCTGTTTCTCCAAGGGGAAGGTGCAAAGCAGATCCATGATGAAAAGTCAAACACTTTGGGTGGCAGTGGCCCTTCATATGCAACAGTTAAATGTTGGGTTGTCAATTTTAAAAAAAAGAGGACAACGCCTCATCAAACACTGCAAGTGAAACAATGGCAAAACTGACCTCCTTAGGCTTTCAAGAGACGCCCCATCCACCCTATTCGCCCGACCTGGTTCCTGACTATCATCTGTTCCCCAATCACAAAAAACAGCTAAAAGAACAAGGATTTGGGAGTGTTGCGGAGTCAACTAATGCTGCAAATGAGTGGTTACACCAACAGGCAGAAGAATTACTATAAGAAGATGCAGGCCAGATGTAGCAAGTGCATTGACTTCCTGGGGGAATATGTAGAATAGTGTGGCAGTTACAGCTTTCTAGCTCAGTTTTTTCTGGGTAAGGCTCAATACTTATCAGCATCCCCTCGTATTCCCTTGCTTGTTATCTTTGATTAGTAGGCGATAATACAAACTTTTGTGTCCCCCATCTCTCCTATGGGTGTAGTGGGGTTGGTGTAGCACTCTGTATATTCTTTGGTTAATTACTTGACACTCATGTTCAGGGGCGGACTGACAACTCATGGGGCCCCCGGGCAATAGGGGCTCATGGGGCCCCCTTTGTCCCCACCCACACACAAGCCACACCCTCACAAAGCCCCACGTATATATTGCACTGCTACATTACATGCATTGGTCACAGAATTTCTCTACTTCATGTTCAAAATAAATGTTAAAGATTTAAGAAAATAAAGAAAAATAAACTCACTTTAACCACGTACATTTACTGCATGCTGTTTGACCTGCTGCCGCTGTGATTGGACACACCGAGAGCTAACCAGCGGGTCCGGAGGACCCGATGTCCGCCAGGCCCAGACGATCGTTTCCAACAGAGGCAGAACTGTGGTCTGCCTATGTAAACAAGTCCCCAGAGAGCCTCCCCCACTTACATCAGGGTCCCCAGAGAGCCTCCCTTTACATCAGGGTCCCCAGAGAGCCTCCCCCACTTACATCAGGGGCCCCAGAGAGCATCCCCTACTTACATCAGGGGCCCCAGAGAGCCTCCCCTACATCAGGGACCCCAGAGAGCCTCCCCCACTAACAGCAGGGTTCCCAGAGAGCCTCCCCTTACATCAGGGTCCCCAGAGAGCACCCCCTTACATCAGGGTCCCCAGAGAACCTCCTCCTTACATCAGGGTCCCCAGAGAACCTCCTCCTTACATCAGGGTCCCCAGAGAACCTCCTCCTTACATCAGGGTCCCCAGAGAACCTCCTCCTTACATCAGGGTCCCCAGAGAACCTCCTCCTTACATCAGGGTCCCCAGAGAGCCTTCTCCTTACATCAGGGTACCCAGAGAGCCCCCTCCTTACATCAGGGTCCCCAGAGAGCCCCCTCCTTACATCAGGGTCCCCAGAGAGCCCCCTCCTTACATCAGGGTCCCCAGAGAGCCCCCTCCTTACATCAGGGTCCCCAGAGAGCCCCCTCCATACATCAGGGTAGCTAGAGAGCCCCCTCCTTACATCAGGGTAGCTAGAGAGCCCCCCCTTACATCAGGGTCCCCACAGAACCCCCCCCTTACATCAGGATCCCCAGAGAGCCCCCTCCTTATATCAGGGTCCCCAGAGAGCCCCCTCCTTACATCAGGGTCCCCAGAGAGCCCCCTCCTTACATCAGGGTCCCCAGAGAGCCCCCTCCTTACATCAGGGTCCCCAGAGAGCCCCCTCCTTACATCAGGGTAGCTAGAGAGCCCCCCCTTACATCAGGGTCCCCACAGAACCCCCCCCTTACATCAGAATCCCCAGAGAGCCCCCTCCTTACATCAGGGTCCCCAGAGAACCTCCTTCTTACATCAGGGTCCCCAGAGAGCCCCCTCCTTACATCAGGGTCCCCAGAGAGCCCCCTCCTTACATCAGGGTTCCCCAGAGAGCCCCCCCCCCTTACATCAGGGTTTCCCAGAGAGCCCCCCCCTACATCAGGGTCCCCAGAGAGCCCCCCCTTACATCAGGGTCCCCAGAGAACCCCCCTATACATCAGGGTCCCCAGAGAGCCCCCTCCTTACATCAGGGTTCCCCAGAGAGCCCCCCTTACATCAGGGTTCCCCAGAGAGCCCCCCTTACATCAGGGTTCCCCAGAGAGCCCCCCTTACATCAGGGTTCCCCAGAGAGCCCCCCTTACATCAGGGTTCCCCAGAGAGCCCCCTTCTTACATCAGGGTTCCCCAGAGAGCCCACTCCTTACATCAGGGTAGCTAGAGAGCCCCCCCTTACATCAGGGTCCCCACAGAACCCCCCCCCCTTACATCAGGATCCCCAGAGAGCCCCCTCCTTACATCAGGGTCCCCAGAGAACCTCCTCCTTACATCAGGGTCCCCAGAGAACCTCCTCCTTACATCAGGGTCCCCAGAGAACCTCGTCCTTACATCAGGGTCCCCAGAGAACCTCCTCCTTACATCAGGGTCCCCAGAGAACCTCCTCCTTACATCAGGGTCCCCAGAGAACCTCCTCCTTACATCAGGGTCCCCAGAGAGCCTCCTCCTTACATCAGGGTCCCCAGAGAGCCTCCTCCTTACATCAGGGTCCCCAGAGAGCCTCCTCCTTACATCAGGGTCCCCAGAGAGCCCCCTCCTTACATCAGGGTCCCCAGAGAGCCCCCTCCTTACATCAGGGTACCCAGAGAGCCCCCTCCTTACATCAGGGTACCCAGAGAGCCCCCTCCTTACATCAGGGTCCCCACAGTACCCCCCCTTACATCAGGGTTCCCCAGAGAGCCCCCTTCTTACATCAGGGTTCCCCAGAGAGCCCACTCCTTACATCAGGGTAGCTAGAGAGCCCCCCCTTACATCAGGGTCCCCACAGAACCCCCCCCCCTTACATCAGGGTCCCCAGAGAGCCCCCTCCTTACATCAGGGTTCCCCAGAGAGCCCCCCTTACATCAGGGTTCCCCAGAGAGCCCCCCTTACATCAGGGTTCCCCAGAGAGCCCCCCTTACATCAGGATCCCCAGAGAGCCCCCTCCTTACATCAGGGTCCCCAGAGAACCTCCTCCTTACATCAGGGTCCCCAGAGAACCTCCTCCTTACATCAGGGTCCCCAGAGAACCTCCTCCTTACATCAGGGTCCCCAGAGAACCTCCTCCTTACATCAGGGTCCCCAGAGAACCTCCTCCTTACATCAGGGTCCCCAGAGAACCTCCTCCTTACATCAGGGTCCCCAGAGAGCCTCCTCCTTACATCAGGGTCCCCAGAGAGCCTCCTCCTTACATCAGGGTCCCCAGAGAGCCCCCTCCTTACATCAGGGTACCCAGAGAGCCCCCTCCTTACATCAGGGTACCCAGAGAGCCCCCTCCTTACATCAGGGTACCCAGAGAGCCCCCTCCTTACATCAGGGTCCCCACAGAACCCCCCCTTACATCAGGATCCCCAGAGAGCCCCCTCCTTATATCAGGGTCCCCAGAGAGCCCCCTCCTTACATCACGGTTCCCCAGAGAGCCCCCCCTTACATCACGGTTCCCCAGAGAGCCCCCCCCTTACATCACGGTTCCCCAGAGAGCCCCCCCTTACATCAGGGTCCCCAGAGAGCCCCCCCTTACATCAGGGTCCCCAGAGAACCCCCCTATACATCAGGGTCCCCAGAGAGCCCCCTCCTTACATCAGGGTTCCCCAGAGAGCCCCCCTTACATCAGGGTTCCCCAGAGAGCCCCCCTTACATCAGGGTTCCCCAGAGAGCCCCCTCCTTACATCAGGGTTCCCCAGAGAGCCCCCTTCTTACATCAGGGTTCCCCAGAGAGCCCCCTCCTTACATCAGGGTTCCCCAGAGAGCCCCCCTTACATCAGGGTTCCCCAGAGAGCCCCCTCCTTACATCAGGGTAGCTAGAGAGCCTCCCCCCATACATCAGGGTTCCCAGAAAGCCCCCTCCTTACATCAGGGTATCCAGAGAGCCCCCTCCTTACATCAGGGTCCCCAGAGAGCCCCCCACTTACATCAGGGGCCCCAGAGAGCCTCCCCTACATCAGGGACCCCAGAGAGCCTCCCCCACTTACATCAGGATCCCCAGAGAGCCCCCCTATACATCAGGGTCCCCAGAGAGCCCCCTCCTTACATCAGGGTCCCCAGAGAGCCCCCCTTACATCAGGGTTCCCCAGAGAGCCCCCCTTACATCAGGGTTCCCCAGAGAGCCCCCTTCTTACATCAGGGTTCCCCAGAGAGCCACCTTTTTACATCAGGGTTCCCCAGAGAGCCCCCCCTTACATCAGGGTCCCCACAGAACCCCCCCCCCCCTTACATCAGGATCCCCAGAGAGCCCCCTCCTTACATCAGGGTTCCCCAGAGAGCCCCCCCCCTTACATCAGGATTCCCCAGAGAGCCTCCCCCCCCATACATCAGGGTCCCCAGAGAGCCTCCCCCCCATACATCAGGGTCCCCAGAGAGCCTCCCCATACATCAGGGTCCCCAGAGAGCCTCCCCATACATCAGGGTCCCCAGAGAGCCCCCCATACATCAGGGTCCCCAGAGAGCCTCCCCCCATACATCAGGGTCCCCAGAGAGCCTCCCCCCATACATCAGGGTCCCCAGAGAGCCCCCCATACATCAGGGTCCCCAGAGAGCCCCCCCCATACATCAGGGTCCCCAGAGAGCCCCCCCCCCCATACATCAGGGTCCCCAGAGAGCCCCCCCCCCCATACATCAGGGTCCCCAGAGAGCCCCCCCCATACATCAGGGTCCCCAGAGAGCCTCCCCCCATACATCAGGGTCCCCAGAGAGCCCCCCATACATCAGGGTACCCAGAGAGCCCCCCCCATACATCAGGGTCCCCAGAGAGCCCCCCATACATCAGGGTCCCCAGAGAGCCTCCCCCCCATACATCAGGGTCCCCAGAGAGCCCCCCATACATCAGGGTACCCAGAGAGCCCCCCCCATACATCAGGGTACCCAGAGAGCCCCCCCCATACATCAGGGTACCCAGAGAGACCCCCCCCATACATCAGGGTACCCAGAGAGACCCCCCCCATACATCAGGGTCCCCAGAGAGCCCCCCCCATACATCAGGGTACCCAGAGAGCCCCCCCCATACATCAGGGTACCCAGAGAGACCCCCCCCATACATCAGGGTCCCCAGAGCCTCCCCCCATACATCAGGGTCCCCAGAGAGCCCCCCCATACATCAGGGTACCCAGAGAGCCCCCCCCCCATACATCAGGGTACCCAGAGAGCCCCCCCCATACATCAGGGTCCCCAGAGAGCCCCCCCATACATCAGGGTTCCCAGATGTAACCCCCCCCCCCCCCAGAGGTTCCCCTGTACCTGGCTGTGTCCAACCCCCAGCACAGGGGGAGGTGGGAGGTGGCGATCGTCAGTTCTGTGGTGCCTGTGGATCTTACTGGGGCTTGTAGTCCTCCATCTGATTCTGTACAGTGGATAGGGGAAGGGCCTCTGACCTGGGAAGCAGTCGGTAACAGTGTACAAGCAGAGAGTGAAACTTGTAGCTGCCCGGGTCAGAGGCCCCTCCCCTTTCCACTCTATACACTTTGGAGGAGAAATACAAGTCCCAGGGAGATGCTGCGAGCACCATAGAGCTGCTGATCGCCGCCTCCCACTCTCCTCACTGCAATAAAACTGAAAGCCACAGGTGCAGGGGGAGATGCTGTGTCTTGCCCCCCCGCACAGCGGCAGTCGGCAGAACGGCTCCACCGCAGCACGTCTAGCAGCATACCCCTAGACCCGACGAGCATGTCTCACGGGCCCCCTACTGGCCGCGGGCCCTCGGTCGCCGTCCGAATGACCGAATGGTCAGTCCGCCCCTGCTCATGTTTGATATGCATTACAGATGTCCTGATATTTTTTTATATAGGTTTACAAGCAAATGTGGATGCTACTTCTTGAAACTGTATTGTGAGAATGTATAGCTGCTGCCATTTTATTTTGTTTTCATCCACTTTTTTTTGTTTTTTATAAAACTTGAATAAAAAGTATTTGAGAAAAAAAGGAAGGAATGCCATCAATGATTCTATGAACTCTGTAAAGAATTTTTGAATAGGACAGCACTATGTAATGCAATGAGATCACTCACTGAGGCTGAAGTGCCTAAAACTAATTCAAAAAATTCACACTACGAGCTCAGTTTTTCAAATATTTACAGGCGTGCTGTTTAATGCAATACACAGTAGTAGGTTTGTAATTGACAACCACCCATGAATAGATTTGAATGTGCTCTTATGTGTAACCACCCTTGAACTGGCCAGCTCTTTGATTCCTCTTCAATTCCAGCAAAAATAGAACTGGGAGTTCAAATGTTCTACTAAACCACCACACATATGGCCAGATGAAAATGGTTGTAAAGGCAGAAGGGTTTTTATCCTATTGCATTCTATGCATTGAGATAAAAAAAAAACCTTCTGTGTGTAGCAGCCCCCCCAGTCCCCCCCCCCCATACTTACCTGAGCCCCATCTCGATCCAACGATGTCGACTGTCCGGGACTCTCCCTCCTGATTGGCTAAGACACAGCAGCAGGCTCCATTGGCTCCAACTGCTTTCAATTAAAGAAGGGGGCAAGGCCAAGCCCTGGCTCTGTGTCTGAATGGACACACAGAGCAATGGCTTAGTTTGGTGTGGGGGCAGGAGAGAGGGGCCAGGAGTGCCAGCAAGTGATCCGAGAAGAGGAGGATCTGGGCTGTTCTGTGCAGAACCACTATACAGAGCAGGTTAGTATAACCATTTTTTAATTTTTTTTAACCACTTCACGACCGCCCTATAGCAGTTTTACTGCTACAGGCGGCCGCTGTGCGCAGGATCACGTATGCATACACGTGATCCTGCACCTCCAGGTAGCGGGCACAAATGCGCGCCACCGGCAGATCGCCTGGGATTACAGGTGCCCTATGCACAGAGTGCAGAGTTCAGGGGTGTGCTATGTACAGAGAGCAGGGTTTCGGGGTGCGCTATGCACAGAGTGCAGCGTTCAGGAGTGCATTACGTACAGAGGGCAGAGTTCAGGAGTGCATTGCGTACAGAGGGCAGAGTTCAGGAGTGCATTACATACAGAGGGCAGAGTTCAGGAGTGCATTACGTACAGAGTTCAGGAGCGCATTACGTACAGAGGGCAGAGTTCAGGAGCGCATTACGTACAGAGGGCAGAGTTCAGGAGCGCATTACGTACAGAGTGCAGAGTCCAGGAGTGCATTACGTACAGAGTGCAGAGTTCAGGCGTGCATTACGTGCAAAGTTTAAGAGTACACTACATACAGTGCAGAGCTCAGGGGTGCGATGTGTACATAGTGCAGGGTTCAGGGGCGCGCTTTGCAGTGTGTGCAACCCCTTCCCACCTCACCACCCCCAGTTGGTGGGTCTTGTGGAAAACTGGGCATCTGCAGAAAGAAGTGTGCCTACTGCAATGTCCTTAACTGAAAATTCAGAGGGGCACAATGAGGAGGAGAGAGGAGAAAGTTAAACAGCAACACAGTTTTCGACCAAGCACCAGAGGCAGAAGCAGATGGGAGTGAAACAGGAAAGGCCAAAGTTCTGATTTAAGTCTAACAGAAAAAGTGGCATTACCCTGCTGCCTGTGCTGTCTGGTAGAGAAGTATGGATCACAAAGATGGTTAGACAGAATTATATAATATTATGCAGATAAGACAGCTGATTTATCAACTGCGTGTCTTCAGTAGTCTGCCTGGATTTCAACTTTAAGGCCAATATTACCAGAATGAATGTTTCAATTATGAGTGGGAGTACCCTGGTGGTACTTCCCTACAGACTTTCCCAAAACATAATATTTCGAATGCTTCAGTTAGTACATAAAACATTCATATGCATCCCCTGCAGACGTATAGAGGCAGAACCGCAGGGGAAAATCTCAGTGTAGGGAGTCTGTGGGAGTTAAAGTAGACTGGAATGCGAATCAGTCCAGGACATCATCACACAGTAGGAATATTGCTTTGGGATCACCTAACTCCACATTTTATATTTCAATGGAATTTCTAGACAGGTATGATAGGAAATGCAGATCACAGATGGCAGAAAATCAGGCTAACCCTCCACAGAATGGATCAGCCACAGACATTCCTATAATGAAACTAGGCAGCACAATATCTGAACACGTTTTCTCTCAATTTTACCATGAAGAAAATCCAATAGTCTTAGCAGGCTGTACACGGCAAGTTAACCACTATTCATTGTCAGAATAGCTCCATCCCAAAGATTGCAAGCAGCCCATATGCAAATGTATGGGTTTATTTTTAAAAGATTTGTGCATTAAGTGAGGTCTAATCTGTAAATAAATTTTTTTATACCTAAATAAAGGGATTCTGGTTTTCTTTTTTGAGGCCTAGTACGTACCAGTTAGGTCGCGGACATCCTATTCGCCGTGATGTATCTTTGCAGATAAGGAGGCAGTTGCAAGGACACCTGACATACTTCTTCCCCGAGGGAGGGGTCTTGATTGGCTGAAAGGAGACCAAATTTTGTAAAAATTAAAGTACAAGGATAAGCACTTGAAGGAAAGGTAAACCCAGATTAAAAAAGAGAAAAAAAAAAAAAAGGAAGAAAGAAATGTTGTTTCTAACCCCCTTCTTCAAAACTATTTTGATCGTCTCATACCTGAAAACCAGTGTAAAGTAGCGGGTACTTTACCTTTCCATTCATTCCACTGGGTCTTGTAGTGCTGGTCTCTGGGAGGAGGTTATCCAGCAGTGACATGTTCAACTCCTCTGAGGCTTCAACTCCAACCATTCCATGCTGCCTGGAAGGTCTTGCAATGATGCAAGGTAATGGTTGCAGGCATATTTGTGCTTGCCATAAGCTCACAATCAGCTCAGAATGCATTTTGATGAAATTCATTGAGTCAGAAACTACAGAAGGCAAGGGCGAAGAGGAGGGAGACGACACTGGGGGGCCGATTTACTAAAACCAGAGAGTGCAAAATCTAGTGCAGCTCTGCATGGCAACCAATCAACTTCTAAATCAACTTGTTCAATTAAAGTGGTTGTAAAGGCTCAAGGTTTATTTTACCTTCATGCATACATGAAGGTAAAAAAACTCCTCTGTGCAGCAGCCCCCCCCCCCCCAAATACTTACCCAAGCCTGATCTTCCTCTAGTGTGCACGAGACCTTCAACTCTACTGGGACTCTGCCTCCTCGTTGGCTGAGCCTTTGGCTCCTGCTCCTGTCAATCACAGCCATTGAGCTAATGAGGATAGAGAGGGAGCAGGCTCTGTGTGCGAATAGACACGCAGAGCTGTGGCTCATGAAGGAGCCTGCTTGGGTGCCCCCATTGCAAGCTGTTTGCTCTGAGGGCACTTGGCAAGGAGTGAGGGGCCAACAGCGCCAGCAAGGGACCCGAGAAGAGGAGGATTGGGGCTGCTCTGTGCAAAACCAACAGCACAGAGCAGGCAAGGATAATGTGTTATTTAAAAAAAAAAAAAGACAGAGATATATCTATCTAGATATCTATCTATCTATAGATAGATATAATTTACACACACACAGTGGATATAAAAAGTCTACACATCCCTGTTAAAATGTCAGGTTTCTGTGATGTAAAAAAAATGAGCCAAAGATAAATCATTTCAGAACTTTTTCAACCTTTAATGTGACCTATAAACTGTACAACTCAATTAAAAAACAAACTGAAATCTTTTAGGGGGTAGAAGTAAAAATAAAAAACTAAAATAATGTGGTTGCATAAGTGTGCACACCCTCTTATAACTAGGGATGTAGCTGTGTTCAGAGTTGCAGAATCATATTCAAACTAATGTTAGATAGGAGTCAGTACACACCTGCCATCATTTAAAGTGCCTCTGATTAACCCCAAATAAAGTTCAGCTGTTCTAGTAGGTCTTTCCTGACATTTTCTTGGTTGCATCCTACAGCAAAAGCCATGGTCCACAGAGAGCCTCCAAAGCAGAGGGATCTCATTGTTCAAAAGGTATCAGTCAGGGTACAAGGTTACAAAAGAATTTCCAAGGCATTAGATACACCATGAAACACAGTAAAGACGGTCATCATCAAGTGGAGAAAATATGGCACAAGAGTGGCATTACCAAGAACTGGACGTCCCTCCAAAATTAATGAAAAGATGAGAAGAAAACTGGTCAGGGAGGCTGCCAAGAGGCCTACAGCAACATTAAAGGAGCTGCAGGAATATCTGGCAAGTACTGGCTGTGTGGTACATGTGACAATCTCCCGTATTCTTCATATATCTGGGCTATGGGATAGAGTGGCAAGACGGAAGCCTTTTCTTATGAAGAAAAACATCCAAGCCCGGCTAAATTTTGCAAAAACACATCTGAAGTCTCCCAAAAGAATGTGGGAAAATGTGTTATGGTCTGATGAAACCAAGATTGAACTTTTTGGCCTTAATTCCAAAAGATATGTTTGGCCCAAAAACAACACTGCACATCACCAAAAGAATACATACCCACCGTGAAGTATGGTGGTGGCAGCTTCATGCTTTGGGGCTGTTTTTCTTCAGCTGGAAAAGGGGTCTTAGTCAAGGTAGAGGGAATTATGAACAGTTCCAAGTAGCAGTCAATATTGGCACATAACCTTCAGGCTTCTGCTAGAAAGCTGAACATTAAGAGGAACTTCATCTTTCAGCATGGCAACGACCCAAAGCATACATCCAATTTCACCAAAAGAAGATTAAAGTTTTGGAATGGCCCAGCCAGAGCCTAGACCTAAATCAGAATAAAAATCTGTGGGGTGATCTGAAGAGGGCTGTGCACAGGAGATGCCCCTGCAATCTGAAAGATTTGGAGTATTTTTGCAAAGAAGAGTGGGCAAATATTGCTCATTATGTCACACTTGACATTTATTGTTCACCTTCTTATTTGTGATGTAATGTCACATGTTATTGACAATAAAAAACGGTCAGCTGTCCCTAACTCTGGAGGCCACCATTGGGCCTGGAGAGGCTCGGGACTTGGCTACATATACATGCATCTATGTATTAAACATGAAAGCATTTTTCTCCTGCAATCATTTCTATAAAGAATATAAATGGATGAGAAGCCACAATTCACCCTTAAAAAGGTATCGTAGAAATCGATATACAGTATATGCTGCCACAATAATGCTAGTGAAAAAAATCATTTGATGATATGTGCTTAAATCTTGTAATATTATTTAGGATTTGATTTTTCACACACAGGTCTTTATATTTTTCTGCAAATGTACATGCAAGCCCAGCAAAAGTGACAGTGACCAGGCTTTTGACAAACTAGCAGCTGGAGCAACAGTACTTTTTCTTTTAACCACTTGACCTCTGGAAGATTCAAACCCCCCCCCCTTCATGATTAGGCCATTTTTTTTGCGATACTGCAATATTTTAACTGACAATTGCACAGTCGTGCAAAGCTATACATAAATTACATTTATGTAATTTTTTCCCACAAATAGAGCTTTCTTTTGGTGGTAATTGATCACCACTGCGTTTTTGCGCTACAAACAAAAAAAAAAATGTTGAAAAAGAAGCAACATTTTTTACTTTCTGCCATAAAACATATCCAATAATTAAAAAAAAAAAAAAAGTAAAAATCAAAATGTCTACATTTTGGCCTAAATTTATGAAATCTGCTACATATCTTTGGTAAAAAACAAACAAACACCCCAATAAACATTTATTGATTGGTTTGCACAAAAGTTATAGGGTCTACAAACTATGGGATAGATGCTGGAATTTTTTTTTTATACTAGTAATGGTGGCAAGCAGCGACTTTTAGTGGGACTGTGATGTTGCGGTGGACAATCTGACACTTTGTGGGAACCAGTGAGGCTGGGTTCACACTAGAGATCGCAGCAGCTCACAGCAGGAGTCCGGTGTGTCTCCATTCACTGTTTCAGGGCTGATTTTAGCCCGAATTTTGGGCTAAATTCAAAACTAAAATGGACCAAAAGACACACAGGACTCCTGTGCAATTCGCATTGGAGCCGCTGCGCAAATATGTGAATTGGCTCCATAGAGAGCCGTTCACAATCTCCTGACATGCGAATTGGATGCTTGGAAACCCACATTCAATTCGCAATAGTGTGAACCCAGCCTGACACAAATACAGTGATCAGTGCTAAAAACATGCACGGTCACTGTACTAATCAGACTGGCTGGAAAGAGGTTAAACATCTAGGGCAATTAAATGTGTGCTTAATAAGTGTTTTTGTGTTTATGATGTGGTGCTTTAACTAAGGGATGTGTTGAACAGGTGGTGGAACACAGCAGTGGAGAACACTTTTTTTGCACATGCATCTATATCAAAGCATGCATGTTCAATGCACTTGTATCATCAAAGTTGGCACATATTATTGGTGAACTTTTTATTATTTGCTAATTATTTATTACAGAGTTTATTACATTAGGTGTTTGCATATATATTTTTATTCACCTTATGAATTAAGAATTGTGCGTTTGTTTACCTATTTGAATTGTATACAGCGGGTAAAATAAGTATTGAACACGTCACCATTTTTCTAGGTAAATATATTTCTAAAAAGGTGCTATTGACATGGAAGTTTCACCACATGTCAGTAACAATACAAGCAATCTATACATACAAAGAAACCAAAACAAATAGGTTCAGAAATTAAGTTAATGTGTATTAAAATGGAACGACAGAGGGAAAAAGTATTGAACACACTAACTGAAATGTATTTAATGCTTCGTACAAAATCCTTTGTTGGTAATGACAGCTTTGAGACGCCTCCTGTATGGAGAAACTAGTTGCATGCCTTGTTCAGGTGTGACTTTGGCCCATTCTTCCACACAAATAGCCTTCAAATCTTGAAGGTTCCGTGGGCCTCTTCTATGAACTCTGATCTTCAGTTCTCTCCATAGATTTTCAATTGGATTCAAGTCAGGTGATTGGCTGGGCCATTCTAGTAGATTTGTTTTTCTTTCTCTGAAACCAATTAAGAGTTTCCTTGGGTTTGGGATCATTGTCTTGCTGAAATGTCCACCCTCCTCTCATCTTCATCATCCTGGTAGATGGCAGCGGATTTTTATCAAGAATGTCTTGATCCATTTTTCCATTCATCCTTCCTTTAACGATGTGAAGTTTGCCAGTACCATATGCCAAAAAACAGCCCCACACCATGATGTTCCCACCTCCAAACTTCACTGTTGGTATGGGGGTGTTTTTGGGGAGATGTGTGCAGTGCCATTTGACCTCCAAACATGGTGTCTATTATTTCATCCAAAGAGTTCAATTTTGGTCTCATCTGACCAGACTATATTCTCCCAGTATTTCACAGGCCTGTCTAAATGTTGTGCAGACGAGCTTCAACATGCTTTTTCTTCAACAATGGAGTCTTGCTAACTTGCACATACAGGCCATCGCGGTCGAGTGCATTACTTAAGGTTTTCTTTGAAACAATTGTACCTGCTAATTCCAGGTCTTTCTGAAGCTCTCCACAAGTGGTCCTTTGCTCTTGGACAATTCTTCTGATAATTCTTTTTACTCCTCTGTCAGAAATCTTGTGTGGAGCAACTGGTCATGGTTGGTTTATGGTGAAATTATGTTCTTTCAACTTCCGGATTATGGCTCCAACGGTGCTCACTGGAACATTCGGAAGTTTATAAATCCTTCTGTAACTAATGCCATCAGTATGTTTTGCAAAAATAAGGTTAGGAAGGTCATGAGAGAGCTCTTTGCGTTTACCCATCATGAGATGTTTGTGTGACATCTTGGTAATGAGACACCTTTTTATAGGCCATCAGTTGAGACCAAACCAGCTGATACTAATTTGCACTGACAAGGGGCAGGATTGCTTTCTAATTAATGATGGGTTTCAGCTGGTGTCTTGGCTTTCCATGCCTTTTTTCACCTCCCTTTCTTCATGCTCTCAATACTTTTCGCCTGTGTCATTCAATTTTATTGCACATAACTTAATTTCTGAACTCATTTGTTTTGGTTTCTTTGTATGTATGGATTGCATGGGTTGTTACCGACATGTGGTGAAAATTTCATGTCAATAGATTTACCTAGAAAAATGGTGACGTGTTCAATATCTATTTAACCTGTATATGGTATCAAATTGAGTATGGTGCAGTGATTTGTGTTTTGTTTTTTTTTGCCCAATGTAGTGGAGTTTAGTTTGTCTTTAGGGAGGTTTTCCCTTACTTCCTGTGACAGGAAATTTATTTAAAGTGAGGGAACCCTGGGGTGTCACCAGAACTAGTGTCCCCATTGGAAGATTACTCTTTTACTCTTCTGGTGTCAACCCAAAATTTAGAATTTTCCTTTACTTTGATGATAATGGTAAGCAGGTCAAACAGAGGGTCAATCTCCCAAACAGGGGTACAGGCAGAAATAAAAACCCGACAGGTGTTCTAATCCCTCTTCACTCTATCCAAAGCTAAAAAAAAAAAAAAAAAGTTATACTTTTAATATTGACTGTGCCAAGTTTAAAATTATGGGCCAAACTGTGCTGGAAGCTGCCTAAATACAATGGAGAGTCCTCTATTCACAAAGTTAGGATGGATTGGAGAATCAAGCAGTTTTCGGTTTCTTGTGGGCTAAATAATAGAAATTTGAGCCTTCTATTCGGCATTTTAGATGCAATCTTTCAGAATGATGCAGATCGCTTCTTCAACCCTGAAGAAGGGATTTCAGTCATCCCTAAAGCTTGCATTTTTAATGCGTTAGCCAACAAAGGGTATTGCGTAAACTCCAAACTTTCTGCACTGATTGATGGTTAACACTGTACAATACTCTACTACAGCAAGTCAAAGAAATCCGATCTAATTTCTAGGCTGTACTTTAATATTTTCAAAAATTCACACTTCAGCAAAAATGGTTTGCACTGTCTGAATGTTTACTGCATTCATAATATAGAAAACCCTTTTACACGGGTGAAAGGATCAGGTCGGCCTGTCAGTTTTTGAGGTTGACCTGATCGGAAGGCCCATTTAAAACGGACTTGTGTTCCTTTACACCCGCCTACCTTTGAGTCTGATCTGGTCCGTTTAAAAAAAAAAACAGAAGGGGATTTGTTCTCTTCTGTTTAGGCCGGGGGTCGGCAACCCATCGAACGCGGGCTACCTGTCGACCACGGGTAGGTGACTGGTAGACTGGAAACGGGTCTACGCCACCGACCCCCGCCTTCTACTGCTAGCTGCCGGTCCTCTCTCAGCTCCCAGCCTCCCTGCCACGCCTTCTCTCTCCCACCCCTCCAACCTCCTCCGCCACTGTCATCAGTGAACAGCGAGAGGCAGCACAGCTCAGGACGGAGGGCAGGGGGAGGAGCTGGCCAAATTAACTTTTCTAGTTAACCCACAGGTGATTAGTTGCTAGGTCCTAAACAACCAATCGCCAGCTTGTTAATATGAAAAGTCACTCTGCCAGCTCCCACTCTGCCCCCTGTCCAGAACTGTGCTGCCTTTCTGTCTCCTGGCAGGGCCATCCCCATAGCAGTGTCCTCTACCACCCATCACATCACCCCCCCCCCAATCCCTGCATTCTGAGCGTGACGCACTCCTGAACCCTGCATTCTGAGCGCAACGCACTCCTGAACCCTGCATTCTGAGCGCAACGCACTCCTGAACCCTGCATTCTGAGCACAACGCACTCCTGAACCCTGCATTCTGAGCGCAACGCACTCCTGAACCCTGCATTCTGAGCGCAACGCACTCCTGAACCCTGCATTCTGAGCGCAACGCATTCCTGAACCCTGCATTCTGAGCGTAACGCATTCCTGAACCCTGCATTCTGAGCGTAACGCATTCCTGAACCCTGCATTCTGAGCGTAACGCATTCCTGAACCCTGCATTCTGAGCGTAACGCACTCCCGAACCCTGCACTCTCTTGTAATACTTTTTTTTTATGTTCACTGCGTTTGCAATCTACATTTAAGGTTAACAACCTTTTATTACCCGCAGTAGATCACAAAAGCAGTGCGTTTTGAATATGGTGCAGGAAACACACATGGAACATGCCTTTCTGGCATCGTGTTCTGGTGTGAACCGGCTCCAACAACAGGACTCTGTGACTGGTGATATTTGACTTCATCAGTGTTGTTCAAGTAGATCTCCTTCTCTCTAAGGCTGCCTACTCTTGGTTTAGACAGATCGGATCAGAGGGTAGTCGGGTGTAAACAGACAGCTGAGTTCATTTACTCCTGGCTGCCCATAGAGCAGAGCGTGCTCTGTGTCTGCTCTGCAGAAACTGAGCAGAAATGGATGTGTCATCTACCCCACTTTGCTCCAATCACCAGGGCATCTGTGAGCTGATCCCGTTAATCGGAACAGAATCTGCCTCGTGTGAAAGGGGCCTAAGAGTGTTTTAGCCCTAGAATTGGTTAACAAAGCCAAACACAAGTTGTAGTAATTTAAACATAAAAATATTCACCAAAGTTAAAGGCCCACACTAGCAAAAAAAATATTGTATTCTGGTAATAGTATAGAGAATGAAACCCCTTTTAAAAAAATATACAAGAATAATTCAAACTAATACATTAATCCTTATCAGTTTGTTTTTTTTATTTAAAAAAATAACTGGTTCTCACAGCATAAACAAGCTTAAAAATTATTTTATTAACCAGTTAAAGACAGCCCTATAGCAGATTTACTGCTACAGGACGGCCCTCCTGCGCAGAATCATGTATATAAATTTGATTCTGCACTTCCGCCTAGGGGGAGCGTGCCGCTGGCGGGCCGCTTCTGCAGCAGAATCTGATCTGCGGGTGCTGGACACTGGATATTCGCTGGGCAGAGTAAAAGCAGCGCATATAGTACAGTAAAACGCTGGCTAGGCACACATTTAACCCTTTGATCTCCCTAGATGTTTAACCCCTTCCCAGCCAATGTCATTAGTACAGTGACAGTGCATATTTTTAAGCACTGATCACTTTAGTGTCACTGGTTCCCACAAAGTGTCAACAGTGTCAGTTAGTGTCCGACTGTCTGCCGCAAGATTGCATTCCCGCTATACGTCACTGATCGCTGCCATTACTAGTATAAAAAGAAAAAATGTATAAAAATTCCAGTATGTATACCATAGTTTGTAGATACTATAACTTTTGCGCAAACCAATAAATATGTTTATTGGGATTTTTTTTTTTTTACCAAAAATATGCGGCAGAATACATATTGGCCTAAGATTATTATGAAATTAGATTTTTTTCAATTTTTTTATTGCATGTATTTTATAGCAGAAAGAGTTTTTTTTTTTTTAATTGTCGATCTTTTTTTTTTTTAGCACAAAAAATAAAAAACCCAGTGCTGATCAAATACCACCAAAAGAAAGCTCTACTTGTAGGAAAAATTGTACACATTTTTCTTTCTTTTTTTTTAACAGAAGGAATCTTTATTAGATAAAATATTCAGGTTACATGAATTATACACATTTTAGTTGGGCACAGCGTTGCATGACCGCACAATTTCCAATTAAAATAACAGTGCCGTATCGCAAAATAAAATGGCCTGGTCACGGGAGGTAAATCTTCCAAAGGTCAAGTGGCTAAATTGTGAAAAATACCAGGCTAAGGCCCATGGGCCTGACCATGGATAGGTTTTAAGGGATAATTCTGGGTGGAGGTGGTCAAATATGGGTTTGTTTCCTGTATATTGCTATTGTTTTGGTAATGTTTAATGTACATATGGCTTGGACATGTAGCCATGTAACAGCACTGTACTATCTAAGGCCCCTTTCACACGTGCGGACCGTATGTCCGTATTTCATGCATCCGTTTTCGCATGAAATACGGACATACATGCATCCCTATGGGATAGCGGGTGTCAGCGGATGTACATCCGCTAACACCCGATGTTGTCCGCCTCCGCTCTCGTCCGATTCTGCGGACGGAAGAAAATCCTATTTTTCTATCCGTCTGCAGAGCGGATCGGAGGAACACGGACAGACGGTCCGTGTTCCTCCGATCCCCCATAGGGGAGAGCGGAGATCTGACAGGGCGGTCCCTGCACAGTGTGCGGGTCCCGCCCTGTCATCTGCCTGCTCAGCTGGGGAAAGCGGAGCGATCCCCGCTGAGCAGCGGATAAACACGGGGCGGATCAATACGGATCCGTCCCGTGTGAAAGGGGCCTAAGGCTGGCCATACACGGTTCGAATCTCAACTGGTTTGAACCGTTAACAGGTTGAATGTACCAAGTTGATCGATTGATCAACTTGGGTACAACCAGCCTGTCTGATTCTCTTGTGGTTCTGGCTAGCAGCTGCTATAGCTGCTTGCGATAATCACGGTTATCTCCTGGCGGGGACGGCTTCCCCCCCCAGGAGAAGACAATTGCTCGGTAGGAGGCATTCCCCTGTCAGCACAGTCTGTTGCAATGGGGGAATCATGCAAATTTTGGGTTGCAGGAAAGAAATTTGCACCGTGTATGGGCCTGCTACACTCTTTGTACTTGCTTCTTTGAGTTTATCTGGAGTGTGGTCTTGTCGGGTTGTGTATTGTATTGTTGTGTATTGGTTTTCTTTTTCAATAAACTTTGGTTGCTGGATAAAAATATTAAAAAAATAAATAAATAAATAAATTGTAAAAGATACACTTTGAAGTGGTACTAAAGGCAAAATAAAAATGAATTATGATGCAGTCTGTCACTAGCATTAACAAAGCAGTCTTTGTCTTTCTGAGACCCCCCCCCCCCATATCTTTTTTTATGTGTATTATTTTTCAACTTCCAAACCAAGCTGGAAACAGCTGACAATGGTCGGCTTTTTTTAGTTAATGTGAAAAAAAGGGTTTCTGTAACTGCTTAAAAAAAAAAAAAAAAAAAAAAGGTTGGCTCGCATTACGCTTTAATTTGTTAGTCACTTATGTAAGGACCATTTAAATGGAAATTCGTCAAACACTACCCTCTCAAGATAGATACCGCTCCATAGATAGAGAAGCCACCCTAAGGGGCCTTTCACACTGAAGAGTTTTTTTAAGCGCTTTTGCCTTAAAAAAGCGCCCGAAAAGCTTCAGAAAAATGCTTCCCTTTAAAATCAATGATTCACACTGGAGTGGTGCACTTCTGTTGAAGTGAAAAAAAATCCTGCTTGCAGCATCTTCGGAGCATGTTTGGGGAGCTAAAAAAAAGTGCACCAAAAATCACACCTTCCCAATTAAAGCAACGGAAAACTGGATGGAAAACAAATGGAAAAAATGAAAAACCATGGTAAAAATACTGCCGCAATGTGTTTTTGGTGTGGTTTTTGAGCCGCATGTCCTTTAAAAACCGCGCCGCAAATGCGGTAAAATCGCGGCAAGAATGCATATGCAGGACTCAAGAGAAAGACAGCGGCCGGCTGAAATAAAAATACCAGGGTTATGGCTGATGGCTTCAGCCATAACCCTGGTAAACCACTTGCAAACCGCAATGTATATACCGTATATACTCGAGTATAAGTCGAGTTTTTCAGCACATTTTTTTGTGCTGAAAGTGCCCCCCTCCACTTATACTCGAGTCAAGCACTTTTCTGCAGCAAAAAATTTCATTTTCCGAACCGACTTTGGGGCCCCGTATCTTGGTGTGCAAACCCAGTAGAACTGGTACCACAACATATCCAAAGATGAAGTCCCTAGCTCTAAGTGGCCCCGAGATACGGGGCCCCAAAATCGGTTCGGAAAATGTCATTCTCTGCTACAGAAAAGTGCTTGACATTTTCTGAACCGACTTTGGGGCCCCATATCTCAGGGCCACTTGGTGCTAGGAACCTCAAATTTGGGGTGCAAACCCAGTGGAACTTGTACCACAACATATCCAAAGCTGGGGTTCCTAGCAGCAAGTGGCCCTGAGATACGGGGCCCCAAAACCGGTTCAGAAAATGTCATTTTCTGCTGCAGAAAAGTGCTTGACATTTTCTGAACTGATTTTTGTGGCCCTGTATCTCAGTGCCACTTAGTGCTAGAAACCCCAGCTTTGGAAATCTTATGGTGCTAGTTCCACTGGGTTTGCACACCAAATTTGGGGTTCTTAGCACTAAGTGGCCCCAAGATACAGGGCCCCAAATTCGGTCAACTGTGTCCATCTGCAGCAATGTCATTTCGGGACCCTTTGGGTTCAGAGACCCCAAATTTTGGCTGCAGCTAGGGGGCATCTAGGAACACTTAACTACCGAGTTTGAAGTTCAGGGGACCTATGGCTGCAAATGGGCACAGTGATGCTGCAAATGGGCATTGTTGACCCTCTTTTCCACTTACAGTAGCTGCGCATTTCTCACCCTCGTCTTATACTCGGGTCAATAAGTTTTTCCCATTTTTATGTGGTAAATTAGGGCCTCGACTTATACTCGGAACGACTTATACTCGAGTATATACGGTATATGTATTGCAGCCGACAAGTGTGTAAAACCACTACTACAAACCTACAGAAATGGTAGTCTTATACGCAAAGTGCATCCAAGTGTACCTGCAGCTTTCCTTATAAGAGGTCTTACTCTTTCCGTTGGATTATTTTGATTTAATGCATTTTTAAAAAGAGAAGTTTTAGCCAATATTAGTTGCGAATACTCACACTTACTGGGTTCTAGATTTACAAACAACATTAAATATTCCAATCAATAATTTCACATGCAGAGAAAGCAATTCCCCCGGGCTATTCCCATATCCTTCGAATTAGACCATTATATGAGATATTCTGTTTACCGTGGCCTCATTGCAGACTGTGCACTTCACGACATGCTGATGAAGCTTTCCATCCAGATTGATAAGAGACTGGCACACGCGGCAGTTTATTACAGGAACTCCATTGGCATCTGGGCTGGCAATGGCTGTGTATGGAGGAGGTAATTCAGCTGCAAAGAAGAATTATTTTGTAAAAACTGACAGCCAACGTTTGCTGTAAACATCAACTCAGAGCAACAACACAGCTTAATGATATATAATAAACCCTAATGCTACCCGGTAATCACATTTATAACATTGCAGATCTAATTAGAGGTTGGTGCGGTAACGAAAGTCAGAAAATAGACTATTAGCAGAGTCTGTTGATAGAAACTGTAGATAACGTGACCTTTAATGATCTGCACGTCTAGCAACATTCTGCCGCTTCCTGAATTGGAGGACTGTCAAAAATCAAATGTTCGCTATATGCTTGTTTCAGAATCAACGTATTGCAAAATACTGTTCCCAAAGGTTATGTACACAGCCGTGTGGCTCCATCTGGTACATCCTTTTCTTCCTGATCAATGGTGGAAGCTTTCAGCAGAGCCGAGATCATTACTAGCCATTCTAAAGCTTACAAGGAACGAGTAGTCTGTTTTGTAGAATGATTTTTATATATACCTGTTACAAGGAATACAATCATTACTAAAGTGGACTTCCAGGAGGATATAAAAAAAAGACAAAATTATTGTGCCTTTGTTTTATTTAATAAATTATTATTTTTTTATATTTATATTCAGTGTAAGTACCTGAGTTTGACCAGGTATCAGACCTTTGTAGTACCTGTACAGCAGGGCAGAAGTGTGCGAGGAAACAGCAGCACATGGAGCCAATTCGTTTTGTTGCAGTGTTTACGTGGAAACAAGAAAGATCAATGAGAGCAGAGAGATGAGTTCATACGTGTGCTGCTTCTCCTTTCACGTATCCAAAACCCCTTAAACTCACCTTGCCCTTTCTCCTTTTCGCCCCTTTCTCCTCCACCTGTGTCAGCCAGTGATGGCGGTGATGTCATCAACTAGGACAGGGGTCAGCAACCTTTTTCTATTTAAGGACCGGATTCAATTTATGTGAATGCATGGAGGGCCGCATTCACCTGCTAATAAATTAAGATAAAAATCTGGACCCCTTTACATAACAGCCAATGTACCTCTGGACCCCTTTACATTACACAGCCCCTGTACCTCTGGACCCCTAAACATTACACAGCCCCCGTACCTCTGGACCCCTAAACATTACACAGCCCCCGTACCTCTGGACCCCTAAACATTACACAGCCCCCGTACCTCTGGACCCCTAAACATTACACAGCCCCCGTACCTCTGGACCCCTAAACATTAAACAGCCCCCTGTACCCCTAAACATTACACAGCCCCCGTACTCTGGACCCCTAAACATTACACAGCCCCCGTACCTCTGGACCCCTAAATATTACACAGCCCTCGTACCTCTGGACCCCTAAACATTAAACAGCCCCCTGTACCTCTGGACCACTAAACATTACACAGCCCCCATACCTCTGGACCCCTAAACATTACACAGCCCCCTGTACCTCTGGACCCCTAAACATTACACAGCCCCCGTACCTCTGGACCCCTAAACATTACACAGCCCCCATACCTCTGGACCCCTAAACATTAAACAGCCCCCTGTACCTCTGGACCCCTAAACATTACACAGCCCCCGTACCTCTGGACCCCTAAACATTACACAGCCCCCATACCTCTGGACCCCTAAACATTACACAGCCCCCGTACCTCTGGACCCCTAAACATTACACAGCCCCCATACCTCTGGACCCCTAAACATTACACAGCCCCCGTACCTCTGGACCCCTAAACATTACAGAGCCCCCGTACCTCTGGACCCCTAAACATTAAACAGCCCCCTGTACCTCTGGACCCCTAAACATTATACAGCCCCCGTACCTCTAGACCCCTAAACATTACACAGCCCCTCTGCATATTACACAGCCCCTCTGCATATTACACAGCCCCCCCTCACTCCATGTTATGCTTTAAAATTGCGCACACTCGTGGAATAGTGACAAACTACAGTACTTAAAAATTTTCATAGGCGACGCTTTAAAAATTTATACAAGTTACCTGTTTAGAGCTACAGAGGAGGTCTTGCGCTAGAATTATTGCTTGTGCTCTAATATTTAAGGCGATACCTCACATTTGTGGTTTGAACACGGTTTACATTTGCGACTTACGTATGTATTCGCTTCTGCACGCCAGCACGGAGGGATGGGGCACTTTAATTTTATTTATTTCTTATTTAATTTTTATTTTATTTTAACACTGTCCCTTTAAAAAAAAAAAATCTGATCACTTTTATTGCTGTCAGAAGAAATGTAAACATCCCTTGTGACAGCAATTCAGTGACAGGTACTCTTTATGGAGGGATCCGGGGTTATAAGCCCCCAAATCCCTCCTTTGCACTTTAAAAGCATTCTAAAATGCCAACTTTGGCCGTTTCGAATGCTGCAATTTCTTCTGTAACGCGCAGCAGCGTCAACTATACAATGCCATATTTAAACCAAGCCTCATTTTCAGATGCTGAGAAAGCGAGTCAAGCCCTCAAAACTAGGCTGGTCCTCATGTAAAGCGGCACCGATACCAACATATTAACCCCCACATGAACTGGGAGCATCCAATTGTTCGTCCCCGCGCTGCCAATCACAGACGTTATGGACAGCCATAGGTATAGCCACAATAGAGTAGTTGCTAGAGGCAAAACCTGTATCAGCAACATCATTAGAGGCCGGTTACCATACAAGATAATATAAACCATGTAATGTATTACGAATAAAATATATAGTGAAGAATCAATGCGAGTTAAAAAAAGAAGAAAGTGTATTATATTTCTGATACACACCATGGACCATTGGATGCTCTCAGTTCATGTGGGGGTTGATTTGTTGGTATCGGCACCGCTATACGCGAGGGCAAGCCTGGTTTTGGGGGCGAGGCATGACTCGCTTTCTCAGCATCTGATAATGAGGCTTGGTTTAAATATGGCGTTGTATAGTTGACGCTGCTGTGCATTATAATCCACTTTTCAGAGCGAGGCTTGTATCGCACGCCATGGCGCCATTTTGCCGGAATAGGAAGCTAACCACTCTTCAGAGTGAGGCTTGAAATGCACGCCCCTGCGCCATCTTGCCAGCACAGGAAGCGATCGCGTTTACATACATTTGCTAATGAGGAGACACCACAGGTCTGTATCTCCTTATGGGGGTCACACCACTTTATTTAAACACAATGGCTGCAGCTGACCAGCACCCAAGATGATGTCTTGTTAGACAAAACACGTTAGTATGGGCTCCGCTGATGACATTGCGTCAAATTATACCAAAGTGCTTTTTTATCTTCACAAAATGTGAGTGTTCCTTTTCTATTCAATAAATATCTCTTCGCTCAATGGAATTACACTATGTGGCCCTTTATTCTTCTTCCTAACCACATTTCACGGGAGAGTTTATACACCCCACTCCTTGATTGACTACCCTGCGGGCCACCGTTCTGGAGAGCCATTGGAAGGACCGTAGGAATATCTGATGTCTGATGTCCAACCAGCTGTCGCCTACAGGGATACCCCCATTTCTTGGTGTGCTTCACCACAAGCTTTGTTGGCTCATCAGGCATACGTCCTTTTGAGTCCAAACCCTCCGGTAAGCCTTCATCCAATAGGTGGTGGATAATCTACTTGCAACTTTTCTTCACACCCATTTTCATCTTTTGATGCCATAATTCATTCTATATATCTGGACTCTTGCACGTTTGATTTTTTTTTTTCTGTGGACTTCACGCTCACTTTTTATACACAACTTATTTGCATTGTGGACTTCACAGGTTTCATTATATATCTATGTTTGATATGATCAACTCTCTTCACACGTTTATTATATGGTTGTTACATGACAATCACTCAAATCTTAGTTTATTCTGAGATTGTTTATTAGTGCTGCACTTATATTTGTTTTATACAATCACTGGACTTTTTTTTTTTTAACTGTACTTAACCACTTGCCGACCGTCATACGGCGGCAGGCCGTCACGATCCTGCGAACCATCATAGCTGTATGTCGGCTCCTTTAAGCGGGATAGCAGGCACGTGCTGCTATCTATCCCACTGGGGTGGCGATGGTCGCGATGACTGCCGCAATCGCGGGAACGAGAGCCAGAACAGGGACATGTGTGTGTATAAACACACAAATCCCTGTTCTGTGAGGAGAGGGGAGGCAGATCGTGAGTTCCTACTAGCTAGGAACAACGATCTGTCATCTCCTCTAGTCAGTCCCCACCCCCTACAGTTAGAACACATACGAGGGAACACAGTTAACCCATTGTCAATGGTCCCAAAAATGTGTCCGATGTGTCCGCCATGTCGCAGTCCAGATAAAAAATAAATAGTAAAAATCGCTGATCACTGCCATTACTAGTAAAAAAAAAAAAATAATAATAAAAGATGCCATAAATCTTTCCCCTATTTTGTATAACTTTTGCGCAAACCAATCAATATACGCTTATTGCGATTTTTAATAACCAAAAATATGAAGAATACATATCGGCCTAAACTGAGGAAAAAATTAGCTTTCTTTAAAAAAAAATTGGGGATATTTATTATAGCAAAAAGTACAAAATATTGTGCTTTTTTCAAAATTGACGCTTTTTGTTTTTAGCGCAAAAAATAAAAACCGCAGAGATGATCAAATACCACCAAAAGAAAAGCTCTATTTGTGGGAAAAAAAAGACATCAATTTTATTTGGGTACAGCCTCACACGACAATTGTGCAATTGTCAGTTAAAGCGACGCAGTGCCGAATCGCAAAAAATGGCCTGGTGATTGAGCAGCCAAATCTTCCGGGGCTGAAGTGGTTAAAGAGGAACTGCAGCAGGCCGGTACAGTGATCTGTCATTGTACGCCAGAGCACAGCCCGAGGCGCGATCCTAGGAGACATCTGACTTTCCACAGTCACCAATAATAAACCGCCACCAAGCTTCTGGTAGCTATGATCCATATAGTCTTGTCTGCCTGGTTTTCAAGGACAACTCCACTTTCAAGAGGGAGAAATATAACAAATAAAAATACACTATGTTGTCAAAAGTATTTGGACGCTTGTTTTACAAGCACATGAACTTTAATGGCATCCCAGTCTTAGACCGTAGGGTTCAATATTGAGTTGACCCACCCTTTGCAGCTATAACAGCTTCAACTCTTCTGGGAAGGCTGTCCACAAGGTTTAGGAGTGTGTCTATGGGAACGTTTGACGATTCTTCCAGAAGTGCATTTGTGAGGTCAGGCACTGATGTTGAACGAGAAGGCCTGGCTCGCAGTCTCCACTCTAATTCATCCAAAAGCTGTTCTATCAGGTGGTTGAGGTTCAGGCCAGTCATGTTCCTCCACCCCAAACGCGCTCATCCATGTCTTTATGGGGGCCATCCCCAAACTGTTCCCACAAAGTTGGGAGCATGAAATTGTCCAAAATGTCTTGGTATGCTGACACCTTAAAAGTTCCCTTCACTGGAACGAAGGTGCAAATCCCAACCCCCGAAAAACAACTCCACACCACAATCCCCCCTTCACCAAATTACTTGGACCAGTGCACAAAGCAAGGTCCATAAAAGGTCATGGATGAGCGAGTTTGGGGTGGAGGAACTTCACTGGCCTGCACAGAGTCCTGATCTCAACCTGATAGAACACAGTTGGGATGAATTAGAGTGGAGACTGTACTTTAATGTTATTAAAAAGTGCCTTTCCTTTTCAACTTGCATGCACTGTAATTTTCTCTAAAATTCAATGCAATATGGCAACCCAAAGGTGTTCTTGTACACAGTTGGTGAACAGAACTTCCCCTAAAATGCCATTTCCTGCTTGTGTGATTGGCTCACTGTTTTTCCCAGAGCTCTGCACAATACAATTCAGATTTTAGGCACCCTATACAGGAAATTTCCTTTTTTCCATGGCTCATAATTACTACAAACAGTGTGATTTTGTTATTGTACTCCAAGATGATCCATGTGAAGCATGAATTGTAACAACAGATACTCTTAATTCAACTTGTACCACTGACTAGCATTTCTGTTTGTTATTATGTACTAATGGGCACCAGAGCCTTTCCACCATTTACTTCCAACCCAAGAAGAGGATATACACAGGAATGTCCTCAATGGTGAGGTTTTATTGTGGCCTTTCCATTGGGGTGAATAAATCACAAGCCTGACTGTCCTTTATACTGACAGCAATTCAAATGACATTAACATCAGCCAGAGTGGAAGGCAGACAATAGGGATTTAGGCGATAGTCTGCTGAAATCATTTTTACGTTTTGTGACAGGGAAAAATATAAAGCAAAAGAAGCTGGCAGATCTTCCACAGGACAAAATGTAATGAATGCAGCCTTCTTGGCTAATTAGGACAGATATGTAAAAGAAGAATGCCGGATATGGTACAAAACTCAGCAAAGATTATGCACATGTGTAAAAAAAAAATAAACTGCGCTGTGTCCTATAAACCCTGAAACTTCCAGCAGCTCTAGGTGAGATCAACACAAAAATAGACAATAAAATATGACAGCTGTGCTCTATAAACAAATCTTATAAGTGACAAATTGTGACAATTGTGAAAAATGTGACAATATGCGAGTCAACACTAATGCCCTGTACACACGGTCGGACATTGATCAGACATTCCGACAACAAAATCCTAGGATTTTTTCCGAAGGATGTTGGCTCAAACTTGTCTTGCATACACACGGTCACACAAAGTTGTCGGAAAATCCGATCGTTCTAAATGCGGTGACGTAAAACACGTACGTCGGGACTATAAACGGGGCAGTAGCCAATAGCTTTCGTCTCCTAATTTATTCTGAGCATGCGTGGCACTTTGTGCATCGGATTTGTGTACACACGATCGGAATTTCCGACAACGGATTTTGTTGTTGGAAAATTTTATAGCCTGCTCTCAAACTTTGTGTGTTGGAAATTCCGATGGAAACTGTGTGATGGAGCCCACACATGGTCGGAATTTCGGACAACAAGGTCCTATCACACATTTTCCGTCGGAAAATCCGACCGTGTGTACAGGGCATAAGGGTTGTCGAGTCCAAAGAAATATGTAGGCAACATGAATAAATATGTCCTACGAAGTATTGCTAATAAGCAATAGACGAACACCAAGTGTTTGAAGTCCTCTTCATGCAGATGACAAATTCACACCAACATGCAAAGTGCATCCGCCATCACATAAAGTGCATGCTTACCAGCTATCGCAAGCTGGATTGCTTGTGGCCAATACCCAGGCAGGGCCTTTGTCTCCAGGAATGGCAAGCAGCGACTCTGACCAGAACAGCCTCCAAACACCACTTGTAGGCGGATGGACCTATATCATCACAGAAGCTCAAAAGGATCCAGGGCCCTCGATTCTCATGATCTTGATAACCCAAAGAAAGGAAAAAAGGCTCGCCATAGGTAAAACCAGACTAGTAATTTATTAAATAAAACAGTAAAGGAAAGGGGGGGGGGTGAAGAAAGGGTGATAAATAGGGTGGGGGAGGAGAAAAAAGAACACCAAACCAGAAAAGCAGGGTCCTTCACCCAGGGCCAAAATCAAGCCGGTCCCAAAAATTCAACCGGGCTGCAAAGACTCCCGTAGATAGGCACTGGTGTACACAAAATGTTGCCATGGCCTCGAAGTGTCCCGAAAGGTCCCCTCCCGATTGTATAAGGTTGCCAGAAGATCCTCCACGTCTCTGAGTTCATTAATTTTGGAATACCAAAGAGACCTTGAAGGCAGAATCACAGATCTCCAGAGCAAAGGAATACAAGCCTAGATACAAGATTTTAGTAATGAGAACGGTATCATTAGCAGTATACAGCATGGATTCATGAAGAATCGTTCTTGTCAAACCAATCTATTAACCTTCTATGAGGAGGTGAGTTGCCATCTAGATAAAGGAAGGCCCGTAGACGTGGAGTATCTGGATTTTGCAAAAGCATTTGACACAGTTCCCTATAAAAGTTTACTGTACAAAATAAGGCCTGTTGGCATGGACCATAGGGCGAGTACATGGATTAAAAACTGGCTACAAGGACGAGTTCAGAGGGTGGTGATAAATGGGGAATACTCGGAATGGTCAGGGGTGGGTAGTGGGGTTCCCCAGGGTTCTGTGCTGGGATCAATCCTGTTTAATTTGTTCATAAACGACCTGCAGGATGGGGTACACAGTTCAATCTCTGTATTTGCGGACGATACTAAGCTAAGCAGGGCAATAACTTCTCCACAGGATGTGGAAACCTTGCAAAAAGATCTGAACAAATTATTGGGGTGGGCAAAGGAGGTTCAATGTAGAAAAATGTAAAATAATGCATTTGGGTGGCAAAAATTAATGCAATCTATACACTGGGGGGGAGAACCTCTGGGGGAATCTAGGATGAAAAAGGACCTGGGGGTCCTAGTGGATGATAGGCTCAGAAATGGCATGCAATGCAAAGCTGCTGCCAACAAAGCAAACAGAATATAAGCATGCTTTAAAAAGGGGATAAATTCCAGAGATAAAACAATAATTCTCCCGCTCTACAAGACTCTGGTCCGGCTGCACCTAGAGTATGCTGTCCAGTTCTGGGCACTAGTCCTCAGGAAGGATGTACTGGAAATGGAGCGAGTACAAAGAAGGGCAACAAAGCCATTAAAGGGTCTTGAGGATATTAGTTATGAGGAAAGGTTGCGAGCACTGAACTTATTTTCTCTGGAAAAGAGACGCTTGAGAAGGGATAGGATTTCAATTTACAAATACCATACTGGTGACCGCACAATAGGGATAAAACTTTTTCGCGGAAGGGATTTTAACAAGACATGTGGCCACTCATTAAAATTAGAAGAAAAGAGGTTTAACCTTAAACTACGTAGAGGGTTCTTTACTGAAAGAGCGGCAAGGATGTGGAATTCCCTTCCACAAGCGGTGGTCTCAGTGGGGGACATCGATAGTTTCAAGAAACTATTAGATAAGCACCTGAACGACCACAACATACAGGGATATACAAGGTAATACTGACACATAATCACACACATAGGTTGGACTTGATGGACTTGTGTCTTTTTTCAACCTCAACTACTATGTAAACTATGTAAGAAGCCTTTGCAGCATTCAACAACTGGATCGTGAGAGAGGCCTTATATTTTTTGATGGGCCATGTGGTGAGATGCAGCAGACACGCTGCCGGGTTTCCTGCTAGATCAACATTGGTCAGAACTTTGATGGTAAAGGCCACCTCCTGCCAAAATGGTTTGAATTTTGGACAGTTCCAGAAAATATGGAACATTGTACCCCGGTTAGCGCCACACCACTAGCACATATCTGGTACCTGCAGAAAAATACGATGTAACATCAAGGGGCACCCTATACCACCTGGTCAAAATCTTATACAGTAGCTGGTCTTATACAGTTGGGCCTTGGTGGCAATAGAGGATTTCTGAGCAAAATAAATAATTTTCTCCTTTTGTGAGGCGGTAAAATGCATGGTGAGATCTGATTCCCACTTAGAAAAGAAAGCCAGGATGAAGTCCTCCTTTGGTTGGATCAGGGCAGCGTAGATAGTGGAAAGATAATGGCGAATTGGTTCCCGTTTATGGTAAATGCTCTCTAGTTCCGTAAGTTGATGGGAGACACCCGGAGAGCAAGCACACTGGCGGAGAAAGTGCCTGAGCTGGAAGCTACCCCAAAAATCAAAAGAAGGATCCCAAAGTGTTCATAATGGCAGTAGGGAAGAGCTTGTCACAGGAAGTCCCAAAGATGGAGACGGCCACTGGACAAAAGCATTGGAACTGCAGGTTGTGGAGACCAGGCTGAAACTCCGGATTCCCTAAGATAGGGATCATGGTTGACGGCAGTGGAGAAAGTGAGGAGCTCCGAAAAGTGTCCCTAGCAACCATCAAAGTGCTACCAAGGGTAGGATGGATACCGAGGTCTTTCGGTAAATGGGAGATAATCCCGGGCCATCTCTTTGCCGTGCCACAGGAGTCCTCCAGCTCCATAGCCACTCAATTTTTTTTGCCTCAGCGTGGCAATGCCAATTTACCAACCTGGTAAGGTGAGCCGTCCTATAATAAGCCCTCACATCAGGAAGGCCAACTCCACCCTGGCGTTTAGAAAGATGGAGAAGTTGGAGATGAGGTTTCCCATGGGACCACACAAATTCCCAAAAGAGGGAGTTCACTCGTTTGAAAAACACAGGAGGTAGTCTAATGGGAAGAACTTGTAAGAACATATTGATATTTTATTTAAAAAAAAATAAATGTGCATTTACAAACTGTAATTGTAAATTTACACTATGCTATATACTTTTCTTGATTTCTGAGCTAATTTCTGAGCCCAAAGACAAACATTTTCCAAATTGTATTTAAGAAAAACAGACTAAAAAAAAAATCAGGCATGCATTTTAAAGCGTTTGTTACCCCAATATTTTATATTCCTGATATGTGCCTGCTGTACCATGTACTTGTATAAGAAAGTATCCTGTTTTCTTTGTTTTCCTTCTTTTATGTGAAATCCCTGGTGTTCCTTCACTGGGAAGCTCAGTGTGCTGCTGCTTCTCCTTATGCAGCTGAGAACAGAGGGCATGTGATCACTTAAAAAAAAAAGGGGGAAAAGGTATTTATAATGTTTTTTTTATATCTGTACACACGTCTTGTGTCTTAGAAATTTCATTTCTAATTTAAACTGAATGGGATGTTTTACAAGGGGATCGTTTATAATCACTTTAAGATAATGGTTATGGTTATGTTATAAACATATGTCTGATGCACACATTTCATATTATGTGTGGCTATGTATGACAAAAAACAAAAGTAACTTTATTCATTTAATTTTTGTAATCATATTGTTATGGTGCCTTATTCTCTTTTCTGTCAGAAAACTGAATATTTGTTAATGACTCTCTTAGTGTCCTGATTGTCTAATGTCTAATTTCTGTTAAACCTCACTGTAACCACCTGATTGCTAATAATTGTTGGATGCCAATTATCAGATACAAGATGTCATCCACCAAATGACTGTTGTGTAGATGCCCCGAGCATCCATCTGCCACAAAAGACGTCTTATCTTTTCTTTTTAAAAATTAAAATAGAAGGGTATGAAATTGATCATCTAGATATTTAAGTCTCATCACCACCCTGCCAACTGTCACAAACTAAACCAATTCTGGCAAGCATGGTGTTGCCAAATGTGTTACACAATCAGTGTTTACGTACACATGTCCTAGGTGCGCATATGTTTAACCACTTGACCCCCAGGCTCTTTTCTGACACTTTTGTTTACATGTAAAAATCATTATTTTTTTGCTAAAAATTTAGTTAGAACCCCCAAATATTATATATATTTTTTATAGCAGAGGCCCTAAAGAATAAAATGGCGGTTTTATACTTTTTTTTTTATTTGTACAGCGGTTTTTCTAACGCTGTTAAAAAAAAATACACTTTTTTTATTTTTTTTTTTGCATTAAAATTCAAAAAGGAGATACAGCTAGTTAGCCGCTAGGATTGCTTTTACAAGAGAGCCGACCGCTGGCTCTAAAAAACGGTACCATTGCCTGCAGCAGACATCATCCCAGTATAACTACTTGAAGTCCTAGATTTGTTTTGTTTTTTATTACAGGTCAAAATCTGCCTCCTGTGTTTTTTACACTACACTTTTTTTTTTTTTTCGAGGGGTGAATGAGTAGGGGTACTATATACCCCAGGGGGCCTTTCTTGGGATGCATGCTCAGATAAGGGTCTGGTATGGATTTTGAGAGGACCCCCACACCATTTTTTTTGCCGTGGGGTCCCTCTTAAAATCCATACTAGACTCGAAGGAATCCCCAAGCTTTTTTTTTTTTTTTTTAAATTACTAATGGCGGCCCTTTTGTATTACAAAATCGTTTTGGAACAGCAAATCTGAATATACGAAAGGAATTCTGAAAACTAATCATTTTAACATAACAAATATGATGAAACTAAATTTATTTACTTAACAAACAAATCTGAAACAAAACTAATTTTTTTTGTGGCTGTATTAGTTTTTTTGTTTAGGCCTTTTCCTTGTTTTCTCCTGGTGATCTGATCAGTAACACCTCCTGTATTAGCATTCCCCGGCTCTGGATGAAGTAGCACAAGGGCACCTTTGGACAGCAGCTTTGTCAGACTGGGGGGGAGGGAGTGCTAGATGCACTAGCAGATTTAAATACGCTAGCAAACACTTTATAAGCATTTTTTTTCTTTTGGATAAAGGTTTTACATAAATAAAAGCTGATCAATGTAATCACCCCTGCCAGTGTTAAAGAGGCTGTAAACCTCCCCGTGCATTGTTTAGGAGATATTCACTGTTTACTGCACCGATGGATGATGTATCTGCGCATGGGCTCTGAAGGAACGGCCGCCTGTGCCATTTCTTCAGGAGCGTCTGCTGTGACTGGCGGCTCCCGCGCACTTGTGCGTTAGTGACATCATGCGACTCCGGCCAGTCACACAGCCGGAGTTTGCGGCACCGAAAGAAAGATGGGCGAAGATGGACGCAGCCTGCAGCGAGTACAGCGCGGGCTTCGTTTGTAGACAAGTGTCACATAATGTGCCAGTATGCGATGCATACTAGCACATTATGCCTTTATTTTGCAGAGAAGAAAGGAAAAAAAAACATCAGGGTTTACTTCCTCTTTAAATGGTTTGTCTCAACCCTGTAAACTGATACATTATCAGGAGAGCTTGCTCTTTTGAAAAAAATGACAGACTGGCTGGATCACCAAATGAAAATGGAGGAAAGAAAACCTACAGATATTAGATCTAAGAATCAGTAAGCTGCAATATAATAAATGTTTGCTTTTGGGTTTAACTACTTGCCAACCAGCCGCTGTCATTGTACGGCAGCAGTTCGGCTCGTTCCCGCGAATAGTCGTCGTACGTCAGCTCGGACACTCTAGTCTGTGGGCGCGCGTGTGCCCACTGGCCAGCGGGGGAGCCAATCAGCGGGTGGGGCAGACTCGATGTCCGCCGGCCACCCGCAATCGTTCCCCGCAGTGACAGAACGAGGATCTGCCTGTGTAAACAAGGCAAATCTCCGTTCTGACAGGGGAGATCACACAGATCCTTTCTACTATGCAGGAAGACGGATCTGTGTGTTGTCCCAGGCAGCCCATTCCCCATAGAGTTAGAACACACTTGCAGGGAACACATTTAACCCCTTGATTGCCCCTGATGTTAACCCTCCCCTGCCAGTGGCGTTAGTACAATAACAGTGCATATTTTTAGCATTAATTACTGTAATAATGTCACCGGTTCCCAAAATAAGTGTCAAAAATGTCAGTTAGGTGCCCGATCTGTCCTCCGCAATCCCGCTAAAAATCGCAGATTGCCGCCATTACTAGTAAAAAATAAAAAAAAATAGTAATAAAAATGCCATAAATCTATTCCCTATTTTGTAGATGCTATAACTTTTGCACAAATCAATATACGCTTATTGCGATTTTTTTTTTCACCAAAAATGTGTAGAAGAATAATATATATCAGCCTAAACTGAGGAATTCGTTTTTTTATATTTTTTTTTGCATAGTTATAGCAAAAAGTAAAAAATATTGCTTTTTTCCCCCAAAAATTGTCACTCTTTTTTGGTTTAAACTGCCTGAAGAAAAAATTTGTTTTTTAAAAAAAAAAAAAAAAAAAAAATGGGGATATTTATTATAGCAAAAAGTACAAAAGTGTTTTTTTTTTTCAAAAGTGTTGCTCGTTTTTTTGTTTATAGCGCAAAAAATAAAAACCACAGAGGGGATCAAATACCACTAAAAGAAAGCTCTATTTGTGGGAAAAATAGGACGTCAATTTTGTTTGGGTACAGCGTCGCACGACCGCGCAATTGTCAGTTAAAGCGACGCAGTGCCGTATCGCAAAAAATGGTCTGGTCATAAGGGGGGAGGGGGGGGGATCTTCCGGTCCTTAATGGTTAATACTACTTTAAAGCATGGGAAAAGAATAGACAGAGGTAAGATGTTATATTTGCAAAGCTATTTGGAATTAATGGATAAAAGAAAAGATCTATAAAAATACGAGGAAGCTCTGTACAATTTCATTTTATGTAAAATGATTGATAATTGAGAAAACCAGGGACAGAGAAAGAAAGTTTAGAGACGGACGCACACGCGATGCAGAACACATTCCAGCACAGTAAAGTAAAAATCCGAACATCAGCACAGATGTCATTATTGGTCAATATACAAATGAGCGCAGCGTGAAGCGTGGGGGATATGCTGACGTTTGCATTTATTTTGACCGTATAGTGAAGGTGACATTCTGCAGCAAGCACCAGGGGGCACTAACCAGATGCCAGAACTGCAGACATGTGAACACGACGGAATCATGAAGAAAGCTCAGACCCCCCCAGGATTTGACTGTAGCATCTCAAGAATGTCCAGATTTTCAGGATTACAATATTCCAATCATATTAACAGATTTACAGCTTGTCTCTCCTCCCAGCATTTCTCCAACGTCATTTTCATTTTCTTTTTTAACCACTTCAGCCCCGGAAGATTTGGCTGCTGAATGACCAGGCCATTTTTTGCGATTCGGCACTGCTTCGCTTTAACTGACAATTGCGCGGTCGTGCGACGTTGCAACCAAACATTTTGACATCCTTTTTTTCCCCACAAATAGAGCTTTCTTTTGGTGATCATCTCTGCGGTTTTTATTTTTATAAACAAAAAAAGAGCGACAGTTTTGAAAAAAAAAAAAAAAAAAAAAAAAAAAAAAAAAAAAAACACAATATTTTGTACTTTTAGCTATAATAAATAAATAAAATAAAAAAAGTGATTTTTTTCTAAGTTTAGGCAGATATGTATTCTTCTACATTTTTTGTTTTTTTTTACCAAATATAAAAATCGCAATAAGCGTATATTGATTGGTTTGCGTCTACAAAATAGGGGGATAGATTTATAGCATTTTTATTGTTTTTCACTAGTAATGGCCATGATCTGCAATTTTTAATGGGACTGCGATATTATGGCGGACACATCAGACACTTTTGATGCATTTTTGGGACCATTGGCATTTATGCAGCGATCAGTGCTATAAAAATGCACTGATTATTGTAAAAATGTCACTGGCAGGGAAGGGGTTAACACTAGGGGGCGATCAAAGGGTTAAGTGTGTTCCCTGTGTGTGTTTCTAACTGTGGGGGGAGGGGACTGACCTAGAGGAGATGACAGATCGTGGTTCCTAGCTATTAGGAACACACGATCTGTCTCTCCTCACAGAACAGAACAGGGAACTGTGTGTTTACACACACACACACACACACACACACGTCCCCGTTATGCCTCTCGTGCCCGCAATCGCTCGTGGCTGGTGATCATCGCGCGCACCTGCTATCCCACTTTAAGGAACTAACGTATAGCCATACCTCCAAACATTTTGAGATGGGAATGAGGGACACCTACTAGAAAACGTATGTAGGACACGCCCCCGACACACCCCCTTAAAGGAGAATTAACCCAAAAAAAAGGTTAATTAAATCCACAAGGGCTTTTTTTTTTTACCACTTTTATTCCTTTATATTGGCTTTTAAAATTTACAAATGCATTTATTTAGAATTTGGATGAAAGGTTTAGCGCTGGGAAACACTTTTTAAAAGATAAAAAGTGCATTTTATATACAACTATATGGATCAGACCAAAATGAGGGACAAATGAGGAGGAAAAGAGGGACAGAGGGACATTGTTCCAAACCAGGGACAGTCCCTCGAAATCAGGGACAGTTGGGAGCTATGGTATAACTACGACGGCTTGTGGGATCGTGCCGACCTGCAGCAGTATAATGATGGCGGCTCGTCGGCAAGTGGTTAAATTAGAAGTTCACCCAAAACTAAAGCCTCAGACGTGGTATGATTGTTGGCAGGGGATTGTCTGTTGACAGACTGTTGTCCTAAAATCTTACCGTTATTGCGCTCTTTTTGACAACTGTTGTCCAACTTTCGGCCAACAAATGTTGGATATCAGGCTAGTAAATTTTTGGTGGATGTTTTGACATCAGATTTTCGTATGGTCAGTACACAAGTCCGTCACACAAAAGTCAAACGTACAAACACGCATGCTTGGAATCAATGCTCACCCAACACGAAATTAGCAGAAAGCGCCCATAGGGTGGAGCCCAAGAGCTGAAATTCCTTGTAGTACGTCACTACGTTCCTGTTTGTGGCACAACAATTGTGTACCGTTAGTATGCAAGACAAGATCCTGGCACACGTCCTTTTGACAAAAATCAGACACTTGGTTGGCCAACAATCGTACCGTGTGTACAAGGCTGTTCTTTAAACCTACTTTCAGCCACATTCTAAAATGAATCTATCTAGTCCTGTAAAGTAGAAACCACTATACATACCTTTTCTGCAGCTGCTCCGGTCCCACACTGAGCTGTCAGCGGAGAGGCTTCTCTGTGTGGGAGGGTGCAGAAGAGGCAGCTGACAACGGGAGCCCCATTGTAACTCGGTGGGTGATGTCACTTCCTAGCCCTTGTCATCTCTCTCCTGCACACACCATTCGCCGCTGGAGACCGAATCCGCTTCGGAAAAAGATAGGTTTCTTCCTTACAGCATGAAATTCGTATTAGAATGTGGTTGCTAGTAGATTTACAGAGTTAGTTAAGTTTTGGGTGAACTTCTATTTTAAAGCTGAACTTCAGGGAAAAAAATTGGAAACTCTCCTTGCAGTGAAGCTCCACCTGTATTGTAAGGGTTAAATGCTTGTTTTTGTCCAGACTACCAATAAACAGCAGGTTTACTTACCTTCATTTTTTGCTCCCATGGGCTTCCTCCTTTTTGTGCAACCTATCCCTGAAGCTGCATCTCTGATGCTCCATCTGTCGCTCCCAGATCACGTACAACGCACAACCATCAGTCCTCCATTGTAAGTGAGGACACCAAGGGCCTGCCCACAACCTGGGGTGTTGGAGGTAATAGGATAGTGCCAGCTGCTGCTGTCAGGGGAGCAGGGAGAATGTAAGTAAATCTGCTTTTTAATGGTGTCCTAGACAAAAACAAACAAAAAAAAAAAAAAATGGCCCCACTGCAAAGATACTTTTGAAATTTCCCTACACCCTACACATTCCTTACCCTTTTGTCCCTGCTGTATTTACCTCCATGGATGATTAGCTGTCACTACCCACGCAGCTGGTGCAGTGGTCTGAGGATTAAGGCCCCATGCACACGAGACGCCGGTGCAAACTCTGCTGAACACATGTTTTTAAAAGCTGAAACCAGCGTTTAGAAACGCCCGTTTTGCCGCATTTGCATGCCGCGTTTCACCGCGTTTGCGTCTAGAAGCGTTTAGTTAAGATAACAAAAACCCTCCCCGAGCACTTTTCTGCAGCAGGGAATGACATGTTGCGACCTGAATTTGGGGCCCCATAGTGCTAGGAACCCCAATTTGGTGTGCAAAGACAGTGGAACTAGCACTACAACATATCCAAAGTTGGGGTTCCTAGCACCAAGTGGCCCCGAGATATGGGGCCCCAAAGTCGGGTCGCAAAATGTAATTTTCTGCTGCAGAAAAGTGCTTGACATTTTGCGACCCGAATTTGGGGCCCCGTATCTCGGGGCCACTTGGTGCTAGGAACCCCAACTTTGGATATGTAGTAGTGCTACTTCCACTGTGTTTGTACACCAAATGTGGGGTTCCTAGCACCAAGAGGCCCCGAGATACGGGGCCTCAAAGTCGGGTCGCAAAATGTCATTCTCTGCTGCAGTTTACCATCATATTTCTGTGTTTTCTGGTCCAAAAAATAGGGTTCCTTTAAAGACACTTATAAACGCAAACGCGGCCAAACGCGTTACCGGAATTTAGCCGCGTTTGGCATCTGAAACGTGGAAAACTGAACCCATTTTTTTGCTTCTCGAAAAATTAGGTTAAACAACTGCCTAAAAATTCATGGGCAGTTGAAAAAAAAAGTGTCCAACTGCCTCTGAACGCGCGTTTAACAGCGTCTCGTGTGCATGAGGCCTAAAAATCTGCAGTCTTTTTTCCAGGATAGATCAGAGTAATTCTAATTGGACAAGTACTGGTACCTGACCTCTTTGACCAATTGGTATCACTCTGATCTGTCCCAGCACCCTTAAGGAAAAAGGGTGAAGAAGAGCATGGCTTTTAGATCCCCAGACTGCTGCACTAGCTGCGCGGGTAGTGTCAGCCCATCAACCACACAGGTAAGTACAGCAGGGACCGGGGAGGGTAGCATGTAGGGTGTTCGTTCACTTTTTCATTTTTTATGAAAATTGCATGAAGATAAAAAAAACCTTCTGTGTGTAGCAGTCCCCCCATCTCGATCCAGTGATGTTGCATGAGAGTCTCGGCTGTCAGCATGTCAACAGCTCTCTGTGCATTGCGGTGCCATACATTTTGTATGGAACCCCCAAATATCCATATATTTCATCGAACCACAAAGAACTGATGTGTACCATCTGTGTGTTGCGGTGTGCTGTGTTGAAAAAAGAAAAAAGTATTGTGGTGCAATGTGTGTTGCAGTGCATTGATTGGTAAATCCTGTGTTGTGGTGCCAGTGACTGCCTAGTCCAAATACCTGTTTAAATTACTGCCATAGATTATCTAAATAAAGTCATCTAAACTGTTTGGTACAAAAAAAAAAAAAAAAAAAAAAATCAGGCTTCCAACATGAAGAGACTTGAGCAGAGCGCAGTGCTAATGTGCCTATCCCCCTACATCAATCTCCGTCTGACACATGCAGCCAGGCGGAAAAGCAGCCCACAGCCAGGCTCCAGTTAATGTCTGAACCATTTGGACTTTATTAGTCACACATGTGAGAAGTAGCGAGGGAAACGACTTTTTATGTACTTATAGAAGATATACAGCCCTTGTTTTTCTTTCTTGAGCGTTACAAAATCTGGAAACCATTATCCTAGAACATTCTTTAGTGAAATGCATATTAACAATGTGATCTTTCTACCATTGGTATTAAGAAAGCTTTCATTTAGTAAACAAAGCAAACATTCCTTATCAAAAAGGGAAAGGCCAATCACATTCACGCTTTTATACTGTTATCGCCATTTTGCAGTACACAGACGAGCAGATATTTCTCCAATATTGACAGCAATGAAGGTATCTCTCTATTCTAACTCCAGATCCAGGATCCGCAGTCAACGTCATTAACCTAGGGTTGCCACCAGTCCAGGATTCACCCCGGACAGTCCGGGTTTTGAATCAGGTGTCTGGGTTTCCATCCGCCTGAAACTGGGATACTATATTCAGACTGAAATGTTGCTCGGAACAGAGCTTGACAGTTGGGTGAGGGGGCATCATGTTCGCCACATTACTGTTCTCTTTGGAGTGCCCAAAGGTTTCCCAGGTCTGTGGCAATCAGTGGCGGCTGGGAGCGGTGTCAAACAATCATGGAGTCCCCCGGGAGACAGATGGCAGTCAAACAGTGCCCCCCCCCCGTGGGAGACAGACAGCGGCGATCAGTGGCCTTACCTTAGGAAGGGCCAATGGCTCCAGCTTGCAGGTTGCAGGGAACAGGCCAATGGTTGCAGGCTCCAGGGCTGGGCCATTACTTCTGCTCCCAGCCGAACAGGAAGTGGGTCCGATTGGCCAGGAGTTCTAAGACTCCCTGGCCAATCAGGTCTCAGGATCGCCTTCCCGATTGATTGTCCAGGAGGACAGTCAGGAAGACAATAGCGAATATTAGTTCGCTATTGTCACACAACTGGATGGACTCAGGGTGCAGTGCTCTGTGCCCAGAGCCCACCCTTTTTTAAAAGCCTATTAGAGCCTCTGGCTCTAATCACATGCTTTAAAAAAAAACAACAACATTGGAATCCATGCGTTCGGCACCCCGCAAGTAGATCAGGGGGCCGGATGCATAAATTAGGGGGGCGTCACTGGTGGCAATACTATAGTGCATACTAAAACAAAACAAAAACGAATTTACTGTGCGCTGCGTGTTCGGGTTTAGCTTGAAGAAAAAGTGGCGACCCTACTTCAGCGCACATAGGAAGGTTATACTAGATCCTTCACTCTTCTCCATAGAATATAGGGAAAAGAGAAGGCATTAGGGATAGCACTAAACATCAAAGCACCACATCCCAAAATATAAGAATCAAAACCACTTGTAGGACATTTAAAAGAGAAGTATGGCCAAAGCTTTTTTGGTCATACTTCTGTAGCACCCTGGAGTTGAGGAAGGGATGCTCCCCACAAATTTACCTGCCAGGAATAATTATCCTGGTTGATTGTTAGAGATCTATTGATTTTTCCCTAAGTTTGGCCTCGTTGGACTTGTCTCTTCAACCACTAGGTGGCCGGGTACTTGGTGGTACTAGATATGAGAAGGCAACGCAAGGTCAGGTTATGGGTATATGGGGTATCTCAGCCAATGGGCAGGGGTTTTCTTGAATCCCTTGGCCTGCTGGGAGAGCCATATTATATTATATTATATATATATATATATATATATATATATATATATATATATATATATATATATATATATATATATATATATATATATATATTATTTATTTATTTCGGGTGGAGTCAGATGATCTAGGTTCTGCCACCTGGACGGCTGTCTGGGTGGACGTGTGTTGTATTGCCCGGGCTTCTAGGCCAGAGATGGGGCCTATCCCGGGCACATCTGGCTGCTAGGCTGTCTGAGGGACTATCCAGAAGCAAGAGAGCAGCACAGGGTTGGGACTGCGACTTTCAGTCCAACCAAAAGTGAAGGTTCTGGTGGCTGGAGAACCTGTCATGGTCGGAGGTAGAGGGGAAGCTGTCGCCAGCAAGGGACTATCCACCTTGTTACCAGGGACCACAGTGAGTAATTGAAGCAAGTACCGGAGCAGCATTCTCACCAACCGGGGACTGTGAAGAATTGGGAAACTTCAGTGGGTATCAAGCCAGGGACCCTGCCAGCGGAGGTGACGCTTGCAGAGCAGACTTGTGTGTCAAGCCAGGGACCGAGCAGGCAAGTGGGGGTGAAGCTTGAGAGGTATCTTGAGTGCCAAGCTAGGAACCCAGCAGAGAACTAGGTGATGCTTGAGGAAGATACCATCGTGAAGATTGGAGGAGCTTAAGGGATTCAGTGGGTCTAGTGAGAGACTGGGAGCTCAGTGTGCTGAAGAACTATAAGGAGCAATTGTAGTGAAAGTGAAGGAACTGTTAAGCTTTGTGTTAGGAACTGTTAAAGACTGTTGCCAAAGGAGACAGCATTCCTACACATGCAGATATAGCATCTTGCTGGGTGCCTTTCCCTGCATGGCTGTCCTCCTATTGAAGTCGGAGTCTGCCAATTATTCTTGTAACTATCTATGGGTGTCCTGGCCCTAACCCTCTCTCCTCCAAAAAAGTTCATGAAGAGAGAAACTTTCTTTTGCATTCAAGAAGTGTCTGGCGCCCAATAACTTTAAATAAGTCTACACCCACCATGCCTCCCAACCCACTACATACAGAAGGATGTCAGCTATCCCTGGCCCTGGAGGTTCTCATTGGATCAAAGGAGGCCTGGAACCTTGCTACACTTCAGATTTAGAATACTTTATTAATCCCAAGGGAAAAAAAAAAATAGTACTTTTCTCTTGTGGGTCACAAGAGTGCTCTTACCTGTGCTCTCCTGGGTCCCAGAATCAACTGGCAGCAAGCTAAAGCCCACTGTCAGCTGATGTCACAGGGCCACTCCAGGCTCTGGAAGGATACCAACCATTTTGTCCACTCACATGCCAGATTGGCAGTTGGCTCAGCCTCCCAGCATGGCACTGAGAGCCTGAGCCAGTTGCTCCCACTCCTGCCTGGCGCTCCAGTCTGTTGAGAACAGACTGAGAACTGAGTGACCATCAGTCATGCGATTGTTTCGTTCTTGGGCTTAGAGCTGGCAGAGGACAGCTGCAGCATGGAGGTGCCCGTTTATTTTTTTCTATAACCCCAAACTTCTCCTTTAGGCCAGCCATACACAGCTGAGATTCGAAAGGTTAATGGGCAGGCTGAACGTACCAAGTTGATCGATCGACCTGGGTACAACCAGCCTGCTGAATTCTCTTGCGATTATTGCTATTGCCCCTGGTGTGGAAGACTTTCCCTGTTGGTAAGAGACAATTGCTGATTCCCATCAGTACTGTCTATGTTGATGGGGGAATTGTGTGAATTTCTTTCCTGCAACACGTGGAGGAAAGAAATACACATTATTCCCTCCATCAACATAGACAGTGCCGACAGGGGTAAGAAATTTGCACTGTGCATGGCAAGCCTTATGCCCGGTACACACTAACAGGTTTTTTTTGTGCAACCCGGCGGGTTGCACAAAAAAAGCAGACAGCTCCAGTTGTTAACCTTCTATGAGGAGGTGAGTTGCCATATAGATGAAGGAAGGCCCGTAGACGTGGTGTATCTGGATTTTGCAAAAGCATCTGACACAGTTCCCCATAAACGTTTACTGTACAAAATAAGGTGCGTTGGCATGGACCATAGGGTGAGTACATGGATTGAAAACTGGCTACAAGGGCGTGTTCAGAGGGTGGTGATAAATGGGGAGTACTCAGAATGGTCAGGGGTGGGTAGTGGGGTTCCCCAGGGTTCTGTGCTGGGACCAATCCTATTTAATTTGTTCAAACGACCTGGAGGATGGGATAAACAGTTCAATCTCTGTATTTGCAGACGATACTAAGCTAAGCAGGGCAATAACTTCTCCGCAGGATGTGGAAACCTTGCAAGAAGATCTGAACAAATTAATGGAGTGGGCAACTACATGGCAAATGAGGTTCAATGTAGAAAAATGTAGAATAATGCATTTGGGTGGCAAAAATATGAATGCAATCTATACACTGGGGGGAGAACCTCTGGGGGAACCTAGGATGGAAAAGGACCTGGAGGTCCTAGTAGATGATAGGCTCAGCAATGGCATGCAATGCCAAGCTGCTGCTAACAAAGCAAACAGAATATTGGCATTAAAAAGGGGATCAACTCCAGAGATAGAACGATAATTCTCCCGCTCTACAAGACTCTGGTCCAGCCTCACCTGGAGTATGCTGTCCAGTTCTGGGCACCAGTCCTCAGGAAGGATGTACTGGAAATGGAGCGAGTACAAAGAAGGGCAACAAAGCTAATAAAGGGTCTGGAGGATCTTAGTTATGAGGAAAGGTTACGAGCACTGAACTTATTCTCTCTGGAGAAGAGACGCTTGAGAGGGGATATGATTTCAATTTACAAATACTGTACTGGTGACCCCACAATAGAAATAAAATGTTTCTGCGGAAGGGAGTTTAACAAGACTCGTGGCCACTCAAAATTAGAAGAAAAGAGGTTTAACCTTAAACTACGTAGAGGGTTCTTTATGGTAAGAGCGGCATGGATGTGGAATTCCCTTCCACAGGCGGTGGTCTCAGCGGGGAGCATCGATAGTTTCAAAAAACTATTAGATAAGCACCTGAATGACCGCAACATACAGGGATATACAATGTAATACTGACATATAATCACACACATAGGTTGGACTTGATGGACTTGTGTCTTTTTTCAACCTCACCTACTATGTAACTATGTATGTAACTCTGAAGTCAATACTTTAAAGTGGAACTTCACTCTCTCAATGAACATTGACTATTATGAATACTTATGCTGCTAGCCTTACTAAACAGACACAAAGGTATATCATATTTACTTCTTTTAAATAGTTTTTTTTTTACATTTCTTTGGTTATTTCCTACTTCCCATGTCTAGGCTAGGGTTGCCACCCATCCAGGATTTACCCGAACAGTTCAGGTTTTGAATCATGTGTCCGGGTTTCAGACCACCTGAAACCCGGACACATTATCAGACCGGACTATGGCTCCCTAAGTAACTGAGTACCACAACCACCAAGTGTATAGGTGTGTGCACACCATAATCACTAGGGTTGCCAACCACTCAGAGGGCTGGCTGCAGTTGTCTAACACAAGTGTCTGTGACACTCTCTCACCCCTCTGTATCTGCCCACTCACATTCCATTCCCCAGGTATATGTGGGACCGAAATCTGAAGCCCAGCAGCCGGAAGATATACAGTATAGTGGATGAAAGGTGCCTGTGCTTCCATCCTCGGATAAGTGAGCTTGCCATCCACTGTCCGTGACTTAAGTCTCCCCCCTCGCTCTCTGCTCTCTCCTGCCTCCCAGCGAGTAAGTACACTAAAGTTAGAGGGACTCAGATGTAAGGGTGCAATGAGGACTCTGATGTAAGGTGGGCTTTGGTGAGCAGAAACCCCCTTACAGAGTTCCCCTTTACACCAGAGTCCACAGCATCATCCCCCCCCATAAAATTTTGCTGTACACCATTAAAGTTTTCAGGTTTGGCTTCAAGAAAAGGTGGAGACCTTGGCCAAGGCAAATAATGTCATACATTCCCAGGTGTCTTTAGGAGGGGGTTTTCCCAGCTAAGCACACCCTCCTGCCTCCATGCCTGAGCTAAGGGCAGATTGATTCCAGGAAGTAAATGCTACATGAATCATCTGTCCTTACTCGAGATTGCTACAGCTAGTAATGCAAGGGGATGTTTTTCTAAGTGAAAATACAGCATAGAGACATGGATGGATGGGTAGTTTGCTTTGAATATTACAAACAAATTAAATAGCTTTTTTTTTTTGATGCTCGGATACAGCGAGTTAAGTCAGGTGGGTAGGAAGGTCTGAGTGAAATTAGAGGTCCTGGTCTACATATCTGCCCCAGGTCAGTGAAAGTACTAAAGCCATTAGAACAGTATGGAGATTAGACAATTAGCATTTTCAGAAGGAAAGGTTAGTAATAACATACCCCATATTGTCTCTACACATCTCCTTTAACCACTTGCCGACCGCAATATTTATACATACGTTGAGGTTCGCAAGTGGTTTACCGGTATTATGACTGAAGAGATCAGCCATAACCCTGATATTGTTTTTTTTAACCACTTTAATCGCCTCTATTGCCTTGGAGGACCAGGGTGAAAGTAAACTCTTTTTTTTTTTGGATCTTTTGCTTTTAAAAAGGTCTTTTGGGCCCCAGATCTCTTCATAAAGGAGGACCTGTCATCCTTATTTCTACTAAAATAGATGTTTACATAAGTGATTACAAAAAAAAAAAAAAAAAAAAAAACACATACCCCATTTAAAAAAGGACAGTGTAAAAAAAAAAAATTTTTAAAGCATCCCCATCCCTCTGTGCTTACGCATATGTAAGTTGTGCACGCATGTGTTCGCACCACACATGAGGTATCACCACAAATGTTAGCGCAAGAGCAATAATTCTAGCACTAGACCTCCTCCAACTCTAAAAATATAAACCTGTAAAGGTGTTTAAAACATTGCCTATGAAGATTTTTAAAGTACCAACGTTTTTTGCCATTCCACGAGCGTGCGCAAATTTAAAGCGAGACATGTTAGGTATCTATTTACTCAGTGTAACATCTTTCATAATATACAAAAACAAAAATTTGGGTATAGTGTTCTTCTTATTCATTAAAATGCATTTTTTTCCCCAAAATATAAAACGCTGCGCAAATACCGTTTGACATAAAAAAATTGCAACGATCGCCACTTTATTCCCTAGGGTCTCTGCTAAAAAAACAAAAAACAAAAAAAAAACAAAAAAAATAAAAAGAAGAAGATGTAAAGTTTGGGGGTTATAAGTAATGTTCAAGCAAAAAATACTGATTTAAATTTGTAAACAAAAAGTGCCAGAAGTGGTCTTCAAGTGGTTAATTATAAAGTTATAAATGTTATAAAGTATAAAGTTAAAGGATAAGTCCACCCTAACACTAAAATCCCTGCATCTACAGACCTATCTAGCCCTGTAAAGAAGAAATAAGTATGCATATCTTTGTTGAAGCTGATCTGATCCGGTCTCCAGTGGCAGAAGCTCTGCAGAGGACACAGCCGACAATGGCCGTGAAATGAATGAGTGACGTCACCCATAGACTTCCTATGGGGCTTCCCTTGTCGGCTGTGTCCTCTGCAACCACCTCTATAGCATAGCCGCAGCCGACAGCTCAGCGTGGTATCGAGTCGGAGCGGCTTCAAAAAAGGTATGTATACCGATTTCTTCTTTATAGGGTTAGATAGGTTAGTGTTAGATGGTGGATGGTGGATGTCTGTAGATGCAGGGATTTTAGTGTTGGGGTGGACTTCTACTTTAATTATAAACCATGCTTCTGTGCTATATCTCAGTTAGTGTAAAAGTAGAACGCCAATTAAAACTTTGTTTTAGAAAGAATGGGGGGGGGGGGGGGCTGTATTGCAGCTTTGTATTACTGCTTGGATCTCCATTGAGGAGATTTTCCTTCACTTCCTGTCCTGGGAGCTGGTGCAACAGGAAATGAGGATAATATCAACACAACAGGACACAGACAGGTTAGGGATCTGGCCAAGGTTGGAACACCTACCTGGCCCTACTAAAACATAAGTACGGTTAAGGTTGTCCCCATTGGAAAGATCTGTCATCACTTGCTGTCCCAGAGGTACCACCTTCATAGTCTATGTCTCATGTTGGCTGATGTTCCACCGAGTTATGATATTGCCGGTTCCTTGTTTTATTCTTCATATGAGAAACCGCTTCATTGAGTTCACCTGATTGCTTCTCATAAAAGCCAAACCAATATGTGTCAGCCAAAACAAGGAGAAAAATAGTTCTCTATGAGTTTGGAGAAGTATCTGGTTCATTGATTTTGTGTAGAACTGCCCATTATAAATGAATACAATGTATACAGTATAACTGCACTGAATATCATCGAGCTATAATGTTATTCAAAATTTTTTGAATTTTTTTTAAATCGCACTTTAAAATCAAAATGTTGCTTCCTTGCAGGGCAATGGTATTCTGTTTGTAGACAATACTTCCTAGAATTCTGTCTTTCATGGAATATTTCATCTTTAGGAGACATACCAAAGAGCATCACAAGACTAGAGGGATGTCAGAAACCATAAAACTTATTACAATGTAGGCACTGTTCTCATGGCTGCAGTAGGCCGACACTCCAACTTCACATTTACCAGCCTCCCCTGAACACCTACGGATCATTAGAAGCAGGTAAGTCTGCAATGAAGACTATGGAAATCTGTGCCGTGTAAATGTCCTATTGGGGATTCATTTTTTAACCCAACACAACTGGGGTGTCATTTCACAAACTAGGTTATGTTTTAGGCAGACGTCATGCCTATGTTATAGGTGTGTGGAGATTTATTTTGATTCATTCTGAATTGCACACCAACCCACATACCCAGCGTATAGAAACATGCCTGCCCTAGTACAACACAATGTAAAGATGTGAATGCTGTGTCTGTGCAGCAACTCTTCATAAGGCCATACTAAAAGGCCCTTGGTATACTACACCAACAAATGGCCACTGCCCCATATAGAACTGACCTTTGCAGCAAGGAGCACATGGAAGGGCAACGCATGTCAAACAAAACTCCCAGCTCAAGTTACCGACCAGCCTGCAACCAACCAAATTATCCTAACAGTAGGTGTTAAAAACAGGGGTTTAGATTGCACACATTTGCAAATACATGCGTAAGCTGCAGAGTCACTTTACAGCACCCCAGTATTATCTGCACTAAATAAGTCCTGAATAATAATAATAATAATAATAATAATAATAGTATTTTTATTATAGGCACATTTTTTCCATACCTGGAGCTATAAATAAAACACAGGGAAATGTGCATGTATTGCAGAGATTTACTAAATACGATTGTTATTTTCCCCATACATTATTTAACCACCTGTCAGCTAAATTGCTAAAATTGTAAAGTTTTTAATCATTTTTGTATTTTTAGACCTAGATTTTATACAACTATTGAGTCTACCATTAGCAATGACATGCAGGAGATCCAGCAGGAGTTCCCAGCAATTAACTGTAGGTGGAAGCCCTATCAAAAGCAATGGGAGTCTGAGAGCTCCGACAGCTAATCGCAGCCGCTTGCACGTATTCACCCATGGACAGATTACCTGCAAATGATCAGCCATGAATGCAGAAAGTTTGCATCCAGGGACAATCATTTGCAGGTAATTGGTCCATGAGTGATTAGTGATTACGTGCAAGCGGCTGCGATTAGCTCTCAGACTCCCATTGCTTTTGATAGGGCTTCTGACATCAGTTAATCACCGGGAACCCCCACTGTATCCGCCACATGTAATCGCTAACAGACCCAAGTGTGAATGGGGCCCTATGCTATGTAAGGCGGGGTTCACACTAGAGCATGGAGCGGCTCAAAACAGGGGGTCCAGTGCGTTCCCATTCACCGTTTCAGGTCCGATTTCAGTCCGAATTTTTGGCTGAATTTGGACCTGAAACGGACCAGAAGACGCACAGGACCCCTGGACAATTGGCTCCAGAGATGTGTGAAGTGAACATGCAAATTGGATGCAGGGAAACCCACATCCAATACTAGTGTGAACCCAGCCTAACATGTTACACCCATATATAAAAAAGGTGTAACATAGTGAAACCCCTCCCCCCTCCAACCACACCCCCACTTACAGAATCCCTGGGTTTGTGAATAGATTCTGGAAATGGAGGACGGGCAGATGAATGACAAGATCTGCCTCCTCCAATCACAAAACATTTTACGTTTTAGGAAAGAATAGAATAGTTCTAGGAGTGGAGAAGGTTGGCAGAAGGAGCTCTTGCAGCGGCTGATGTTAACCCCAGCAACACTGAAAGGAGAGAACTGTGGGGAGGACCCAGCGACAGCAGCAGCTATCTGGACATGGGACACACTTCATTACAGGTGTAGCACCCTGGAATTTAGTCACGGAGCTCCTCACAAATTTACTTGCCAAGAGTAGTTATCTTGGTCGATTGATAGAGATCTATTGATTTCTCCTTAAGTTTGGCCTTGTTGCACTATTCTATTCTACCACTAGGTGGCCGGGTACTTGGTGGTACTAGATACGAGAAGGGCAACCCTAGGTCGGGTTATGGGTATGTGGGTGTCCCAGCCAATGGGCAGGGGTTTTCTTAAATCCCTTGGCCTGCAGAGAGAGCCTATAAATTCGGGTGGAGTCAGGTGATCTGTGTTCTGTACCACCTGGATGGCTGTCTGGGTGGACATGTGTCGTACGCTCCGGGCTGCTAGGCCAGAGATGGGGGCCTATCCTGGGGGCATCTGGCTGCTAGGCTGTCTAAGGGCCCATCCAGAAGTGAGAGCGCAGTGCAGGGTTGGGATTTCGGCTTGCAGTCCAACCAGAAGTGACGGTTCTGCCGGCCGGAGAATCTGTCAGTTGACTCGAAGTAGAAGGGAATCGGTCACCACAAAAGGGACCAAATCGCCTTTACCAGGGACCACAGTGAGTAACTGCATAGCTCCCAACTGTCCATGATTTCGAGGGACTGTCCCTCATTTAGAAGAAAGTCCCTCTTTCCGCTCAGGTGTCCCTCATTTTGGTCAGATCTATATAGTTGTATATAAAATGCACTATTTATCTGTTCAAAAGTGTTTCCCAGTGCTAAACCTTTAATTCAATTTCTAAATTGCTGCATTTGTAAGTTTCAAAAGCCAGTATAAAAGGAATAGTAGTGGTAAAAAAATCTCTTGTGGGTTTACCCAATCATTTATTTTTCTACAATTCTCCTTTAAGGGGGCGTGGCAGGGTGTGTGCGCTAGGACTACATAACTTTGCTAATACATGTCCCTCATTCCCATCTCAAAAAGTTGGGAGGTATGTAACTGAAGCAAGTACCAGAATCATATTCTCACCAAAGGGCACAGTGGAGAATCGGGAAACTTCAGGCGGTGATCAAGTCAGGGACCCAACCAGCGGAGGAGATGCTTGCAGAGCAGCCTTGTGTGTTAAGCCAGGGACCGAGCCGGTTAGCAGGGGTGGGGAGCTTGAGGAGTATCTGGAGTGCCAAGCTAGAGACCCAGCAGGGAAGCATGAGTGACGCTTGAGGGGATACCACCACAAACCTTGGAGGAGCGCAAGGGATTCAGAGTCAGTGAATCAGAGGGTCTAGTGAGAGACCAGGAGCTCAATATTGAAGAACTACAGGAGGCAGTTGTAGTGGAGCTGAAGGAACTGATACGTTTGAGTTAGGAACTGTTAAAGGACTGTTACCATAGGAGACAGCAATCCTGCACACGCAGAAGTGGCACCTTGCTGGGGCCTTTCCCTGCACAGCTATTCTCCTATCGAAGTCTGAGTCTGCCAATTGAGCTTGCAGCTATCTGAGGGTGTCCTGACCCTAACCCACTTTCCCCCCCAAAATATATAAAAAGGACTGTCAAAAGAAATAAAACCTCTTTTAGATCCAAGAAGTGTCTGGCGCCCAATTACTTTCACTATCTTTGCACCCACTATGCCTCAGAACCCACTACATATTGAAGGATGTCATCTATCTTTGGCCTTGGAAGATCTCATTAGACCAAAAGAGGTAAAAGACCTTGCTACACATGGAAGTCTAATATATAATAAATCCATTTTAAACCAACTGGGAGTGGGGAACTTTTGCCAGTCTTGCCAATAATTGATATAGAAAGGAAATCTTCCAGCAGGGACACTAGTGAGCACCAGGGATTTCTTTTCACTTTCTATTTTGGCTGTGGGACTGGAAGTGAAGCTAAATCTCCCCAATGGGATACAGATGGCAAAAGCAACCTTATGGATTTTATCATCCTCCCTTACACTATTTTTTACATATCTTTCTATGAATGGTAATAAAAATGCCTAAACTGTAATATTTTAGTGTTTAGCAGTACTCAAAGTGCAAGAAAACCCTAACTAACTATTCTTCAAATGTTCCTTCCCCTCCTCCTACCTATGATCTGTTTATTTTGAATCCACTCTGCGCCCGTCACGTGATCCTGCAGCTCTGTGTAAGGTACCGCTCAACGACTCTGAATTCCTGGAGCCATGATGTCACCCATAGGCTCCCATGGCTCAGCCATTTTTTCGGCTCTCCCTTCTCTCCTCTGCAGCAGCCACTCACTGACACAGGGGAGCCGGAAATGCGAGATCAGGTTACCGGAACAGAACAGATTAAAGTATACAGATCTTTTTTGTACAGTTTAGGCAGGATACATAGGAGGAGGGGGAAGGGAACATTTTTAAGAATACTTTAAAGTGTACTAAACCCAGGACCCTGCATTCTTTGTATCTGGTCTCCCACGGTACACAGAACATGGAAATACAATCGTTTTAGTAAATATAAACTGCTAAATACCTTTTCTCATCAGCAGTTAGAGCAGTCTTGTGACTTCTATCAGTGTCTGGTCAAAGCTTGTAGGAGGAGTTTTCATTCTACTTTGACTGTCCTATAAGGCTACAGGACCCCTGACCCTCTGTCTGGCCCTGTGCTGATCACACGCACCCTCCCAAGAAAAAAAATATCTAGCAATACACACCAAACTGAGCATTGTGCAGCTTTTCTCCTAGCCTCTGTTCCACCAGGAGATGAATCGGGAACAGTGGAAGAAGGGGAGGAAAAGAGAAGACAGGATCAAACAGCCTTTTTACACAATGCAGAGGATTAACCCCTTAGGTTCCACAGTGAGTAAAACAAGCATGCTTTACTGCATATACACACTGATTTTTCTGTTCTGGGTTTAGTAACACTGTCCTGTTGGGTGAAAAGGCTGCTTTATATTATATAAAATAATACTGGAATGTGCAGTAACAAATGACAGCTGTCAGTGACTTAGGGAGCACATGTTCCAAGGCAGACTGCAACATAATACAGCAGAAGACATCTATGCAGGAGGCAACCTCTACACCCCACTGGGATATCAAAGGGGATATACAGGATGAATAATACATCTGTTGTACTATCCCTTGTTACTGGATCTGGAAGGAGCACTTCCCTTACATGTGACACCTCCCCAGGGTGAACATAAAAGACATGACTGTGTCCCCAGGGGGTTTACTAAAACCATTTCTTGTGATAATATTGTTAGGATGACACTGCAATCACACCAGAACTTCAGTCCATTCACCAATAAGGCAGCTTGCATGGTCAGCTTGTCACAAAATGAAAAGATCTACAACTATGATAGGGAAAGTAATCAGTGCACGTAATGGGGGGGCTACCATCGCTGGGCTCCTTTTAAAAATGCAAGCTGACTGGCGGTTATCATATGCTGATCCCGTCTTCAATACTTTGAGTCACAAACCAGAACACAATTGCTGATTGGATAATCTTCTATATATCTCTATCTGCAAATTTGTTCCAGGTTAGTAGTTCAGATTAATTAACTGGTATTAAACACTGAAGCAATTAAAAAAAAAAAAAAAGATATATTGCACTTTTTTATATTTCCTAAAGATTGTTGATTCAATAATTTTTCCTTTTTTTTCACCTGGTGATCCAGCCAGTAACACACTTCCTGTCTTAGGGTGTCCCCACTCTGGATGGAGTAGTGACGGAGACACCTATGGATAGCAGTAGCTTTGCACCAGTGCTGACACGAAGCATTTTTACAAGTACTGGCACTCGTGCAAATGCTCAGACACCAAAACCTATACCTGCGGTGCAATGCGATTTGAGCCCATACAAAATGAATGGGCTCAAACCGCACTGCAAAAAATCTCATGTGATTTGAACAGGTATGCGGTGCGATTCATGTCCAAATCACATGCGGTTTCCCGCACCGGTCCGGTGTGAACCCAGGCGAAGCCTGAAGAAAGGAGGCAATTGAGGGAGAGGAGGGAGCCGTGGTGCACGATTCAGGCTGGGAGTTCAGAAGGAGCAGAGAGAGTGGTTGTATAGAAAGCACTGTGGAGGATTGAGATCTTTGTGCTGGGAAAGCTGGCAGCTGAAAAGAAGTAGAGGCACTGGCACCATCTTGTAGCATTCTGGAGGCTGTAGAGGGCTCGGCACAAAAGGGGTCTACCAGGCAATGTACAGTGAGACATAGACCTCATGGCTGCCACCATGTCTGCCCTGTATGCAGAGACCAAGTGATGATCAGGTGCGACAAGGACACTGATGCCACTGGAGGAAGACCAGGGAATTCATTTTACCTGCACAGTTTAGAAGATATTTATAATGGATGCAGCAGGTGATGTCACCGAGCATGCACTCTGAAGGCATACCGTGCTAGACAGTCAGAGCTCCGTGCGGGAGCTGAGGACTCCCGTGCGCATGTGCGGGGTGACGTCATTGCAGCACCGGCCACTCACACAGCCAGAGGCTGGGATCCCGGAAGGAAGACCAGGGGAAGATGGAAGCGCTCTCAGTGGTGACAGCGCGCTGCTGGAGGGCTTTGTTCTAAGTTAAGCAAGTCTAAGTATTAACTTCAGCCCGCTGTCTGCTGAAAACAGGTCACAGGAGTGCAAAACTAACTGCATGCCTGTGATCCACAAGAGAAGTACACCCAAACAAGCTTTCCGTGTACTGTACTTTAAAGCCCACTTCCAGTAAAACTAAAAGTCCTCACATCCAGTGGGGCTGCACCCGCACCGCAAGGGTTAAATGTTCGTAAAAGCAGCTTATGGTAAAAGCAATTTGTTACCTGATCCTCCACTCCCTCATGCTCCAGCAGTGGACTGTTCCTTGAGGTTCTTATGTCCAGGGGAGGACTATCGGCCCTACATTGGCCTTGTAGTTCTCAGAGGACCTGAAACTGCTGCTCATCAGTGCATGCCCCAACAGTGCCCATCAGTGATGCCAGTCAGTGCCTGCTCATCAGTGCTGCCTATCCGTGCCTCCTATCATTGCCACTCAGTGTCGCCCATCAGTGCTGCAAATCAGTGCCGTCTCACCAGTGCCCATCAGTGCACATTGGTGAAGAAAAATTACTTCTTTACAAACAAAAAAAAAACAAAAAAAAAGAAACTATTTTTTTTTCCCTCCAAAATTTATAGTCTTTTTTTTTTTTTTTTTCTAAATGAAAAAAAGCCCAGTGGTGATTGAATACCACCAAAGGAAAGCTCTTTCTCACAAAAATGAATAAAATGTAATTTGCATAAAGTGTTGCATGACCGCGAAATTGTCACTGAAAGTGCGACAGCACTGAAAAGGTGAAAGGAAGGGGGTAAAAGTGCCCGGTATTGAAGTGGTTAAAGAAAACCCATTAGGGTGGCTGTTACAGGGCTCAGTTGAAACGGATTGAAATGAAGCTCCAGAGCTGGAATGTTGCTGCTGAATAGTGCTACAAAAAGGTGTGCTCTGCCATCGTCACTTCTCAGGACCAGGATGGGAGCTTCATCATATCGCTTGCAATATGCACACAGTTCTCACTAAACGTGTCCGAGTGTTTCCAGGAGAGCTCCAAGCATTCAGCATCAAAGTGAGTGACGCGATTGACCTGAAAGCAGTACGCTTCCACATTCAGCCATAATGTGATGCAGAGGAGGACACACAGCATCATTAGCCTCTCTCTAAGCACAAGCAGCTTTATAATGGTGCTCTTAAGAGGTGATGATTGTCATTAAACTAAAACTTTCTATATATAAGTGTCGTTTCTATCAGTATGAAGCCTATATTCATAATGGGAATTGTGTGCAAGAAAAATGCCACTTGAACTTCTAAAGAGTGGATTTTATCTGTGCATTAAAGCAGCATTAAACCCATTATATTGCAGTGTACCAGTTCTTACATGTGATGGCAGCATTTGTTTTCCTTTTTAGGATTTCTTTCTTTTATTTTCACTTAGTCATCTGGCCAGTAAGTCTGTTTTTCAAAAGAACAAGCTCTCCAGCAGATGGGTGGAGTCAGGTAAACGGGGAGTTCTGTGCCACCGGGACGGCTGTCTGGGTGGACGTGTGTTGTATTGCCCGGGCTGCTAGGCTGGAGTTTGGGCCTATCCCGGGGACATCTGGCTGCTAGGCTGCCTGAGCGCCTATCCGGGAGCAAGAGAGCAAACCAGGGTTGGGATTGCGGCCTGCAGGCCAACCAGAAGTGACAGTTCTGCCGGCCAGAGAACCTGTCGTAGTCGGAGGTAGAGGGAACCTGTCATAGTCAGAGGTAGAGGGGAAGCTGTCGCCACTAAGGGACCAACCGCCTTATTACCAGGGACCACACTGAGTAGCTGAAGCAAGTACCGGAGCAGTCTTCTCACCAACCGGGGACGGTGAAGAATCGGGAAACTTCAGCAGGTGCCAAGCCAGGGACCCAGCCAGTGGGGTGACGCTTGAGGAGTATCTGAAGTGCCAAGCCTGGGACCCAGCAGGGAAGCGGGGGTGACGCTTGAGGAAGATACTAAGTAAGACGATTGGAAGAGCTCACAGGGTTCAGTGGCCGTGAACCAGCAAGTCTAGTGAGAGAATCTGGGAGCTCAGTGGGTTGAGAATCTACAAGAAGTGATCGGAGGAATAAAGGAGTTTGTTACAATTTGTGTTAGGAACTGGTAAAAGACTGTTGCCATAGGTGACAGCGCTCCTACACATGCAGATGTGGTGTCTTGCTGGATGCCTTTCCCTGCATGGCTGTCTACCTGTAGAAGTCTCAGAGTCTGCTAATTAACATTGCATCTACTAAAGGGTGTCCTGGCCCTAACCCTCTCTCCCACAGTTCTGTTTAAGAGACAGTAAATCTCTTTGCAAACAAGAAGTGTCTGGCACCCATGAATCTACCTTGCACTGCACCCACCATGGCTTGAAACCCACTCTACAAAGAAGGATGTCACCTATCCCTAACTCTAGAGGTTCTCTTTAGACTAAATGAGGCCTGGGACCTTGCTACATTAGGCAGCAAGTGAACATGTTGTCCCTGAAGTTGATGTGTTGAAAGTAGAAAAAAATGGGCAAGCATAAGGATTCAAGTGACTCTGACAAGGGCCAAATTATAATGGGGAGATGACTGGGTCATAGCTTCTCTAAAACTGCAACTGTTGTGGGATCCTCCAGTGGTCATGACCTACCAAAAGTGTTTCAAGGAAGGAAAACCGGCCAGGGTCATGGGTGGCCAAGGCTCATTGATGCACGAAGGGAGCAAAGGCTGACCTGTGTAGTCTGATTCAATAGAAGAGCTACTGTAGCTCAAAATGCTGAATAAGTTAGTGCTGGTTCTGATAGAAAGGTGTCAGAGCACACAGCGCATCACAGTTTGTAGCTCATGGGGCTGTATAGATGCAGACCGGTCAGGGTGCCCATGCTGAACTGTGTCCACGGCCAAAAGTGTCTACAATGGGCATGTGAGCATCAGTACTGGACCACAGAGCAATGGAAGAAGGTGACCTGGTCTGATGAATTCAAGAATGGTTTGAGGAACACAATGAGTTTGAGGTGTTAATTTGGCCCCCAAATTCTCCAGATGTCCAGCTAATTGAGCAGCAGTGGGATGTGCTGGAGAAACAAACATGGAGGCCCCACCTTGCAACTTACAGGTTTTGCTACTGACAGCTTGGTGCCAGATACCACAGCATACCTTCAGCGATATAGCACAGTCTATGTGCCTTGATGGGTTTTGGTGGTTGCTCAGAATATTATGGCCGATCGATGTAGATAACAACTTTCCTGGGTTTGCTGAGACAGTCCCACATCTTGGCCCTCTGTCTTACCAATGCTGTGTCCTGGGCTATGTCCCAGGATCACAGCATCAACATAATTTGAGTTACTGCACATGTGCAGTAACCCAAAAAGGCAATTCATTGCAGAGATCGTGGTATTTATGTACCACTGAGCTAAAGTGGAAAGATCTGCATATGTATGGATATCAATATGTTCTGGACAGCCTGGAAGAAGAGTGAAGCTCAGAAGGTTCAAATGGAAGAGCACTTTTGTATGGGACAATCTAATGGTTCTGGATGTTGGTGATTCCATGACTGCAGTGTTCTACATGTGTTGTGGATAATAGAAGAGAGGACTGTATATATATCTGGATCAGGAGGTGATGGATCTTCTTGGCAAAGTACAGCTGATGACGTTGGTGACGTTGGTTTGTAACTCTACTGGAATCTGAGTAACCAAAATACTGGAAAGTCATATCATGTTTTAATTAGTTTGTTGTTTGGGAAGTAGCTTAGAATATGGGGCAACAAAGCACAGGCAAACGTAGATATAAAATGGTGACAGGTCTTCTTCACAGATAGAGTGGAACGTAAGTCAGAAATGAAAGTCTGGCCCCTTTTGCAGGTATAACTATGTAAAACATTAAAAATAAGTGTCCAAACTGTTTAAAACCCAGTAATGCACTGTCTTACCTTGTTCTGCACATGCTCAGTTGCTCTCCATTTTTAGGCACTGTCGAGTTTGTAGAGGCCGATCTACTGACAGCCTTAAAGTGGAATTAAACCCTTCTATCCTTCACAGCCAAGGAAGTTGCTTCTGTCTGATCTGCAACTGCCATGGGTCTGCACATGTGATCAGTTATGACACCAGCCATTTGATGGTTTGACAGTTTGGTTGAGGACAAAAGCAAATGTGAGTTAGCAATTCCAGGAATGTAACTGTTTTTTGAATCTGTTAAATATATGGGTTTAGTTCCACCTTATGATTTACTGCTGTTCAGGGGCTCCGGGCTTCAGCAAAATGTCAGAGCCACCAGCAAGAAGAAACAGGAGCAATGCTGAAGGCAACTTACAGCACACAGTAATTTTGGTAGCATAATTAATGTGAAATGTATGTTCCTTGCTAAAAAACATTATTTTTTTATCAAGTTATTATGGGTAAAATTCTGCTTTAAAACACTTTCTGGTGTTTGTAGAAGTTTGCAACATATGTGGGAAATCATAGCCAACAGGAGATTGAGATTTATCTCCTTTTGATTTTGTGTGGGAGAGTAGAGGGCAGGGTGTGGCGCGCTGGTAAATATGTACAGGACCAACTACAGAATTAGGCACCAAATCATCTGTGAGTACAGGTGGGTCCTTGCAAAATGTGAGGTGCCCCTATGTCTGTAGTTACCCCAGAAAGACTGAGCATGGGGCAAGCTCCCTGGCATTCATGGTTGGAAGATTGTGTGACATAAATTGTGACAAAGCCATAAAACACATAAGGAGTCTTCTGAGCCCTGCTTTATCTCATCTTGGCAGGTGTGAACTCTTCCTGAAGTACCCTGTGAGACACACATGCATAATTAATGACAGATCTGCAGTGTTTATCATTAGGAACCTCTACTTATTAGAGATGGAGGGAACACCACCCGGATCGGTTTACGGCAGAACTCTTGAACATCGCAAAAGTTCGGACCCAAAACATATTAAAGTCTATGGGACCCGAACTTGAAAAATCAAAAGCGTCTATTTCGAAGGCTTTTATGTAAGTTATTGGCCATAAAAATGGTACGGGGGCCCGGCTACTGCCCTGGGGGACATGCAAAAATTTTTTTTTTTTTTTAAAAGATAGTTTTTAAAGGAGCAGCGATTTTAATGATGCTTAAAGTGAAATAATAAAAATGAAAAATTCCGTTAAATATAGTGCCTTGGGGGTCCCCTTAGTCTGCCTGTAAAGAAAAAAAAATGACATTTAACCACTAGGCGTCCGCGCTATAGCCGAAAGACGGCTACAGCGCGGACTCAAATTGCCGGGAGGGCGTCCCTGGACGGCCTCCTGTTTACTTCCGCATTGCGCGCTCCCGCGAGCGCGCATCGCGGAAGTTTTGTGCTGGCCGTGTCCCTCGGACACAGCCAGTCACAGATCACCGTAAACGGCCAATGACAGCGGCCGTTTACGGTGCGATCGGCGGTGCCAATGAGAGAGGATCTCATATGTAAACATATGAGATCATCTCTCATCGCCGGCTCTCCCTCCTCACACAGAGACAGCGTGTGAGGAGGGAGAGCGGAACCGCTGCGGCGGTGAGTGTAAAAAAAAAAAAAAAAAAAAAAAAAAGGTGTCCCGCTGTTAACAGTCCCTGCCATCTGCCCTGTCATCTGCCCCTGCCATCTGCCCCTGCCATCTGCCCTGTCATCTGCCCTGTCATCTGCCCCTGCCATCTGCCCTGCCATCTGCCCCTGCCATCTGCCCTGTCATCTGCCCTGTCATCTGCCCTGTCATCTGCCCCTGCCATCTGCCCCTGCCATCTGCCCCTGCCATCTGCCCTGTCATCTGCCCTGTCATCTGCCCCTGCCATCTGCCCCTGTCATCTGCCCCTGTCATCTGCCCCTGCCATCTGCCCCTGCCATCTGCCCCTGCCATCTGCCCTGTAATCTGCCCCTGCCATCTGCCCTGTCATCTGCCCTGTCATCTGCCCCTGCCATCTGCCCCTGTCATCTGCCCCTGTCATCTGCCCCTGCCATCTGCCCCTGCCATCTGCCCCTGCCATCTGCCCTGTAATCTGCCCCTGCCATCTGCCCCTGTCATCTGCCCTGTCATCTGCCCCTGCCATCTGCCCCTGCCATCTGCCCCTGCCATCTGCCCTGTCATCTGCCCCTGCCATCTGCCCTGTCATCTGCCCTGTCATCTGCCCCTGCCATCTGCCCCTGCCATCTGTCCCCACTGCCACGTATAAGTGCCATCTGTCATCAGTGCCACATAGTGCCATCTGTCATCAGTGCCACATAGTGCCATCTGTCATCAGTGCCACATAGTGCCATCTGTCATCAGTGCCATCTTTCATCAGTGCCACCTGTCAGTGTCACGTGCCATCTGTCATCAGTGTCACGTGTCATCAGTGCCACGTATTAGTGCCACCTGTCATCAGTGTCATCAGTGCCACGTATCAGTGCCACCTGTCATCAGTGTCATCAGTGCCACGTATTAGTGCCATCTGTCATCAGTGCCACGTATTAGTGCCATCTGTCATCAGTGCCACGTATTAGTGCCATCTGTCATCAGTGCCACGTATTAGTGCCATCTGTCATCAGTGCCATGTATTAGTGCCATCTTTCATCAGTGCCACATGTCATCAGTGCCACATATCAGTGCCATTTGTCATCAGCGCCACATGCCGTCAGTGCCACATATTAGTGCCATGTGTCATCAGTGCCACATATTAGTGCCATCTGTCAGTGCCACGTATTAGTGCCATCTGTCAGTGCCACGTATTAGTGCCATCTGTCATCAGTGCCATGTATTAGTGCCATCTATCATCAGTGCCACGTCAGTGCCACGTATCAGTGCCATCTGTCATCAGTGCCACATCAGTGCCACGTATCAGTGCCATTTGTCATCAGTGCCACCTCAGTGTCACGTGTCATTGTCCTGGTGCTCCAGGGCCTTCAAAAGTGTAATAGGTAGTCAACAAATTAGATGTGTAATTTATGCTCCTAGAACACCTGATGGTGCTCCATGCATGTTGGGCCTCTCTATGTGGCCAGGCTGTGAAAAAGTCCCACACATGTGGTATCGTAATACTCAGGAGGAGTAGCAGAATGTATTTTGGGGTGTCATTTGTGGTATATACATGCCATGTGAGAGAAATAACCTATTACAATGACAATTTTGTGGGGGGGGGAAAAAAAAAAAAAAAAATCTTCATTTTGCAAAGAATTGTGGGAAAAAATGACAACATCAAAAACCTCACCATGCATCTTACTAAATACTTTGGAATGTCTACTTTCAAAAAAGGGGTCATTTGGGGGGTATTTGTACTTTCCTGACTTGTTCGGGTCACAAGAAATGAGATAGGCCGTCAGTGCATCACGTGTGATCAATTTTTATGATTTGCACCATAACTTGTAGACTCTCTAACTTTCAGAAAGACCAAATAATATCCACTAATTTGGGTTATTTTTACCAAAGATATGTAGCAGTATAAATTGTGGCCAAAATTTATGAAGAAAAATTACTAATTTGAAAAATTTTATCACAGAAACTAAGAAAAATGCGTTTTTTTTCAAAATTTGCGGTCTTTTTTCATTTATAGCGCAAAAAATAAAAAACCCAGAGGTGATCAAATACCACCAAAAGAAAGCTCTATTTGTATGAAAAAAAGGACAAAAAATTCATTTGGGTACAGTATTGCATGACTGAGTAATTGTCATTCAAAGTGTGAGAGCGCTGAAAGCTGAAAATTGGTCTGGTCACGAAGGGGGTTTAAGTGCCCAGTTGTCAGGTGGTTAAATTGATTTTCCCTGCAAGCTTTCTTTATTTTGTAAACAACAGCTTAGGGAGCCAGTCTGTATGATGAGGCCAACATTTAGTGCACTCAGAACAAGTTTAGAAATTTTTTGGATAAATGCTGGTGACTCTTTGGCAGACTTTGGATGGAAATACATTTTTGCACCACATTGAGAAAGCCTTCTATGAAGAGGCCAATTTATAGTACACTCAGGCCCAACTTCATGGGGGGGAACAGGACTGCCAATTTGTTGCTTATCAGTGTTCTCCCCTCTTTGTAGGCTCATGTTACTCCCTTCCTCGACCTCAGAACCAACATCAGAATCAAGTAATTTCTGTGCATCCTCAAGAAGCAAGTGGCTGACGCTGTGTTCAAATAATTCAGCTGACTCCTCCATAACTTATGCTGGAGTAGCTGTGGACAAGGGGGCAGAATATGCCACTCTGGCAGCTGCGGTGGACTGCGCACTAGTGTCAGCTTGGGTCATAGAGGATGAGGAGAATGAGAAGATGATTTAGATGGTTTTAGGAAGCCAGTCCACCACCTCCTCTACATGCTGTGGCTGGATAGCACAGGCAACATCACTAAACAGAGACAAATGTGCCCTGCCTGAGGACAGACCACGTCCACCTTTGCCTGTGAACACAGGCGCTGGCCCTCTAATAGTGGCATGGGAACATCTGCCTTTCCTTGTTGGCCTCCCAGACATGATTGGGGGGGGGGGGGTAAATTGGCCAAATTTACTGTATCATTGGGTAGACTAAAAATGCCATAAGCAATTCACTACTGCTATTTCCTATGCCCTACAGCTCAGTTTGTAAACCAGTGCTATGAGCACCATGGGGGGGGGGGTTGTGTCTAAATGGTTTGGGGTCCTACAACAGACATGTCCACTCGAGAGAGACATTTCTGGGGGGATAGTACTGAGTACACGGGGTGATAGGAAACTATTGCCATTATACTAAATTATATTTATTGAATTTTTATTATTTATAAAATTATTATTTGAAATGTAATAATATACAAAAATAAATAAAAATACAGTTAACCCAGAGTGATAACTTTTCTTCACAAAATTACTGATACAATACATATTGTATAAAACTATAATCATAAGAAAATTCTATCAGCATCATTAACCATAAGCACTTAGCAGCCAGTTTTCGGCCTTCTCACTCTTATTTCAGTCTACAGTCTGCTGCCATTGCCTCTAGGGGCTTTCCTCAATTTTAGTTTGCACTGTAAATGTACTATCTACTACAAGAAAATAACCAACACATTCCACGTAAACAACAAAGAAGATACTGAATCTAGAATACAGAGCACAGAAGCTTTCTTTTACTTACCGGCCCTGAGCGCACCCGGACAAGAGAGTAGCAGCCACTACATCAAAAATAATCCAACCAGTTACTCATTCTACACACGCCTGATTCAATATCCCACTTGCAAGATTGACCAATATAAAGCATTGCTACTGGAAATGATCATTCTTAAAGCTAAACTCCAGGGTAGCTAGCCATTTAGCTGCAACACTCACCTTCAATCTGGAGTAGTCCCTGCAATACTTCTTTTGCACCACCACTGTCACCCCTTCATTTACGATATGATGATACAGAGAGTGGCACTAATGTCATCGCATCAGTGCCACACTCTGCATTTGGAAGACTACTTACTACTGGGAAAAGACCCAACGCATCATGAGGACTCAGCCTGAAGACTTCCGAAAAAGGTACTGTAAGTACTGATTTTGTACATTTTCCCACTGACAAAGAAATGATCAGTCTATCATTTTAATGGTAGGTGTGACAGAGACACCTGGGACAGAGACTTTTGGAGGGGACTGAACGCTAGACTCTTGCCTACCGACTATGGGCCCTGGCATTTGAGGGAGCTACAAGCATTTAGGAAGATTTTCTGTTATATATATAGCAAAAGGACATTATTAAGGAGGCTATGATGGTCTCTGCCAGCTTGGGGTGGTCGGTATATTGTCTCATTTTGTTGTGTACTCTTTGCTGGGTCATTTGGGGTGTGGCTGTATTCCAATGTTCTATTGTGTCTGTGTCCTTGGATATTATGGGACGTGTATGTAGATTAGCTGTGAGATTGGTGGGGGCGAATTCCTCCAACAGCTCTCACTGCTGATTGGATAGTCTACCCCTGCCCGGAATGCAAAGGTGGGGGGGGGATTGTCCAGAGCATTACCTGTGTTTTCAATAAACAGTCTGTGTTCAGCAACCAAAAGAGTATTGTCTTGTTGTGTTTGTTGTTAGCGGTTGGAATATCCAATAACTATATTCAGACTGGGAGGAAGCGGGAGTGTGGGACGTTTCGTTACAGTAGGTTCGTTAGTAGGAAAAACGCATTTCAAAAAAAAGTTATACATTGATTTACATTTTAATAAGGTCCCCCAAAAAAAAAAAAAAAAAAAAAGTGTTCCGACACTAGGGCAGCTATTGGCTACTGGCTATCAACTTCCTTATTTTAGTCCGGTCATCACGTACGAATCCATCAGACTTTGGTGTGATCGTGTGTAGGCAAGTCCGGTCGTTCAAAAGTCTGTCGGAAAGACCGTCGGACCTTTGATGCCGAAAAGTCCGCCCATGTGAACACGGCATAAGAAAACGATCCACGCTCTGATCTGACTGTAAATACTGTCTAAATGGGTCATTTCCCTTACTTTTAGGGGATTTTTTCTTACTTCCTGTTGTGTTTCTGGGACAGGAAGTGTGGGGAAATCTCCCCAATGGTACACAGACAGCAGAAAATAAACTGCAAAGGGGTTTTACCTTTCTCAACTGTATCCAAACTGCAGATTATATCTCACAAGAGAAGCATAGGATGTTTTCACAAATGTTCCCGCAGTAAAAGGGGGGTTGCCCTGGGGTTGTAAAAGACTTAAGACCTATCACTGCCCATCCACACCAGCCAGCATGCTAAAAAGCACCGCTTAATGCGGCCGTGGCTCAGTGTGTAAGGGGTCCTATCGCTGTTTAAGCGGCGCTTTTCAGACTCTAGTGGGGCACTTTTTACCCCAAAGAAGGGGTTAAAAGCGCCCGTGTCGCGCTGCTCATTCGTTTCAATGGGCAGGGTGTTTTGGGAGCACCAAAACGCCCCAGAGATGCTGCTTGCAGGACTTTTTCTAAAGTCCCGTGAGCGCACCGCCCCAGTGTGAAAAGTCACACAGAAAGGAATGGGAAGCGGTTCTCAGAGGCTATTTCTAGCACTAAAAACGCCTGAAAACCGCCTCAGTGTGAAAAGTCACACAGGAATGAATGGGAGGCGGTTCTCAGAGGCTATTTCTAGCGCTAAAAACGCCTGAAAACCGCCTCAGTGTGAAACGGGTGTTAAAACAAAATGACACTTCATTGAACTCTATGAATCGCAGCACGTGTGGAGGGCATTGAGAGTTTACATTGCAATCTATGACACTCAAGTCGCATCAAAGTAGTGCAGGATCCTTTTTAAAGTCGCTGCAACTTTAGATCACATCAATTTGAACGGCTTCCATTGAAATACATGGGCTGCGACTTGTCATGCAACTTGTGTTCAAAGTCGCACAAGTGTGAATGGAGCCTAAAATGTTTTTGCGTCAAAACTCAAAGCATTCTGTAAAGAAGTGTCAGAAAAGTATTGGAATGCATTTTCTTTATACATGTTCTGGGGCAGCGACTCAAAGCGTCGCAGCCAAGGCTTTTGTAGGACAGTCAAGAAACCAGCATAATAAAAAGGAGATGGCCGTCTCCATGATTCTCATATGAAGTTTTACAAGTTAGGAAACCGAGATTATTCCCAGAGCTTTGCCCAACTAAAGATGGCCGGACACATTTAATACGATCATTCAGAAATGTTAAAATGATCAAATTCAATAGGAATCCTAAAGCAGCGACCCTCCACACAATCAATTTATTAAGCTTTAGTTGATCAGTTGTGGTAGAACGTTATTGGTTGTTTCTGATCAGTTGAACAAATATCTGCCTGTGCATCACACAACTGATCATAATACAGATCGATTCATTGATTGTTTCTGATAGCTTACACATTGAATCAATGTCATATGTGTTGCATTGCTGATTATAAATTGCTCGTTATCAATCACTCATACATCGAGGTGATCACAAATCGCTACATGTATGGTCAACTAGCAGTCTGGCCACACACATATCAATATGATCATTCAATCGTTCATAGGTTGTTACTAAGATGATCAACTTAAATAAGAATCATAAAGCACAGACCCTCCATTCTAGTGATTTAGTGAGTTTTTGATCGCTTTGATGCGGACAAGTTGACAAATCAGCCACGATGTGTGTGTCAAACAACCAATCCTAATACAGATCTTTTAAATGATCATTTTCAAAAGCTTATCGCTGATAGAGCTCATACTGTATGGGCTGCATCGTTCGAGATTTTGATGGTAAATTGCTTGTTTACAATTGCTGATACCTAGACCAATCACAAATAGATGTGTGTATGACCACCTAGATTATTCCCAGGGTCTGACCCATGTAAAAGATGGCCATGAGCATATCAGTATAATCATTCATTTATTGTGACTAAAATGATTGAATTGAATAACACATGTTGCATTGTTTGATATTTTCACTGATAATGAATGATTGAAATGATTGTTTGCTTGTACCTAAAAATCGATCACAAATCTATGTGTGTATGGTCACTGAGATTATTGGCAGAACCTGGCACATGTAAGGCCCTCTTCACACAGACACCTCTGCTAAGTGGGGGGGGGGGGGGGAGAATCTCTCCGCTCATCCCTGCTGAGCAGCCGGATGACAGGTCCGTGTCCGCTCCGCTATGCAGAGCAGACACGGACACAGCCCCACTCTCCTCTATGGGGCAATCGGATGGAAAAGGACTGCCTGTCCTTTCCATCCCATCCGATCCACCAGACGGATGAGGAATAGGACCACCGTTCATCTTTTTGGCAGATCGGATCAGATGGCGGATGGGGTCAGCGGACATCCACCGCTCCATGGTGGAGGGTCCAATCAGGCCTGCATGAAAAATTGACAGGCAGACCTGATTGGACAGCCCATGTGAAAGGGGCCTAACCGTGACCAAACACAAATCGCACACACGTCGGCACGGCCATTCAGATCGCACGCAGGTCGACGCAGGCCATTCAATCGCTCGCAGGTCGACGCAGGCCATTCAATCGCTCGCAGGTCGACGCAGGCCATTCAATCGCTCGCAGGTCGACGCAGGCCATTCAATCGCTCGCAGGTCGACGCAGGCCATTCAATCGCTCGCAGGTCGACGCAGGCCATTCAATCGCACGCAGGTCGACGCAGGCCGTTCAATCGCACGCAGCTCAACGGAGGCCAATCAATCGCACGCAGCTTGACGGAGGCCATTCGATCGCACGCAGGTCAATGCAGGCCATTCAATCGCACGCAGGTCGATGCAGGCCATTCAATCGCACGCAGGTTGATGCAGGCCATTCAATCGCACACAGGCCGATGAAGGCAATTCAATCGCATGCAGACAATTCAATCGCACACAGGTCGACACGGCTAGTCAATCATTCAGTGTGACCAAAATTATTGAATTGAATAACGCACATGTTGCATTTAGGGTTGCCACCTCATCCCTTTAAACCAGAACACATAAATGAATTACACAGGTTCTGAGGCTAATTTAATGCAGATAAGGCACCAAGTGAGTTTAATTACCACCCACAAAACCTGTGCAATTCATATGTATGTTGGGGTTTAAAGGGATGAGGTGGCAACCCTAGTTGCATTGTTCAATATTTTCATTGATGATGAACCGATTGTTTGCTCGATCACAAATCTATACATGTATGGCCAACCTTAATACAGTTATCACACAAGTGTCAGATCTTTGTTTAACCAGCTTGGTTTCCAGAGACACAACCTGAGCATGCGATGTGTCAGATCGCTCCGCACCCACCCACGGAGAACAGGCAAGTTTTCTCTCCAGGATTCCAAGAACCGTCACCCAGCAATTACAATTTCGGATTTAAACCACAAAACCATTTTGCTCGATCATTTGCTGGGGCTGCCAGCTCTTTGTGTATTGTTCTATGAATCCCTGCCAGGTACACACCCCCTGAATGTACTTACAGGAAGACCATGGGAGGTGGGTAGCCGTGCCAGCCTTGGATGATGCCAGTAAACATCTTTGCATTGAGTCCTGTCTATACCAAAAGGTCACTTTGTGATGCAAAAGGCTATGTAAAACCAATACTGGACCAAGCGATCGATATTACAGCTCACTATTATGTATCGGTCTTTTGTCTATACCTTACACATGCAACAAATATTTTTTTTATTTTTTTTCAGTGAATTCTTATGGTTCAGCCAATGATTGGTGTCTCGGTACTCATGGAAAGCTTTTCAGCACACAAATCCTGTTAGGAGGATTAGTACTTGTCAGGTTTGGTTAACTCATTCAGGGCTACTAACTAACAAACGAACGCCAAGCACGTGCGAATAAAAGCCCCAACACATTGATCAATCAGGATCCCCGCTGTGCTCCCTACCATCCCCTTTCTGAGTCAATAGATAGCACAGCAGATCAGCCCCCTGGACATTATTGTGAAGACTTCTATCCCAAACAAACAAAGCGCAGGAGCTGCAATAGCCCAAAGCTCTGCAGTAATCCAGGGCTGGGTGATCCAAGCACTCTGCAAGGCTGGGAGTTTGGAATGGAGGACACAGGCTGGATGGATGGAGGGAGGCAAAGCCTGGCCTTACCTCGCAGGGTGCTGTCCTGTCCATAGGGGGGTGCGCCATTATTAGGAGAGATCAGAGGGGAACGCTCATCATCAATCCCATCAGCAGCCATGACTGCAGCAGCTGCAGCTCCAGCAGAGGGGAGGGAAGGAAGCCTCTCACAATGTACATGTCACAGGGCTGGGAATCACAAGGAAGAGGGAGGAGGAGACACAAGACTGCCTCCCACCTTGACCCCTCATGGCTGGCCAACCACGCCGTCCATGGATTCAAATCCTGACATGATGCCATACTTGTCAGCTGTCACAGGCTGGGGAGCCTTGTCCTTGAAATGAAGCAGCACTGATATTTCCAAGTGACAGAGGATTTGTCATGGATGGCGGAGAGAAATAAAACAATTCAAAGAAACCTTGACGTCAGCAATGATTTAACTTAGGGGGGCCATTCATTGAAGCATTCGCAACACGTTTCTGGCGATGTAGCGGCAAGCCTTGCGCCAAATTCATTTTCATTGCGAGAACCAACGAGTGCAACACATGTTAAGTAGTCATTTTTTGCCACACTTTCTTAGGCACACAGGCATAAAAATGCAGCTTTTAGGCTGATATAACACTGAGGCGGTTTTTTAGGCGTGTTAGTGCTAGACATAGCGCCTGTAAAGCGCCTGAAAAAGCGCCTCCCATTCATTTCAGTGTGACTTTTCACACTGGGAGCGGTACGCTTGCACTGTATACACCGCTCCTAAAACGCCCTGCTCATTGAAATGAATGGGAAGCATTACCGAAGCGCCTGCAAAGCGCTTCGGTAGCGCCTCAAACATGGAAGATTTTAACCCTTTCTTCAGCCGCTAGCGGGGGTTAATAGCGACGGTAAACAACGGTAAAGCGCCGCTAAAGCTAGCGGCGTTTTACCACCGACGCCTGGCGCTTTCAATGTGAAAGTAGCCTTACGGGAAATGAATGGGAAGCGTTACCGAAGCACCTGCAAAGCGCTTCGGTAGCGCCGCAAACATGGAAGATTTTAACCCTTTCTTCAGCCGCTAGCGGGGGGTTAATAGCGACGGTAAACAACGGTAAAGCGCCGCTAAAACTGGCGGCGCTTTACCACCGACGCCCGGCGCTTTCAATGTGAAAGTAGCCTTACGGGCGTACAGCGTATTTTGTATGCCTCTAATCACAGTTCTATGTTAGCCTATGTGGCCAAGGACGTCAGATTTTTAGATCGGTATTTTAAGAGCAGCATTTGTAGGCATTAAAAGCTGCACTCAGAGAAGCTTATGAGCGCAATTTATGCACTTAAACATGCATATAAGTGTACATTAAGGGGCCGTTCACAGCACAAAAACACACTCCAGATCCGGATGCATTACATATGCTTTTTTTTGTTGTTTTTCCTGGTTTTTTTTCACTGGGGTCTGGTGCGTTTTTAATGCATTTTAGTGCATTCTGGTGCATTTTTGTTGTTTTTTTACCACGTTCTAGTGCAGTGCAGGAAAAATGCAGCATGTTCTGCTTTTTTTTTTTTTGGAACTGGAACGCCCTGGAACTGACTGCACTGGTGTGAACCACTGGTAACCATATAACCTACTTTTCATGCGTTTTTGATGCAGAAAAAAACCGCACTGGACTGTATTTGTTGTGAACTGGCCCTTATTCCAATGGCCAGAATAAATGAATATTCTGGCCAGTGGAATGTGTTTATTCTCAACACCATACAGGCATAAATGCAACAGTAAGCCTAGGTTCACACTGACTGCGAGAATGAAATTGTGCGAGTTCGCACAATTTTATTCCCGCATGTCAGTCCCGACTTCGGGGGGCGATTTCAGAGACCTCTGTGCAGATTTCTGCACAGATGTCAATGGAAATCGCACCCGAAATCAGCAAAAGTAGTATAGGAACTACTTTTGGAAATCGGTATGGTGTCGCACCGATTCAGGCGCTGCCATTGCTGGCAATTGCCGCTGATTTGGCATGCGATTTGCCATGTCAATTTGCATCAATGTGAACCAAGGCTAAAGGTATTTTTCTGGCAAGTTCTGGTAGAATAAATCCAGTATGAATTCATATGCCCATGTGCATGAGGCCTTACTGTATGGTGCTACTGCTGAGACAAATACGTAACAAAATACCACCATCGGTGATAAAACAAGTGGAGGTAAAAAACACCTCTTCCATCTTGGAGTAAATTGTTGATTGTGTCACACGTGTAATTATTGTGTCACGTCTTTCAGAAAATTCTGCACCAAAAACAGTTCTTACACAATGCCTGGAGCACTACTAGTCTCAGTGCTTAAATAGCAGCATACAGTAGACAAGGAACTACAACCTACAGCAGTTAAACCCCTTTTACACTGAGCCGTGGCCGCGTTAGCGCTAAAGCGGCGCTTGTTTTAGCGGCACTTTAGCAATATTTAAGTGGCACTTTTGCGACACTTTTTGGCCGCTAGAGGGGCGCTTTTAACCCCAAAGAAGGGGTTTAAATCGCCCGCGTTGCAGCGCTTCCGAATCGCTTTTCAATGGGCAGGGAGTTTTGGAAGCTCTGTATACAACACTCCAAAACCGCCCCAAAGATGCTGCTAGCAGGACCTTTCCTAACGTCCTGCAAGCGCACTGCCCCAGTGTGAAATGAATGGGAGGCGGTTTTCAGGTGTTATTTAAAGGCTATTTCTAGCGCTAAAATGCCTAAAAAAGGCCTCAGTGTGAAAGGGGTCTTATAGTATTCAACCAGTAGCATGTGGCAGGCACAGAGCTACAACTCTCAGCAGATCTGGTGGTCAAAAAGCAGCATATAGTTGATATGGCACTACAAGTCCAAGCGTTAACAAAAAGAAGGATTGCCCTAGATGTTAACCCCTTCCCAGCCAGTGTCATTAGTACAGTGAGAATGTATATTATTAGCACGTTAATGTCACTGGTGAAATGGTCAGTGTCAATTATGCTCCTTTCACACTGAGGCATTTTTCAGGCAACTACAGCGCTAAAAATAGCGCCTGAAAAAAGCCTCAGCTGAAAACACTCGGGCTTTCACACTGGGGCGCTGCGCTGGCAGGGCGTCACAAAAAGTCCTGCCAGCAGCTTCTTTGCAGCGGTGGAGGAGCGGTGAATACTCCGATTCTCCACCGCTCCTGCCCATTGAAAACAATGGGGCAGCGCTACTATACCGCCGGCAAAACGCAGCTGCAGCGGCATTTTGTGGGTGGATTTAACCCCTTTTCGGTCGCTAGCAGGGGTTAAAACCGCCCCGCTAGCGGCCGAATAGCGACGCTAAAACGACGGTAAAGCGGCGCTAAAAATAGTGCCGCTTTACCGCTGACGCCTGGGGCGGCTCAGTGTGAAAGGCGTCTTAGTGTCAGATTGTCCGCCACACTATCACAGTCCTACTATAAGTTGCTGATCACTGCCAGTACTAATATCAAAAAAAAAAAAAAAAAGATTTCAGTATAGGTATAGGTACACGTTGATTCTTTGCCACTTCAATCCATCAATATCTGATATTTGTTGGCGGTGCCTTTCTTACAAAGGCACCATGCTGGTGGGATTGCTCCCCTGTCAGGAAATTTTGCCAACAAATTTTTGACTTATACTGTAAGCTTCACCCAAAATAGCCCTCCTGTATATGATCCCCGGAATCTTTAAATCCGCAAAGAGAGACGTTCTTCATCATTTCTTGATCACTGCTAGGGCAATCATTCCCCACCACTGAAAATTGACCACCATGACGTCACCACCTGCATGTACAGTAAATATTTCCTAAGCGGCGCACATTTAGGAGATATTTACACTACTTAGGCTCGGTTCACACTGGGGCGACTTGTCAGGCGACCTAGTCGCCTGACAAGTCGCCTCCCGTTCTGTGCTATGGAACCGTTCTAATCGGAGCGACGCAAGTCGCTCCGACTTAGAAAAAGGTTCCTGTATTACTTTGGGGGCGACTTGGGGCGACTTGCATAGACTTCTATGCAGAAGTCGTCTCGCAAGTCGCCCCGGCAGTCGTTTGCAGGTCGCCTCGCTGAGGCGACCTGCAAGTCGTGCCGCCCGTGTGTGAACCGGGCTTAATAGGTAAGCCTTATTATAGGCTTATCTATAGGTAAGAGTCAGAGATGTAAGTTTACTCCCACTTTAAGCCTCGGTTCACACCAGAGGCGGCACGACTTGCAGGTCACCTCACCGAGGCGACCTGCACACGACTGCCGGGGCGACTTGCAAGACGACTTCTGTATAGAAGTCTATGCAAGTCGCCCCCAAAGTAGTACAGGAACCTTTCTTCTAAGTCAGAGCGACTTGCGTCGCTCCGATTAGAACGGTTCCATTGTACAGAACGGGAGGCGACTTGTCAGGCGGCTAGGTCGCCTGACAAGTCGCCCCCGTGTGAACCGAGCCTAAATGTCATGAATGGCTTTCATTCATAACAGCTTACCTACTATTGTGATTGGCTACAGCTAATCACATGGTACAGGGTGCCAGGTACCCTAAGATAGCCGTGGGCCAATTACAGCATCACAATAGTAAGCAAGCTGTCATGAATGGAAGCCATTTAGGACAGTTAAAGTAGAAGTAAACTTGTATCTACAGTGTAGTCTATAATAAGGCTTTCCTGTAGATACTATGAATATCTCCTAAACCTGCACTGTTTAGGAGATATTCACACGTCATACAGCTGGTGATGTCACCGATGCATGCTCTCTGAAGGCATGGTATACCCATTCTGTCCCTTCAGAGCTCTGTGCCATGGTCTATGACCCCCGCGTGCATCAGATGGCCGAAGTACGCGAACTGGGAAGGAAGACGGGGTGAAGATGAAAGCGTCTGTCAGAGCTGACAGCGTGGCTTTGTTCTAAGGTATTTCATAATGTGCTAGTATGCAATGCCTTTTCTTTGCAGGGTTTTAAAAAAGAAAAAAAAAAAAGAAAAATTGGTGCGGTTTACTACTGCTTTAAAACTATTGCTTATACCAGTGATTATCATTGTTATAAGCATTAATAATTCATTTCCTTTTTCCTCCTGAAGATTTCTGTCCTCCTGGGACTTGTTGTCCCATCCAGTTCTTGGCCTGATAGATAAGGGCCTCCTGGGGACTACATCCCTCATAGTTCCAAGTTGTTTCCTGTTATCTGTTTTCTCTCACAGGCTTCACAGCAGCCAATCAGTGTCCACTGCTATCCTGGGTGGTGATTGGTCAATGGGGTTTCCCATACCTCCCAACTTTTTGAGATGGGAATGAGGGACACCTATCAGAAAAAGTATGCAGGCATAGGACACACCCCTTGCCACGCCCCCTAAAGGTTAATTGTACAAGAAAACAAGATTGGTTAAACCCACAAGTGCTTTTTTGTACCATTACTATTCCTTTAAATTGGCTTTTGGAATTTACAAATGCAGCAATTTAGAAATCAGATGAAAGGTTTAGCGCTGGAAAACACTTTTTTGATAGATAAAAAGTGCATTTTATATACATCTATATGGATCAGACCAAAATGAGGGACAAATGAGGAGGAATGAGGGACAGAGAGACATTGCTCCAAGTCAGGGACAGTCCCTCGAAATCCGGGACAATTGGGAGCTATGGGTTTCCTCCAGCAACTGTGACTGCAAATGCAGCCCTAGCAAAATGTCCTCAGTCCTCTCTGTCCTCTTCTCCCTACACAGCCACTTCTCTGCTCACTGGCGGCCGGGGAGAGAAAGAGAACCTGTGTGGACTGCAGCAGAATTAGAAATGACAGCCCAGTCCATGCAGCAGTGGAGACCCGAGTATAGTCCTGCTTTGGACAGTGGTGACATCCCATTGCTCCTCACTTTACACTTTAAAGATTGTAATTGTAGGAGATAGCAATTATTCTTACTGTTGCTTCTATCGTTTCCTTATCCTGTTACCTAGCAACTCTGCTCCTTTTTTTTTTTGGACAAGCTATATTAACCAAATTGATCTGTAAATTGGAGATATAAAATTGTGAAAGATTATTTTATGATGAATTTGTGGTGCATTGCAAGATCTTCTATCACCTCTGGCTTTCCCAATGCTGGCCAAACACTTCGCCATCTGACTATCCACCTGTAGTGTTACAGAAGAGCCGCTGAATTGTTTTCTGATTTCTCATCACACCTGAAGACGACACACCTCGCTCACCCAGCACTAAGGCCCCTTTCACACTGGGGCGGTAGGGGGCGTCGGCGGTAAAACAGCGCTATTTTTAGCGCTGTTTTACCGCGGTATTCGGCCGCTAGCGGTGCGGTTTTAACCCCCCGCTGGCGGGCAAAAAAGGGTTAAAACCACCCGTACAGCGCGGCTATAGCCGCGGTATTGCCGCGGTATAGCCGCGCTGTCCCATTGATTTCAATGGGCAGGAGCGGTTTAGGAGCGGTGAATACACCGCTCCTTCCCCGCTCCAAAGATGCGGCTTGCAGGAGATTTTTTCTTCTCCTGCCAGCGCACCGCTTCAGTGTGAAAGCCCTTGGGCTTTCACACTGATCAAACAGCGGAGGCTGTTTAGGGGCAGTTTGCAGGCGGTATTTTTAGCGCAATAACGCCTACAAACCGCCCCAGTGTGAAAGGGGTCTTACTGACACACCTTGAGCTATTTCAAATAATTTATTAGGTCAAACATGCATTAACCACTTGCCGACCAGTCACCGTCATACAGCGGCAGGTCAGCTTGTTCCCGCAAATTGCCATAGCTCTACGTCGGCTCTTTTAAGAGCTATAGCAGGCGTGCACCTGTTGCACGGCGGGAGATTCAGCAACACGCAATCGCTCCACAGAGAACCAGAACGGAGATCTGTGAATGTAAATAAACAGATCCCCGTTCTGACAGGGGAGTAGAGAGCGATCGTCTGTTCCTAGTAGGGCTGGGGAAAAAATCGATTTGAATCTTGAATCGGGTTCAGAGGTCAAATCGATTCAAAATTTAAACAAATCTATTTTTTTAGACTCTTTTTTTTTTCACCAGGATCAGCGCTGACACCGCACCGGTCCTGAGGAGCTGCGGGCAGTAGTTTTCAGGCAAGGCCGCGGCTTCGGCCTAGTGCGCGAGGCCAGACGCCGCAGACTAGGCCGAAGCCACAGCCTCGCCTAAAAACTCCTGCCTGTAGCTCCTCAGGACTGGCGCGGTGTCCAAAAAAAAAACTCGATTTGAATCGGGAATCGAGTTTTTTTTTTTGAGAAAATCGCCCAGCTCTAATTCCTAGTAATCAGGAACAGCGATATCTCTCCTCCTCCAGTCAGTAAACTCCCCCCCACAGTTAGAAACACATTTAACCCTTTGATCACCACTAGTGTTAACCCCTATACTGCCAGTGTCATTTACACAGTAATCAGTGCATTTTTATAGCACTGATCGAAGTATAGATGTCAGTGGTCCCAAAAAAAGTGTCAAAAGTGTCCGATCTGTCCGCTGCAATGTCTCAGTCCCGCTAAAAATCACAGATTACCGCCATTACTAGTAAAAAAAAAAAAAATGCCATAAATCTAACCCCTATTTTGTAGATGTTATAACTTTTCCACAAACCATTTAATATAAACTTATTACGTTTTTTTTTTACCAAAAATATGTAGAAGAATACATATCGGCCTAAACTGATGAAGAAATTTAGTTTTTTTACATTTTGTTTTTTGGATATTTATTATAGCAAAAAGAAAAAAATATTGTTTTTTTTTCTCAAAATTGTCAGTCTTATATTGTTTAAAGTGAAAAAAACAAACAAAAAAAAACTGCAGAGGTGATCAAATATCACCAAAACAAAGCTCTATTTGTGGGAAAAAAAGGACGTTAATTTTGCTTGGGTACAGCGTCGCACGACCGCGCAATTGTCAGTTAAAGCGACGCAGTGCCGTATCGCAATAAATGGCCTGGTCATTAAGGGGAAAAATCTTCCGGTCCTTAAGTGGTTAAAGTGTATGTAAACCCAGCATTTCATATTCCTGCTATGTGCCTGCTGTACCATGTACTTGTATGAAAATGTATCCTGTTCTCTTTGTATTGCTTCCTTTTTTAGTGAAATCCCTGGTGTGCCCACCAATCCCTCTGCTTTCCTATTAAAAAAAAACTGACCACACTAAGTATGAGAGCACAGCATGGGCCGATTTCTGGCTGTGCTGGGAACTCAGCCTGCTCTCCTCCAATGATCAGACTTGTCCTGATCAAACCCTCCTGCACAGCCATTCACTGGGAAGACCAGTGTGCTGCTGTTTTTCCTACCGCAGCTCTCTGAGCTCATTATGAAGCTGAGAACAGAAAGTATGCGATCACTTATAAAAAAGGGGAGCAGGTATTTCTTAGGGTTGCACAGATACCGGTACTGATACTTAAACGAGTACTCGTGAAAATGCTTCCATACCCAAAACCGATACGGTTGCAGTGCAATTTGAGCCCATACAACGTGAATGGACTCAAATTGCACTGCAAATAACCACATGAGATTGAAACAGGAATGCAGTGTGTTTTCTGTCCAAATCGCATGCAGTTTCCCACACCGTTCCTGTGTGAGCCCAGGTTTGTCATGATGATTTCAGCCTGGGTTTCGTACAGGGGCGATGCGGGAAACCGCATGCGATTTGCGCCTCATTCCTGTTCTATTCTTTGCAGTGTGATTAGAGCCTATTCATTCTGTATGGGCTCAAATAGCACTGCAAAGGTATCGGTACTCGGTATCGGCGAGTACTTGACTGAGAGTATCCATACTTGTACTCATTGGTAAAAAAAACGGTATCAGTGCATCACTAGTATTTATAATGTTTATATATATATATATATATATATATATATATATATATATATATATATATATATATATATAGGTTAGTGTTAGAATGTTGGTGGCTATAGATGCAGGGGTTTTAGTTTTAGCATGGACTTCCACTGTAAGGTAAAAAAGACTGTCAGTAGCTGTTCCTCCATCCCCCTCCCTGAATACTTACCTGAGTCCTACATCAACCCAGCGCTGTGCCCGTCTGCAGGTCTTCTCTCCCCTCTCTCTTACAGGTTTTTTGTCAGTCAAATTATGTGAGGAGGGAGTGGGGGGCAGGGCTGAGCCGCACTGTGTGTGTCTATGGACCCACGTAGTCCGGCTTCGGACCACATGAATGGGTGCAACCATTGGAAACAGCTTCCCATAAGGGCACACAAAAAAAGAGGAGAGCGCCAGCGGGGGACCCCCTCCCCCCAAAATCATATATTTTCTGAAAGCAGAGGCCCTGGAGAATAAAATAGTGGTTGTTGCAATTTCTTTATGTTGCACGATATTTGCACATTTAGCAAATGCAAATTTTCAGGAGAAATACACTTGCATGAATTTTAGTGCACACTAACACATATAATACCAAATTTTGGTACATTTTTGGTAAATTATAAAATACGATGTTGCATCAAGTAAACTGATACCAAACATGTCAATATAAAAAATTGCACACGCCTGTGAAATTGCAACAAACCACGGTATCTAAAATTAAAACTAGGCGATGCTTTAGGAACCTTTACAGGTTATTAGTTTAGACTTAAACATGAGCTATGGTGCTAGAACTATTGCTCTGATGATTGCAGTGATACCTCACACCTGTGGTACAATCAACATTTACATATGCATGCTGTTTGCATTTGCGTGTGAACATGGGGGATGCTTTTAAATGTTTTTTTTATTTTCATTTACATTTTTTTTTTATTTTACTTCTTTTTTATTTAACCAATTGATCTTCAGAAATTTTACCCCCCCCCCCCCAATTCATGACCAGGCCATTTTTTTTGCGATACAGCACTGCGTTACTTTAAAACCTGTAAAACCTTATGGCTTTTCACCTTAACGCATTTTGTGCATTACGGCGAACAAACCTTCTGTGGTGCTGCAGCCCCCCCGAGCCCTCTCGTTTTACCTACCTAAATGCTGTCTTTCTCCGGCCAGGAACGAGCACACCAACTCTAGCTTGGGTCCTGATTGGATAGATTGATAGCAGCGCAGCCATTGGCTCCCGCTGCTGTCAATCAATCCAATGACGCAGGCGCCGGGGGGGGGGGGGGGGCAGAGTCCTGCTTTGTGTGTGAATACACACAAAAGCAGGACTCAGGAGCGCGACCGCATGGGTGTCCACCAAGAAGAGCGCTTCTTCAACGTGGACACCCGATGCAGGGAGGAGCTACCAGTGCCGCCGGGGGACCCCAGAAGAGGTAGATCGGGGCCACTCTGTGCAAAACTAACTGCACAGTGGAAGTAAGTATACCATGTTTGTTATTTTTTTTTAAAAAGGAGGGTTTATAACCCCTTTAACTGACAATTGCACGGTCATGCAATGCTGTGCTCAAATTAAATTTATGTCCCTTTTTTCCTACAAATAGAGCTTTTGTTTGGTGGTATTTGATCACCTCTGGGTTTTGAAGGGGTGTAGACAAGAGAAGACTGCAGATAAACAAGTAAAACCTATGTAGGAGGATTTATTTCATCCCTGTGTATCATCTGAGGCTATTCACTTCACTGGGTATATGTGAGGGTTTACATCCACTTTAATTGAGACATCAAGGGTCTATTAGACCCCCAGTGTCTCCCCTTGTTCTTCAAGGCATGTGATCAAACACAGATGCTTCCCTGGGTGTACCGGCCAGGGAAAGACGATCCTGAAACCAGAAGTGATAAAAATCCTCTTGGCTTCATTAGTCACAGAGGAGATGAGGGAATGGATGTTCCTTCATCCCACTGTGGGCAACTGGCCCGACCGCTTATGGGAGACCTAGGGAATGATGGTGAGTGGCGGCCCTTCCAAGTGCAATAAAAGTGATCGGGTGGCTGTAAAACTGCTCAATCACTTTTACTAAGCTGATCGTCAGCTCTAAAAAAAAAATGGTGCCAGGATCACAGCTGCAACAGCAGACAAGATCCTGGTATAACTGCTTGCTACTCAGGCCCTATATATACAGCCTCTGGGCAGCAAGCCATTAAAGACAAGTCAGCAAGTCAGTAAAAGCCATTTACCTGGATGAATAGTCAAATGAATTCTGAAGCTGAACTCTAGACAGAAATAAAAAAATAAAAAAACACACACACAAATCAGTTCAGCTTTCTAATAAGTATTATATTATTATTTTTTTTTATTAATAAATGACAACAGTGTACGTAACCACTATCAGCCTCTTACAGTCCCTGTACAGCAGAGGTGAAGTGTGAAGGATGAAGCAGTACAAGGAGCCAATCAGATTATGTGCTGCCAGGAGGAGAGAGCGGAGTGACAGAAAGATGAGCTCATTGCTGTGCTGTGTCTCCTGTCTCTGTCCAATCACAGACAGGTGGGAGGGTCCAGGGTGACCCGGGCTCAGAGAAGTAGGTTGAATGATGCTGGCCATCAGACTGCAGACATCTAGTGGTAGAAAAAAGGTACTGCGGGGGAAATCTCTGGAATTACATTGTAGATCCCCTAGATTGTAAGCTCTAACGAGCAGGGCTCTGATCCCTCCTGTATTGAATTGTATTGTAATTGTACTCTCTGCCCTCATGTTGTAAAGCGCTGTGCAAACTGTTGGCACTATATAAATTCTGTATAATAATAATAATGAGGGTGAATAGTGCAGCAAAAGCTGAATTCGTCTATTTTTTATAATGGATTATTTGATCTTATTTTGTCATTTTTGGCCAGAGTTCTGCTTTAATAGCGAAGCTACTAGCACCGAGCAATGGGCAGCAAAGGGAAAGGAAAGACAGATTCTGGTGGTAGGGGACTCAATTCTTAGAAGGACAGAGAGGGCAATCTGTAACCAAGACCTGAAGCGCCGAACAGTATGTTGTCTACCGGGCGCTCGGATTCGGCACATCACGGATCTTGTGGACAGATTACTGGGAGGGGCTGGGGAAGACCCGGCTGTCATGGTGCACGTTGGCACCAATGACAAAGTCAGAGGCAGATGGAGTGTCCTAAAGAACGATTTTAGGGATTTAGGTGCTAAATTGAGGAAAAGGACCTCCAAGGTAGTGTTCTCAGGAATACTACCGGTACATCGAGCCACACCAGAAAGGCAGAGGGAGATTAGGGAAGTAAACAAGTGGCTGAAGAGCTGGTGTAGTAAGGAGGATTTTGGGTTCCAGGAGGACTGGGCCGACTTCTCAGTCGGTAACCGGTACTATAGAAGGGACGGACTGCACCTAAATGAGGAGGGTGCAGATCTGCTGGGAATGAAGATGGCCAAAAAGTTAGAGGGGTTATTAAACTAGGCGATGGGGGGGAGGGTCCAGAGACAGAGATAGCCAGAGCGGAAGATATTCCAGAGGGTAGTATTGGGGGCATTAGTGGTAGGTTAACCAAAGCACAAAAACACAAGGTGAGTATAGTAGCAAGTCCTAGTTGCAATCTTGAAACACCCAATATGAGGACAATATGCGACCGGTCTAAACTATGTGGCATGTTCACTAATGCCAGGAGCATGGCGGACAAGATGGGTGAACTAGAGATACTGTTGTACAAGGAGGATTTGGATTTTGTGGGAATTTTAGAGACCTGGTTCAACAGCTCTCATGATTGGCTGGCAAACATTCAAGGGTATACCCTATACCGCAAGGATAGAGAGGGTAAAAAAGGGAGAGGGGTATGCCTATATATCAAGAATAATGTACAAGTGAATGTGAGAGATGACATCACTGAGGGAGCTAGGGAGGAGGTGGAATCTTTATGGGTAGAGTTCCAAAGGGATGAAGCTAAGGGGAAAATAATACTGGGAGTATGCTATAGGCCCCCTAACCTGAGGGAGGAAGTGGAGACGGATCTCCTATCACAAATTGGATTAGCAGCAAGGATGGGAAGTGTTATCATAATGGGGGATTTTAATTATCCAGACATAGACTGGGCGGAGGGAACCGCACATTCATTTAAGGCTCGCCAGTTCCTTAATGTCTTGCAGGACAATTTTATGGGTCAGATGGTAGACGCACCAACTAGAATTAAAACATTACTGGATCTACTGATTACCAACAATACAGACCTGATCACAGATGTGGAAATACGGGGCAATTTAGGTAACAGCGATCACAGGTCAATTAGTTTCAGTATAAATCACACAAATAGGAAACATGCAGGGAAAACAAAGACACTGAATTTCAAAAGAGCCAACTTCCCTAAACTACAAACCTTGCTAAAAGGCATAAATTGGGATAAAATATTAGGAACAAAGAATACGTAGGAGAGATGGGTTTGCTTTAAGAGCATATTAAATAAGGGCATTAGCCAATGTATCCCATTGGGTAATAAATTTAAAAGAGCAGACAAAAATCCTGGATGGCTTAACTCCAATGTAAAAATGCATATAAAAGCAAAGGAGAAGGCCTTCAAAAAATACAAGGTTGAGGGATCATCCTCAGCATTCAGACTTTATAAAGAATGCAATAAGAAATGTAAGGGTGCAATTAGGACGGCTAAGATAGAACATGAAAGACACATAGTGGAGGAGAGCAAAAAAAATCCCAAGAAATTCTTTAAAGCGGAGTTCCACACAAAAATGGAACTTCTGCTTTTCGGAACCCTCCCCCCCTCCGGTGTCACATTTGCCACCTTTCAGGGGGGAGGGGGGTGCAGATACCTGTCAAAGACAGGTATTTGCACCCACTTCCGGCATAGACTCCCATGGGAGTCTATGCCTCTTCCCGTCCCGACCGCGCTGTCTCCTGGGAAACACACAGCTCCCAGGAGAGAGCGGGGACCACTAGGGACGCGCAGCGCGACTCGCGCATGCGCAGTAGGGAACCGGGAAGTGAAGCCGCAACGCTTCACTTCCTGATTCCCTCACCTAGGATGGCGGCGGCAGCTGCCGAGAACCGAGCAGGTTCTCGGCGTCCCCTGCCGACATCACTGGACCCTGGGACAGGTAAGTGGCCATGTATTAAAAGTCAGCAGCTGCAGTATTTGTAGCTGCTGGCTTTTAATATTTTTTTTTTTTGGCGGTGTGGGTGAACCCCCGGTTTAAGTATGTAAACAGTAAAAAAGGGAGGACAGACCATATTGGCCCCATAAAGAATGAGGAAGGACATCTGGTTACAAAGGATGGGGAGATGGCAAAGGTATTGAATTTATTCTTCTCCTCAGTCTTCACGAGTGAATCGGGGGGCTTCAGTAACCAAAACTGCAGTGTTTATCCTCATGACACAACACAGGAAGCACCTACATGGTTAACAGAGGACGGAATTAAAATTAGACTTGAGAAACTTAACATTAATAAATCACCGGGACCAGATGGCTTGCATCCGAGGGTACTTAGGGAACTCAGTCAGGTGATTGCCAGACCGTTGTTCCTAATTTTTACAGACAGTCTATTGACTGGAATGGTACCAGCTGATTGGAGAAAAGCCAATGTAGCACCAATATTTAAAAAGGGCCCAAAAAACATCCCTGGGAATTACAGACCAGTTAGCCTAACATCAATAGTATGTAAACTCTTGGAGGGGATGATAAGGGACTATATACAAGATTTTAGTAATAAGAATGATATCATTAGCAGTAATCAGCATGGATTCATGAAGAATCGTTCTTGCCAAACCAATCTATTAACCTTCTATGAGGGGGTGAGTTGCCATCTAGATAAAGGAAGTCCCGTAGACGTGGTGTATCTGGATTTTGCAAAAGCATTTGACACAGTTCCCCATAAACGTTTACTGTACAAAATAAGGTGCGTTGGCATGGACCATAGGGTGAGTACATGGATTGAAAACTGGCTACAAGGGCGAGTTCAGAGGGTGGTGATAAATGGGGAGTACTCAGAATGATCAGGGGTGGGTAGTGGGGTCCCCCAGGGTTCTGTGCTGGGACCAATCCTATTTCATTTGTTCATAAACGACCTGGAGGATGGGATAAACAGTTCAATCTCTGTATTTACAGACGATACTAAGCTAAGCAGGGCAATAACTTCTCCGCAGGATGTGGAAACCTTGCAAAAAGACCTGAACAAATTAATGGGGTGGACAACTACATGGCAAATGAGGTTCAATGTAGAAAAATGCAAAATAATGCATTTGGGTGGCAAAAATATGAATGCAATCTATACTCTGGGAGGAGAACCTCTGGGGGAATCTAGGATGGAAAAAGACCTGGGGGTCCTAGTAGATGATAGGCTCAGCAATGGCATGCAATGCCAAGCTGCTGCTAATAAAGCAAACAGAATATTGGCATACATTAAAAGGGGATCAACTCCAGAGATAAAACGACAATTCTCCCGCTCTACAAGACTCTGGTCCGGCAGCACCTGGAGTATGCTGTCCAGTTCTGGGCACCAGTCCTCAGGAAGGACGTACTGGAAGTGGAGCGAGTACAAAGAAGGGCAACAAAGCTAATAAAGGGTCTGGAGGATTTTAGTTATGAGGAAAGGTTGCAAGCACTGAACTTATTCTCTCTGGAGAAGAGACGCTTGAGAGGGGATATGATTTCAATTTACAAATACTGTACTAATGACCCCACAATAGGGATAAAACTTTTTCGCAGAAGAGAGTTTAATAAGACTCGTGGCCACTCATTACAATTAGAAGAAAAGAGGTTTAACCTTAAACTACGTAGAGGGTTCTTTACTGTAAGAGCGGCAAGGATGTGGAATTCCCTTCCACAGGCGGTGGTCTCAGCGGGGAGCATTGATAGCTTCAAGAAACTATTAGATAATCACCTGAATGACCGCAACATACAGGGATATGTAATGTAATACTGACACATAATCACACACAGAGGTTGGACTTGATGGACTTGCGTCTTTTTTCAACCTCACCTACTATGTAACTATGGAACTTACCTACAACCATAGGGCAGATATCTTGCAACTGGTTGTAGGTCAGTTCATGGATTGGTGGAACGCACGCCACACCAAGCTTCCCACCAGCTGTGAGCCGGCTATTGGAGTGCTGTTAGCTCCTGTTTTTAAACTGTTTTAAATAATTTGACCATATTCTTATGGATTTTATCAATAAATTCAATTTTTTCGGATTCACGCTATGAGGTTTTTTCTTTCCCTACCTCATATGGATGTTTATTATTGGGGATACTACAATACCAGAGAAGGATAAAATACCCCCGGATGGAGGATCGCTTCCTGGATTCGCCATCGCAGGATTTTCTACATATGCCTTTTACCCCTGCAGGGGTTAGGCAGTCCGGTGAGTGTAAGCACGAGTGGGGGTGCAGTGAAGGACAGGGGCAACACCAGTTAATGCTGAGACCACGTTTTCTTCACTAGAAGGATACACTTTAGGACTTTTATTCTGGACACTTATTGCTTTTCGTAGATTTTTTGTTTTTCCCATACACATTTTTTCTTACACTTTTTTCATTTCTTCATAATTGTGTTTTTTTATTGGATTTTTTATGTACACATTTTGGGGATTTTTTATGTTAAAATTGTTTGCATTTAGGATTTCCTGATATTCTTTTTGCTCTTTTTTTTTTTCTTAACCTTTGGGTACATTCTTTTATATATATAGGTATTCGGTATTTACTGAGATTTTGGCACATGTATATATATTTCATGAGCATGTTGCACTTTATCACATTACATTGTTGGGTGTGTTTTTTGCACTTAGATATGCTTCAGCCCCCACAACACATTGGTTACACGTATAAATAATAATATTAATAACTTTATTTTATTTTATATATTCTTTTTTACATATGTTCTCTGCACGTATACTTTTAAACACTTATATGAATCACTATTAATGCACATAAAGCCGGACAACGCCAATTCCCCTGTTTAAAGTACTCAAACCCCAGAGTACCCTGTGCCCTTCCTCAGGCTTTGTTAAAAGGCTTCCACCACAAGTCTAATGATCTGCCAGCTTAAGCGTCTCTGAATGAAATAGAATCGTAAGGGAAAATTGCCCACAAAAAACATGGCTGCCAAAACATGTCTCAGTATTATTACATCACTCTGGCGTCGGCGTTGCAGGGGGCCACGTGCAGAAGATAAGCCAATCAGAATCTAGGTGCCCTAAGCTTCACCCAATGCTTCGGCGCATTGACAGGTGTGGGCGGGGATTGGGGGGACGTCAGGCAGCGTGCAGTGTCAGTGCGGGATGTGTGGAAGGTGAGCGGTATGGAAGAAGAGGAGGGAGGATCGGAGGAGGCCGCACTGCACAGGCAGCATAGGAAGGAGAAGAAGGATCTGCAGGGTGAGAGATCACAGTGCTGACAATGGGGTGTAATGTGCATGTATTCCTCCGCCTGGAGGGACTCCACTACATGTCCCTTAAAGGGGAACTTCACCCTCCCAATGGCATTCTCAGTCTTGTCACCACTTACCTGCATTGCTGGATTCATAGATTTACATACCCATAGCTCCCAACTGTCCCTGATTTCGAGGGACTGTCCCTGATTTGGAGCAATGGCCCTCTGTTCCTCATTTGTCCCTCATTTTGATCTGATCTGTATAGTTTTATATAAAATGCACTTTTTATCTTTCAAAAAGTGTTTTCCAGTGCTAAACCTTTTATCCAAAATCTAAATTGCTGCATTTGTAAACTTCAAAGGCCACTATAAAGGAATAGTAATGGTAAAAAAAGCACTTGTGGATTTAACTAATCCCTTTTTTAAAATTTATTCTCCTTTTAAGGGGGCGTGTCCTATGCCTACATGTTTTTGCTAGTAGGTGTCCCTCATTCCCATCTCAAAAAGTTGGGCGGTATGACATACCTAGAGGGCCTGGGTATATATATATATATATATATATATATATATATATATATATATATATATATATATATATATATCTCCACATATACATACATACACACCCCCCTGGGTCGGTGTATATATAAACACACACACACACATATCCCTGGGTCGGTGTATATATAAACACACACACACATATCCCTGGGTCGGTGTATATATTAACACACACACATATCCCTGGGTCGGTGTATATATATACACACACACACACACACGTATCCCTGGGTCGGTGTATATATATACACACACACGTATCCCTGGGTCGGTGTATATATATATACACACACACACACACACACGTATCCCTGGGTCGGTGTATATATATACACACACACACACACACGTATCCCTGGGTCGGTGTATATATATACACACACACACATCCCTGGGTCGGTGTATATATATATACACACACACACACACATCCCTGGGTCGGTGTATATATATATATACACACACACACACACATATCCCTGGGTCGGTGTATATATATACACACACACACACACACACATATCCCTGGGTCGGTGTATACACACACACACACACATATCCCTGGGTCGGTGTATACACACACACACACCCATATCCCTGGGTCGGTGTATACACACACACACACACACACACACACACACACACACACACACACATCCCTGGGTCGGTGTATACACACACACACACACACACACACACACACACACATATCCCTGGGTCGGTGTATACACACACACACATATCCCTGGGTCGGTGTATACACACACACACACATATCCCTGGGTCGGTGTATACACACACACCCATATCCCTGGGTCGGTGTATACACACACACCCATATCCCTGGGTCGGTGTATACACACACACCCATATCCCTGGGTCGGTGTATACACACACACCCATATCCCTGGGTCGGTGTATACACACACACACCCATATCCCTGGGTCGGTGTATACACACACACCCATATCCCTGGGTCGGTGTATACACACACACCCATATCCCTGGGTCGGTGTATACACACACACCCATATCCCTGGGTCGGTGTATACACACACACACCCATATCCCTGGGTCGGTGTATACACACACACACCCATATCCCTGGGTCGGTGTATACACACACACACCCATATCCCTGGGTCGGTGTATACACACACACACCCATATCCCTGGGTCGGTGTATACACACACACACCCATATCCCTGGGTCGGTGTATACACACACACACACATATCCCTGGGTCGGTGTATACACACACACACACATATCCCTGGGTCGGTGTATACACACACACACACACACACATCCCTGGGTCGGTGTATACACACACACACACACACACATATCCCTGGGTCGGTGTATACACACACACACACATATCCCTGGGTCGGTGTATACACACACACACACATATCCCTGGGTCGGTGTATACACACACACACACATATCCCTGGGTCGGTGTATACACACACACACACACACACATATCCCTGGGTCGGTGTATACACACACACACACACATATCCCTGGGTCGGTGTATACACACACACACACACATATCCCTGGGTCGGTGTATACACACACACACACACATATCCCTGGGTCGGTGTATACACACACACACACATATCCCTGGGTCGGTGTATACACACACACACACATATCCCTGGGTCGGTGTATACACACACACACACACACACACACATATCCCTGGGTCGGTGTATACACACACACACATATCCCTGGGTCGGTGTATACACACACACACACACACATATCCCTGGGTCGGTGTATACACACACACACACACACACATATCCCTGGGTCGGTGTATACACACACACACACATATCCCTGGGTCGGTGTATACACACACACACACACACATATCCCTGGGTCGGTGTATACACACACACACACATATCCCTGGGTCGGTGTATACACACACACACACATATCCCTGGGTCGGTGTATACACACACACACACATATCCCTGGGTCGGTGTATACACACACACACACACATATCCCTGGGTCGGTGTATACACACACACACACATATCCCTGGGTCGGTGTATACACACACACACACACACACATATATCCCTGGGTCGGTGTATACACACACACACACACACATATCCCTGGGTCGGTGTATACACACACACACACACACACATATATCCCTGGGTCGGTGTATACACACACACACACACACACATATCCCTGGGTCGGTGTATACACACACACACACATATCCCTGGGTCGGTGTATACACACACACACACATATCCCTGGGTCAGTGTATACACACACACATATCCCTGGGTCGGTGTATACACACACACACATATCCCTGGGTCGGTGTATACACACACACACACACACATATCCCTGGGTCGGTGTATACACACACACACACACACATATCCCTGGGTCGGTGTATACACACACACACACACATATCCCTGGGTCGGTGTATACACACACACACACACATATCCCTGGGTCGGTGTATACACACACACACACACATATCCCTGGGTCGGTGTATACACACACACACACACATATCCCTGGGTCGGTGTATACACACACACACACACATATCCCTGGGTCGGTGTATACACACACACACACACATATCCCTGGGTCGGTGTATACACACACACACACACATATCCCTGGGTCGGTGTATACACACACACACACACATATCCCTGGGTCGGTGTATACACACACACACACACACATATCCCTGGGTCGGTGTATACACACACACACACATATCCCTGGGTCGGTGTATACACACACACACACATATCCCTGGGTCGGTGTATACACACACACACATATATCCCTGGGTCGGTGTATACACACACACACACATATCCCTGGGTCGGTGTATACACACACACACACATATCCCTGGGTCGGTGTATACACACACACACACACACATATCCCTGGGTCGGTGTATACACACACACACACATATCCCTGGGTCGGTGTATACACACACACACACATATCCCTGGGTCGGTGTATACACACACACACACATATCCCTGGGTCGGTGTATACACACACACACACATATCCCTGGGTCGGTGTATACACACACACACACATATCCCTGGGTCGGTGTATACACACACACACACATATCCCTGGGTCGGTGTATACACACACACACACATATCCCTGGGTCGGTGTATACACACACACCCATATCCCTGGGTCGGTGTATACACACACACACACACACATATCCCTGGGTCGGTGTATACACACACACACACATATCCCTGGGTCGGTATATACAGGCCCGCATGGGACATGCATGTTATCATCCCGTGTGAACAGAGTCTGAGAGACGAGCACAATGCTGGACCCTCTAGGTATGTACATATATGAATCCAGCAATGTAGGTAAATGTGTATATACCGACTTAGGGATGTACAGGTGTTGCTGCATCTCTGTTCTAGCAGTCCCATTGTTGTCTATAGGGACACCTCCGCTGCCCCCAATATGACATTGGTGTGGGTGCATGGCCCCGAATACACCCCGGTAGACTCGGGGCCCTGTAACCTGCATAGATGTCTTAATTGGGAGCAGTGGGTTGTGTCCATGACAACAATGTGACTGCCAGCTGGGGATGCATGCAACAGCAGTGCATCCCTGTGTCAGTAAATACGGCCTAACACACACGTAATCACCCCATGTGAACAAGGCCTTACAACACTCTTCTACTCCAGCACCATGTCACAAAGCTCAAGTCATCTCACCACTGGTTTCTTGAACATGACAATGAGGTCACTGTACTCCAATGGTCTCCACGGTCACCAGATCTCAATCCAGTAGAGCACCTTTGGGATGTGGTGGAATGGGAGATTCCCATCATGGATGTGCAGCTGACAAATCTGCAGCAACTGTGTGATGCTATCATGTCAATATGGACCAAAATCTCTGAGGAATATTTCCAACACCTTGTTGAATTTATGCCACAAAGAATTAAGGCAGTTCTGAAGGCAAAAGGGGTCCAACCTGATACTAGCAAGGTGTACCTAATAAAGTGGCCGGTGAGTGTACGTGTTTTATGAATGGCGGGCTGTAATGCCAATGTTGCATATCCCGGGAGACATTACTTTCCACTGTTCATGGAAGTAGACACAACACCGGATCTCACACATGTACAAAGATATGTCTGTATAGGGCTCATTCAGGGGCCGTTCTATAGGAGCTCTGGACCTTGTCCTTCTGAAATCCACCAATCTGCTGTCACAGCTCGGGTCCCAGGTCATCATGTTGGTCTTCCTCAGTAGAGATGAGTTTAGGTGTCCTCCGAATGTCGGGTCTGCACATCGGCCGCTGTGAGTTCCAATCCCTGCAATACGTAACGTGATATTCCAGGAGGCGGCTCCCGAGACTCATCATTCTCACCTAGGAGACAATAGTGATGGTGGCAGCATTAAAAAAAAAAATCAAAAAAACCCTGCATTTTCAGGGAGGGGGAGGGGTTGGGGGTGAGTGTGCAAGGATGTTGAGTATATTGAAGGTTTGCTTCACTTTTCATACTGAGCAGCAAGTACCAGGTAATCCTGCCAGTCTCGCTGTCTTCCTTCCACTTTCTATTTGCGGCATGTAGAGAGGAAGATCCATGCTGGTTTGGTAGATTTGTGTCCCTCAGCGCCTGATTGGTGCTACAGGACGCCATGCTAACACATTGTACAAAGACAGGAACCTGTTCATCTTCAGTGAGTGTAGCTCTACCTCAGCACCCTGGAATGAAGGATGGGCAGGAAGCCTATGGGATCACATGACCACTGATTAAAAGTCTACAATATAATAAAGCAGTGCTCCTTTTTTTTGTAATACAAACAGTCCATTGTTTAAGACGTGGGAATGCATTTCAAAGTATTTCCCCTTTTTACAAAAAAAATAAAATGTATATCTTTTTGCAGTTAAAAAGATGTGCATTTATACATTTTTTTTTTTTTTCATTGCAGTCTGTAAGGCATTGCAACCGCGATCGGTAGATCATGGGTGCAATGCCTGGATCCTGCACACACTCGGTAAGCTGTCTGCCTGTACCTCTGATACCGACAGGCAGTTACTGAATGTCAGGAATAATCAATGGACTATGAGGACACTTGCCAGCGCCCTTGCAGTTCATTGTGAACTACAATCTGTCAGCCGCAATGGCAGATGGTGCTTGTAGGCATTCTTTTACAGGAAACCGTGTGGGCAGAGCCCTATACGGCCATGCTGTTTTTAAATTGTGACCGCGGGTGTGGGGAGAAGATCCCCCACTTGCTGTTACACAGAGAGGGGGGGCAGGTGCTGAAACATGTTACACGTCCCACCCTAAATATGGGTGGAACATGTTCCAAAGGTGAACTTAGCCTTTTAACCATCACACTTTATTTAGTGATTTAAATAAACTTTTAAACCCAACTCTAGATTTAAAAAACAATTGCCCAGCACTTCAGAAAAACAAAATTTTCTCTGTTCTAGTCTCCTTCTTGCTGGTGTTGTACCCCTCAGACTTGCTGCATGGTGTTCCAGAGTAAGGATGAGCTCCGGCATGTACAAACAGCCCACGTGTAGAGCCCGCCAGGAAGTTGGCACTGTGCTAATCACAGGCAGTGAGACATTTCCCGATCTCTGCAGCCGCGCATCCGGAAATATCTCACTGCCTGTGATTAGCGCAGTGCCAACTTCCTGGCGGGCTCTGCGCGTGGGCTGTGCGAACATGCCAGAGCTATCACTTCCTGGGAGCCCAGGTCATCGGACACAGCGGCCTTGGCTCACAGTACTGTGCAGAATGGTGCTCACATGTCGTCACGTGAGTGCTAGAAGGACCGCTGGAGGAGAAAGCACACCATGCTCATTACGTGACCAGCCAGAAAAAAAAAGGTAGGTATACTAAAAGAGAAGAAACACATGGCGGGGGCTGGAGTTGGGCTTTAACAAATACATGATGCAGAATGAAAGGTTCAGAGAATTGAATTGTAGTCTCTTTATCTGTAACATATTGATTTTATAATTGAGCTCAGTTTTGTAATTTGTACTGATCTTTTATTTATGAAGCTAAGATCCAGAGTATGAAAAATGCAGTGCCTAAAAATGACAAGAAAAGAAGAAAACAGCTGACAGAAGACATTGCTAAGCTGGAAGCTGAACTGGACGAAAAACACACACAAGAACTTGCAGTCAGTTTACAGAAACAGTGTGCCCAGACAGAGGTGGGTAGTGGTTATGGTGCACCCGAGAGAAGTAAATGGAGAAAACGGGATCAAAGGGATACCTTTTGTTTGGGAAGATTATATATATATATATATATATATATAATTTCACTCTTGATGGACTCTAGTCTCCTAGAGTGTGCCTTGCTTGTTCCTACATAATCTACACCTTTCACTCTTGATGGAGGAGCTGGAAAAAAAAAAATATAATATACATTAGCATACATCTAGCACTTCCTTTTGGTGTTAAAGTGCCACTTTTTGTATATGTGTTTAAACTTTTAGATTTTTACTACACAAGACCATGCTCTTGTACAACACTATTTTAGGCTCACTCATGTTGCTAGTTAGACCCCCTACATCCATTTCTCAGCAAGGTTGTGGAACCTCCTCCAATTCCTTCTTCAGGTTCAGACTTTTGTTTTTTGTTTTTTTATTTGTGCAACCTCATGGGTTGCATGAAAAAAACCTGACAGCTCTGGTCATAGCCGCTGTACTAACCATATAAGGTTAGTCCAGCGATCTCCCTCGCTAAGCTGTTGTGTTCTGACAGGGGGACGCCCCTCCCCCACCAGACCACTCTGATCAGCGTTCTCTGCTATTGGCTAAGAACGCTGATCGGGAGTCGGTCGGCTACTGATTTTCCAGCATGCATGTGCGATAGAAGCCTGCTGGCTGTAAGTATTTAATAAAAATAATTCCTGGAGTTCAGCTTTAATACCTAAACATCAAACTTCTGCATTGATCGATGGTACCATGGTACGAGACTCTCCTAATGCAGTGCATATGAATGGCAAAAATTATTGCACATTTAGTTTCCCAGAATATACATGTTTACGTAAAATGAGTTTGTTCTGTGGACCATTATTTATATTCATGTGAACATGGCACATACAAGTGGAAACTCTGCTTAAGTTAAGGGATAAGGCTGGCCATACATGGATCTATATTTCAATCCATCTAAGGCCATTCCTGTTCATGAAAAGCTAATCTAGTGACCGGGAGTCCCGCTGTCAGAATACAGTGACACAGTAGAGGGGATTCCACCGTCCCATATTAAAGTGGTGTTCCGGCAGAAATTATCCTTTTTAAATAAAAATACCCCTATAATACACAAGCTTAATGTATTCTAGTAAAGTTAATCTGTAAACTAAGGTCTGTTTTGTTAGTTTATAGCAATAGTTTGTTATTTTATAAGCTTACAACAGGCCGTGGCCATCTTAAGTGTGGGCATCTGAAGCCAGACTGTATTTCTTCCTGGATCTCATCCTTGCAGATCACGCACATGCTCAGTGCAGCACAAGCAGTGTAATAGTTTCAGGTCAGGTTTCCATAGCAACGGCAGTGTCAGGAAGTTGCCGCCCCTTCCCAGAAGGCATTGCAAACAGGAAATGATGCGATGGGCCACGGCCAGGGAGGAGGAAGTGAAAAATGAATACAGCAGATATACAGTAGGTGCTGAGAAAAAAAATATCCAATTCGTTTACAGTGCACAGTTTAGTGAGGGATGCTGAAGAGTTGTAAAAGTGGGTGGAACTCCACTTTAAGCCCACGTTCAGATCAGGCCGCTTTGACATGCGATTTGACATATCAAATCGCCGGCTGTTGCCAGCAACGGCACTGTCTGAATCGGTGTGATGCTGTACCGATTCCCAAAAAGTAGTTCCTTCACTACGTTTGGCGACTACGGGGGGCGATTTCAATAGACATCTGTCCTGGAACCCGCACAGATGTCTCTGAAATTGCTCCCGAAGTCAGACTGACATGCGGGTTTGAAATCGTGCTGGCTGAATGGCCAAAAAAACTGACCTCTGTATGGCCAGCTTAATTGTACCTTTGAAAAAGTTTGAAGCGCCTGAATGGTTAATAGTGTCTAAAAGTGTCATTAGAAAAGCATATGTTTAACCACCACCGCCCTCTTTTTTTGGACCACGTAGCCTGTGTCCTCTGTTTACATCAGCTATCGCTCCTGCAGTAGCACGCCCACCTGCCCCTAATGTGCTGCTGGAAGAGGGGGGCCCTGTTTGGTGGTTATACACTAGCAAGTCAACCATAATGAGCCTAGCCTCATTTTCCCTAGCAGCACACTGGGAGTGGGTTGGAGTGTCTCTGCAGGACTAGTAACCGATGTACTGGGATGATGCATGCCTTGCAGTTTAAATTGATATAGTGCCCGGTTCACACAGGAACAGACAGCAGCAGCAGGAGTGCTTTACCTCACTAGTGTGATTGAACGAAAGGAGAGCGGGATAAATAGATAAGATTCCACTTGCGGTGAATCCAAAAGATAAATGTTAACCACTTGAGCCCCGGACCATTATGCTGCCTAAGGACCAGAGGTCTTTTTACAATTCGGCACTGCGTCGCTTTAACTGCTAATTGCGCGGTCATGCAATGCTGTACCCAAACTAAATTTGCGTCCTTTTCTTCCCACAAATAGAGCTTTCTTTTGATGGTATTTGATCACCTCTGCGGTTTTTATTTTTTGCGCTATAAATGGAAAAAGACCGAAAATTTTGAAAAAAAATGAAATTTTCTACTTTTTGTTATAAAAAAAATCCAATAAACTAAATTTTAGTCATACATTTAGGCCAAAATGTATTCGGCCACATGTCTTTGGTAAAAAAAATGTCAATAAGCGTATATTTATTGGTTTGCGCAAAAGTTATAGCGTCTACAAACTAGGGTACATTTTCTGTAATTTACACAGCTTTTAGTTTATGACTGCCTATGTCATTTCTTGAGGTGCTAAAATGGCAGGGCAGTACAAAACCCCCCCAAATGACCCCATTTTGGAAAGTAGACACCCCAAGGAAATTGCTGAGAGGCATGTTGAACCCATTGAATATTTTTTTTTTTTGTCCCAAGTGATTGAAAAATGACAAAAAAAAAAAAAATTATATACAAAAAGTTGTCACTAAATGATATATTGCTCACACAGGCCATGGGCCTATGTGGAATTGCACCCCAAAATACATTCAGCTGCTTCTCCTGAGTATGGGGATACCACATGTGTGGGACTTTTTGGGAGCCTAGCCGCGTACGGGGCCCCGAAAACCAATCACCGCCTTCAGGATTTCTAAGGGTGTAAATTTTTGATTTCACTCTTCACTGCCTATCACAGTTTCGGAGGCCATGGAATACCCAGGTGGCACAAAACCCCCCAAAATGACCCCATTTTGGAAAGTAGACACCCCAAGCTATTTGCTGAGAGGCATATTGAGTCCATGGAATATTTTATATTTTGACACAAGTTGCGGGAATGTGACACTTTTTTTTTTTTTTTTTTTTTCATAAAGTTGTCACTAAATGATATATTGCTCACACAGGCCATGGGCATATGTGGAATTGCACCCCAAAATACATTTAGCTGCTTCTCCTGAGTACCCAGGTGGCACAAACCCCCCCCAAATGACCCCATTTTGGAAAGTAGACACCCCAAGCTATTTGCTGAGAGGCATGGTGAGTATTTTGCAGCTCTCATTTGTTTTTGAAAATGAAGAAAGACAAGAAAAAACATTTTTTTTTTCTTTTTTCAATTTTCAAAACTTTGTGACAAAAAGTGAGGTCTGCAAAATACTCACTATACCTCTCAGCAAATAGCTTGGGGTGTCTACTTTCCAAAATGGGGTCATTTGGGGGGGGGTTTGTGCCACCTGGGCATTCCATGGCCTCCGAAACTGTGATAGGCAGTGAAGAGTGAAATCAAAAATTCACGCCCTTAGAAAGCCTGAAGGCGGTGCTTGGTTTTCGGGGTCCCGTACGCGGCTAGGCTCCCAAAAAGTCTCACACATGTGGTATCCCCGTACTCAGGAGAAGCAGCAGAATGTATTTTGGGGTGTAATTTCACATATTTCCATGGCATGTTTGAGCAATATATCATTTAGTGACAACTTTGTGCAAAAAAAAAAAAAAAATTGTCTCTTTCCCGCAACTTGTGTCGCAATATAAAATATTCCATGGACTCGACATGCCTCTCAGCAAATAGCTTGGGGTGTCTACTTTCCAAAATGGGGTCATTTGGGGGGGTTTTGAACTGTCCTGGCATTTTATGCACAACATTTAGAAGCTTATGTCACACATCACCCACTCTTCTAACCACTTGAAGACAAAGCCCTTTCTGACACTTATTGTTTACATGAAAAAGTTATTTTTTTTTGCAAAAAAATTACTTTGAACCCCAAACATTATATATTTTTTTAAAGCAAATGCCCTACAGATTAAAATGGTGGGCGTTTCATTTTTTTTTTTCACACAGTAATTGCGCAGCGATTTTTCAAACGCATTTTTTGGGGAAAAAACACACTTTTTTAAATTTTAATGCACTAAAACACACTATATTGCCCAAATGTTTGATGAAATAAAAAAGATGATCTTAGGCCGAGTACATGGATACCAAACATGACATGCTTTAAAATTGCGCACAAACGTGCAGTGGCAACAAAATAAATACATGTTTAAAATCCTTCAAAAGCCTTTACAGGTTACCACTTTAGATTTACAGAGGAGGTCTACTGGAAAAATTACTGCCCTCGATCTGGCCTTCGCGGTGATACCTCACATGCATGGTGCAATTGCTGTTTACGTTTGACGACAGACCGCCGCTTGCGTTCGCCTTAGCGCGAGAGCAGGGGGCGACGGGTGCTTTTTTTTTTTGTTTTTTTTTTTTTTTTTTTTCTTTATTATTTTTTTGCTTTTTTAATCTTACTTTTAAACTGTTCCTTTCATATTTTTTTTTTTAATCATTTTTATTGTTATCTCGGGGAATGTAAATTTCCCCTATGATAGCAATAGGTAGTGACAGGTACTCTTTTTTGAAAAAATTGTGGTCTATTAGACCCTAGATCTCTCCTCTGCTCTCAAAGCATCTGACCACACCAAGATCGGTGTGATAAAATGCTTCCCCAATTTCCCAATGGCGCTATTTACATCCGGCGAAATCTAAGTCATAAAATGCTCGTAGCTTCCGGTTTCTTAGGCCATAGAGATGTTTGGAGCCACTCTGGTCTCTGATCAGCTCTATGGTCAGCTGGCTGAATCACCGGCTGCATTCTCAGGTTCCCTGTTGAGACAGGAGAGCCAGAGAAAAACACGGAAGATGGTGGGGGGGGGGCATTCCCACCCACTGCTTGTAAAAGCAGTCTAGAGGCTAATTAGCCGCTAGGATTGCTTTTACATGAAAGCCGACCGCTGGCTGAAAAGAATGATACCAAGATGATACCTAAACCTGCAGGCATCATTCTGGTATAACCACTCAAAGTCGTGAATGGCGTACCTGAAGACAAAAAAATGGTTAACAATGGTTAACAATAAAGCACAGTAAACAGTAAAGTATAAATAATTACATACCTGAAAAACAAACATGATAAAACATAATAACAATAACAATAAAATATTGCAGAATAGAATACAGTAAAAAAGAGCAGAACAATAGAGAGAGAGAATAGAGAGAGAGAGAACAATAAAACGACAACTATTTTTTTTTATTTCATATTTTTTTTTTTTTTTTACACTTTTTTTGTAACTAACTTTTATAACTGTAACCGGTTCCAGGTTCGGGTCTCTCAAAATGTGATGGCATCTTGGGAGACCCTGTGAAAGTGTGCCTAGTCTGTGCAATGCTGTACCCTACGCTAATACTCAACTAGTGTATGGTAGCGTTCAAAACATTCACCAATGCAAAGACCAGGATTGTCAGGACAGGAGGGACAATAATAGCGGGTGTCACGCCTATATCCGCGCTTGCTGCAGACACTACCTCTTTTTTGGGGGGGTTCGTTGGGTAGGGGTACTCGGGAGGACATAAAGAAAATGCCTCTCATGCAGCCGACTGCATTTGGTTGGGGATGTGAATGGGGGAAGTACGGGCGCTGCAGAAGCGGTGGGTTCCCAATTAGGATTGGCGAATGCAGCAGGAAGGGCACTATGGGCACGACGGGCCTGTGTTTGTCTTTTTGGTGGCAGCGGGACACTACTTGTGCTTGCCACCTCACCAGCTTGAACTGCACTTATGGGACTCGCCACATCACCAAGTGTTACTGCAGTGCTGGTTTGACTACGACCGGGGTGTACTACGCCGCTGGTGCTTGCCAGTTCCCCAAAACGCTACCAAAAAAACTGTTAGCGATCGCAGGGATCAGGCCTGATTCTGCGAACGCTGCAGTTATGCGTTTAGAGTTTTGTAAGTGACAGTGATCGATCGATACTGCACTTGGGTGGGCTGGGCCGGGCCAGGCGGAGGGGCAAAACGCAGGTGCTAGCAGGTATCTGGGCTGATCCCGCTAACACTGCGTTTTTGGGAACCCTAAACTGCTGGGGACGCTAGTATAGATCAGATCGGATCAGATATTGATGCGATCAGATACTATACCACTAAGGGAGGTGTATGCTGCGTGCGTGGGTGTTAGCGGTACTGGCGCTAACCTGACGCTGCCTGGGGCTGGTGCTTGCCAGTTCACCAAAATGCTACCAAAAAAACTGTTAGCGATCGCAGGGATCAGGCCTGACTCTGCGAACGCTGCAGTTATGCGTTTAGAGTTTTGTAAGTGACAGTGATCGATCGATACTGCACTTGGGTGGGCTGGGCTTGCCTGGGCGGAGGGGCAAAACGCAGGTGCTAGCAGGTATCTGGGCTGATCCCGCTAACACTGGGTGTTAGCGGTACTGGCGCTAAACTGACGCTGCCTGGGGCTGGTGCTGGTGCTTGCCAGTTCACCAAAATGCTACCAAAAAAACTGTTAGTGATCGCAGGGATCAGGCCTGACTCTGCGAACGCTGCAGTTATGCGTTTAGTGTTTTGTAAGTGACAGTGATTGATCGATACTGCACTTGGGTGGGCTGGGCGGAGGCGCAAAATGCAGGTGCTAGCGGGTATCTGGGCTGATCCCGCTAACACTGCGTTTTTGGGAACCCTAAGCTGCTGGGGACGCTAGTATAGATCTGATCGGATCAGATATTGATGCGTTCAGATACTATACCACTAAGGGAGGCGTATGCTGCGTGCGTGGGTGTTAGCGGTACTGGCGCTAATCTGACGCTGCCTGGGGCGACGCATATCACCGCCGGGCGATCGGGGGGCTAAAGCTTTATTCGGTAATAAACGGCGGGTGCCCTGACACTATAAAAAATAAACGAACTAACCAGCGTCACCCGTAACAGTTATACGGTGATCAGTGGTGAAAGGGTTAACTAGGGGGCAATCAAGGGGTTAAAACATTTATTAGGTAGTATATGGGGGTCCCTGTCGCTATAAAACGCTGACGGCGAACCTAAATATTTACCTCACTAACTAGCGTCACCAGCGACACTAATACAGCGATCAGAAAAATGATCGCTTAGCGACACTGGTGACGGGGTGATCAAGGGGTTAAAACTTTATTAGGGAGGGTTAGGGGGGTACCCTAGACCTACAGGGGGGTAACAGTAACTGTCCCAACACTGTAACTGTCACAAACTGACACCTAGCAGTAATCAGAAAAAAAAAAACAAAAAACCTGCTGGTGTCAGTTTGTGACGGGGGGGGGGGTGATTGGGGGGGGATCGGGGGGCGATCGGGGGGGGGATCGGGGTGTTTTGTATGCCTGGCATGTTCTACTGTGTGTGTGTGTGTTGGTGCACTCACATAGATGTCTTCTCTCCTCGGGCCGGAACGGAAAATACCGACCCGAGGGGAGATGACATCACTTCCTTTGCTGCTGTTTAGCATACAGCAGCAAAGGAGTGTTCTCATTGGCCGGCGGCGATCGCGAGGGGGGGGCCACGAACGGATGGCCTCCCCCTCGTCTCTGATCGCCGGGGGACAGAACGGGACCGCCTCGGGCGGCGGGGGGGGTCCGATCGGACCCCCCACCCGTGGGAGGCAAATCACGTATATGTACGTGATTTTGCCTGCCCGTGCCGCCTTGCCGACGTACATCGGCGTGAGGCGGTCCTTAAGTGGTTAAAGATGGACCCTTACCCTCGGTGATGGACCCCCTATTGGCGAGGTCTAACGAGCGTGCAGATTTCGCCCTCTGCAGGGACCATGTAGAGAAGGTGTCTGCAACAGCTGATACATCCAGCGTCTCCGGTCCGGCCAGTCTATGGAAGCAAGGACGCAGAGGAGGTGTCAGGACAGCTGTCATTAGTCACGGACTGCAGCCTGCACAGGACGGAGCCTCGGAGATATAGAGCGCTTCTCCCCCCTCCAGGTTCAAGACTTGGATCAGCCCGGACCGGAGACGCTGGATGTATCAGCTGTTGCAGACACCTTCTCTACATGGTCCCTGCAGAGGGCGAAATCTGCACGCTCGTTAGACCTCGCCAATAGGGGGTCCATCACCGAGGGTAAGGGTCCATCTTTAACATTTATCTTTTGGATTCACCGCAAGTGGAGTCTTATCTATTTATCCCTCTCTCCTTTCGTTCAATCACACAGACGATGGGTTTATGGAAGGTGGATGATGGTTCCTCATACTGATGAACTTTTCTCATATTGTTTCACTTCATGGACTGGAGTTACAATTTCTACACATTATTTATATATTGATTATTCACTCCTTTTAAATAATACACTCATTTTTGATTGAATTTCATTGGTTGATTTTTCACGTTTGCATATATTTCACAGGTCATAT